>CM032895.1:15210562-15810562 GCA_019176425.1 Megalops atlanticus
CCGTGTGGCAGGTTTCCACTGGAGACACAGCGAGACTATGGGGCCGATTCATCTCAGGATGCGGAGCAGTTAACCGGCTCTGACAGATGGGGGGACGCGCCGGCCCTCTCACAGGGGTCAGTGGGGAGATATTTACCTGCGCAGATTGCCTCCCCTCCGTTTCGTTCTCCTATCACGGCAAAGTCTTCCCGGGATGCGTCCTGCGGTTCACTTCTTCATTATATCCCTCATTATGCCGCGCCTGATTTTCATACTGTACATCTGCCGTGCAAACACCCACCTCCCGCAGCTGTTATGAGCAAGGCGAATATTGCACACGTCCCCCTGGCACTCTGGCAAACAAAGAAATGAAATAATTCAGCCCAGACAATACCAAAGCTGCCTGCTTCTTTCACGAGCTCCACGCATGCACCTGAAAACCGTATTCAACGGGGCTGATACCCCCACAGATTTGCATGAAAAAAGTCTGACTCCTGATTAGGCATTCCTGATGAGTAAATGTTCCATAAGCGCAGGCAGAAATTAAGCATAAACATGAAAATGCAAGTGGCACTCCGTGTAAGTGTAATACAAGTAATCAATTGGCTTTATCTCAGGAAATAAAGGGAAAAATGACAGGCATGATCTTTCATTATGGAATTCAATTGGTTGTATGAATATTTATTTGGATGAGGTTCATTGAGTAGGTTTTGTGCGGAAATGACGGTGCCTGGATGCCGCAGACATGTTTGAGTCAGATCACCTGCAGGTGCCAGTTGTTCAGACCTGTCAGCGCTCCTCAGTTGGTCTGTCACTCACTCTGCTTTACATTCTTGTGAATTCAAGGCAGCCGTGCCTCTCCACAAGATCTGTGAATTACCGGTGGTCATTCTTTGAATTGCGGCTATCCAGCAGTGTGTGTGTGTGTGTGTATGTGTGTGTTCCTGTGTGTGTGTGAGTGTATGTATGTGTGTGTGTGTGTTTCTGTGTGTGTGTGTGGTAAAGGGCTTGGCTTAGCAGTGCCCAGAACTGCAGCTGGTTATGTTTCATTTGCATCTCATACCACTTAGATGTTTAATTCTGATTTCCGAACCACACGCATATCGCCGCTGGGAAAGCTTTTACTGGAATCACAGGTTCAGGGGTGGGATTAAATGAAGAAATAGTGTGCTTAAATCCATGCATTAAATCCTTTTAAAAATGAAAAGCTGTGTAGTGGCATTAGATGTGCTGCTGTGCAAGCATAGCAAGAATTTTTAATTTATATTTTCATGATATATATACCTAAATGGCTATTAAGTGTCTGTTTATTACAATTTATTCTATTTTTTTACTATTCATTTTTTTACTTTATTACAGATTATTTGAATGATTTAGTCAATCATGTGTTCATACTAAGTTGCTTCCCTTGAAAACTCCTTGTTACACAAAAAGCACATCATGAGTACTGACAGTTCCCCAAGACTATGGCATAAGTTTGCTTAATTCTTTAGTGAAACAGCCCAGCCATTAGGACATGTTTAAAAAGGACATTGGCAGGATTAAAAAACCAAGGGTTTATCCTCCTGTGTTTATTACAGGTAACGTTCCTCTTGAACCACCAGCTCTCCACTCCAATCATTGCTCTCTGGACCAAACCAAGGGGGTGTTTGTGTGGGGACGGGAGAGTGGGATAGTGAGCTCTGGGTCATATTGATATGGTGCATTTAGGGAGGACGCAATGCAGGAGAAAGCCTCCTGCCTGAATGAAGAATGAACAAGAGGCCTCTGATCACAGACACAGAGCCTTAGTGCTCTCATCACCAGATTGACACAGAAATAGATCCTTGGAGTGGGAAGGGCTGAAGGACAGACTGGCCTGTGAGACAGATGGAGAAAATCTGACCCATGGTCGCATACACTGGGGTCACACTGCCTCCTCACGAAATTTCCGTCATTCCAGTTCTAAGCTGCATCTCCTCTCATCCCGCTATTCTCACTTCATTCCATCCTTTTTCATTCTTTTCTGCTGGCAGCCGAATTCTTGGAATGTAGATTCAGTGCGAAAGTGGTTCAGACTCCCGAGAGGCCTTCTTATTAACATGTGCCAATGAGGTGCCAATAGTACACCACTGTACCCACCATTTTCTGAGCCTGTTATTATGCAGCGTCTTTGGTGGTTGTCACACACATCTCACATTTTGGCTCCCTTTCATACTATTTCATACTATTTATCCTATATTTTTCTTTCAATTTAACAACTGAATCTGCACGCACATTGGCTTCCCCCACTGTCCCGTCTTCGCAAACGGCTTTACAAAACACTGCAGTGTGAAAACAGAGCCATGTTTACTTTCATATGTTGAATGAGGAAATAATCATTCCAAGATTTGAATTTGTTCAGCTTTTCCATTCATGATTCGCATATTAAAAGAAAAACGAGTTGTGTAATTTGAATTAATCAGTCAGAGCTGCTTTCTGTACCTGGCACCTTGGACAGAACCTAATGATTACTGAAGTGGACATAGGGAGTGATGCAACCATGGGATTGGTCTCTGTATATCGTGAATACCATCACTGAATATTTTGCCTGCATGTAAAAACATCTTATACATGTACATGCTCCAGCACAGAGCTCAGTATTTTTAGCCTGTTCTGTGAAAGGGTGGCTCTTTCACTTATCAGCGCAAGCTGACAGCTTGTCTCATGACCATGAGAGAATGGAGAAGCAAGAGTGCCAGCTCAGGTCACTCACATCTTTATGCAGACAGATTAATGAATGAAGCTGTGCAGACAGCGCACGTCCCCACTGCACTGCCGTCCATTGGGAATTGTCAAAGCCAGCCCATGTCACCAGAATGTCCTCACATATAAAAACTTATTCTGAACAGTTGTGCATTTCTCTCGATTTCTCTGAGAGGAATGGACTGAACAGATTCACTTGACAGATGAACACTCTGCTGAGCAATGTTCTGTAAAAATATTCTGTAAAAACAACTTCATTTCCCAGGAGCACCCATAATCAGAGGAAGAAAGATTAAAATGGACCTGTGATCTTTTTTTCTTTACTTGCCCCACTCTTGCACTTTGATAAAAGTCTACAGCATTATACAGGCTGACTTTTGGGTTTTGTCTGTGCATCCAACACCTGTAAAGTCCTTAACGAGTCAGATTCTTAAAAGTCCAGACGCTGTTGGTGCAAACATTCTGCACTGTGCATACTGGAGTTTACAGAGAGAGAGAGAGAGAGAGAGAGAGAGAGAGAGAGAGAGAGAGAGAGAGAGAGAGAGAGAGAGAGAGAGAGGCAGTTTGAGTTGAAATTGCTTCCAAATTCTTTCATACTGAATGAAATCTGCTCACCAGCTTCTCCTTAAATGCCGAACTCTCTCGGGACCATGAGCTATATTGCACTGCGAAATCCAATATTTACACTAAAGCTGCCCCGCTTTCATCTGTCTTTACTATTTGTGCTTCTCCCACAAGAAAGGATGAACCCTGCCACATGGGCGGAGTGACGCTTCACTGACAGCTCATCTCTGAAGGAAGGGGCCACGCTGAAACTCTAAACTCCTTAATTGCACCGCTCGGCAATAAAACCAGATGTATACGACCTTGGAAAAAGGGCTGGGCAGCCCAGAGATAACACTTTCAATGTGTGTAATAAATCCTCCTTCACACCAGTGGCAATTTGCACAGATACCACACTTTTTCTGCATTGTCATTGTTGGTGTTGTTGCACCATATTGTTATTCACAAGATTTAAAAGGTTTCATAGCTGCCTGTGACCCTCCAGGGAATTTTTATGGTTGAGGAGGGAGAGTAAGGGTCAGCAGGTCAGAGGTTACTGTCAGGAAACAACAGGCCAAACCTACTGTGATTAAGACTGCACTTTATGTCCAAGTTTGTCAATAAGTACACAAGAATGCTCATGAAAAAGTAAAGGGATGTAATGATGACGTTTTGTCATGGATTGAATGTGCTTAGGGACCTTTACGGTGACAGTGCCAAAGAACTGCATTTTCTGTAAACACAAAATCTAATTGCTTGCATGAAAGAGATGCCCAAATTTGGGTTAAAAAACAAAAACTTTACACTGGAAATCTAAATGTAACATGGTTCTCAGTATATTACAATATGTCTTATGTTCACATGGGAATACAAAATGTATTCACTGCACATTTTGTTATATCTAACTTAAATCAAGAATGCATGTGTTTGTAATAAGTTATCAAACATTTCAATGTACAGTAGATTATATAATACAAATTGAAATAAATTCAGTGTTTAATCTCGTCAGTGTAATATGTACACTGCAGTGTGACAGTTTGACATTTTAGACTTTTGGAACATTTTGTTTACTTGAGGGACCAAGTCAACATATGAATTTAATGTGTTATACACTCCTTAATTGTCTTTGTTCTTTGCTTGTTGACCAGGAATGTACTGCAATGTGCTGTACAGTACAGTAATAGAGTGCAATTAAATTTGTAATAATGGTGTAAAATTCACACATTTTCTCTGTGTGTAATTCATTTGAACCCGTACTGTATACAGGTCATGTGTTTAGTCTGTTTGTTTACTCTGGGCAAATGTTCTTATATTAAATCCTCATGGGACACACGGGAGGAAACAATTAGCATGCAAACCCCCCAATCAAATGTTAACTTAATATAGCACCCTTAATAAAGGACTCATACACTGTATCACATAGCTCATTACAGAAAAGCAACACATAATAATTTCTTATGAAACAAGAAATGCGATGAAAAAACAACAACAAACAGAGAACAATCACATCAAATGAAAGCATTAAAGACAACAGGATAAACATGGAAAAATCATTCATCTACATTAGCATTCATTTTCAGATTTCTCTGTCAAATCCAAGATTTTGTGGCCAAATGCTGAAACCTTTACCACCACTTCCCCGATCTGCCCAGATACAGGCTTTCTAATTAAATACCTTCTATATGTTCTGTGTCGCTGCTTTGACTGCTGTTGCATAAACAACTGATTATTAGCTGTCTAAATTGGTAAGGTTGCACTGCTGTAGCTTTACAGGTCAGTGCTGTTATGTGTGTGTGGAACACTATCATAATTCTAGAACCTTCTGATCATGTCTTCCAACTGCAAAAATTCTGATTCCAGTCTTGCCTAGACATAATAGATATGGCTATATTAATGCCTTGTGTGCCTTATGGACTCATGTTGGTAGTTTTAAACTGAATGTAGCCGACACAATGTGTAGATGAATTACTTTCTTCAAGGCCTTCAGAAGCAAGTGATTGTGTAAAAGAATGGAGTCATGTATGAATGAAAGGATGAGACGCATCCACCTTCTAAACCTGCACAATGCAGACTTGAAGTCAGTTTGTTACCTGCTGGTTTTGGATTGATAAATACAAAGGCAATCAATAAATCAATGCCTCTGCAGAGCCCTAATTCAATCGGCAGCAAGACTGATAATCAATAGCTATTGAGGACACTAATCAGGTTTTGCTGTATGGCTTTGTCCCACTGACAGGAAAAGCGTAGGAAGAGCTATCAGCGTGGCAGTATTGAAACAACACAAGACAGGAGAGGCAAAAACCCCACAAAGAAATGAAACAACAGGAAACTACACCATTTCAACCGTTTTTTTTTCACTTATACATCCAGACATACAGAATTCTCCTCCTGTCATATGTAGTGTTTGTGCCTGTGTCTTTGTGTGTGTGTGTGTGTGTGTGTGTGTGTGTGTGTGTGTGTGTGTGTGTGTGTGTGTGTGTGTGTGTGTGTGTGTGTGTGTGTGTGTGTGTGTGTGTGTGCATAGACCAGGATAACATGTGAGGGACCCGTAGCCCTTTGTTGATATAATTACACTTTTTCTCTCAATTACAGCATCTTGTTCCAATGTTTTATGCTCTCTCTGTTTCTTTCATCCTTTTTGATGGTCAAAGAAATACATAAATCAAGTAACAATACTTCGCTTGCAGATACCGTGAGGCACTCATCCAATTTGTTGGCACTCTGTAATAGAAACTGTCAAGCTGGATAAATATGAGTGAAGCTGGCACGCTAGCAGCGCCGGGATCGACCCTTGCGTGATTTTTGGGGTTTTAGAGGAGAATGGGCTGCATTCTCGCCACCTCTCTGCGGTGTGATTGTGCCTCTGCACATCCCAGGCAGAGCTGCAAATTCTGAGGATGAGCAGGACTTTTGTGGGTTTTGGTCGTGTGCATTACATCTGCCCACTGCCCTGGCCATCTGTGGTGCAGATGTAAATAAATTACCCAAATTGGTTTTCCCAATAGACAGTGAGAGAAGGGGGATTTAAGGCAGAACAGAAACATTTGGCAACCACACAGGCCAACTTCTGTCTCTTTCTGTGCACCAGGCTCCACTAAATGGAAGTGTTTCGGCTTTGTTTGCGCAGCAATTACGTATGTTAAGGCAATGTTGTAAGATGCACGTTGGGGAGGTTTAACTTTACAAAGGCTTGCACAGGATCCAAGTCACAGGCAGCAATGATTAGTAACTACAGTACCTTGGTAGGCCTGATTTATTTATTTATGTATTTTCGTTGTGGGTACAGAGACCACATAAAGGAAACGTAGCTTTGTTTTAAAAGATTTGGAAAGCTTCAGAAACTGTGGTTCTGAGTATTAAGCCCTCAAGCCAAGGTTTGTCAGATCTTTGAACTGATCCCATTCCTGTATGCACTGGAGACGGAGACACACAGCAAGGGAGGTGATTATGTCATTTCAGTTGGGAGGGGCTTGGTAACTCAAGCCAAAAGGGAAATGTTACAAAAATGATCTGCACCATCAGAGGTGGAAAGAGGTATATAATTAACAGATGGCACAAAAATAAGGTGTGTCAACATTGCGTGGGATTTGCAGATCCTTGCAAACAATTTTCCTTGGTTCCTTTTTCAAATACTTACTGGCATCATAATGAACCAAAAAATGAATTCAGATTCCAGTAAGATATAGATGGTGATAATAGTGAGGTTAATAATAATAGCGTTTACCTGGGTAACTATGTATACCCTTCAACAGCCTAATTGTCAGGGCAAGGCATTAACAAATTAGTCTATGGTTATATTATGTGCTTTTATATGCTAAATATAGGTCATTCTGAATTCATGCATCAGTTAGAGGCTGGCAGCTGAAAAGGAGAGATAGTAGCAGACTTCTCATACAAAGAGATCAATTCCTTGTCTGTCAGCATTCAGCAAACCTTTCTCACAGGAACAGAAAAAACTGTGAGCAGTTTACAAGGATTTCTTTTACTTACATCAGGTGTCATGCATATCACTCACTGCACGTGTGTGTTTGTGTTTTGGCGTGTGTGTGTGTGTGTCTGTGTCTGTGTGTGTGTTTACACTTGTGTAACTGGATATTTGTGACGCAAGTGAATAATTACAATGTACAAAACCTACTTTGCCCAGCAACAGGAAGCAAAAACACACACTTTCCCGCTGCCCCAATTATGTCAAGACTTCCCCTGAATGTGGCTTTGTATAATTTTAGTACTTTTTAGGAATTAGTGCCTTCAAAGACACCACACTTCTTTTCTGTATCACCCTGACTTCTGGGCAATTAATAAACATTTCTGTGCTGAGACTTGAATATGGATTACCAGGAGCCAGAATTAATTCCTTTAATCTCAGAAGGAACGGAATCCTTTCATGTTTTTTTATTATTATTTGTATGCTGTTATTAAAAGACCACAGTAAGATATTTTCAAAGGTCGGTGTTTGAATTTGAAAGCTTTTGTGTCTGAGCATGTGTGTGTTTGTGTGTACATGAATGAGGGATGACAGAGAGGAAAAAAGAATGAGACTGAAAGAAAAAGAGAAAGAAATTAGGTCAGAAATTGTTTCCACAATAACCTAATCAATTGCTAACTATATTGTAATGTAATGCATTTTTGAAAGACTTTATTTAGCCTTCATTAGATAACATGACAGCATGGAGATCAGATTTTCCATCCTACTAGTGGTGGAATTTGACTCATATAAATCAATAGGAGTTTATCCTTGTAATTACTTGATCGTATCTGGACCATCTAGCTGGATGAGACAAATCTTTTGCGAGATTAAATTCACTCTTTTGAGTGAATTTAATTTTTTTTTAAAACAGCTGTCGCGCAGATGTGATGACATTATTCAGTTTCCTAGACTGGACACAACTGGAACAATGACATTGACTAATGAAGCTCCCATTACTCAAAGGAGATAAAACAGGATGAAAAACTGCTTCTTGAATTGTCAGTTTCAAGTGGAAGCTCATCCAAAGGTTGCCCATCCAAAAAAGAATAAGGACGTAAAAAAATAGCCAGGCAGTAGTTTGAAAGTACAGATTAAAACCCCCTGCTATTAATGCCATAACCATAGCAGGAAAAACGTTTCAAAGCACAATCAACAAAGGGGGCTATAGCACCCACACATTGAGGTTCTGACAGCCTTTACCAGGGGCCTAGCCACTATGTGTGGGTGCTTGCTCCTTTTGTTGTTTGTGTGTCGACTTTGAAACTTTCCCCACTATGGTTATGCCATGAAAATAAAGGCTTTTTAATCTTGCCTTCAAACTGCAAGAGTTCCAGGGCCTTTTTTGATGAGCAAGTGTTTTTGGACTGAAGTTTGAGTATTCATGTTTTTCACCCTTATTTTCCATCTGTCCAAGGGGGGCATTTGACAGTGGCCTTCAATATAACCACTATGGTGCTTTGATCTTAGCATTGTGCAACATTGTGCTTGAGAAAGTGTTGTATTTTTCTGGTTGCTTTTCACCAAAAATAATACTGTGTACAATATAGAAAAAACAACAATAAAATCCTTTAACATATTACTCAACTCAAAGTTGAAGACAAAGCACCACAGAAGCTAAATGCCTGAATGTGAAATATACGGCTCCACCATTTGAATTTTACCTCTCCGACATGGTAACCATGGTTGTTACTGTGGGGGTAAAAAAGGCATATTTCAATCTACGGCTCACATAATTTCTCTCGGTTTTTGCCATTTTTTCCCATTACCCAGGCTTCTCATATATCAACATATCATAATATGTTTCCATCAGACCTCCACCTTCCAGGAATCAAAGCATTGACAGGTTCTTTTATGAAACAATCCTTTATATATATTCTCATACCACACACAAGCAAAAAAAGAACATGAGACTTCATACAATGGCATATCTAGGAGCCCAGCACTATGGCAAGCATATACAGGCTTATTTGTGTGATAGTTTGCATGCCGCAGTGCACTGCAGCTTTCCTTTTTATTACAGCTGTTTTCTTGTTTGTTTAATATCTTATTGCAATGTTATTATGGTGTGTTTATACAAGAATACTTTGTAATTGCTAATCTTCTACTATATTAAGTTTTTTGCTCCGTGTGTGTGAGTGTGTGTGTGTGTTCTTTCGACTCAGACAGTGTCATTCTGTGCAAAGCTTTAATGACATGCAAATCAGGAACTGGGCCACTTTGGTCAATTTTGCCACCTTTGATGGAAATGCCAAAGAGTCCGGTAGGCACAGTTATGTATTGCTCAACAGAGGTATCTGCATTTCCATCAGGTTCAGCTTTGCCATAAACTTTTATGAACACACCCCTTTCATGTCGACAGATGCTATTTTATTTACTGTCATACACTTGCGCCAAACCACAATTAAATGAACATGTCGTGAGCACGATCAACACAGAGCCATATGTGTTCTGCATATACTCATTCTGTAATAATTGCTTTTCTGTCAAGTCTGTTGGTCTCTCGTGCATTATGGGCCCATATGTGGACACTTATTATTCCTGACCCTGCAGACTGCTGCTTCATCATCATCATCATCATCATCACCATCATCATCATTCAGGTGCTACGTCCTTAGGACATGGCCTTCCCCCTGCTCTGTGTCATTCTCTCTTCTAAATAATGCATCAGCCAATATACCAGCCCAGTCAGAGCTCAATGTCTCTCTGGAGAGGACTTTGCTCTCTTTCTCTGCCTCCCTGGGGCTCTCAGTTAGGGTCCCTGGCACTTCTGTTCTCTAGGATATAGCGTGTTCTGCTGCTGCTCCTTGGAGCTGTGACACGGCCCTCGCAGTTAGCTACGCTTCCCGGTCGTGACTGGCAGTGAGCACCCATGGGACCCGCGTCTACACCAGCCCCATCTGTCAGTCATTAAAGGTCACATGCTGGGGGAGACGATGACATCATGCGCCATAACCTTCCTGTCAGCTGTTCACATGCAGCAGGCCCCTCAATGGGGCGGCGTTGGGCATGTGACTCTGTGATGTATGGGTCTGTGTCGCTGGCCTTGTTGCACAGGGCCTTGGGTGCACAGCTGGCTTACAAACAGACCTGGACACGCTAACACCAAATGCAGGCTCTCTGTGGTCCGACTAATCAGCTGCTGGTGAAGATCTTCATGCTCTTTTTAAAAAAAAAAAAAAATTGGAGATTCGCTACACCTTAAGTTATCCAAACAGCAGACGGCCATCCAAGTAACCTGGACCTTGTGAAGCGTAAACTTCATCTAATGTTGCACTCATGAAGTGTGAAGTGTGAGGCAGTGTTAATGTGTGTGTGTGTGTGTGTGTGTGTGTGTGTGTGTGTGTGTGTGTGTGTGTGTGTTTCACAGTCGGAGCAGGCAGCAGATGGACTAATCTAAGGTGCAATCGCTCATCATCGCCACAGTGACAGACACGTGGTGTGGGGATGTTGAGAATTGTGTCTCTCTGTCACCGAATGTGTTGATGGCTTTGTCCCACAAGCGGTTACACATGAATGTGTGTACACATGCTGCATTCTTGCTCTGTTTAATGTCTCATTCAGATGTGTTTTCATGTAATGTCATATCAGTTTTACAGTGGGACCTGCTTGGCTGCGAATTGCAGCTATGCAAATGAGACCCCCGGAAGTCAGATTAATGACAAATTCATCACGTGGAGTTTTGGTCACTGCACCCCCAGCATATAGCATATGCTCAGATAAGCAGAGAAATGCAGTAAGGACTGCATCCTTGAGGTGTAAAGCTGAATGTTCCTTCTTAGAAGACAGACCTTTCTGCAATGTCTGGTAATTCACATTTCTTTTGCTTCTACTGTCAAAAGTTAATATAAAAGAAATGGATACAAGGAGTGAATCATTGACAAACTGAAGTCGTTCAGTATGAAAGTACTGCCTAAGCCCTGACCAGACAATCTTGGTACAACAAGAATGGCCAACTAACCATCGCAAACCCAGTCCTGCATCATCACTCCTGTTGACTGTGACAGCCTACGCAACCTCCATACTCAGCCTTGCCATTTATTATGCAAATTAAGTGTGCAAAGGTGGAATTTCCCTTTGCCAATCACGCATCGCGACCCGTCACCATCGCGCTGGTGAGAGGCAGAGACGCTGGTTTAATCAGCGCGTCCCTGCCTGGAGACGGTGCCCTGCTGGGAGAGTAAATGCAGGCCGGGTCCCACACGCGGGATCCCATTGTTTCTGCGCCTCTAATCAGGAAGGGGCCTCACGCTCTATCAGCCCTTCCCCAGGGCTCGGAGGACTCTGGTACCTCCCTTCGGCGTGCCGCGCAGAGACGTCTCCGCCGCCGGCCCAGTTAACCCGGGTCAGGTCTACTGAGCGCGCCGCCGGCCCGCCCGTGGTCACAGGCGAGGTGTGACGAAGGCAGAGGGGTACGCTCATTCGCTTTCATCTAATCATCTGTCGTCATCGACGTGTGGGCCCGGATGCCGTCTGCTGGTGATAATGGGGCATTAAGTGTTTAAGCATCAGCAAGCACGTGGGGTTTCTCTGCTGTGTTTCAAACCATGTTGGTTTTTATGTGTCAAATGGGCACCTTGCTGGAGAATGCTTGTTCAGCGATAAATTGCAGGCTACAAATATAATGCTTGCAACTTTATATCTTAGACATACCTGAATATTTCAGGAAATGCTGGATGGTTCAAATGGATAAGGTCCAATTTCTTGAGGTCTTGGACCTCAGCTTCTTAAAATTTTGTGAAAGGTGCTGTAAAAATTTCCTTGCAAATTCAGGCCTGTTGTTGATCCAGACACATACACACACACAGATACACACAGACAGAGAACATCTGTTCTTAAATCCTGAAGTATTCATTCATGATGACCAGTTGAAATATTGAGGTTAAATGATACACATTTCCCAACCTGAAAGGTATTTCCTTTTGCATTCTATGTATTTATGTTTTATATTGTGGATAAAATAATCATATTTGGTCTCAAACTTTTTGGTACAACTTATAATAGATATCCTCACATTGAATGCACGTTTGTGGTGTGCTGAAAGTAACCTGTTTTTATTGAAATCTAATAAAGCCCCAATTTCACACAAATCTGAATAATTTTGATAATGTCCTCTTTCCTTTTAGACTCCCAGCGGCACCCTGTCATGGTGGTAATTACATAAACTAGCATGGGTTGTTCATGGCCATTACTGCCCGCATACCTCCTAATGTGAGCCTACAGGAACTGTGACTATAAATAAGAACTGAGCCGGCTGCTTAGTGGAGCAGTCTAATTGCTTATACCTCTCAGGCGCATTAAAAAAAATAAATAAAGGAAAGAAAAACGCTAAATTACCAACATCATATTATTCTTTCACCGTTTATTGTTAATGTAACACCACCAATTAGGCATCTTGAACTGTTGTGGAAATGATTAAAGAACAATCGCAAATATGCTGCTTTGTAAACCTTATAAATTACTGTCATTACCAAGAGTAAAAAGAAATAGAACTCTTTGTATGATCTGAATTTCCCCTAGAGCTTTGACATAGTTAACATCACAGTCCTCTTGGAAAATCCCCACAGCTTCAGAAATCAGAGATTTGCAATGAATTTTCTTTAAGCCCATTTTGCAGTGTGTTTTGTTCGGGGAGTAGAAAGTGAATCTTCTTCCTACCAGTTAACTCTGAGCAGCTTTTTGTTCCTATTCCTTTTGCTCTTCATGCACACCACTTTGCTAATGGGTTAGAATGTTTAATAAGCTTTGTGTACCTTAATTATGTAATCTTTCTATGGAAAACCATTTATTTGACCTATATGGAATATGAATAACATACATTAGAACATACACAGAAGCAAAAAAATTTAGACAATTCACATTATTTATATAGTTGCAACTTTTATCAGTCTCAAGGGCAAGTAATAATGACACAGCATACAATCATAACTGTATTAGTTTGCCAGCATGTTGGGCTGCTAGCTACCTACCTAGCTAGCTACCTAGCTAAATAGCTGTGACTAGCTATAAGCAAACAGTAGAGACGCTCTTTCTATATACCCAATGCTGGTATTAAGTAGGGCAGTGAATTTTGCTTTAGGGTCCTGTGCTCTCTGCCCCCAAGACTGCTGTTCACGCCACTGCTGGCTATTTTTACAGATAGTTATCAGCTAACATATAAGCCTGGCAAATTCTGGGATTTGTGATCCTTTGCAGGCATACCTTTAGCAATGTCCAGAGCTGCCTTTGCTGGTTCCTGTAACAAGTGTACCGCAGTGTAGTGGGACAGTAGTGTCACTTTGTCAGAATGCTTTAATTAGCTACAAATATTTTACAATATTGTAGCTGGCAAAGACCTAACTAGAACAAAATTCATGTTACATCTACAGTATAGCCCATCATATCTGAGGAGTGGAAGGGGTGATGGACCGAACAGTGCAGTATTTTCCAGTTTTTCAACATTAAACTGCATCTACACTAGTGACCATCCCATAAGTTAGTCAATGAATCAAAACTGCTGGAGTGATTTACAGTTTGGATGGACTATTATTCTGCTCACAACAACCAGTTAGCTCCTTGTGGCTGTTGTCTGCCTTCTCACAACCACAAAGATATTTCAAATAATAAAGTTGTTAGCTACCTAGTGTAAACCAGATGGCTCTTCATAGGCGATATATATCTAGAAAAAGATTTTACTGACATGTTTTCAGAAATAAACATCAATTGGATGCAAAAATGATTGTGTCTATCACCAGAAAATATTACCCTTTACTGACATCATGTAAAAGTATATCGAAAGTACAGCATGTGTCATTATTGGCTTGCAATGTGTCCTTATCCAGGGACACTTCCTAAATTTACATTGTGTTTCTCTCCCTTATTAAAAATACATACAGCTGGATATTTACTGAAGAGATACAGGTTAATTACCTTGCAAAAGGGTACATTGGAGTACCATCTGACTTACTGGTCGTATTGGTCTATGGAAATACTCCTCCCTAACCACCACTCCATACTTCTGCCCCTGTCTCTGATAATGTTAAATGTACAATAGTCAGTTATTTTGACCTTAGCAGCTCCAGAGACTATAGCTGGTCGTCCTGTGCCTGTGCCAGTGATCTGAAAGTCTGAGCGCGTAGCTAATCAAGCTGAGAACAGGATGCAGCTGAGTGGTGCTAAACCCCACAAGAGAATGTGAGTCTGGGGGCCATCTATTGATTACATAGTGGACTGCATAGATTCTCAAACAGGCTCAAACATTAGCCAGCTCACTGGTGCATAACCAGGCCAGATTGTGCCATTCATATTCCTTCTGTTTGGCGCATTTAAATTAGCCACAGCTTTCGGCTGTGAGAATTTTTTTTTTTCTGTGAGAGGATTCATGTACTTGCCATCTAGTAAAACAGTGATTTAGTTGATGGTTGCACGTGATGGCTGGCATTTTTGACACAATGTCTTGTTTCAGGGGTAATTTCTCCCAGCGTCAGGCAGCAGGACTCTGTGACACATTCAAAGATGGAGCATCATTTTGCATTCAGGACCCATGTTTTTCCTCCCTCCAGATGCTTCAGTTTTGATACACAAATTTCATCCCAACTGCTTCTCTCTGTGCAGAAATAACCCTGCCCGTGACTACAGCTGGCTCCAACCCATAAAGTGCAGGTGCTATGCCTTGACCAGCACATTCAGTCTGGTGTTTGCAGGAAACTCATTTCTGCAACTTAATAAGTTCATTTTCTGGATATATTGAGAATACATGTATACATATATGGTTTCAAAATCCATATAGTTGATGCTTGTGGTGTTGCAAGATCAAATAAACATATAAACATTCCTTATTAATGTCATCCACCAGCTGAGTAATGAAAACTATCCAAAGTGTATATACCAGTATTAATTTTTTTCACTGATGTTTTCTTGTAGCTCTAAATTATCCAGAAGATTCTGTGTTGCAAGCTGGGAGAATTGGCTGAATTCGCAAAAGGCTCAAATTGTACCCACGTATTAATCACCAAAACTCAATAAATCCTCCCAGCTGCTTCTCAAAAAAAGGAAAAAAAAGAGTCTATTTGTTTACCTGTTCCTCGTTTGCCACTAGAAGGGGGATAACATGATCAGTGTTGCGCTCCACGCTCGACCGTCTTGCCAAGACTTTCTTCTCTGCCTCCTCAGCTGCTGCTCGTCACATGGAGAGAAAAGGGGGAATTTTTTGGGCTTTGCACTGCACCCCTGGCAACCAGCTGTCCCTCTGCCCCAGCCGCCGAGTCCTGTTCCAACCGCCCGTGTTGAGCAGCCCGTCGCAGATGGCCGGCATGGAGCCGCACCAAAACACACAAAGAGACGCTGGCACACACCGAGGGGTCACTGTGTGAAGAACTGCCAGCTTCAAACTGCGTGTTATTTCTTTGGGACAAATACGGGAAACCACGGCAACGGGGAGATCTCACCGGGAAATTTGTAATTCATAGTAAGTGACATCGTTTTTACCCAGCAGATTATCTGCAGATGTATAGGAGCAACATAATGAAAGCTTCCATGCTCTGAAAGCAAGGGCTCCAGAAACTGTGTGACCAACAGGGCATGCATAAATATTTACACTTCTCCCACAACAAAAGGAATAGAAGAAAACAATAGCAAAATCTATTTCTGAATCTGACTGACCCCAACCGCTGGTCCGCGCTGTAGACGGAGGAGTAATACCCTTTTAAGCTTTGATTCTTTTCCCCATTGTATAGGCCTGCACTTTGGGTATCGGTTACATTTATTGCAGGAACACAAACCCAAGTGGTAGAATGAATTACATGAGCATTTCATTTTTCCCCTTCTTCTTTGTTGCAGGTATTCTGTTCCAGAGCTCAAATTAGCATTCTTGGCACTGTTGTCACCCCCCTCATGCTGCTACTTTATATTTGAACTCTCTTTCTCCCTCCCTCCCTCTCTCAGTCTCTCCCTCTCTTGCTCTCTCTCTCTCCCTTCCTCTGTCTGATAAACACCCTGAATGTTTTGCAGATGGAGATATTATTTATACACATATCCCCTGTACAAAAATACTACATGGCTCCATTAGTTGTTTGATCTGTTGTATGAACATTTGTAATCCTCTCGACAATATGAAAGAATGCCCTTTTCAAAGCCACGTTTCTTTTCTTCTTTTTTTTAATTCTTCAGTGGCTGTTATTGATTTAGTGTTTGGTTCAACACATAGCTACGTCTCAAATCTCAAATCCCCTCCTGGCTGCCTGACTCCTTTGACACAGCTATCTGACACAAAATGATAAACCTTGATGTTTGTTCAAGTTGTGGTGCCAGAACATTAATGTAAGAAAAAAAAATCAGATAGTAAACAACACCAGCCTTAGAATCTGCTAGTAATGAATATACCGCAGAAAAAAAGAAATTCAAATTGCAAAACCTTTATTCCTGGAAGGCATAACCCAAGCAATTTTCTAAAAACATATTCTTCTAACGATTACCTCTTTCGAGCCAGGGGCCATGGAAGTTCTGCACAATACCTCATGTGAAGAGAATGTTGAACACCTATAGTCTGAGCAAATGAAAAGAAAAGGGGGGGAGAAAAAAAACTGCATTTATGAAAAGACTGAGGCACCGAGGCCAACCTAACGAGGTCTCCATACCAGATGCAGAGGGAATAACTCATCTTCACAATAACATAAAGACATGTCGACTGCAGTTACAAATAAATTGCTCTCTCAGCAATGCTAATGTCCTGCGCGCTGAATGAAGTAATTGCGCTTCCCCACAATGCACAGAGTGGAATAATTACAATTATTCTGGAAAGAGGGGGCCTTTTTCCATTATGGATTTTGAAATGTTAATGTTTTTTTTTAGCTCTTAATTTCAGCAATCAGTAGTTTGTGCATGCACTGTCTAATCAAAAAGGACACTGCCAGGCAAGAGAAGCCCCATTCATTGTACACTATGACAGTCTGGCAGTTTTAAATCTTATTTTATAGCACCATCACAGTAAAAGCCAGGGAAAAAAACACATAATTACTTCAAATTGAGCCTCTCTGCACAATGTAACTACCCCTGATGCAAAGCACTGTTTGCATTAGCAGGGAATGATTGTGCCCATTTCCATCTCCCGTGTCACTTCCTGTGCTGAGGGCGTGGGGTGAGGTAATATTGTATACAGATGCATATTAAGCAGTGTGTCCCTAGGACTCTGACTAATGTGATTTATCCTTGACCAGATGGTGTAGAACAAGGGCCATCCATCAAAATGAAAAGACCAATGAGCAATCCTCTCAATGGTCTGTGCGGGACCAGGGGGCTGGGTTTGGCCAGTGCGGCCAGGTGCATGGTATGCCAGAAGCACCCCCCCCCAGCAACCGTAGGTTTTCCAGGTGGCACTGCAGGTGCTCCGGGGGAGCCGCTCACACGATTCCTTTTATTTAGCAGGTGAACATAAATGCGGTGAAATAATTCTTGATCAAGTCCAGGCTGTGCCCGTTGGCTGGCACCCAGAATCCCCGGGTCTGATGTTGAGGTGTAAAAAAAGGTTGCTCCAGATCTCACGTCACATGTAATATCTCCCCTTTTTTTGTGAACAAAGGGATGCACGAGCTAGCCGCAGTGTTCGTGCGTGTACAGCTGAGTTCACAATCCAGGAAGACCCCACCCCTCCCTAAGCGCCTCATTTTTGCAATGTGTGAAGAGAACCAATGGTTGCTGAATGAGGAAATAAAATTCAGACAAGTGTATGGTTAGACATAACAACCTATTACATTAGTACATCTATAGGAAAACATCATGCATTTATATTGTTAACTTGTAGCTTACTAAGGCACATTAAACAATCAGTGATATTGCATTACATCTCTTTTTTTTGCTAAGCAGACATCCTTATTAAGTGCGACCTCCAAAGATTGACTTTTACATTTTACAGATGTATACGTACTGAAGTAATTTAGATTAAATCTTACTATGGGGTTTGGCAGCTGTGCTCCACACATGATTCAGCCCAGTAAAGCGCTACTCTGAAGTCCAGCTCCCTTGCCACTGTACACTATACAGATCCATTAAATGCTGTGCCACAAATCAGGCAACCATGGTCTCTGAGCATTTACATGCAGTATTGTATGATGACTGATGTATGAATTACACTTGGGGGAAGAGAATACCTGTTAAACACTGGCTTTTCAAGTGACCTGTTGTTGCTGTTGTTGGCTCCTGCAATAAATAAAATTGGACCAGTGGTTTTACTCTCTTTAGTATGGTTAAGTTACATTGTGCTAGTATTGGGAGGATACTGTGCAAGCCCCTGCTGATACCTAATTTATTTTTATTTAAGGCTTTACTTACTACATACTACACAATACATAGTCCAAGGACAGGTTTTCTGCCTGGAAGATTTATTGTATGCAACTTTGCTTTACTGTTTTCTATTTCTTACTTTCTTGTTCATGTTATTTCACTTCTTGCCTTTTCCTTTGAGAAAAAAAGAGAAAAAAAAACAGTGGAAAGTTGCACCTTTCAAATATGGGAATAATTGGACTATTTAATCTTCCAAGGCTTTTTAAAAATCAAGACCAGAAAGAACTTTTTTTTCATTTCAGAAATGCACTGTTGTGCTGGTGAATGTTTTTTAATGCCCAGCAACTGACTTCAGCTGTTGGAAATGCTTGGTAGCGAGTGCCCATAATCACACTGAAGCAAAGGCGCCGTGGCAACTTTTCAGAGACCTTGTGACAAAACATTTCTGGATGGCTGCTGCCAGACTCTCTCTCCACGCTTGGGTTCAGAACAGACGGGTAACAAGCCCTGGTAGTCATTTGAAGTTGCTCATTTGTTACGACGACCCTGGAATTCAATGACTCGACAAAGGGAGAGAGATCTGACACTGCCGGGTCCACAGCTGTTCATTACGGAAGAGTTCTTCCCATAATCTCAATAACTCAAAGACAATGCACTCAAATGAGCGACATGAAACAAAGTTTACAAATTATGCAGCTGAAATTCATATATCTCTGCCTGGGAGAGCCTTGGCCGAGACAGTCACGTCACTTGAAGAAAAATATTTCACAGTGCATTTGTCATTCGGCGGTCAGATCTGAAATGTATGAGTTTTCAGTGAGCAGAAAAATCTAATTTCAACACTTCTTTCGAGGCTCTCCATGATGATTTATATCTGCGTCAATGGTACATACGGAATTCCCTTTCCTCAGACTTAATCCTGTTCACAGCAGCTGCCAAAATATTTCCTCTGCAAACCATGTCTAGAGAATGCTAGACAAAATTCTCCCTTGATATTTGGTTGACCTGTTTACAATTAGGGTGGGGGAGATTCCATATATTTATTCTACATATAAAGAAACTAGGCTCCTTCCTTCTTGTTCCTAAACAACCTACTCTCTTTTGCAAAAGTAAGACTATCTTACAAACCTAGTCATAAGAGAGGTCTTATGTACATTTATGTTACAGAATGTTTAACTACTGAAAAAGTCATTGGTTGGTTGATTCTGAATGAATTCAGTTTATGTTACAGAGGGTTACTAAAGGCTAACTATTTGGTCATCGCTTGCCAGAAGTGTTTTTTGTTATACTTTTGTTCTGTGTGTCTCATTTATTGTAATTTAATGCCTATTCATCAGAGGACAGAGGGATTGAGAAGCCGCATTGCTCCTTTAATGTAGCTGTGTTACGCCTTTCTTTAAAGGGAAACGTTGAAACAATACAAATACCAATATTTTGTCTTGTGAATGGTGATGTTTTAGCCCTGCAAATATCAGTCAGGAAGTCATGTCTACATGTGGCAGCAGATCTTGCTGTGACAAAGGAGCAGTAGAATCTTGGGCCAGACTGCTTTATTTTATCTCTGTTACTCTCATCTTCTAGGTGTTTTTTCTTTTCTTGTGTGTCTGATTTGCATCTCTTTTTGCACACAGACACACACACACACACAAAAAAGAAGGTAAACAGAATAAAACCACTTTAATTACATTTTAGGCACACATTATTTTATTTTATTGTGAGCACAAATTACTTATCCAGGGGCATAAAATGTCCCATTTTTGATGTAAGGGACAACGTTTGAGGTGTAAATGATACATTTGGCAGGGGGCAGACTGAAATGCAACTCTAAGCTCACAGACCCTTTTTGTGTTTGTGTTTTAGGGGATCGGATGGATGCATCCTGTCCTGGCTGCTGAGTTCAGTCTACCAGCCTGTCTCCATCTGGTGTGGTGGTCTACACTGGTGGTTGCCCTGGAGAGTCATATTAGACAGGTAGTAGTGGGATATTATTGTGTGTTCTTCTGCAGGAGTATTGAGGTCCACCTGAGGCTCTCTAACATGCTCAGCGAACCAAGGCCTGCTTGTGCCCCTATCATGCTGATAGAGGTAAAGGCCTGCCTCTCTTTTCTGAACAACTTTACTGTCTACACTCCCAGCTCACTGTTAATTGAGATTGAAAGGAATGTTTATTTATTCAAGGCTGCTCTTGCAAATTCAGTGGTATTGGCAGCTGAACAGTCAATGCGAACCACATGAATACGCTCAAAGGTGTATTCATATATGTAACAGGATCCATACATCCCAAACGTGAAAGAGTTAACGCGGTGTGACTGCAGTTCAATCCATCCGTAGAATGCAGTGACCCACTATATCTGTGATTTAGCCTGACATGGGGTGTCTGCCAGTCCGCTGCACCACAGAGCTGCCGCGAAACAAATTCAATATGTAGAGAGAGATGCTTACCGTGGCTGTATTCCTTCACTCTTTTACATAGTTCTGTGCCAACTGTGATTAGCAGACCCAGATGTAACGGCTGCCAAATTCAGCACGTCGCAGTCATGTGAAATCTGTTTCTACTTTCATACAAAAAAAGTTGATAATATGTATGATTATATTCATCGCTTTCTGCATTGAATACATATTTGCAGAATTAGCCTCTCGCTGAAATTTTGTACAGTATGTACAGTTCCCATGGACACGTCTCCAAACATGTGCTCCTTATCCTTTAGGAGGCGTAGCGGATTGGTGACTACCCAGGCCAACACCCCCATGACAGGGGGTGTGGCAGCAGGGAAACTCATTCAATGTAAGTCTGGTAAGCTGCCTTTGAAGTCCCAGGGTGCACTGGGGTTTTTGGCAATGGGAGTATGAGGGCTTAGCGGGCCTGTTCAAAGCCCCCCACTTGACAGAGGCTCCGACCACATGGACATGACACAGTGTGACACCATCCATCATTTCACTTTTGCACCACCTCCTGATCCCGATCTCCACCTCTCTCTCTCTTCCTCCTATTCAGAGTGTAAAATATACATGTGCAAAGCGCTGGCATTTTTAAAATTCATTTTAGATTTTATTTTAGATGTTCTGTTTAAAGTTATTATTTATTCTCTGGCTGCTAATGCTCTTTGTGACAACTGTCCAATGAACTAAAAAAAAAAGTCTGTGTCACTGTGTTTCTTCCTCCACCTGAAATGGGTGAGGATAATGGCTTAACAGAAATGTTTAGGAGAGAAGATAAAGGAAATACTCAACACTAAGGTTTTAACAAATACAATGCACATTTAATTTATCATCAAAAGACCTAATTAAATTTAAAAGTAGGAATTTCTCATCAACCATGTAAACATGTAGCTCTGCCTACTCCCACAACAAATGTTGGGAAGTCTTCTCAGGCTTGCATGTTTTTAGACCTAAAAACCTAATTATAAAATTTACTAAATGTCAAGAATTGAAGGCAGACCTTGATTTTTCTCTGGTATTGTTGCACTTTATCAAAACATTGATGAAAAGCATGACCTTATACGCATCAACTAAAGATTGAGTCCCTGACCTCCGCCTTGAACTTCAATTCTGAACAAAACCCTTGCCAAGTATAATGCCTTGTTCAATAGGAGTATAGATTGCTACATATTTCTATCACAAGGTATGGTATGGCTCAATAACCATTTTCAAAAGGAAGAAATAACAGGTTAATGTAAGGTGACCATGAGGAACCCCAAATCGTGTACAGAGCCTGATGGTTCTCTCTGACTGTTGGGCCCATTCTTTCCTTTCTTCCTGGACACAGCTATAATAATAACAGACCTGTGGCTTGTTCTCCATTGAGAAGCACAGTGAGATGTCCTGCACCCAATTATATGTGACATAAAGAAACTCTTCTTTTGTGGTCCGACAAATAAAATCTCTTGGTGTTAGTCTAATGCATAGTTTGTCTAACATGAAAACAACAGCTTTATACAGCTAGTCCTTTTTAAATCCTAAAAGAATAGGACAGCTCTGGGTTTGAAGGCTGAACACTGACCTTAGGCTCACTAAAGCTCTCTGAAACAATGGTGCAGGAGATGCTGAAAATAGATCTGCTCCAAAACGGCAAAACAGACAAGCAATCTAGTCCATGAATCTAAGGTCCTTCAAACTAGTCCCTATAAATTCAGTTCTGATTTGGCTTAAGGTTAAACTTGGGGTTGGGCTTTGAGTCAGGGCTGGGGTTATCTTCAGGCTTAAGGCTTTGAGTCCAATCCAGCTGTAGGGCCCATGCATTGGCACACTTTTATTACATTTTGCCACTCACAACCCCTTTGTTCCTTTTCTGTGAAGCATTCCTCTAACCTGATATCATAGGCTACATGATAGAGGGATTTATCATATACAGGATCATGGTGGGCTGAAGAAATTTGAACTGAGACCAAAGTCAAGGTCAGGATCATAACTGTGGGAAGCACTATACATGATTTGGGCTTCCTTATGGTCACCTTATGCTAACCTGTTATTTCATCCTTTTGAAAATGGCTATTGAGCCATTCCTGGCAGTAGCTTGGTCTCACGTCCATGCGGAAGTTGTGGTTAGTAGGCAAAGTTTTGGCTCACATTAGGATGAGGGCTTGGCATGGAGTTATGGCTGAAATAGGATTAGGTTTAGGATCTCTGCCTCTCACTCTGGCAATGTTGCTGCTGTTTGAATGGGAATGGGAGAAAGCTCAGTCTCTGCTGATAGGCGGCACCTTCGTGCGGTTATATCGCATCAAGTGGTGCGAACCATGGCAACAATGGTGACCGTGGCAACGGTAATGACAAGAATGCCACTGCTGCTGACACCAAACTGGCTGCGTGACAAAAATAATTATCCCTGTTTAAGGACCTGAACAATCCAGCCAGGAGCCTTCTACATAATGTGATAATTGCCACGCAATGTCAGGAAACTTAGACAGTGAATTTAAATAACATAAAAAAACCCTTATTGTCCCGCTTGTCAGTTGCATATTTAGGTGTGGACTGTTTTACTGGAAACAGAGTAACTGGCAAAATAATCATTCCTCAGTGCTCTGCAATGCTGCCTAACTATGACATTTGACCGACCACCCTCTAATGCTTTCGTATCTTGAGACAGGTGCTTCTCTGTACTGTAACACAGGCTAGGCTCAGAACGCCTCTCAAAATGGTTGGCATTGACATGCACAAAAACACATGACTAAGACCTGCGAGTGGGCAGGTGTGGCTTACAGTCTGTAACATATATGTTGTGGGCTTCTGTGCGTTTCCTGATTCAAGGTTACCATGGACACGTTGAACAGATACAGCATTGTGGGTGACACTTTACCAGGGCTTTACTATATGATACCATGGAATAAACAAATCACAGGGGCAAACAACAGCACATCTTCAAACACAGGCTGTAATTATCTACCCACAGGTTTGAATCAGCCAACGTTCATAACCAGCAGTTATGAAAATGAAAGAGTATGTATAATTCTCTTTTTATACCACAGCCAGAATATAAATTTGTTATTATTCTATATCATTTATTTTTGGGCGCCGGGTCTGATTGGAGAAAGTGCAGCTTATGTTGCCTCTCTGCTGACTACGGCAACAGCGGAGCGGAGATCCCCGCAGGGATATATCGGGCTTCTAATTGGTTTGCATTTGTACCCACTTTTTTCATTTTCCTTTACATCAAGAGTGCTAATGTATTCAGAGAATATCACACTCCAGCTCAACCTGTGTCTTACTCAGTAATAAACAGTCTGCTTCCCCCTGTTGCTATCTGTCACACGCTGATGTGATGGGTTGGAGTGTCGGGAGCATCACACATCCAATATTTCTTTAGGGGGTGAGGGACATGGTTAGAAAAAAAATGGTATCATGGTATTACAAAATGCCCTCTGCAAATGAACTTCTGCAGTTGCCATATAATAACCTATTGTTTGGATGGCAATCAAAACATGGACAGCTCTGAATTTGAAAGAAAGAAATTGCTGGCATCACAACAGGAAACAGTTCTGTTTTGTTCCTCTTTTCTTTTCCGAGAATAAAATGCTATTCCATTTCTGAAATAAAGTGACAAAGCACAGATATGTGTTTTCACAATGGCATTGAACTTGATTTTGTGCCAAAGGATCAAAAGATTACTCATGGCAGAGAGTAGTCCTCTCAAGTTCTTTTCAGGCCACTGTATAATTGTGCTGTGTGTACGTGGCTGCAGTTCTACTGTCCATCTACCTCAAATAACATTTTACACTGTACTTTGATGTAATAAAAATAAATCTGAATTCAATTGAATTCAAGGATGTATGAATCTGAGGCACAAAAATTCAAATTTATAAATGGGCAACTCCTTCATTTTGTAGATTCAGATAGTTTCATTCAAGGCATCTGATCTCCATCTTAAATCTGAGTCAGGCTTTAATCTCCCCCACATCAGTCCACTTCAAAGGAAGGATTTGGAGGGGGGGGTTGCCGATGACCTCATCTGTGTCACAAGGTGCCTTGGCCTCCAATGCTATGGTTGGTGCAAACATGCACTGTGGCTCACTTTTGCTCCGCAGTTGATTCTCTGCTGAGATGTTTTGGAGGTGCAAAATTGCAAAACTCCTTGGCTGAGTGTGTGTGTGTATGTGTGTGTAAGTGTATATGTTTGTGTGTGTGTGTGTGTGTGTGTGTGCGAGAGAGAGAGAGAGAGAGAGAGAGAGAGAGAGAGAGAGAGAGAGAGAGAGAATCCCTACATTCTGCAGGTTGTCTCCCCTGTGCATCCCCCATGGATGTGACAATGTGTCAAAGTGTCTCTTTCTGCTGTCAGTACAGGGGTCTGCGGGGATTGGTCAAGGGCAGAGATTTTAGGTGATGGGTGACCTATGGTCAGGAACTGGTCCAGACGGGGTGGGGGTGTCAGGTTTCTTCCTCTGTTATGCCTAATCTGTCACTCACAGGTGTTACCCCAGGTTGCTTTACATCATAGAGGCACCAGAGGTGAATTGAAAGGCAGTATTTTCTTTAATTTATAAACCCCAGCCTGGTTCACCCCCCCCACACTCTTCCATTCTTATTATTGTTTTAAGTCCTACTTTTAACATTTCCTGAAGGCTGTCTCCTGAATTGGAAATGGTAATTGGTGCATCAAGTGTGTTGTGAATGAATTCAAGTCTTCTTTTACCTGACTGCCAGCCTTCTCCGCAGGTGAACACTTGTGCTCATCAAATGCTCAATTACTTAACCAAAAAAGATACGACTCTTGCCACCGCAGAGTTATTACAGCGTGTGTGAGGCCTGCAAAACAATAAGACCTGTGTAATCCCAGGCCATCTGTCTGCATCTTTTAAATCAGCTGAATCCCAAAGCATGCGCACGGAGCACAGATGCAGCGTCCTGCAATGTCACAAGCGCTAACTGCGGAGTGTGTCTGAGCTGAGGCTGTGTGATGTCCTTCACGAACCTGACCACCACAGGGGAAATGCACGTGTGACAACCGAGACTCCACAAAGTCAAACTAGAAAAAGGTGGAAAAAAAAACCTCACTTACGCTGAACTCACTCAATGTGATAACACTGACTAGCATGTTCAGGGCTGCAGGCAGGCTGTCCTTGGATCTGTAATTTTGGTAGAAGAGTGATTAATTTATTCATTTTTTATTGTGGTATATAC
The DNA here is from genome assembly GCA_019176425.1 of Megalops atlanticus. Taxonomy (NCBI): domain Eukaryota; kingdom Metazoa; phylum Chordata; class Actinopteri; order Elopiformes; family Megalopidae; genus Megalops; species Megalops atlanticus. Next base: position 15,236,643 of record CM032895.1, read on the forward strand.
AGGGTTGGCTAGGGGCAGTTGTAACTGTACACCTGCTATAATAGTATATGAACGTAAGGAGAAACACTCTCATGCATTTTCAGTGTTTCTCAATAGCCCACATGAAAGAACATTAATGTCCTGTAACCTTAAAATCATAAAATGGACAAAAAAATAAAACAGTGTCTTATTTAATACCTTGCTACAAGTACACATCTTCTCATTGTTGTGCTTTCATTGTTCAATGTGTTTTGGATAGATTATTCTATTTAGATTTTTATCCTGAAGTGTGCCTAATTGTAAGCTTTGCAGCTAATAAATGGCGGTAATTAAACGGGATTTGGGCAACTGCGCTTTTGCCTCATCGCGCCGCAGTCAGGGGAGCCTGAAAGCTTTTTTGAATGGCGAGGTGACACATTTCAAGAAAAAGCCATACACAAACCTATCTCTAAGTACATTATTGCACAGGTCTCCCCCACAAAAGGCCTTGCATTTTGATAATGAATAGCAGTGCCAAGAATGAACCATGTTTAGGGCTTTTTTTTTCTTCAGATTCAGTTCACTGGGGAAAATGGATGGCTTGCTGAAAGAACATCAAACAAATACGATCACATTCTCTACCAGATAAAAGACCATATTGGTCCACTGACCGCATGTGCTTTGAGGATTTTTTTTTTTTTTTTTTTCTTGCAAGGCCTGGAGTTCCACAATCAAACTCCAGCCAGACAGGAGAGACAAGCCTTGGACCTTGACCTTCAGCAGGACAACATGACTCAAAGAGGTACAAGATGCCCCTCTCTCTGTTTAATGCCTCTGTTTAATGATCTCATTCCCTCCACTGCCTCCTTGCCTTACGCAAGAGCAAATATTAACTAAAAACACTGATACAATTATAGTTAAGCACCCACAATATTTTGCTTGGCTTACTGCCCTGCTTTTCTAATTTTCAGACAATATTAGATATTTGGATTTTACGAGTGATGTCACAGCCCTGTCTTCTGCCCATCTGGATGTGTTGGAGGGTTTTCCTTTGCAGCTGAGTGTGTGGGCTTAGTCCATGATGCTTACTAGAAAGAGTGAGAAAAATTATGTCAAGCCACCTTCCCTGTTGTGTCTTTGGGTACACAAAGGGGCAAAAGAAAGCAAACTGGTCATCATTTTATTTCTAACCAAGACAAGTAGAGACACAGAAATTCCACTGTTTTGAACCATATACTTTATTTTTTAAACAATTTAAATGGTTATGACACATACATTTAGATAAACAGAATTACCATCCAGCACAGATGCTATGGAAAAATAAATAGCACCAACATTTCCGTTATAATGGAATGCTGGCAGCACAACTTAGTGTGAAACAAATTTTACATTTCCATTTTTAAAGGCTGACTACTGAATTTTTGCTTTAATAGGTCTGCATTTGAGAATTATTATCCTCATCATCATCAAACCAGATTCGTCCCAACTTAAGTCAACCACACGGTCTGAACAACCACTTTGAGGGTGCCTAACATTCAAACAAGATGCCTTTGTTAACGTAATAATTTCTTTCTCTGCATATAACAATATTACAGCAACAAATCTCCCTGGGGCTCTTTTTTTAACATATTTCGCTCATTTACAGTCTACCCTTCTCTCAGCGTTTGGAAGCACTCAAACTGTGTATCTCTGTTATTTGAAAGATCAATAGCTATGTTCTATTGCCCTCCCTACAACCCCCTTCCACACACACACTTGTACACACGCACACACACACACACACACACACACACACACACACACACACACACACACAGTCACACACATACATGCACACACGCACACACACACACACGCTCTTGTGCTCCAGTGCTGCTGGCAGATCGGCAGCAGAACACACCTTCCCCGACCCCGGGGGAGCAGGAGCTACGTGTGGCCCGAGGGCCCGCACCTCAGCATCTGCGATGTGATTTCAGAAATGGGAAATTACCACCAGCAGACGCAGACAAAGGCGCAGCGAAGCCCGCTCAGCTGCGACGCTGTGAATTTCAGCAGCTAATGCTGTTAATTGTGTGCACATCAGGGGAGAAGGAGAGCACTTAACTGGGACAGACACTGTTTTGTCGCATTTGATGAACAGGGTAGAGCGCTTTCAGCTTTTCTTTTTTTTTTGTAACGTAGTTCAGGTTTAAAAAGCCACACTTAAGCAAATAGCATTGTGAGCCATTGGTGTGTGGCTTTTTAGATGCTTACCACCATGCATTCATTTATTGTTTACATTTTTAATGGCTATAGAATACTTTTCTTTAATATTGTACAATTTTGTTTAATTTCCTGACAGAAAGGTTTGTTATTATCAGTAATACACTAAATGTAATAGTTTTTTACTTTCTTTCTTTTATTGCATTGGTCTTCAAGGCCAGTTCCCTATGAAATACATTTACTGTCTTGATCAGAGCACCATTTCAGTGAATATGAATCTCCTACATGACTGACATCAAAACACAACTGTTATCATCAGAACTGTATCACTCCACACTGTAAAATAAAGGAAAGCCAATGAAAGCAAAAGTTAGCTCCTCTCCAATGCCAACCTAAAGAGAGGAAGATTGAAAATAATCTTTTCAGATATGTAGAATGGTATTAGTAAAAAAGTGTACTGTATGGAAAGCTTGAGATCAATGGAGGAACTGGATGAGAGGATCTTGTCAGATACATTGGTTGGCTAAATCCCTGTTGTTCCTCTGAAACAGTCTCTGATTTACCTCCTCTGCCAGCATGATAATACCCTGTGAAAATTATCATATTCCTACCAACATTAAGTAATGACACTATACAGCACACTGTACAATGAGGTGGTTTTACATTGGAACCAGCACTCTGTTGCTTGACCCAGTAAATTGTGAATAGAGGCTCAAATTTTTCTCTTTTTTTCCTGGCTTGCAAGCTTCATGGCAAGGCCTACGACAAAGGCCTGAGGGATCATGCCGAACATCCCAGAGGTCCCTCTTCATCTTGGTCTTACGGCCGGACACAGTCTCCCCTCCTTTAAGTGTTGATAATGTCAACGTTTCCGTTCCCCTGCTGCCGTATCTCTCTTTTGAGGGCTAGATGGCTCTGATCCCTTCGTCCCCACGGCGAGGGAGGAACAGCTCTGCATGATCAGCATGATCTCGGGAGGGAGGGCTCAGGGTGTCCCGAATGTTGAAGATTACAACAAGTGCTCTTTTCACAATCAAGGTCTGTTTCCAGCCATGTGTACCCAGTTGCATCTTTGCACTGTTTACTGAACAAGCCTGCACATGAATTTTCAGAGCCCTTATCACGGGCCTGTAAATCCAGACAGGAAGGAGAAAATGACTCTCTTTTGTGCATTACTCGAGAAAAAAAAGGCTTCACAGCAGAATGAAAGAGGAGGAAACATGGCTGAAAAAGTCTGCCTGCTGTTTGAAAAAAAAAGGCTTTTGTTAAATGAATGTCATCCGCCGATGAACTGGAAAGGGTTGGACTCTGCACATGTCTGGGTCAGATGCAGAGCTCCTCTTGGTTTGACAGCCAAGTGATGAGTCATCCTAGGGAGGGTGAGACCACAGAGTCTGGAGAGAGACAGCTGGGGGGGGGTGTGGGTGGGTGGTGTGTGTGTGTGTATGTGTGTGTGTGTTCTCCATGCTGAGCTGCAGTGTAGGCCAAAGCCTGGGACATCATGCTGCAGATGCCTAGGAGTGAGACCAGAGGAGAGGAGCTGAGGACGGAATGAGGTAGCCAGAAACAGCCTCCTACAGCGGCAACACCCTTTACCCTGTACAAACCCAGTGTTTTTGGTTTTCCCCAGGTCTGGTGGGTTTAACAATAGAACGTTTGTTCAAATGCCAGCTTTGCCCCCTAATGCCACACTTAGCTTGGGGTCCTGCCTGCTCTCTTCTATTCACGCGATTGCTCTAAGGATAAGAGCACACAGCGAGAAAATGTGTTTTTTTGGTAATCATTTCTGTGAGGATTTTAGACAGAAGTGTGGATGTTGAGAGGAATATTCAGCAGGGGTTGTTCACACCGAACTGCGGAGGTGTGAAACTGTAGCCGCTCCACTGGTGAAGCAAAGCGGGGTGTAAACACCGTTGAGGATGCCCCTGTCAGTCGCTGCTCGATGTTGGGACTGTATTGTTGAACGTCAGTGACATGGAAAATCCTCTCATCAACAGTCAGACACTGTTGGGGCTGGATGTGCTTTTGAATGAACGGGTCACTTTCACAGTTATTGCTGTTTCCACGTGTGATATCCCATAATGCACTGTGCGGCGCCATACTCCTTGTTTCATGGCTGCGCTCCATTTATTGGCTAACATGGAGATGTAATTATAGGTTGCAGATGATACCCCAGTATGGTGTAGATTACATACCTAAGAGGACTGGAAAAAAAGAAAATGTATTTTTCTTTCACAAGGGACTATCACACCTATTACTTTCCAGTCTATTTTTGCATGGATGAGAAATTGACTGTGTTAACAGATAATTAAAGATGTTCAGAACAGGCTTCCTCATGTATGATTATAGTTGACGAGGAATGGAAAATGCTGTTTTATGATTATTTTTACAAGCCTGCTACATGTTTATGCCAGCAGGCTTTGAATGTATAGAATCAGTACTGTGCGCAGCTCAAAATTTTAACTGTTTTTAATTTTCTCTTGAACCGAAAACGATTAATTCACACCAAACATGGCCGTGTTAAGACAGGTACAACAAACATAAAGCTGTGAGGTTTTATTAACAGTTCAATGCAAGTGTTATCTGTTTAAACACAAAGTTGATGGAATCCAGCATGGCACATTACAAATGCAGCCAAATATATTGAGATTCCACTGATTTAGTCAGTCATCCTATGGAACAAAACAGTTGCACAGTTTGTGATTACACCAAACTGTAAATCAAAGCGCATGACACTAAGGAAGGACAGACAACAATACCTGGACATACTCCTTGCAGACATGTAACAGATGCTGTAAACTCTACCATGTAAAATAGAATAGAGAGGATCAAACAGATTATAACCTTTGAAAAATAAGTCCTTGGGCATATTCTTCTTGGCACATCAATAAGTAATAAAAAATGAAAGGCTTGTTCACTGGGGGAGCATTCTTGACCCCTTCAGTTATCTGGCTCTGCTGTGACCCGCCTGTCTCTCTGACAGCAGCCATGGAGGGATATAGGAAGTACACCCACTAACACCCCCCCCACTCCCCTAGAGGCGCTCAGCTCTCTTTGCCTGATAGGCCCACAGGGTTCTGGCAAGTTCTCCTGCTGTCTGCAGATTAGAGCACTTTTTAGCAAATATTTGATGCGAGATGGTTACCGGTTTGAGCATATTATTAAAGATGCTAGCCTATGGTACAGTACCGGCAAGGCTGGCTCTCCTTGGACTTGATAAGGCTTCATCTGTTGTAATGGAATTATTCCGGCCTGCGGTGGTTTTAGCATAGAATGTGCATCAGGCAGCAAAATGTCAGTTTCATATTCACCAATTATAGGAGGATTGGGGGATTAAATTAACGAGTTTAGACACCAGTCTTATCGTTGCCACTCTAATCTTCTTACCTCAGTCACAGCGGCTGACTTGGGCATTAGGGAGAGAGAGGGAGAGAGGAAAGGGAAAAAAAATTGATCAATCCTTGCCCGGAATGGCATCATCTACTGACAATACTTACACATCAGGAGTCTCCTTTTATTGCATTGATAATACGATGTATAAGAGCTTGGTTTCTCTTCCTTTGGAGAATTTTAACAAAGCCAGAACGACAAACAAAATAGATACCAGTTTTCCCCAAAGAGTTGCAAGCCTTTCTTTCATTGCGCATACAGAGTTGTGAGGCAGTAAATCCTTTTATCAGTATTGTTTCCACTGTGCTGCTCGTGCCTCTCCTTCTCTCAGCCCAGATGTCTCTCTCCCCCACCCTTCTCCTCCGCCTTGATCTATCCCACGCGCAGTTTGATTTGATCAGTGGCAAGCTGCGGGAGATTTGGAGTGATGGGGTCAGCCGATATGTGGGACAGAGCTGTCAAAAGCTCACAGCCCTGCTGCCTTACACGTGTGCCGCCGGCCACCCAACGCTCCTGTAACTTCTTCCCAATGCCCCCCCCCCCCACCCAGACATCTGGCTTGAAATCCAGTGGACAGCCTTCTGCAACAGAGCTGCCCTGGGGTCCCTCATGGCCAGTCGTGTTTGTAAAGATTTCACTCTTATTGTGAAACAACAACATACTTGTTTGCCGCATGACTGAATTCATGCACAGGAAGAAAGAATTAGGAAAGTTTACTTTGTATTCAGCACAAGTCTTCAAGTCTTGCCTTTAAGTCAGTTTTTTTTTTTTTTTTAGGGATTACATTCAATCCATAGTTAACTACTGGGTTTTGACTAGCAATATTAGGAATATTTCATTTCTAGTCAAATCTTCAGACAGTCTGGGGCACACAGGCTAATCAGTACTTTATTTTGAATAAAATTGTTTGGAGTATTTTCTTTAGGTGTTTTCTGCTGTAAAAATATAACCTGCCTGGTCAGTGGAATACTACAAAATCCCACCTCCACACTGTTTTGGAGGGGGCCCATTTCAGGCTGAACATTTAATTTTTCTAACTACATTACTTGGTTCCTAGTGAGTTACATATAGTAATGGTGGTGGCATATCCCTGGGTCCTTTGCATGCTTATCCCACACACCTTTCACCATTGGGTCTGGTTTGAATGCATTGCAATGTTTTACATTTTATGTAGATGCTGCTGTCTGTGTGTTGTTTTTATGACCTCCATTTACACAACCAAACACATCCAACTTTGAAAGTAAGCTCCTTTCCACCTAAAACATCAACTGGTCCATCATAAATGGACATGCAGGACTGATGCCATCCCAAATTGCCATTATCCTTTTCTTCAATGAGCAACCACATCCACTGAAGTGAATTATGTAATTTAAATTATATTAGAAATGTTGGCATGGGGCATATTGTAACACTATAAGGAGAAACACTGATCAAGTCTTAACTGACTTATCTGATGTACATTTGTTAAAGCATTATTTTCATGTCTCATTTGGGTGAGCAATGGAGTGTTTAAGAAAAGACCTGGCAACCCTGATCCATTGGTGTATGTCTGGTCACTGTCCAGCCAGGGTGTTCTCTGTGCTTGCATGATGCCTCACACATTTTCACACTTGCCTGGACTCCTCGTCCTGGTGACACCTGCTACAGCAGAGATTAGTCACATAGCGGGTCTCATTGGAAATGATCCCCGCTCCGACAGCTGCTGACTTTGAGCAAACGAGAAGAATCAACCTACCATGACCTTGAGGAGCTGTCATGAGTTGACTTGCCTGCCTGATGCAGTCACAGGGTGCTCTGCATGTATAGAATGAGTGTCACCAGGTAGATTTCACTGCAGGAAGTGGTAAATGAATAGGCCACAGCAGATATCATGCTGCATGCCTTGCTGATCAAAATCAAACTTATTTGGCAATAATACACAGAGAAAAATATTCCCATAAACTGTAGAAGCTGTGTCCAGGCCATGAGAAAGACAAGCAATGGTCACATCTATTCTTATTCAGAAATACATTTATCCCAGAGGCTGATTTTTTTTTCCTTAAAATATAGCATATTTATTCAAATTCACCCCTCGGGTTCAGTGCAACCTACTTCTGACTTCTTGGGTCAACATAATCTAAAGCTGTCAGACTAATGCCTAATGCAACTCTAATGTGTATACAATGGCACAGTGCATTATTTTATGTGATGGTACACTGTTATCATGTCTTTATGTGACAGAGCTGCTTTAGCCTTTTTGGACTTCCTGATGGACAGTGAAATGTGAAAAAATGTGTATGTGCATGTGTTAATTTTCACAAATTGTACAGGTGATTAATGGCTTATAATACGATTTTATAATGTCTGACAATTGTTTGTCAAACATTTGAAAACAAATAATAGTTTGACATAACATGAGCAAAATATTTGTTACAAGAAACCAGAAACCAGACCATTATGAATTAGAAAGAAGAAAGAAATATGTTGATTAGCTGTCTCACATGGCTTGTGATAATTTTTATTTTTATTTTTTTTATATTCTGCCATTTGTATGACCTTACATTAGCCAATCTGACAAACAGTCTTCACTGGTCAAAACACTACTTACAAGTAGACTTACAAGAGTATGGTTTAAGCAGACTTGCCTAGCAATGACAGACACAGAAAGAGAAAGACAAAAAAATGGAAGAAACAGCACACATAGACAACAGAGTGAGAATCAAGTAAATCAGTACAGTATGAAAATACATTAAGTGATATTCCCCTCAACTAACCATACAGTAAGTGATATTCCCCTCATCTGGCCATTTATTGCTTTAATTAGAGAGTTTGCATTACATCGTTGGCAGGAATGATCGTGAAGGGTACAGCAGCAAAAATATGAACCTCAGAACTATTTCCTCTTGATTTCAGATGAGGAACGTCAGAAGCAGTTTGCCTATGTAGATACGCAGTGGTCAAGATCTGTTTATGCTCAGTGTGGATGTTAAAACCCATTCCTATTGCCCCATTTCCTGTTATTGTAAAGTTGACAGCTGTCTTGGCCTTCTGCAGTATGCCACTGGATTATTTCAGCACTGTGTAGTCATTTGCTGTCATTTTCCAATTGGCTGACAGTTCTTCTCTAGGCACTTTAAATGTCCTCTTGTAAGACTCGCATAAAACCTTGAATTGTATAAAATGATTGTTTACAGTTTTAAAATTATTTTTGTTGCAAAACAATGAAAATAAGACAAAGTGATGACATAACTGTAATCAAATAAGAAATTTTGTTGTAAGTTATCATTTACAGTATCCCCAAGGCTGCCATTATTTCAAAATGTACACATTAAAGAAGTTTGTGAAGACAAATGACACTACAAAATGATTACACTACATTACATTAATTTAGTGGATGCTCTTATCCAAAGCAACTTCCAACACAAAAGTGTAACCATTCAAGTTGAATGAGCAACAGTGTCAGACCAGGCCAACAACGCTCACACTCAACCTCACACTCAACCAGACCAGTGACTGTGTGCATAACACTATTCAAGCCCTACCACGAGTTAACTTATGAAACCTGACTAGAAGGGAAGCTAGATAACAAAATCCAAAACATATTTCAATCCCACAAGTAAAATAAACAGCAAGTACGACAAGTAGCAGGTGTTAGAGGGTAAGGATTGAGGTGGAACCAAGATGCAGTTTGAAGACGTGGGTCTTTCAGTCTGCACTGTATTAACATGCATATGCCTCTATATGCACACATACTGTATATCTATGTTGGATCGTGTCACAAGTGTAACAAAAACAGCACAATGCAGCCATTTTTCATTGACATTTTTTTGTATTTGCACAGGCCAATCAATGGCTCTTTGTTGACTTTCATATGCTGCTATCTTCCTCTTCCAGCGTGCTGATGGCTTTCAGAGCCACAGTATAATAAATAAACAAGGTTTAAACACATTCATCCTGTGAAAACATCTGTTTTTATGAAATGAAGTGTCGGGTTCATTTTTTGTATCCATCTCACAGGTTTCTTGAAAACATCATATTGTGCTCATCACATTGGGTCTCTTGAATGAGAGCCCTCTGGGGTAAAGATGTATTTGTTTATTTGAAAACAAACTGCTTCTATGTTGTGTTTAGCCATATTTTCAAAGCAGTGTGTTCGTGGTCGATGAAAAAAGTTGAACAATTTGCTTTCAGGTTAAACTGCTTTTCCGTCTTAAAATAAGAAAACAACATGTTACTCCACTTTCTTATCTTACTCTAATGTACAGAAGTTTGATGAGGTGCAGTAGTATGGGCTTTCAAATCTGGCCCTGCCAAGGCAAATTTATTGACTCCCCTACAAATTACATGCAATAATTTAAGTTTAGTGAACTCAGCATTTCACACAATACAGCACATCGGTACGAAATATACATCCATCAAACACCAACAGCTAATTGTCCCTTTGCTTAGTAATATATTTTCCTGAGAAGAAAATACCGTGCATTAGTTCTCTTTTGTATCGGCTTATAAAGCCCATAATCTGTGTGTATTCCTTTTCACCAAAGTAGCCTCATCCTGCTTGTTCTCAATTACCAAATCGCCTTGACCTTTGACCTTCCCTGCTGCATTCACCTTGCTGCTGATGGGGTTGTGTATGTGTAAATGGCAGCACTCATCTGCAGATAACATTCAGTGTACAAATAAGAGCTGCCACTTCAGTTCAGAAACAATCAAGAATTCCATTGTTGTTACATGACAAAGATGAGCCTGAGTGCAGGACCATGGGCTAGCTTTAATGTGAGCTCAGAGGGTACCATTACAGATTCTTGCCACTATTTTCTCTATTGGTGAACTCTGTGCATTGTTTCCAGTGCAAAGCTCATGTACCTGACATTTGCTTCCAGACTTCGCTCTGTGTGCACTAGTAAAGACTCTGAAACGTGGAACAGAAATGGTCAAAATTGCCTGGCACAGACACTTTCATTTCAAGGCTATATGTGCCCACTGAGATTTTTGTTCACACAGAAAGTTTGTAGTTTCCTCATGCATCATGCAAATCTGTATAACCAGTCTGACCAGTCTCAGCAATGACATAGTTGGTGAAAGATGGCATTTGCAGGTCTTTTGCAGGTCTGTACTGGTCAAAAGTCATGGACACATAAATGCATGGGGGAGTTTAAAACAACTCCCCATCAGAGACTGAAGAAGGTTTCTGGGGTGACAGTGGTGCCCTTATTCAATTTGCTAATTAATACATGAATAATATTGTCCTAGAAACAAATGTATCAAAGCTATACTCTGCAACACATATTTTCTTGAACTTATTACACATGTCTAATTAGAGGTAGAATGGTGCATATCTACACATAGCTTTATATCTTTAACAAGATGAATGAACTCAATTGACTTGAAAAGCACAAACAAAAATCGCTTACTTTTATTTCTTTTTTTATTAGTATGTCTTTCAGGTTTATCTGCTCTTTCATTTAAATACATTTTGATTATTTGATGAGTAATAATTATATTAACATGCTCTTACACTTGGCACACAAGCAGGGCTATTGTGTGAGTTATTTATTCATCTGAGGGCAGAACTTCATCACCATGAAGTTAACATGGTTAACAAATACGTTACACAGTGAATACATAATGTGATTAAATACATTTCTTTTAAGCCACCAGGAATTATGTGTTATATTCATTTATTTATTGTTTTAAAAAAACATGCTATTTGTGTCTCTATACTTCTTTTGTGATATAATTTGTAAAGTGTGTGGAATCATCTCCACAGCCTGAAGGCCTGTCTACAGTCTTTATAGAAGGAAGCTTCTGTATTGTGTTTCTGAATGCCGAACTTGATTTGTCATACTGGTGACCCAGGCTTCGTGTCAGTTATGTTCTCCTGCTAGACTGAAGATATTCTGTAAGGGAAACTGTTAGTACAGTAGATGTACCGCTTGCTCACGCTCAGGAGGAATAGAACAGGACAGTGTGTACAATCAGCAGGGACACATGCTCTCTTTGCTGCATGAGTCACTGAAGTGCCTTTAACTCTGAGGCATACATTCTGAACAACAATGGTGTGACTGTACAAGTGACTTTTTTTGCATGTCCTGAAAAGAATGTTCTATTCCACAACTATAGAACTCCCCTCCCTCAAGGGTATTCTTTTCTCAAAACACCCCATGCTGTCACATCCATTTTTTCCCAGAGTACCTAGGACTGAGCACTGTCTTCTTTTTCCTAGTGCTTATGTCCACAAACCAAGGTGATGTGTTGTTGCTGATTTGCACTAGTTATGTAATTTAGGCTTAGGTTATAAAAAAGCTAAACCCACAACAAATTTTTCAATAAACCTATTTCATTAACTTTAATTTGCCCATGTTAAAGCTCACACGTCAAACCCTCAGCTGAGAAATCTTAAAAGAGATCTGTCTGCAAGGACTTTAAGCCTTTTCGACATCACTTTAAAATTTTATTGGGAAGCTTTTCTCATTCAAGTACATAGTGATTCCCTTACAACATCAATTAGCCTGCCCTGACTAGAGGACAGGTTTTGTGTTTGTAGGCTGACGTGTTACCTACATTAAAAGACACATTGGCTAAAAGACACATTGCTTTGCAGTCACTATCATAGTAATTGCTGCATTAAGATGGTTATCAATGTTTGAAATAATTTGTATACAAACTTACACATTTGATTGCTTATTGCTTGAAGATTTTCAGGCAGTTATTTTAACGTAATTTCACAGGAAACAGACAGCAAGATAGATAGATAGCCATCATTACAGACAAAAGCTAGCTTTTTAGTGTTCATAGAAGTGGCAAAATGGCTATAATGACACTGACCATGCTGAGACTATATGAAGAGTCACATCACACAATACTAGGAAAGGTCCAGTTCCATGCAGCCCCGGTGGCATTCTGGTGTAATCTGACGTCTGGGAAGGAAATCTCTGCTAACGATGGTGGTCATGCCCATTTTTACACAAGCTATTCAGTGACAGGACTTACTGCACTAGCTAACAAGACATTAACACTACACTACACAACATGACCTATTTATGGTAAGCTTATAAGAAGTGTAAATTGGCTCAATATTAATGATTATTTTTACTCACAACAGAGCATGCTAACTACAGCTTTGTGTGAAACACTAATGCAATTCCAAATAGGGTTAGAAAGAGGTGATTACATACACGTTTGTTGTCTGTTGTGACTAATAAATGCACTAAAAGCAAAGACATTCAGTTGGGAAAATTTTAATGATACAAATGTATTCATGCACACTAAAGGGTTAAGTTCCCTCATAGAGTAGGAAAAGAAGGAAGGAAGAGGGAGGAGAGGCCTTTTCTCTGGTTAGATATAATCAGTGCTGTCCCCGGGGTCACAAACCTTAGCCCTCTTTCTTCTGAAAGCAAAATGATTCGTTCCAGCTGACACCGCCCACCTCCGAGGGCATGGTCATTGGTCCCAGCTTCCCACAGGAAGGTGGTGGTGTCAGAGTAGAGCCACTGGTGAATGGCTGGTAACAGCTGTATCAGGGCCATCGTCACAGAGCAGGAAATGTGTGACTCTTTGCTGGCATCAGTACAGCTCCTCAGTTGCCATGACTTCCACATTTTTAGCATCTGTATCATGCCCAGCTGACCCCAAAACTCTTTCTCATAGTATTCCTTTGATGTTCTCATGAGGTTGTAAGAACATTATTTGGCAGCTTCGAAAGGCAGTTAACATCCAGTGGAGAACCTTCTGAGAACTAAATATGCCTGAAGTGCAAATGTAGCAGCTACAGGACAGGAACCAATGAAGAGGCCATCATCATTATCACCATACAATGACTACTTAATAACAGCAATAATAATTAAAATCATCATCACCATGAGATCTCTTGGGTAAGGAGAATATGTTTATGTAAAACACATTTTAGTTTTACCTTGTCTGCTAAGCAGCTGTTAGCGTAAAACCATCACATAAAGCAAAGTATTCCAACATGTACTGTAGTTCTTCACTGATTTGTGGTGTTTGTATTCAGAGTGCCTGAGGGGTTATGTTCAATGTCAACAAGAACACTCATCACTATGCATGTTTATTTATGGCAACTGAATTCAAGACACTATCAGAAGGAAGACTGCATGGTGCTAGTTTCCTTTGGATTTATTCTCCTTGGATCTATCCTTGGATAGTGTTCATTAGAGAGCACAAGCATCGGCTCTGAAAATATATAAAATGACTCCACTTGGAAATAAAGCTGGCTGTTTTCAAATAAATAAATGGACAGCAGGGTTGATCAGGTCTGACTTAAGAAAGAGAAGTATTTTAATCAACATGTTATTGCAATTGCTTCAAAAACAATGGAAATTGTGCAGGAAGTGGGATGTGGAATTAGTCCTCTGTGTGCATTCTTTTCATAACTTACTGGCTGAAATAATTCCCTGTACATCTGTGGAGACAAATAACCCAAACAGCCCTATTGCTCACACACACACACACTTTTCTATCATTTTCCTAAAAAGGCAGATTAAGAAAATTAATTAAATTATTCTTCTGGACTCAGAAAATTTGAACTGTTGGCACTGGGAAATGGCTGGCCACACAAACAAAAATACAATGATGGAGGCATCTATTTTGTCATAAAGACAGAGGTGAACCTGAAATTTTGATTATTTTATTTTTTATTTTATTATCAAACTTTAGAACAATGAAATTGGCTGAAGACAGATATCTTGAAAGGTTGAAAAGTACAGGAACTTTGACTGTATGTTCGGTGCTCTACATGATTGAACCAGTTATACAAGAAATGTATCTGAAATGTATTACTGTAGTTATAGACTTATTATAATAATTAATGTATGGCTTCTCCTTTGAACAAAGGTGCGACTGTATTCCCAAGATCTAATATTTAAGTTGTGAAAATTCTTTTCAAAATATATTGAAAGGAATTTGATTTACATTATGAGGAACTCTCATGTTGCTCTTAAAATGAAGAATATAGCCAAAATGTTGAATTCATTTAACTGGTGAGGATCAATTATAAAGGTCACTGCATCACATTGACTCTGAAAAACACGTTATTGTGCCCATGTAAGTCAGAGAACTATTGGCATTTTATTCTACTTTCAATGGGTGAAAAATAACATTAGCATGGCTGCCTTGAAGGTCTTGTTCCTGCTCTTTATGCAAACAATATTTGGTAATGGCTGTTTAATGATTCTTTAAAGCAGTTTCTAACTGGGATTAATGCCACTGAAGCCAATGGGATGATTTCTAATTCAAATTAGATGAGAAATTAGACTCAACATATGCAAATGCCTCTCAGACCATTGCTCTCAAAATCATATTAGCAATTTACGTTCCATTACGGATTTGTTAGTATAATGGAGTTTCCTCTTTGCTTCAAAAACCCCTGCGCCAAAACCATAATGCACAATAAAACAAGATAACCAACAAACAAAATTGCAAGTGGATGATGCGAATAGGAGTTTGAGCATTTCTGGCTGCGCACTCTGATTCAATCAGAGAGGTGGTGATTTCACGAGATGTGTGGTTGGCAGGGACTCTGGACTGTAACACAGGGTGGCATTATGGGCAACGGCTCGGTCACTGCTTCCCTGCCTCTCTCCCCCTATCCTCGTTGGAAATTTCTCAGCGTGGAAAATGCTACCTGACTCCCCCTTGATGGACTGCTTTACAGGGAAGGCGACTCGCCCCGCTCTGATGCCACGCCACAGGGAAATTACATCAACTCCTGGCTAATCACAAATTACAGACCCACTGCTGATGAGCCGTTATCGTTTTCCCCCCGGGGGCAGGAAAGCGCCGGCGGACAGGACAAAATAGGATCCGTCAGTATCAGTGTTGGTTTAAAATTAATATGCGTTGATGATGTCCAGGAATAAGGTGCACACACTCACAAACAAGCATACAAACCATTCTTCTGAGCACTGTTTTGTATTTGCCTTCAAATAAATGTTGGCCTGAGAAAATCAGTCCTAAAAAAAAGAAACAACATTTTTTTACATAAGGTACTTTTTTTATTGCTCTCCTAATTCAAAGTCAACCGCAGCACATATATGGAAGTGCTTACTTTAACATTAAGTTGACCTTTCACAAATTGTGTGGGAAGATTACACTCTCTCAGTGCGTGTCAGAGAGAAACAATTAAAAACAACTAGACTACATGTGAAATATGCCAAGGGTATTGCCATCTGTTTGGATTTCTTACAGTTCTGCTTTCCCATTAACCAAAAAAAGAAAACACTTCTCTGACAGCTTTTGAAGCTACATTCACATACTGTACTATGCCCAACTAGTTTTTTCATTTTAGCCCCTTAAAAACTAAAACTTTTCCCTAATTGGGACCATGAGTGGAATACACAATGCACAACAGAAAAATATTGTTGCTAGGTGATCGCATAGCCAACCAAGGATCAAGGTGGTATTTAAAATTTACCTTTGGTAGTTATATAGTTAGCTATGATTACTTCTGCACATCTTTATGGGTTAGTTATAGATTTTTTACCGTCGTAATTTTCATCACATATGGTTTTTCTTTGAAGAATTTAAAGAGGAAAATGTCCTTACATTCTGTCTCCATCTGATGCTTTGTTTGCTGTTGTTATCTGGTCACCCTGTTGCATGTGCACTTCTCTCTTCCTGACATTTCTTTCCATAATCTAATACCAGCAAAATGACTACTAAATCTATACCTTCAGCGCAGAACTACTGAACTGAACTGATTTGAACTATTGAAAATGTGAATATGTCAGAATGCCTTCCTTACAGAACAGTGTTCCTCCTTCATGTTTTTGTTGTATTGTTGTACCTGCTGTCACAAAAGATCAGGAGTATGTCCACCTCAGCGATTTTAAATTAGTTACTAACAAGTACTCAGTTTTAGAGACCAGTGCTTTTCTCATGCCTATTGTAAAACTGCACAGAAATGGTTTTACATTTGATTCAGATATACCATTAGTGCACCCCTAGTGCTAATGCACTACATAAAATACTCACATGCCGTCTAATATATTGAAAGATCTTAATCCTCTAGTTTCTGTAAACATCTTTTCCGTATTTTGAATAACAGTGAATGAAATGAGTAACAGTGTTGAATAATATGAATAAAATGTATATGCACTACATACATACTGACATACAGCAGGTGTTGGTAGGTTATTTAGACTGCAAATAAAATCTAAGTATCCGGTAATAATGCAGTTGTGAGTCTACTTCAGGATATTACATAACATATGTTTTACAATTTCCTGTTGTCATGATTCATTTGATTCATCTTATTTTTGATGTCAGTTCCAATGTACAGATATGCACTTCACCCTATACAATGCATTAAGTTATGTGTTATGTTTCATGTGAATGGCCACTAGACTTTTCATTTTTTCATTTTTTCATCCTTCATAACTAATATTGTGTTCACATATTTGCATTCCATGTCTGGCATTATTGCATCACGCAATCAAAAGGGGCCACAGGTAATCAGTAAACATCCGCCAGATTGATGGAGCAATCAAAATGCACAAAGAATCTCATTACCATCTGACACGCAGTTACTAACGAGCAATCATGAATACACAGGGGTTAACGAAGTACTGAATTTTCAAGGGTTGGTTTAGAAGAGTGCTAGCTGTCACAAAGTCACCCCAGATTTGGCCATTAGGTATATATCTGTGTGTGTGTGTGTGTGTGTGTGTGTGTGTGTGTGTGTGTGTGTGTGTGTGTGTGTGTGTGTGTGTGTGCGCGCGCACGCATGTCTTTATGTGAACTAGGGCATGACCTTCACCCTGCCTGAAGTAATTAATTAAAGGGAAACCACTTAATCCAACATGTCTTGTGTATGTTGAGTACTCTGCACTGCTATGTCAAAGAAGTTGACTTTCACAGTTGAATTGTGAGGACAATAGGACTGGCCTGATGCCTTCATGTTTGTGTAACTCTAATCACCTTTTTATTAAAAGCTGTAGAAAACAATGCAATTGCAATTTAGGACAATTTGATTTGGTGAAAACATCATGTTTCCAATTTTTTAAAATTTCTTTTTCCATTCATTGTTTTGGATGTGTGGCACTTTTTTCCCCAGACAAACCTACAATTAAGCTCTTATCTTGATTTTGTAACTGTAACAATTCGATCAACTTCTGCATACAGTATTTAATTTCATGTCGGACTTCTACAGTATTTGTAGAAAGGAGCAGGAGCGGACCGTGCGCTAATAATTTGGCAGACATAATGATTATGTAGACAGCTGCATGTTCCGCGGAGTGCCACGGCATTCATCATTAATGATAATACTCTGACTTCTTCTTGCCCATCGCCTCATTTGCATCCCTGCATGAGGGGGACTCTTACTAGCAATTGTAAATAATTAAAGCGGTTGTGTTTCCACAGCCTGGGGGCACCCAACGGGAGGGGGTGCGCCAGCAAGAACACCAGATGCAGGTGCGTGATATAACAGGGGGGAAAAAAAAATCACGAAACAAAAACTCACTATCCGGCCCTCCTCCTCGGTCCAAGTGGAAGAGAAAAGGAAGCAAGAAAAAAAAAGAGGACTTAAAAAAAAAGCGAACAGTGCATTATCATGCTGGCGAGGTCTGGGGCAACACACACACACACTGGCCTGCCAAGCGCTATTTACAGAATGGACGTGATAATTGTGATTCGGCGTGTCCTTAATGAGATACAGTGCCCAGCGGTGAGTGACCGAAGCACTCCCACTCTTTTGTTATGCTAATTAGGCACCATTAGAGCCTTGGCCGCGTGTCTGCTCCAACGAATCTCTCCCCGCTCCCCTCTCCCAGAGCCGTGCGCGGATGGGGAGAGGTGCTTGCGAATATTGTGCCGTGGTGCCCGGGGTCAGCCCGGACGCCTGGCTCACCCCCATTCCTGCCTGTGAGGCACAAAAACCCTTGGGGAACGTCCAGCCCGAACGCAAACAGCTAGGCCTGGCATCGTTGGTGCACAGGCGTATCCTGTAAAGTTGCGATGCGGGGCTGGTTTTTCCGTAATTGCAGCGAGTTGCTTAAGTAGGACTCACGATGTTCTGCCAAAGTCAACTTGACCCAGCCTGTCGTGAGCCCAGCCAAGCGGAAGAACGGGAGAAGAGGACTTGTTTCAGCCCATCGAAGGAGGCTCCAGGAAAAGCTGGTTTGTGTAGCGAAAGCTTGCTTTTGCTGTTGCTTTTTTCCATGCAGATGTCTTTTACAGTACCTCAGTGTCCTCCCCACTGAAATCAGAAGCTTCTTATTCTCTCAGGGACATTCATTTTTAAATATGTGTCGTACGTCTGTGTCATTATCAGTGGTGAAAAATGTTTTTGTCTTACTAATATTAGCTAACCGATATCTTACTTACTGGCTCTACCGATATTCTGTCTTCTGTACCTAGTTCTGTATAGTCAATATCTATAAGATAGCTACTGTATCTTACTTAGCAATATCTTACCAATATATGTCACCAGTAAAATGATGCTTCTGTGTTTTGCACCTGTACGGGGGTTTATACTCTCTTGAAATGGAGCTTAAAGTATGTGCAATAAATATGTTGATATTTATATGAATACACTCTAAAAATCATTTATTTTTAAAGCAGAGTCATAATATCAATTGGCAATGATGTTTTTGCAAATGTGGAAGTGAAGCAAGAATCACAGCATAAACTCTGCATAACCTCTAGCAATACAAATCAATTTCAACCATCCATAAGGAGACCTTAGAGAGATTCAATTATGGATCTCTAATGCATAACACAAATTCTGCATCTTCCAACTTTCACTGATGAAGAAAAGACTCTTCACTATGTTGCTCCTCTTGCTCCTCCCCCACACATTTGTTGAATTTGAAAAAAATAAGAATAATTTAAAAAAGGAATGGTTTGATTGCAGATGATTGAATCACCCATGTTAATTCAGCAGCAAGCATGTCAAGGGCTTCAGAAATATCAGTGGCAACTGAGACTAATTTTGTCTCACATACCAGTCTCCCCAATGATACTATTTTGAAAATAAATGTCAGGGCTTTTGTAAGAGTGTTGCCCAATTACACCTCTGTCCATATTCGTTATAAGGTGTATGGCATAGTTTACTCCGTGTTTCTTTTAAGATATCATTTTAACAGTGGATTAGTGAATGCATTTAATTAATTAATGCATTTAATCTAAGCATGTGTTAATCATAAGGAAATATCACACTCCAGTTTATATTATCTGAAGCAAGGTGATAATACCCAGTCTGCTCAAATGAATAAAATACACCTTTGACTAATGTAATTCTCTTGAAAGAAGCTATATTGTGACCAGCACTGTTATAATCGAGCTTCTAAACCATTGCAGAACAACCCAGTGATACACTGAGAGTGTCCTTCAAGTGTGAGACTCAACTTGACCCTGCTGGGCCTACACAAATGCTAACCTCTGGTGTCACTGGTCTGGTGATTATAACCCATGATTATCTGAGCAAACACGTGGGCTCTTTCTTGCAGGTTGCACACTGTACAGTTGGCAGAAAGCAACGTATACCTAAACAGAGCATAGATTGGGTATGAATTTTAAGGCTGAAACTGACCCAAGCTCAATGAATATTGTTTATTTCATTGCCTGACCCAAACTCAAAGTCATACAAAATGTACATGTACTATATGGTCCTATCTGATTATAACAAATGTTCACTGAGAAAACAAGAGAGTGATTCGTGAAAATGTATTTCACATTGTATAAGGTAGGCATACATGTACAAGGTAGGCATACATTTAAGGTATACATTACATACAAGGTATACATAGGTATACATAAGGCATACATTTAAGGTAGGCATACATACATGTATGCCTACCTTATCAAAATGCACTGCTATGAGGCTCTAGAAACACCAAAGTCAGTGTACACATACTTGCTTAGTAATCATAGTAAACAAATTTTTCTACCTGGAAATTTCTCCTACCAGCCAGCTAGACTACTGGTTAAATACTATGAACAAAGCACATAACTGAGAGAAAAACGTGTTCACGTGTTCACCAAAAAATAAAAGAAAAAAATGTTGGCTAACCTAAAAACAAACAACCCAGAAAAATAAAAAATCAAAAAGATTAAAAGCATCTGATGATTTACTGATCTAGTTAACTACCACAACTTGCTCTCCCTATAACAACTATTGTTTTATGATCCATTTTTCACATAGCTGTGCTGATAACACTCTTTGGTGGCTTCTTTCTTCCCCTCCATAATGTCATGCATTGAAAACTCATGGAAGGAAGATGATATGATGCTTAACTGATTTAACTGAACTAGTTGAAAGGATAATGAAATGATTTCAATTAAACAATTAAATAACTTAAAAAGTATATGTACCTAACCCAGCCTGAGCCTGAATATTATTCGTAAAACATCCACCCATCAGGTTTCATCAGGCTCAGATCTGACATTGGACCTCTGTACTTCAAAACCATTCTAAAGCGATGGACAAGACAGTTTTGAGAGCTATTATGCTTAAAACAGCTTTTCTACAAATAGAAATAAAAAACAAATTTTGTTCTCTTCGTCTTTCTTAACTTTGTCTGGAGTTTGCCTCCATTTCTGTTTTATCTGCTGTTTGTCTATGTTTCCAAGTTTAGACATTATGCCAATAAAATTAAGTGCTCTGTCCCCGTGAAACACTTAAGCATCACTAAAGATAAGTTTAGATTACTTTATTGCCCGTTCATTGCATTCTTAGCTTTTTCAGTACAGTAGGATGATAAAACTGAGAAGACACAGGTTGAGACAAAATGTATGTATCCTCCAACATACAAATGCCAAGAGAATTATTTTTCACACTGCAAGTCCCACAGTGCACCACAGTGAAATGGACACCAATCTGTGGATAGGAGACACTGCACTGCCATCATTGATTCATTAGGTGCTGAGAATGGTGTGAGGAGGGGATGCTGGCCAACCTTTTCACTGATTTATCCACTTGAACAAAGGAAAATTGTTCTTCCACTGTGGGCTTCTGGTCACTGTTTGCAGATGACATGGCATTGAACCCTGGGTGTAGGGCCACTCAGGAGTCCCCATATGCTCATATTTTAGTGGTACCTACAATCCAAATGCCAACAGTAAAGATGGTGTTCCAAATTCAAAGCCATAGCTAGGGCTTTATGAAGGATTAGCTGCACATAAAGCTTGAGAATGTTCGGCGCTCTAAGCCCTATGATTTTCACAGCAAATCGAGGTGATTTTAAAAGCTTTGATTTGGCTATAAATAGGTTAAGACCCCCTTTGAACTCTACCTGTACCTTGTTTTTTTTTCCATCGATAAATCATTAAACAGTGTTCACTTTGCAAGATTGGTGTACATGTTATATCTCACAGATCTCTCACTGATCTCATATTATTACATCTGGTGCAAGTCAGGTCATGTAGAGATCTTCAAGATGTGCAAAAACATAACCATACACCTTGTTGGAATACTTGTTCAGACATTCAAAGATTGATGTCTATCACTTATGTCAAACACCTTCTGGACAGGGAGATAGACCCTTTTAAATGTGAACAATATATTTTATTATTTCTTGCCATTATCTGTTTAACACTCTTACCCAAACCACCTTACATTTTGTACAGTATCCATTTGTCTAGTTGGAAATATATTGAAGCAATTGAGTTTACAGTAAGTATTATGCTCAAGTTGCTTTCTGCCAAGGATTCAAACTTATGATTGCATGCCCGCTTTAACTACTAGTTGAACAAAAGAATAAATGATCAAAATCAAGTATCTGGAGATTTCTAATGACCTTTAATTTCAGAAAACTGGTGCTACTGTTGATTCCTTAACAGACAAGTTGATGATTGTCTACAATCATCCTTTTCTGCTTGGTTCTGCTCATATGCTGTATCCTCTTAAGACAAACCTTCCACACCCTGGAGCAGTCTTGGCACATTGAATGACCTATTTTCCAATGAACTAAAAGACCTTGTACTCTATGTATTTTTCCATGTCTATGCATGCCTATTCACCTCAGAGTTTTACAATGGTAATAACGCACTGGATTACCCACCATTTTCAGGGACAGCACTTTTCTGAACATCATAATGCATTAACTACTTTTAACAATTTCACAGTGTTGAAATGGTGTGTGTGTGTGTGTGTGTGTGTGTGTGTGTGTGTGTGTGTGTGTATGTATGCAGATGTGTGCATGCTTTAGAAAGGATGAGTAGTCATATTCTTTCTTGACCTCTGTTCAGTCTGTGTGGCATTGGTGGTGTCTGAATTGTGTTACCCCATATTGATGATGATGATTAATATTAGTACATGGCATTGTCAGGCCCTAGAGTCCCCACTGAGTACTTCATTCATTGGTAGATGGTGTTATTCCAATGGAAAGATGAAAGGTGAGAGTCAGTGCTCTCGACCTCAACAAAGCAGCTTGGTTCAACCACAAAGCAGCGCAACCAGCAGAGGGTAAACAGTGCAGTGTGATTATTCATCATTTGACCTTTCGCTCTCCCTTGCTGCCCTCAGATCTTTTGTTGGTCAACGTTACAGAACCGATCCTTCCAACAATGCTTTAAAAATGGCCTCCAGTGGAACAGAATGCGCTTGAGAAAAAATTGACGGCGACAGAAACAGCAAAGTTTTTAGTCAGTCTGTCTGCCTTCACTTACTCTAGGTGGTTGGAAAAATATGCCTCAGGTGTTTCATACCTGTTGCGAACCAGCCTATTGTTATGACTAGTGTTGTACAAGCCTATTAGGTGTGATTAGAGGTGTTGTTTTCAGTGAGCCCTAGTATTTTTAAAGCCTTGTTTGCAGATGAGGGGCCGAGACACATGCTGTCTGAAGTAAATAGGGTGCACATGATGTAATTAGCGAGTATGATGCATATATCATACAGTGATCCCCTTCGCCTTGGATTTAGGACCTGTGGGCTGTTTTGACTGAGGGAGCAGCCACATGTGGAGGGGGAGGGGGGGGGGGTGGGGGGGGGGGGTGCTGAGATTCAGAGCCAAGAGGCACCTCTTTTCTTCTCCTTCCAGTTTCTTTTTCATCTGTCTGATGGGGAACGGTTGGGAGGGGGGGGTTTCAAAACAAACAAAAAAAAAAGCCACCCCATTTCACCAGGCAAGCGCCTCGGCAATGCACATTAAGTTAGTAGTCATTTCAATAGGCCAGATGCTACCTTCCCCTGAAAGCAATTTGGATTTATAGAGCTTTTTTTTTCCCGTTCATCTGAGGATGAGTTCTTCGCTTTCAGTCTGAAGTGCTGCATTGAAGCCCTTATTAAAAATGTACACGCACATTGAGGGGGTCTCTGCAGCGAGCTAGAAGCAGTGGGCTCAGGCTCCTCGTGTTTTTCTTTTGTCGAGCCCACGTCGCTCCCCCATAGAGGATTTGGGAGCAATTTTGAAAAGGCATGTCACAGAAGTGACATACAATATCAGAACCCCATTACGGCCACAAACCTCAGACACCAGCAAGGAGATGAACAAGAAGACGTTTCATACGACAAAAATGTTTACCATCTTTCTCACATTGCATGTTTGCTTTCTAGAACAATACTGTCATAATGAATGTGAATCTCTAAGGAATATCCTTAGAGTGTGGTTGTCTGTTTTCTATGGAGACTTACTGAATGAAAATGCATGTTCCACTTGTCATGCAGTCTTTTCGAGTTTTTCTTTAATTTGGTGTCTTTAAAAGCTTGGTCAGTAATTACCCTTTGTCAGTAGCATTCAAGTCCACCTCACTGTCCTAGATGTCAGTGTCAGTCTCTACAGAGGGTTTTGAATGCCTTACCCTCAGTAAATGATGGAATTTTGGATTAGGCCTAAGCTGACAATATTATATCAACACTGTATGATTACCCTCCATGACAGTCAAGCATTACTCAGCAGTTTTAGTCCAGCCACTGAGTCCAAAATGGGCAGAAATGAAGTTGCCCCTTTAAGTGCCGAATACATCTAACGCTCCACAGTTCTCCTACAGTTTGCCGTCTGGACCGCATTTTTTATGTGCAAACATTGGGCTGGCCTTAAGTCACATTCTTGCATAAATCCCATCTCACCTGGCTTCAAAGAACAGCTGGGGAATCCAACTCAAATAAACCAATCAAACCTCTCTCAGTTAAAGTTGCACATTTTCTCTGGTTGTATTGCGGGGTAGGATACAGAGTTACATGCATTTCCCTGCACATGAGGAATATGTCTACCATTACTAATAGCCAGCTTGCCTTAAATACCGAGAAATAAATTTTACAAACTCTCCTTGATCATGGAAGCTGCTGCCACACCACGTCTCTAATGACTGTGTTTAATGTGGTTACTGTGTTCTTTTCTGTACGGAACACTGAATAACGAATGTCTGTGAAGAAATTAAACACCCTCTTGTTTGCCCCCCACCCTTCCTCTCTCTGAGAGCTACATCTAAGGCAAATACTGTGGTGGCACTACTGTAAAGTGTTTCTTAAGTTCCTGTGGCTGCTCTAAAGTTGAAGCTGTACTACCCACCCCTGCTCCTCCAGGAAATGTCAACATGTGCTGAAGGTCACATTCTGGAAGTCTTGCCCAGAGGCCAGTCAAACCAAAGCTCACGCGTGAAGGATCATCTACCGCACAAAGACCTCTGATACTGACTAATGCCCCTTTCCTCCTGCCTAACCCCTTGATGTGTCACTCCTGGCTGTATCTTTACTTCCTAAAGCACAAGGTAAATTGGCTGAATTTCAAATGGCATCCCTGCCTGGCTGAATGGTCCTCAGAGTCTCCCAGCTGTTTTATAGAAAATGCTTGTGTCCTTGTAAAGTCAGAATCTATCTCCAGACAATGAGGTGGGCATAGTTCTCTCTCTCCTCTCTAACGTAGCTCTATAGTTCAGCTGTTGAGGGAAGGTTCCAGACTATTACTACAGCTCTTCTATAAATCAACACCGTTCATCTGCGTTCTGACTCTTGCTTCCTTGTTTGAATGAATGTCTCTGTCCACCTGGTTTTTCATCTCCTTTCCTACCCCCCCACCCCACCCCATATATCTGTCTCTCCCTCCCTATTTTTAAAAATCAAAAATCACTGATCAGTCCAAAAGAGACATTGACATAAATCTGCTGTGTCTGGTATTAGATGAAAACCATTGAACTTCTCCCTAAACTTCTGTGTGGGGAAACAAAAATGTGTTTCCTTTAAGCTGGCATGCACATTAAGGGAATGACTGCAGGCAATGGACACAATATACTATACTTTGGGCCTTGCAGGCAGTTTGATTGGGTAATAAGCTGCCAGTATAGCTCTGATAGCTTGCACATATTTCAACAGAACCATTTTCATTTCCTTAGCCCTGTCCGCTCAAGCCATTCACATGAAACAATAAAGGACAGGAGGGGCCGCATTGCATGTGAAGCAGCCTGTATCCCAATTAGCAAAGCACCACGGTAACAAAAGATGGAAAATAATCATCAAACTGCCTTGTTGCGTTCCACTTTGAGTTTTTGATTGAAGCCAGAGTGTAAGACAACAACAAAATTAATAGGGTTTGTGAGGGACAGTTGCTGTTGATGGAAATCACTCATAGGCAGTCCTAGAATTTGATGACAGAATATTTATAAGTGATTGAAAAGGGGGAAAAACCCTCTGATTTCATAAATGTAATTTAAATCCATTTGAATTATGTGGGGGGGGTGAAGCAGGAGGAGTGTATGTTCTGTTTGCTAGCATGCGAGGCTGTTGCGGTAGGCTCAAAATCTATCTCACAATTCACAGATCATGTTAGACTTTTAATATCTTAGTTAATGTTTTACAGTCTTTAGAGTAGCCAGGAGCTGCACATTAGCATTACACCTATAAGAAAACATATTCACTATGTAATTAAGGCCATCACCCCAAAAGCAGGCAAATTTTACATAGGCACACAGCTAATGCGAGAGAAGATAGCATGGCACAATAGATGTTTTCTGAGAAAATATAGTACATTTTATAAATTCAGTCGTCAATTATGTAACTTTACCATATAATTCCAGGGACATGTTCCTCACTAAAGAAACATAACCATTTTCCAATATATGTTATTCCATACACAGTTGTACTACTCAATGCAGTACATGCAAGCCAAGCATTTTTCTGTAACAATGTGAAAATCACTAACAACACACACACACTCACACACACATACACACACAGACAGACACATGCTTTTATGTCTGCAAAAGGTAGTTTGTCCTTAGAAGCCCATTGTGTACTTTTCAGCCATAAACACTTTACGGCACATTCCTGCACTCTAACCCCCTGTAAATCCATAGCAGCACTTTTTAATCAAATTCAGTGTTTACTTTGAGCTGAATCCATTTCGCCCAGGAATGTTACATCCCAGATAGGCCGAGTGAGTCAGTAATCTCACAGAGCAGCCAGGAATGTTTGAGAGAGGCAGACTATCAGTGTCCTGGGAATACCCTAGCAAGCAATGGGCCAGGAATGCAAAGACAAACATTTCATCTATGGGCATCAAACTGTGCTAAGTAATTTGCAGCCTTTGATAAATAGCTAGAACTGTGAGTCACACCTGGAGAACACTTTAAAATACTTACAAAAAAGAGTGCTAGCTGCTAGGTTATCCGGCTAGCTCAGTGTCTTGCATCTGACAGCCTGCATGATCACCACACGTGCAGGAGGAAAGCATTTAGTCTTGATCTTGAAATGTGCAAGTGGACCTTTTCACCTCCCTTGAGACCACTGTGTCCCATGTGGTGCTATATGCAGGACTAGTCTGGGATTCTGGGGTGGATACTTAGCTCCACCAATGGCCTCCAATGGCTCCAAAGGCATGCCTTTCTGTGCTTTTTTTTCATCCTAGCCATCCTTTGGGATAATCAGACAGGCCAGAATGAGAGTCCTGTCAGTGGCTGATTTGATAGAAGCCCACTATCAGCTCTATTGCTGCCCACTGCCGAGTGGATACGTGTTCTTAGCCATGGGGGTTACTCTGAACTCACACCTGCACACCTTGCACATTTGACCTCTATATGGGAGCAGTCTTGGCCTTGAACTGAGAATGCTGAGCAGGTTTCAAGCTTCTTTGGCTCCATTCACAAAAGTCTTGTATGGTGGAAAGCAGGGCAGGTTGTGCAATTGGTTGTTTCCAAGATGGATGTTGCGTAGCATATCAGCTTCATTCTTTTTCTTCCTGTCCCTGTTTGAAGGTAGTCTGTCAGAGTAGACTTTGAAGGCTTACATAACTGTGATCTCAGAAGGCCATGGCTGATTGACTGCTTACTGGTAAGTTTGTGTCCTCTTGACAACTAATTACTAATTAAATTAGTTTAGTGTTTAAAAGTAAATTACTTTAGTGTGGCATTTCAACTAAAGTGAAACAGAAAAAAATAGATTCACAGGCACCTTCAGTTACAGAAGCAGGTCAATATGCTACATGACATTGTCATTCAGGAGTGTGAAATCAGGTGTTTGCCATTATGGAGTGGGATAACATACCATTTGTAACATCATACCACACCTTTTGGGAGTTGGTTAATTTGATATATTGTTCTAAGGATGATGATATTGGGACTGTGGAATATTAGCTTTCTCTGAACTGGAGTTACCTACATAACCCTTCCTCTTCTTTAGTTACATAAATAATCCATTAAATTTGGGAATTTAATGATCGGTAAAACATGAAATTGCATTTTGAAATATTATTTCTTGTAAGCTGTCAATTTTAACCTGACCACTGGGCCCAGACTGTAAATGAGCAGGCTCAGCGTGCACTTTTTGCAGTAAAATGACACTCTGTGCTGTTTTTCTCTGCTGATTTAAGAGCTCTAACCTTTGGAGCAACTGGAAACTGATGTTTTTTTTAATAATTGATGGCCCAAGAACATTTTTCTCACCACCTTTCCACTGCACTTTACATTCTGCAAGATTTATCAATTGTGATTTATTTTTCTTTGCTTTCATTTCTTGGGATTGTTTTTCACTGTGTGTTCTCTTAAAGTTCCCTGTACCAAAAACATAGGAGATCATAGCAAATGATAAGGAAGGACATCTGTATTAGTTGATGATGGTTTGGTCAGTAGACCCTTTCCCAGATATGTTCTTACCCAGGGGATTAAGTAAAGGTTTTTACTTTTTCTTATTGAGCTCATCATAAAATAATATTTGGAGGGTTATTACCTCAAGATCGCTGATGTTATTCATACATGATAATACTAAAATGATATCTCCTGATCTTGAAATAACCACTTTGGTAATATCACAATCCTGAGATCACATGATAAATATTATTGTTTGATGGCCACAATGAGTCACTGCAGGTTGTATACTGTACACCCACATAGTCTTTATTCAAAATCATAGTGACAAAATATGTTTTATCAAGTCTCTTAATTGCATAAGACCCTCATAAATTATGTTACAAATATCTTTTTATCAGTAATGGTTATATCTACACTCTAATGAAATTAACAATATTCATAGCAGTTGTCCATACTGAAAGTATCATACTTAGCAAAAAATGATGTATTAATCCTAGAAATTATTCATTTATA
Source organism: Megalops atlanticus (assembly GCA_019176425.1). Lineage (NCBI taxonomy): Eukaryota > Metazoa > Chordata > Actinopteri > Elopiformes > Megalopidae > Megalops > Megalops atlanticus. Next base: position 15,265,662 of record CM032895.1, read on the forward strand.
TATCTATTAGGATGTTTAAATAAATGATTCTAGGTTGAAATATTAAGAAGTTTGTTCCCATCAGCCAAATTCAGCTATGGTTGAAAGGACGGTACACTAAAAAAAAGGCAGTTTCCACTTACAGCCAGCTGTCAGTAAGGTGTGGTTGAAAGCAGGTTGCTCCAGGAACAGCTGGCTATCTTGTACTCGTAGTGTGGCCAGGGCGAGGTTCCACTACGTCTGGCAGAAGTTGTGTTTTTGGAATACATGAAGGAGGGACCTGGCACAGTGGCAAGTAAAATAGTGCATCTGATAAAAATAGAAATGATTTTTTAAAAAGTAAACACTGAACATGCCTAGGCCAGACGGACCCATCATCTGCTGCACGAGTGAATTAGGGAGAACCTTCATTATACCCGCAATGAACTTTTTTCCATGATTATTTGCCACTTGCAAGTGGAAATTTCAGAGCATGAGGTGAGAGAACTTTTTATCTAACGTTACAGATCAAATGATGCAACAGCATAATTAAGTCTGCCAAGCTGTACAGTTTTTTTTACCTAGTTAGGTATAGAAGATAGTAAGTGTCTAGGTGCTACCTTTTTTAAACACTGTGACAGATACAGGGTGAGCAACAACAGACGTCTGATATCCTTACTACACATAATGCAGGGGAAAAAAATTGTATTTTCTATTTTTATTTTTTAGATACTGGGGCTGTTGAACCACAGGTCAATGTAGCTGATGGAAACAAGCCAAAAGAGGACTTTGACTCATTGGCTTGATGTATTCAGTTTTAATAACCTTTTATCATTACAACTACAGAAATTATTTGTTCATTGAAAAAACAATTTGGAATATTTGATGCCACTTGAGCCCATAAGGTGTCCCTCGAACCCAATTAAAGAATGAACCAAAACTTTGAGACAAATTCCTCAATTGAAAATACCAGCAGTGTGCCTTGCAGTTAACGTCAGGCATCCAATTCAAGGAAGTGTTACTTTTTTCATTTTCAATTTTCCATTTATTTCAGCCACTGCTGAGCCCATAATTAAAAACAATAAAAAAAAAAAAACTCACACAGACATTCATTTGTTCATTTGTTTCAGGATAAAATGCATCATGATTAAATTGAATGGAATCAAAAGTTTAGTCTCCAGCACTTCCTGCTATCCAGAGCTTATCTCTTGTCTTTGTTGGGGGACTCTTTTAAATGTCTCACAAACTTAATCAGTGCATATTAATCATGAATTAACTTTAGAGATATAGTAGCAAAATAAATGACGTGTTGGAATACAAATATATTGTGCTTAAGATTTCATCTATAAAACTATACATGTATGACGCAATCTGTTTTTGACTCCCCACTGATTAAGTAGCTATTGGAAGGCAAAACAAGAAGTTTACTACTCATCTGAATACATCAGAGCGATTCAAGGTGGCCATAAAGAGGTGAAGAGGTGCAGTGAAGTATGGCAAATGAAGTAAAGAGCAGCCTTTTACCAGAAGAAATTGGGAATAAAATTATCTATCTAAAAAATTAAAACATTACATCATCACAAAGACCTCTATTTTGTGAGGTAGTGAACGTGGTGGTGAACATCCAGTGTCTTTTTATGTCCCGCCAAAGACTGGGCTGTAAAACCTGATGGAGTGTGAAATTAAAATGTGTATCACATTTCCGAGCATCATTTGATGTCCTCTCCCCCAGTACAAATGGTCCAAGGTGCTCTCCTGAAGACAGGGAGGGAAAGAAAAAGCAGGGACTCACATGCGGGAAAGACAGTGATGATCGGCCGGACAGATTTAATTTTCAAATAGCTCCCTGAGAGTATCGGCTTTTTTCTGTCCTTAAAATACAACATGTGGATGTGTAGACAGAGTTATGGAAAACTGTCAGCAACATGAGCAGTGCTGTTTTTTTTTTTTTTTTTTTACCTCCCAGACAGATTTTGCTACTATTGATGTGAAGCATAATCCGATTTAACCAAATACAATGTTCATGTCCATCCCTGAACAAAACATAATATTACAGCAAAATATTGATGGAGAGTGTGCTGCTGTGGTGACTGACTCTGGAGGGACACTTATGTGTGAGCAGGCACAGTTCATCTGGTGGAGCGAATTAACGGCCAGCAGAGAATGACATTAATACCCCTGACTCAGGTGTCCCCTCTTTTTGGGCTCTGAGCCCTTGATCCTTCTATATTCTTTTCGCATATTAATGCTGACGGAATCATTTTAACAGGGAGGAATACAAGCCAAGAGGACAGCAGATATGTGCCAGCACGATATCATGCCTCTGTTTGGCTGGTAAGCTGGAATCTCACTGTATTGGCAACATGACGGTCAGCTGAAATGTATGACTGAGCAGGGAAAACTGGGACATTTGTGAAGAATCTGGAAGCCAACCTCATCACTCTGTTAAAAAAAAAAAAAAAAAAATTATGAGGAAAGATTTGATGGTGTGAAGGAGCTAAATTATGGGCTGTGAAAGTCTTACGGCAGTGAAAGTTTCAGCACGCACACTGTGCACACTTTCCTGGAAAACTTACCAGGAGTACTGTAAATCAGTATCATCACAAAAAAGTGAATATGGCGGAATATTCCATCACAATACATTGCAATCAATTATGTGATTTATGAAAATAGTAGTCATCAGATGTATTGAGTAATACAACGTGTAAAACACAAGCTAGAGGGCTAAAACCGAAGTTTTTTTTTTTTCCTCTTTGAGAAACATATACCCAAGGCTTACAAACAATTCTCAGCCTAGGGTGATGAATTGATGAAGCATTTGATACCTGGTGTCAATTCACTGCCAACTGTGTCTTAATTTGCTTTCACACTGTATTTGGATTCACTACACGGCACAGTTCATAATTGGTCTAAACAAGTTGGACAGACCTGAGCTCTCATAAAGGCAGCTAAAAATCAATGTATTACCTATAGCAGAACCATATATGATTGTTATGAAAGTGAACCAACTCTCACTGCATTTTCGTTCCTAGCCACCTATTCCCATCTCTTAAAGGATGCACCTGCACTGTTTCACAAATGGGAAAGAGAGGCTTACATTGAGCTGCCATATCTCTTCTCATCAGCTCAAAGAGATGCTCATTAGCACACTCAAAATAACAAGAGGCTATGATTGGTATTTTTTACCACTACCATCTGACTGCACACCAGTGAGGGAGTTTGTCTTCAAACCAAGTTTCTCCTCCTAATGTTGACTGTGTAAGGCAATAGATTTGATGTCAGATTGTAGCTCAAGGCCTGTAATGATATTGTGGAGTAAATCATTTTAAGGTCCTAATGCAGGAGTTTTTCATCCAGTGGTATTGTTAACCATAGTGTTCTCCCGAGGGCATAAGACTCATGATCACAGGGTTGTAGGTTAGAATCTCCAGTGATAGAGAGCTTTTGAACCCTAAGGGCAATATAACTTCACAGAAAATTTAAAATTTAATATGTTGTTTCTTGCCTTACAATTTAGTAGGTATGTATATTGTAAAGCAAGGAGCCTGGTTCGCTGTGGTGGTATCTCCAATTCCTTCCACTATATTTCCAAGCTCTGACATCAGAGCATGACACTCCTTCTAATGTATAAGCAATAAAATGGCACTTGATTTACAACTCACTGAGCAAGTCCTTTTTGTCTCATCTCCATATGAGCCTTCAAAGTATGCACAGGTGGCTGTACTGACACATTTCAGTCCATTTAAACTTTTATTTCATCGCTGACATTATAAACATGTAGCTGAAACTGAGATGTTCTAAGGTGTTTGTGTGCTCACACATAGTCACCTAGCTTCAGGTTAGAATTATATCTTTCTCTTTGAGAACTCTGATATGTGTGAACAAATACTGTAGTGAAGGGAGAGAGCACTCTTCCTTCGCTACAAATACCATCCTTCACTTTTGGGGAAGGGCTGGATTGAGCTGTTTGGGGGTCTGGGGTTATCATTATTTTGAGAGAAAATACAATGTAGGAGTAAGCTTTTAGGGGGAAAGGGAATATTTCATCTTTAAAATAGAAAAAAGAATATAAACACTCTCAGAAAATTGCTACCACTGGCATAATGCCATTTAGGGAAAACAATGACAGATCTCACTGGCACAGAGAAGACTTTCCTGGTTCATCATTTCAGTTATTATAGTTTCAGTTCAGTTTATAATTTCAACTCTCACTTAATGCTGTTTTATATAGATAATGTTTTGTGTTAAACGTAACAAACAGTTCGGAATCTGTATTTAATGGAAGTAAAGGAACACATTTCTGGGCTATAAGTGCTAGACAGAATGAAATAGGATTTCATGTGCATGTTCTTAGATATCAAAATGAATGAAGAGGGCTTTTTGATATGGATAGGCAAATACTTGTCAAAATCTTACTGGAATATGTTCTACGTTACTCACAGCCAAAAAAGAGATGATACCCAATTTGTTCCAATTTCAAAATCATGGTAAATACCTATTTCTTCTTCCATTTTTTGGTCTGTGTCAGGGGGGGTTTCCAATAAGTTGGGTGGTACCAAAGGATCAGATGTTTTTTTCCTATGATGAATGAGGTAAAAATTACTGTAAACAGGAATGTTGTGTGTCTGCCAAGATCCTCTTTCTGCAATAGAAATATTCAGCAATGCTCTCCATAAGTCATGTAGGTATTCATGCTGTGGTTTTCCATTTATGGCTACTTTGTTTTCAACGCTTACCAGTCAAGGTTATTTTTTTCCTCTCTCATAAAATATTGCATTAAAATCAAAATGTGTTTTTTCCAGCTGAAAAGAACAGGACACTCTTTGGAAGGAGTGGCTGATGTCCTCCTTTTGAAGATCATCCAATTTTTCTAGCTCTTTTCTCTCCACAGCCATGGCTGCCCCAGTAACTCTAATAGAAAGTACCTTTTCCTATTATGCTCAGCTGAAGAACTCATTAGAATGCAGTCGGCATGGGCACCTACAGAAACCCCTGGAAAGGGGTGGGGGACAAAGATCTCGTGCGTGTGCGAACAAAGGTAAATGCCCTGCATCCCCATCGAAAAGCCTCCCCTAATCTCAGCTCCTCTCCTGCATATTGCACTCTACTATTCATCCCAACCTCTTGGTTTATTCTTTTCAAGGTCTTTCCTTCTGGGTAGCGGCACAGAGAGACGCCACTTCGCCTCACAACAGACATCGTCCAGCCGAAAAGAAAACATGTGCGTTATGTCAACAGCACGGTGCAATGAAAACCATCAAATTGACATTCAAATGGCTCTCGCCATGTGCCCACCGCTAGCCTACGTGTGGAAATTGTATGCGATGGCAATGCTACGAAGACAACAGAATCTCCACGAACACTGAGAAAAATGGGGAGTTAGGATGATGAAACAGTTAATTAGGAATTGCAGTGTTCTCTGCGTGTTTACCCACTCCACCAGTGTGCTGTTGACAGCCCTTTACATCATACACTTCACAGAATGACAGCGTCTCAGATTTTGGCAGAATGTCGTTTTTCAGAGATATTCCCTTGTCCGCATAAAGGCCCCAATCCCCCATCTGCCAGGCAGATTGTCCCTTCAAGGCCTTGATCCACTGATTTAGGGTTTAATTTAATCTAAAACAAACAAAAAGTTACATTTTTTAGATGTGATCGGAGCTCTGAAACACAGTGGTGCCATTCATTCTGTGTCTATGTAAGAACGACCTTAGAATTTCACTGGGAAAGAACTTCGGTGAAAGCTTCTTTTTTGCTGTTATTCTAAATAAAATTGAATTGACAAATAGGATTGATACTATATGAATACACTTTTGCAGCAAGATGTTTAATAATGTAAACATTAACACTGATTTTTATTTTCAAAAAAGCATGTGGGTATCACAAATAATCTACCACAATAATATAAAAAAACTTAGCACCTCTAACACACACACACACACACACACACACACACACGAGGAAAAAACTGCTGTACCCACTCACCAGTTACTGTTAACACTGACATTTAGACTGCAAAATGGAACAGATGATGTAAACTCATTGGATGTTCTTTGGCATAATATATTAAATGTAGTTCACTAATGAATTGCATACTAAAATTACTTCAATAAGCCTTGGAATACAGCAGACTTCACACGTCATTAGACAAGAGTAGTTAAGTAACACATGCTTTGATATGAAGCATTCCGACAACTCCAAATCAATGTTACAGCAAATCAGGTTATGTTTCCTGTTATGGTCTCTGAAATTTCCTGCAATTTTTATGGAATTATTATTTTTTATTAGAATTTTTTATTAGAATTAATAAAACAAAAACAAATAATTTAAAGGTATTTTTAAGTATTTGACAAGTTGTTGGAAGCACAAGTTATATTCATTTATTTATGGTATATATTTTAATTAAGCCTACCTAGATTCACGTCTTAATGAAAGTTTGATATTATGTAAAGTACAGCCCATGAATAGGTAAACAAAGCATGTGAGGAATAATCAAATGTGTCTACTCAGCAAAAAGTGCTTCCAGTACAGGTTTATACACTTAGGAAACATGTTACATTCATGTGACGTGTGGTGTGAAATCAGGGTAACCACTTTAATCTAAAAGCAATTTTTTCTAGCAATTTTAATTCTCAATTCTGAATAGTATGACGTTTCCAGTTTTGATGCTTGAAAGAAATCAATTAAAGGACAAAATAAAGGTTTCTGTCTGGAAGTTAAATAAATGTAGTTCACCTTTTAAGACAATAACATACAAGTATGAGAAGACTTTTTCCATTGCTGGTCATCTAAGGTTTAACATATTTCCCTCACTCCAGAGGTTAAAAAAAACATCCTTCACTCCCCTTAATTGCAGCAGCTGGTGTAGAGTCACACTTTGTGATTCATTAAATCTTTCATTGCAGCCCCGCAGACAACACAAGAACATTCTGGATACACTGGTACACAATGCCTCTGGGAGATGGAGAAGAAAGGGAATGGTAGGAGTGTATGACAGCATCGATCAATGCAAGAAAGATATACACATTGCATATTCCCCACTCATGACACAAGGCATCGCGCAGAGTTTTCCAGATGGATGCAAGCGTGCCTTGAGAATTTGGTAAATATCTTGCGCAGGAACCCATCGCAGGTGAACTGCCCCTCTTCATTTTGTTGTAACCGTTCTTGGAGAGTTATTTTATGACCCCAGCTGGTTTCGAATTAGACCGAGGAGATAGAAAAATCCAAGTGCTAAGTAAACGAAAAAGAAGACGAAGCCTGCAAATATTTCATTGTATGACATGAGATGTTTTTGTCTGGCAGACATTATTGTATGGTTCAGTGTCCAGTGGTTCTTGTTTCTAGCTCTATTTGAGTTGGGTTTTCAGTGAAGTACTTCAAAAGCTATTTAAAATCACTCTTATAAGGACAAGGATGATAATTTTTCAGGTCTGAATAATAATAATAGTAATAACAACAACAACAACAACAACAACTCTGGATGAAAGCAGCTTCATTCACATGAGGAGTAACCTACTATTTTTTACATTTTCTAGGCCTAAACAATAAAAAGTGAGAAGAACTTCCCTATAATGAAAGTGTTTTGAGTGTAAACCCAGAACAGCCCAGAAAAATCTGAAAAGATTGAGAGATGTCCATCAGAGATGTAGCTTACTGCAGTGAGTCGTAGAAGTAGGGTTGGGTGAAATTGTTCTCTGAGGATATAAGTGAAATAATGTCTTTGTCCTTGTTTGTGGAAATGTGAACCACACTCAAAATAGAAAGAGTGATTGAGAGATGCCTCTGTGTGAGAAACATCAAATCTAACTTTATCAGTTCCTGCTGAAATACATCAATTTTGTGCCATTTTAAACACAAATACTGCCACTGTGATGTTCCTGAAAAAAAATGGTTTAAACTAAATCAACAGCAAACTCCACTGTGCTTGTGGTTCCAAAATGATGCAAAGCCTGTTTGGAAAATCATTATCATCTCGCATAAAGAGCGATCACCCGGTGTCCTTGACCCTTTAGCCTCCTCATGCTGGTCTAACAGCTCTCAGTTCTAAGAGCAGTGCATTATGGGGGTGGATATTGACAGACCGTGATTTGATTTGTCTGCGGTAGGTTCTGAGTTTAGCTGTAGACTGAGATCTGGACAGACAGGAGTCAATGAGGAGACTACAGCAGACACACTCCTCATCTGACTCCTGACATTCATCAGGACCGGAGGGCTAAAAGTCTGGGGCTGGAAATCAATCCTATTGAGATAGGAATGCACACAGAACTAACTGCATCTCAAAACCTTCTTCTTGTCCCTGTTATAGGAACCTTGTGGAGAAAGGGCAGCAGTATAGCTTGTAACTAGAGGCTTGTATGTTCACATTGTAGCTGGAGTACTGCTGTTGTACCTGTGAACAAGGTATTTAACCTGACTTACTGCATTAAGCACCCAGCTGTATGAATGGATCATTTGTGAAGTATCAGTAAATCACTCTAGGTGAGAGCATCTCCTCAGCAAATAAACAGAATAGTGTAACAAATCCTTGCAGACTGGAGATGTACAATGAATTTATATAAAGTGAGACACAATTTGTGATTCATGTTTAAACCTACTTTCCCATTGTCAGATTTTCTGGATGTACTGACTAACAGACTACTAACATCTCTCTCATTGGAGGGCTGATTTCTGAAGCTATGATCTTCATTTTAGAGTAAATTTGCTATTAAACATTTCTGGACATGTTTTCTGCCATGTATTTGACAATAAAATGTAGGGACAGTGTTTAGATGTACCCAGAGCAGGCAGATTTATGAATGCTTGGTCGTCTAAACCAAACATATCCTCAAGGTGCCAGTATTTTTTCATGGTACCACCCAAGGTAGCTTTAAAAAGGCTTAACTGTAACCTTGTCCCCCTCCTCCTCCTTCTTGCAGCTCACTCTTCTCAGAGCACTGTGATTCCAGTACAGGCACCAAGTTTCCTTCTCTCACATTCCAACCATAACAAGAGAGGCTGTGCGGAGTCTCCTTTGATATGATTGATCAAGACAAGTGGTCTCATACTGAAAGGTTTCTCCAATATGTGAGGCCAGGAGAAATAGGCTATCTCACTTACACCAGACACTGATGGGGAGAGGTTGGGTGGGGGTAGGAGGATAAAAGCCAATAGGTATGAAAGACCAAGACATGGATGAAAAAAGTGTAAAAAGAAAGCAAGACAACAGGGACCTGTAACGAAAGAAGAGAAAACTGCAAAGTCTTGATAGTCCATGGCGTCGGGTGTTTTGAAAGGGGGCGGGAGTGTAGCATAGTGGTTAAGGAGCAGGACTTGTAACTGAAAGGTTGCTGGTTCAATTCCCCACTGGGACACTGCTGCTGTCCCCTTGGGCAAGGTACTTAACCCACAATTGCCTCAGTAAATATCCAGCTGTATAAATGGATAACATTGTAAAAAAACTGTAACCTATGTAAGTCGCTCTGGATAAGAGTGTCTGCTAAATGCCAATAATGCAATGTAATGTAATAATGAAAGACTTACTTACCTGGATTGTGCATTTGAGATTTGAAATTTTAAAAAATAAATCACATGGAACGCAGGGATCTATGCCGATGTTAACACAGATCTGAACCTGGTGTTTGTCTTTGTGACTGTTTCAAATTAAGTTCTGAAGAACTCGACATTGCCGCTCCTCCATTGCCCTTGACTGAATCAAGGGCTACATGGACTATGAAGAAACTTCACAATGTACGGTCCAGGAGACTCAAATGTAAATTAACAGAGGGTGATAAAAGATCAATCTTTTGACATGTTGCTGTGTTACCACCGAGAGGAAATTTACTTTCATAGCAGATTTGAAATATTATACTCATAAAATGGTCGTTTGGATTGATCTTTCCTGTTTAACGCTGAAGGATAGCTCCCTTGTAAATGAACATATTATTGGGCCGGCTGGCTGTTCTCTCTCCCGGTGAAAGGCATCACTCAATTACTGTGTCCATTATGAGTGTTGTTGATATGTGCTGACACACTGGGATGCGCGCATTACGTCAGTTTTATAGACTGCTATATAACCTAGCCTTTATTCTCTGGCCAGGCTAAGCTCTAAAGGTTCTATATAATGTACATGTCAGAGAGGCAATGATAGATGAGCGCTTGCCCTTTAGGCTTTGTGTTCTCATTGTGAAAAAGAAAGAATTTAAATGTTTCTGCTCTTTCCTGTGACTTTATTTAAAAATGAGAAAAAAACATGGATGTCAGTCAAGTATATCCTGACAGGGAATACAAACTGTTTTTTTTTTTCTTCTAATTAATTTTGTTGATTTTGAGCACGACCACTGATTTTTCATCCCTATTTCTTGTATTCTAAGGACCTACTAAACCCCTTTAGGCCAAAATAAAATTATTATTGTTCATTCTATTGTTGTTTAATTAGCCTAAGCATGGGACGTAATAGTCTTAAAAATAAAACACACAGAAATACTAAAATGGAAGACACTCTACATTATTTATATAATTTCATACTACACTCATCAGCTTATTAATGCTTATCAACTGCGATTAAGTAGAGATTAGGTAACTACCAGTGAGCTACAGTATCTAGCTAAATAACTGCTGTTAATTAGAAGCTCTATTAGAGTGCTTTCTTATATGACTCTGGGATTTGTCACCACTTACGTACTTACCTGATCTCTTAGCTTCAAAGTCAGCATTTACCAGTTTCTGTAGACCACCTACTAAAGCATAGTGGGGTGGTGATCAGTGTATGGCATTGCTGCCTACATGAATACATAACTCTTATTGAGCATTTACAGCACTGTCAAACTATAACTAGAAATTAAATTGATAAAGAGCTGCTCTGTACAGCTCTGCTTTGATCAGTTGAGATCAATAACAATGCATTAGCTAACTCGCTGTGGTATCTCTGTTACTATGAGAATCAGACTGATGCGAGTCTCACAATATAGAGTACTTTTAATCTGTATGGTCAGTGTACATGAATTCGGTGACAACACAGAATTGGCAACTTGTCATGCAGTGGTGCAGACTAAAGCTATTAGCATTAGGAAAGTTGATGCGGTTTCATGTTTGAACAACCAGGCTCATGTACCATGAACATGTCAAGGAGCAGATAGCTATCTCTTCAAACTGTAAATCAAGCTTTTTTTTCATTCCCACACCAAAGACAAGCTGTTGGGACAGCAACTTAGGAACCTGTAGGAGTGAAACTCAGTGGGGGGGGTTGTGGGAAGGTATGTTGCTAGTGGCAACTTGCAAGGAGACCCAAAGAGCTGAAGTGCAGAGAAATTGCTGCTGGAGGTTCCAAAACTGAGCAGACGTTTGCAAGAATTATGGTGGATTTCCTATTATTATTGAACACATAGTAGTAGAAAACAATTTCTTTGTTAAACGCAAAAATCAGTAAATAAAGTCAGTAAATAAATCAATCAATAATGAAAGAAATAACATTATTAATTTACATTTTCCTTCAGAAACATTGAAAATTATTTTTCATTTTATCATTTCATTTTTCATTTTTTTTGGATACAGCTTCTAAGATATTTAAGAAATTGAGTTTGTTTTTCATTTTCATTTTTGTTCCCTGCACTTTATAGGGCTAAAGGGCATAGTATAAATGGACAGCTGTCCTCTACGACTAATGAAACTTCAACAGAAAACTGATCTATACCTACACTGTACTACTGAGCATTTTTACAATACAAATGAGACACCCACTTTAATGAAAAATAACACATTTTCTACTTGTGAATAACACTGCCAACCTGCCAGATTCTTCGCTTGACCTTCTCCTGCACTTCCTGCTGCCTGATGCTGCTATATCAGGTGATCCTCTCACCTGCTATAGCAGGGGGTCTGACACTGCATTAACACTGCAGAGTGGGTAATCCTGTCCCAGGACAGCTTCTAGCATCTTCATTTTTCTAATTCTCTCAAAATAATCAAAAACTGAAAACCTTGAGCGCTTGGTCATTTCACCAAGTTCAGCCTTTTGTATCATCTACTACAGCAATTATCTTTATGCTGAACTAATCAAACAACCAAAGAGTGGGATGAAGTAGAATCGTGTAAAGTTCTGAGGTACTGTAGATCTTGCCTTGCACAAAAAAAAAAAAACATTTAAAAATAAATGTGTTTTGCCTTTGTGCTTTGTAATTATCACTGTTTAATATGTTTCTCCTCCAAAGATGTATGACAACTTACAAGGAGCTGCAGTGTGGTGTCTGAAATCCACTATGAATGGATTATGATCCTTCATAATTCATGGAGCCAAAAGCTATTTCACAAACGAAGGACTCTAGACTTTAAGAATCCAGTACAGCAGATACTGGTATGCACCTGGTTTGCAACCTGCCCATAACTTCACTAAAGAGGAAAATAATGAGCTGTGTTCAAGCTATGTGTATTTGACAGGGTGACTCAATGGACCAGTAGTGTAGTGATCAAACTTCTGGTGACATCTCTGAGAAGAATTTGGTAGATTCTGATTTTGCTAGGAGGCCTGGCTGTTTTAGATGGATATGTCAATGCACACAGTGGGACACCACCATCAGTTCTCAGCTCCAAAAAGTAAGCTCTTCACCTCCAAAAAATATCTGAATATCCTCATAGCACTAGCTCGCTAGCTACTGATGCATTTTGCCTCAGTCTAGATTTTTTGGTCTGGTCCACTTTAATTTGGAAGAGAGGAAAAATCAAAACACAGATAAGGCATTCACTTGTAAGACAGAAGCAAATGTTTGGCTCCTGGAAGGTTTGAGTGTAGGAGGCTGGAGGGTGTTGGGTCTGAACAAAGCAGTTACAGCTTTGAGAAAGACACATTTATTCAGCAAATATAAAACTGTATAGATTGAGAATATGTGGGAAAGGGAATGCTGTGTAAGTTGTCCTGAACAAGTGAGTCTGCCAAAAAGCAATGGATTTGAATACATTTGAAAGTGAAAGGAGCTGATATGCCTGACTCTGTAGGTTCTAGCGTTAAGCAAAAATGGAAAAAATGTGAAGACGGGCCTGTTGAGAACAAATATTTTTTTCTCTGTGCTGCTCAGGGCGATAATAGTCAGCTTTAAAACAGACACAGCTGTACCCTACAGTGGTTTCATGAGTCTACAGATCTGTAGGAGGACGGTAGGTCAATATGACTATAGATACTACAGCAAGAAGACAAATCCTAAAGACTTAACTTTGACAACTAACGGGACTGAGATACTGCAAGGAGACAAAATTAAGAGAGAAAATGCTGTTGGTGGTTAAATTATAATATTCATTCACTGCATAAGTGTGCACTGTCCCCAGACATAGATGTATTTTTCTAGTAAAATCAAGATATTTCTGCCAGCCTTAACTGCAGTTGAATTCTATTTTTTGTGTCTTTGTGTTTCAATTTAAAAAACTAGGTGCCTCATTTTCTGGTCAGCATAGCAACTTCGTTTTTCTTCATCTTGTTCACAGCATAAAGAAAGCGTAATAAACGTGACTCCATACAAGCTCTGTCATCTCCTGGGTAATATTTGTGAAATGTTCCACTTGCATTGTGTTGATTTGTTGTGGATAGGTGACTGGGAGGGAGGGCAGCAGTGCATTTTCCATTCCAATCTTCCCATAGTTATGTGCGCTGTCCGGGATTTGTGAAATGTATTTCCAATTTTATGCATTTTTGCCTTATGTTTTCTGATTTGTTGTATATGCACTGAAATAGTTAATCTGGAGGAAATGCAGGGCAGTTCAAATGCATTTTCCATTTTTGTCATATCTTCCCATTGTTGTTGAATCAATTCAATTTTTTGTGTTCCAGTCTACAGTATTACATCAATTTGTGTGAAAGTCCTTTTCCTGTTATACACAGTGTTACAATACATTTCTGTGCTCTTTGTCATTTTCTGGGTTTCTTCCATTGCTTTTATGCTTCAATTTTTTGAACCTTATACTGTGTCTTGAAGAGTACAAAAAAAGTGATTTAACACTTTACATTTATATTATACAACCTTGTACCACATAAAATCTCTAACATATTAGTAAAAAACAAACAAAAATCAAGAGCAAAAACTTCACCTACCTAAACACGTTATGGGGTAACAGGAAGCAACTGGAGAACAAAAAAATTCCATATATAGTAAACCATACCAAAAGGACCATACAGTTTTGACTTGCTTACATTGCCTCATTCAACTTTCTGTTACATGACCAGTACTGTCATGATACAAGATGATGGATCACCTTAAATCGTTTAAAACAAAGCACATAACCAGCATTGCAGGGAATGAGGAAAAACTGCCCCTTGTTCCCTGAAATTTTATGCATGGAGGAAAACGGGCATTGCACCTGCTGCCTATTTTCTACTTGAGAATAAATAGCTTCACATTTGAAAATAGATTTCAGATAACTTTAGCAGGTTGTAACAATATATATTAAACACTGGTATTTCTACCTAGCATGCTTTAGCTACATATAGTACCAGGTATGCAGTCCTCAGTCTGCATTATGTACAGTCAGACTATGCCACTCACAGTAATCTTTCTGCAGACAGCAGACACATAAGGACTTTTTTGCAGACAATGGAGACAGCAGACAATATCAGGAGACAAACTGAAAAAAATATAAATACAGTAAAGTAATCCATTATTCAAAGCACACACTTGCCTAAGAACTACAGTGTTGGCTTCAGAGTGCTGTCTCTGTTCTTTCTGTTCATACAAAAACACCTCTACGAAAAAAAAATTGAAATAAGATAAAATAAATAAAACCATTTAAAAAAAAAACAAAGCCACACAACCTCTGCCTAGACTCGCCAGTATCCATTTGACCGTTCGAAACAGACGCCTTCACAAATTCCACCGCAATGGGCTTGCGGTAGCCAGTGCACAGCCAGTCTGACACATCTCCAAGGAGACGGCATGTCCCGGCCTTAGTGGAGAAGGAGAGGAGCCATAATTAGCCAGGTGTTTGCTAGAATGAGGAAGCCTTCCTTTTCAACCAGCACAGAGATTCATCAGCCTGTCCATATGCAAGCAAAACACAGTGGGTGTACGGTCCACCATGCTTCTTATGGCTCAGATACCATCTCTGCCTAATAAATTTGATGGAGAAAGCTGTAGTTTATATATGACAGAGTGCACATAAACTACTACCTACATCAGCAGTATACTCTCTACTCATGTCTTACACCATTTGCTTCCTCAAAATTAAATGTTTAAAACAAAGTTGTTAGTTCCAATGTTTTACCACTGTAAAAAAAAAGTCTGGATGGAGGAAACCTATGTTTTTTTTTTTTACATTATTGATATTTAACAATCTGTTCTTTGTAGGTTTTTTGCTGCTTTTTCCCACTTTTTCATATTTTTGTCTGTTCCAAGGTGATATGAAATCATTTATATCTCTCTATAGTCATTCAGAGAATTGTCTTTTTTGAAGTTATGCCTGTAACAGCTCTAACTTTGAAATGGAGATGCCATAAGAACATGCATATTTTTTTCCTGGTATGTCACACTGTAAGTACTTTAAGTTTCATATCCTTACAGTACCTGAGAAGTAGCATGAGACTCTTTGGGTACAGCTTGTGTGCGAAACATCTTTGGAATGGAATGTGTCATGAGCATTACTGGAGCAGAGACAAATCCCCATGGATACCGTCTACACGGTTGCCAGTTTCTCAGTGAGAGAGTGGGAGTGTGTGATAGGAGGAATTCCTCCGGGACAAAGCCACCTCTTTTTTTGCAAGACGAAATGGCTGGGATCACTAAGACATTTTTAAAACGAGATTCCCCGTGGCAGAGGGGAACGCTGCCTTCGCTTGTGACAGGACACCCAGGTCGCCTGCTCGATCCATATTCAGACAGAGTGTCCGCCTCGGGTCAGTGATCCATCTGTCCAGAGCGCTGCGGTGGTGCTCCACCACTGTTCACATGGCCACATTAAACCTCTTTATAGGTGCTCACAGCTGTGCTTTGCTTGCTTGCCAGGATCAAATGATGGCAGTAAATGGTTGAAGAACCACAGGTGTCTGAGTTACACCGGTGTGAGTTCTGACCTTTGTGTTGGTCTGTTCAGGCCTTGTCCATAAGTTTCCTTTTGCTATCATTTTGGCTGAAGAGTCTCTCCCTTACTCCCAGAATGCAGTGGGTTAGATTAAATCCTACCTGTGTATTGAGAATTTGCTTGAGATGTAAAACCAAATGGCAGCCATGTGCCTCCCAACTCAAAGCTTCTGCGATGAATTTGGGAGGCTCTGTGGTATACAGAGAGGTGATGTGTCAGAAACCATTAAGGAAGTGTATCTGACTGTTTTCTCTTTTATGCTGTAGTTCAAGCTCTCAGGCTATTACCACTGGGTCAAATTCCTATATGCCAGCCGTGTGAATGGGTTGCCAATATGTGCTGTACATCAAACACATTATTATAGATGCATTGAATGTATATATTGAAGATGTATGTATTGAAAAAGCATATCCATTTATTAAATAATACCTATAATGTAGGCATGAGAAGATACACTCAGCACACAATATGACACATATCATGAGTTCATGAAATGAAATTATCACGAAACAATATTCCCATGAGAATAATTCAGACAGCAGACATATGCCATGATTGAACAAGTTATCTTTTCTTCTGCTTCCTTTCTTCAGACATCAAGAAAGCTAGCTGTGTCAGTATTCATAATGTACCACAGGTTCAAGTGTCATATTGCTTTTATAAAAGGATCCATACTTGGCTGAATTTTACTTAGGTACATGACGAAGGAAGGGAGATCAAAATTAACAAGTTGTGCTGATTATATGAAACTGCCTATGAAGGAAGTGCCTATGATATTTTTAATAATTATTGTAACTTACATTATCCTAACATTATCCAAGTGTTGCTGTTGGATTTGTAGGCCAGTGAACAAGCTAACTAACAAGCTACCATTTGAGACACCTTTGTTTATTTAATTTTAATGTTACACAGTAGTTAATTTGCTGGCATACTACAAGAAAAAACTTGTGTTTCCATTTTCCGTGACTTAACTGATGATGTGGAATGGATCAGTTTTATTTATGGTTGTCAATATGCAATGATATTAAGGTGAAAATTCCATTTAATTAAATTTCATTCACTCGTGGTGTATAAGTGGAGACGATGGATAGTAACTTTTTTAAATTTTAAAAAGTAAATTTTTTTCATAGAGCTACTAAGGACTAATAGTCAGAACAAATAAAGTAAGTCATTTAGGAAAAAGTCCACTGATGTGATGTTTTTGGAAGAGTAAATTACATTTTAGCCTGTTTTAATTTAAGCCATGTGCTAATTTGATTTTGTGGTATTTTCTCGGGGCCACAGAACATTTTGTCATTTTCAGATTTTGCGAAATATGAAATAACGATATTTCATATCATGTCTGTTGACAAGCCTTCCCTTGTTTCTGTCTTATTCTGTGCTATCCCAATGATCCTTTTTTTCCACAAATGGCCTAAATTTTTTGGAATTATAATTGTTGCCTTTCCTTCACTTTGTCTTTTATAAATGTACAGATCATTTTACCTGGTTGATTGACTGGTATTATTTTGATTGTTATTAGTCACATTAATATGAGTTCTGTTTGTCTACATCTGATACTCAAGCACTGCGCCTGTGCAACTGGCTAAGCACAAAGCAGGAGAAAAGGAGGGTTTGGGATGAATGACAGAAAATTATAATCGACGGCCAAACCGACACAGTGTCAGGTATTTTTGAACAAACAGATTTTCATCTGTCAGTTTGACAACTGGGTGTGAATTCCTCCAACAATCCACTTGTACATGTCTGAAAACACTGCCTAATTGACAGAGATTTCATCACATTATGACAGGGAGGGGCCCGTTGGAAGGTTCATACCTGTGGGTAAATAACTATCATAACCTGCGCACGTCCTCCATTAGCACAACTTAAGGGGACTGGCTAAACACTGTAATAAGAGGACAGAGGAGATGACTGCTCACTTTGTGTTTCCTGTAAAGCTGTTAGTGTCCACGCAATGGGGCGAGAGGGGCGATGGAGAGGCACGCTCGCCATGACCCGCGCCTTTTGTGCGAATCCTGCCGGCTCTACAGATCGCTGTAGGTGTTGAAAGTTTAATGATTCGAATAGCAGTGCGCTGAGAGTGTCTTTCAGCAGCATCTTGTTAGCGGTGCGCCTCTGGGACGTACAGTTCATAAACAGGGGAATATGTATTTCACTGTTCAGCGGTATTTTTTTCCATTATGATCAAGAGCCTGTTAAGTCTAAAAGAGAAAAGGAAAAGTGTTGGGTACGATAAATCGATCACAATGGTCAACATTTATTGCATATCCCTTTTGTCTTGGTTGGTAAAGATCTAACTTTAAAATTGTTGTTTCCTGTATTGCAAAATACATATACAATCTACAATACTTATTTCAGAGATTTTCAGTACAGCACGCTGTTCTGAAGTGAGTTTATTTCATGCATTTATTTTTATTTTATTGTACTGCCATGCTAACCTTCGGTACGCCCTTCTGAAGAGTGTCATCAACTTCAGCTGCTGTTGTTTTGTGAAGGCAAAGATTGTTGAGTGTCTAATTTTATAGTGCAACTGGTTTGACTGGATTGGTATTTGTATGTTGTTTATTAGAGCACATGTAACACATGCTTAGATTTCAAATGCTAAATAAAACTCAGTTTAACCCTGTCACACTCTGATCTATGATGTAGAATATTCCGTTTCCATCAGCTGATCAAAGCTGTTTGTGTACTATTCTTCTGTGATACTCGTTCAGCTCCTCCCCATTACCAGTGCTCCTGAATGACTCAAACCTTTTCAAAACTGTCTAATGAGAACAGGACCAGTGTTTCCACAAAATACTGATATAATTTCCCCTGCTGCCTCAGCAAAACAAACCTAAGACCTAGACCAAAGCTAGCTGTGGTATACCTAGCCCTTCTTTGAGAGACGCATTTAAACAAGTCTTATTTTTTTCATTCTGTAACATTAATTGTGCTTTAATGTGGAACAGAATTTTTTTGGGTTGCCCTCAAACTGCCCTCCGAGGTGCTGGCAGCGTGCCCTCCTCAGACAAGGTGCGCAATGTGAGGCGCCAGCTCCGTGCCCACCTGCCCCCACAGGAGCCGAGCGGAGCGGATAAAAGAGGGCGTGCTAATTCACACCTGCCCTCCGCCTGAAGCCCCGTCACTCCAAAGTGGGATAATCTCTCTCAGGCCCCTGCGCTCGTCTCTCTCTCTCTTTCTCTCTCTCCCCGCGCTCAGACTGTCTCCAGCCATTTTTTGATCAGGTTAGTCACGGAGAGAGGCTGCCCCTGGCTTCCCGTTTGATTTTTTGCCAGAACATTCTCCGAGATGCTTGACGGATGCGGACAGACCATGGCTCATTTCAGGCCCCGAGATTGGAATCCCTCTTTTATCAGCGCTCCCCACGGGTAACGGGACAGGGATTTTGGGGGCCCGTGTTTATCGGCGGCGACTGAACCCCCCCTGCTGTGTGTCCAGGAGCTGTGATCTGACGAGTCTCCCAGAACACCACAGCACAGTCTGCACCTGCTGGATGAGACTGCAGTCTGCTTTCATGAAGCAAGAATCAGTATATTTGATTTTTCTTATCTTGCCATTAATTATGGGGCAAAACCAAAAGTAAAACATTTACATCATGAACCTGCACAGAAACATGCACTTGCAACCAACCAGGCTTCAAAACAGACTGCAGTTTTTACTGCAGTACTGTTTTAGTACTGTAAGTACCCCAGTGCAAAATAATAATAAAAAAAAAAACATAAATAAGTACTTTTGCAAAACTAACACATATAATATTGGATTTTCTCAGGTGATATATGTCACTGTCAGCAGTGTTCTTGGAGAGGCCTGTCCTCCCTAACGTTCAAAATTATGTATGAGTGTACATAACCTATGCAGACAAGAAGGCAGCAGGGCTGCATATGTGAAAATCACAATATATCTGAATGTTTACAATGTGATGTAGTAAAATTATGGTACCGATGATAAGAGTTCAGCATCCTAGAAGATGGGAGATGAGGTAAATTCCTCTACAGATTACCTACAGCAACTGACTGACCTTTTAAAAACCAATTGCATATCTCCTCAACTCACTAGGTATGCCTTTTTGAATTCAGACAAATTCAGAATATTAGATTCCATTATAACTAGAAACACCAACAAAGCTGGGTGTAATATTGTGGCAGGAACAGTAACGGTGGCCTCTGTGCTGCTGCACCATACAGTCAATAAATAGGTAGATTTTAAAATTAAAGGCAACTGATAGCTGTTTTTACATAAATGGTTATACGTTAAAAAGGAAAGCTTTTCATTACTATTTTGATTTTCTGTGACAGATTTGAGTTCATAATGATTGTCACAATCCCAATCCTCTCAAGAGTCCTGTTTTGAAGTGGTGGGGGTATATGTGTGTACCGTCCCTAGTAAAAATAAATAAATGAATAAATAAAATCCTACAATGTAGTGAATGACTATCCCAACCGCTAGATGCAAATGGCTTCAGTACATTTCGTATATGCATTGGTCCCTCTGAGAAGCCTGTTTGCTGAAATGAGAATACGTGTTCTGTGGGGAAGCAGCATGGCTGTTTTAGCAGAATGAAGTCACCTTCCTGGCCTGCTTGTAACTCTAGATTTCATGCACTGTCCAATTTCCTGAGCCACTGTCTTGGCTGCCGAAGGCTTCGGGTGATGAGATCATCAGGAATACACAAAGGACCCATCTATCACAAGCTGAGAGTCGGGCATGAAAAGCCCACACTTGATCTGACTGGTCTCAGAGCGCTTGTTACTCCGAGAGAAAGTCACGCACTCAGTGGCCAAGTAATCCAGGGGAAGCCCAGGGTCTACCATATGGAGAAGTGCTCTCTCGGTGCCTATCTGATCGATCCCATTTCTAGGCTACTGCAGGATCTGGGGTGGGCCTGAAATGTCGGCCAAGTCTGTATAAGATATAACATTCTCTCCTTTCTCGTGCTACAAGAGTCGCTTAATCCTCTCTCGGAACTCTGTGCTCTCGATTCTGGTCACTCACGGGCCGGATCAGCTGGGGTCACAAGCTGAGCATGCAGATAATGCCAGGGACATCTCCAGAGAAAGCATCCATATGAAGATGACAGCACCAAAATGACTACATCTGCACATCAGTGTGGCACGACAGTGAAATGCATCACTGTTATTCTGCAAATCTCGATTCTTGTTTCTGAGGTGTTGGAACAAGCTCTAGGACCCTGGTCCCATTAGTGTTGTAAGGGTATCTGAGCTTGACGCCTATGGGTGGTCGAGGCTGCTGTAGCTGTTAAAAGCCAGAGAGCGTACGAGATCAGTGTGATTGCGACTCCAGATGATGACATCACCCCTGGAGTCCCAATAAGGGCATAATTATTCCCCCCTGTGCGGGACCTGGCTAGGCCTTTTTGTGCTCTTCATGGGAGTTTTAGCATGCAGCAGTGAGGGTCATGGGCTTGGTCCACGTTCTGACCGTACCGGTCACATTGTAATTTTGCAAATACGTTCATTTGAAGTGCTGAGCCCTCAATGTACGCGCTAAAGGACCGGCGCTGAAAGCTCCGCACTTCAAATGACGGATTTGAGATTTTCAGATTTAGAGTGTGTGGGGGATTTTCTTTTTTTCTGTTGATTATGCAAAGATAAGCAAGACTTAACTGTTGAGAATCCAGTCTAAGCTCACGCTCAATGGAACGCGAGTGAATACGGTACACCGTGGGATCCTTTGATAGCATTGTTACTCGGGCAGAATGAAGTGATCTTATATGAATGCCCTACTCTGCAAGATGGCCAGTGGTTGTAAAGAAATTCCATCTACAGGCAGCATGTAGTTTTGCTCAAAAACAACTGCGCGGTCCTGACCGGACACTCGCAGGTGCGGGGATCATGTTCTGTTTTGTCCCGTCCACATTCTGCCATTCTTCTTTCCTCTCCCTCTACCTGGCTGTCATGGTTCCTGTGGATGGATGAATGTAATAGCCATACATACAATATGACATTAAATGATCATCTTATGGGAGGCACAGTAACAGGACAAGCACAGGCAAGCCAGATACGTGGCTCTCTCCTTTCATTTAAACACGCCCCACAAAAGGCCATTAATCTGGGGGCTGAGCCTCACCCTTCTGTTGCCCCCTTGTTTGACTAGCTACAGATTAGCTGTCAGCCTAAAACGCCCCCACTTGCAACGGGAGAGAGAGAGAGAGAGAGAGAGAGGGAGAGGGAGAGAGAGAGAGAGAAAGAGAGAGAGGCATTGCATTCCTATTGCATCAGTTCACAATAACAAGACTGGGAGATGTCAGGCTCAGACAGCCTAATGGGTTTTGCACGCTGTCATGGAGGACGTAAATGCTTTTTCGCTTTGACATTATAAAGCCTTGTCCCTGCTCGGCAACCCTACAGCATTACCATGTTAACTGCCCCCCTCTATTCAATCCATGTCAATGTTATTAGCACATTGTTTTGTGTGTGTGTGTATGTGAGCGTGTGTGTGTGTGTGTGTGTGTGTGTGTGCGTGCGCATGTGTGTTTTCCGACCCACTTTGGCATTATTTTTCTGAATCGCCAGGTCTCATAAATAATTCCAATTAATGGAGAGTGGCACTCAGAGAGGGGGGAAGAGAAGAAAGCATCTATTTTTGATTTTCTTTTCTCCTGTCCTTCCCTGAAAAAAAAGGAGAAATTTCACAGCGTGCACAAATATGACTCCACGGCACAAAGGAAATGGAAAAAGCCATAATGGCACTGCTAAATAGAACTATTACCAAAAGAACTTTATAAAAGCAGGGTCGCTCAGAATACCTATTTTTTTTTCTCCTTTTTTGTTGAAGGTTGTTTTTTTATTTGCCAGCAATAATAGTATTTTATATTGTAAACAGTGGGTTATTTAAAATGCTGGAAGACAGGTATTTCAGTTGCATTCACTACAGGTACAAACCATTTTATTTTGGAAGAATATGCTGATGTGCTTGATGCTTTGAGATTCTCCTGAGCATGCCGCCTTACACATTTTCCAGTCTCCCCTGGCGACTGACTAGTGGGGTTGCTAGGCATTGCAGCATCCATGTTTCCAAACTGAAGTCAGAACAATGTCAGTTGTTTGATGATGCTAACCTGCTTTCAATGATTACTGAAATTTAGAAGGGAACAAGCAAAATGTTAATTAACAAAACCTCTGGATAAATGTAAAACAAATCACATTGATGTATTCACCAGACAAATTTTTAAAAAATGCATATAGGTAATATTTTACACACCTGTAAGTTGCTGAATTGGTGAAAAGTACAAGATTTGGATTTTACATGGAACATTTCAGAAAAGGTTATCACAAAGAGAAAAAAATCCTAAAACAATAAAGTAATACAAAAGAAATGCATTCAGATAAACAATTGTCCTAAGACCACATATACCTTCACAAAAGCACATTCTCAGATGAAAATACTATAGGCACCTATCACGACTTTGGTGTGGAGTCTCCTGAGACAAATTCTTCTGGGTCCAAATGACACTGGCTGCTGTAACAGGCCAGAGGGAAAAACCAGGCGGGGAGAGATCAGCTTTCTGTCTCCCAGGATACAGTCATTTTGGGGAACCAAATCATGGCTATCACCTGACCCACTGCATTTCGCCTCCCTATAGCCTGAGGACTGGCTGTGACTCCATCATTTCTACCCCTGAAAACACAGAAGGGTAAGGGAATGCATCCAGCTCCTCTATTATGCCCCACTGCGGGGGCAGTATACAGTAGTCAATTATTTCTCCTCACTACATCCACCAGGTTAACAAATGTTCATGTTTTGAACATGGAACAGAGTTTTTCTGGGGTGGAGACGCAATAAAATGGTTTGGGAATTCAGCTTGTTACCAGAAGGTTGCAGGCTTAAATCTTTAGTGGGACAAATGCTGCTCACTGGCTGATCAATAGTCATTGAACCAGTAAACCCAAAAAGGCCTGAGGGGGTCACTTTCTGCTGTGAGGAACAGCGCTGCTTTTAATATAGACCATCGGGGAATGGGAGCTAAGAGTCCTACTGGTTTGCAAAAATTGCAGATTATAAGAATATGGGTTATAAGTAAGGTGTGATGTGATGCATGTAAAGTGGTACACTCCTGTACTCATTATTGGGAAAACATTGGTTGCAGGTGCATTGCACCATTAAGACACTTGCAATACTTGTTGCGGATGTGCTTTTTAAAAATGAACTCTATTATGTAATTATTTAAATTATGAAAAGATATTTTTGCATTGGCAGCATAACATTTAAACATTAATATAAACATTAGCATGTCAGACCACATGCTCACTTGTAAATTACACTTGCTAGAATCCCCATAGTCACGGTGACATACTATGACATACTTCCATGCTGTTTGACATGTGAAAATGAAAAATTAATCATGACATTGATGGCAGCTGAATAGAGAAATTGAATGTACCTGGTGTTTAACAGGGACATTATCTGAGGAAAGCCAGCCCACAGATAAACCAAGAAGCCAAAGGAAGGCAGATACCGTAACCTGAGCGGATAGGTGAAACCTGGTCCAAAACCAGTTGGTTGTGAGTTGAATCCTATTTTCCTATGAACACAATGTCAGTAGGAAGTAGATATTATGCTCCTGAGCACAGGCTAGAAATACAATTATTCATAAAAATGACATAAATATGAGACTAAATAACATATTGTTAAGACTTCCTTTCTATGTATACCTTTGTTTATTTAAATATACTTAATTAAACTATAGTATAAAAAATCTGTATGGTGACATGTGCTACATGTTGGTTTAGGAATGACAGGACATGAAGAACAGCAAAACACAAATTGTGATCTTCAGGCTGGAACACTTGACAGGGCAATCAAGAATGCTCACCCACAAAAGCTGAAATATATCCAGGGCTCACTAACAAAAAATACACTAAGACAATTCCGGCAAAAAACAAACAAAACATATTGTTGCCTTTTTAAACTTAATGTTGCCACTTTTTGCCCTAATTCTTATTCCCCAGCCTCATCTCTCAAAAAGACACAAACACACCTGGTAATGAGAAGTCATCCAGGTGTGCATGCTCGAAATATGCCGCCTTTACCCAGTTGGGTGCCAGAGTTGCAAACGAGAGCAACTGGCAGACATGGAAGCAGTGAAGTTGGTGGTCTCCCCACAGCGGGATTTTTGGTTTGATTAACTATAGTCTCTTTTACTATACTGCTCTGTAAGTGGAATGTGAGGGCAGACTGCTGAGGATTTTGTTTATTTTTAAAAAAGTATTGTTTTTCCATTCCCAAAATAAATTCCAGTATGCAGACAGTCTTAACTGCCCCTTCACTCCTAACATAGCACATGAGTAACAGCTTATTAAAAAACTTTTGGCTCTTTAGCTAGTCTAGTGATGCACTCCTTGGAATTTTTATGAGGAGATTTCACCTTTCACTGAGATTTCAAGAACATAGTTGGCCAAAATGGTGAGAGTCTTCTTTGTAATGCTGCAGATAACTGTAAAAACTGTGTCTATGAAAGAGAGTGCAGTAACTCATGGAGGAATGTGAAGATGCAAACACAAATAGTGTATTGTAGGCATCCTGGCTCCGCATTATCTGTGTTATGTATGTGTGTGTGTGTGTGTGTGTGTGTGTCTGGTATATCACACTGTGTTGCACAGTGCATTGGTTTATTGGCTCATTCGTGGGTATGAAAGCATCCAAATAATGTACTTTTTTACCACTTTTATTTACAGTTAAAAAATGTGAAAGTAATTCAAGTGTTTGTGAATGGAAAATATCTGACTGAATAATATCTGAGTTCGTTTCTGCTGACTGATAATGACACATCCATCCACTCTTGCTCTATTGTTGATTTGTATACAAATATAAAGGCAGTTAGAATCAAACAGATTCATACAGTGAAAATGTGTACTGTATACTTATCCTGTACATATGTACATTATCTCTGCTGGTGTGTAAATTTATATTTGCTAGTTAAAGTAAAAGACACATTTCAATGACTTTCTGTAAAACAGGATAAAAACATTCTCATACAATAGGATGAATAAACATACGATTTATACTCTTTACTAACAGATGCTGATTATTGCTGTAATAGTGCCATCACAGGCTATATCCAAGAGAACAGTCTATACTGTACCATGCTGCCTGGCAATGGTTCAAAATGCATACTTTGAATGATTGAATTTCTGAAGGTACATCTGACCCCAGATGGCCTTGTGCTAGCTGTTAATCCGGCATATTACAGTATTGCTTATTATTATTATTTGCGCAGGCATTCTATTTACATTTTTCTGTGTAGAAGCTGGGTTGAAAATGAACACAACATGCAAAATGAAGAAGACAAAGTAATAATTCTACCACTCTTGTACATCATTTTGAGCCTGTCTTTATGTGTATTTTTTTAAGTCTAGGTAAGTCTATTTCAATACCGTTGGCGGTAAAGAAGTGTAATCAGCATTCAAGTGTAGCTCCACAACAACATGTAAGTGAGCTTAAATTCAAGTGCTTGGGGAAATTGACGATTTAATGGTAATTTGCTTCGTTAATGTATAGCATTAAACTGCACTGTGTGCATCTGGCTTAGCGCTCTATCTGCAGGCCCTGCAGCAGCACACACGCACGGTAACTATTTTAATCAGCACCTTCGGAGCACGCAGCCAGTTATTAAGGTGTCTCTCACGGTTGGGAGATTGCATTCTTTACAGTACGACTCTAAAGTAATGAAAGCGCCCACGACCGGCTTTAGTTTTCTGTACATTTTCCACCTTCTGTTGTGTTTGTTGCGGTCATGTAATAAAACAAAGTGCAGAGATATTTTTCTGCTGTATTGTCTGCTGCACTGTGTACTGCAAGAATGTGCCATTGCAAATCCAGGTTCAGGGTTTCACAATGTAAAATGGAATGTGAGCTGGCAGAGACGGGTGTAAGGCGAGCTGAGCAGGACCATGTCTTGCTCTGAGGCCCAGCTGATTCCAGGCTTTTGTAAACATCACAGACACATCCCACACACATTCACTGAGCACCAATAATGTGGGTTTTTTTTAGAATACAGCAAAATACTGAATGTAAGACCTTTTTAGGTTGCCATTCAGATGGATTTTGCACATAATAGTTTCAATTTGTTGTTGCAAGATCATAGAAGACAGTGGTAAATGTCAAATTATGTGGAAAGGGATGTTTTGTTAAATTTATCTTAGAATTTGGCATCAGTCTGTATTTTGTAAATGATGGGGGCCATACAAACAGCTTTTTGCTCTGACACAGGGTATTAGGAAAATTCGGAAATATACTGAAAAATTTTGATACAACACTACCTGTAAGTCAGTGTTTGCATTGTCCCATAGCATTAAGGCTTATTTTGAAAATTATTAGATCACTTATAAATCAGCGCATGCTAAGGATGCTAACAATAATATTGATAGTCATTTGCTAGTAGTCATGAAAATATGCAAATAATTGTAATGATTGTATTTATAATAATAATTCTGGCAATATAATAATTACCATGAAGATATCCTAATAATTCTGATTACAGATCACTACTAAAGTTGGTATGGTATAATATCCCTTCGATCTGCAGAAATGTGGCGTGTTATAACAAATTTGAAAATCGTTGAAGCCACAATTATAGTTGCCACTTAAATTTCATTGGTCCATTGTGTGCTTTTTGTACATTAACTTTTCATTTGCAGTTTAGAGCATATATCCAAGGTTTTATTATATATGTTCCATTTTATTTGATTTTTTTTCCACTGTGAAGAGCAGTAAAATACCTGCACAATCAACTTCAGCTAGCAGTGTATCATTCTAGGCTGCATGATACATTGTTTCAAGCATTAACTAAATGATAAACCGTCATTGTCTTCATTGCTGCAGACTGTATGAGAAGCAAGGAGAGAATGTTGAACATTTTTCAGTTGCCACCTGTATTTTTCCACAGCACGGAAATTCATTGATAGTGAAACTGAGTGGAAGACGTGACCTCTTTCCTCCACAGTCCAGATATATTCTCTTCTCCATCCCCCCAATCAGACCCTCTAGGCATTGCTGTATAAATGATACTAGAAGTGAGATTCCTCACATTTTAATGTGGCCTTGGAAATGTCACTGAGTACAAGTGAAACTTCAGTGCAGGGATGTGAAATATAGATCAAGCCGGGTCTGGGTGTGGGCAAGTCGCCTGTGTGGAGTACTCGCAAAGAAGGTATCTGAGTGTGATTTGAGTTGCCTTGAAGCTGAAACAGCCAGATACTGCAGTGCACACATTCACCTTAAACACAAAGTGCACAGTGGGGTGTTCTGATCATGACAGGAATGACTGGGAGCATAAAAGAATGGATTTCCCATGGTGCCTCGGGATGTAGCTCCCCAGAGTCAGGAATCTTCTGTAGTGTCAGTCCCAGACCAGTTCTCACTCTCTCACCGTGTTGGTAAGTGCTGCCTAATATGCCTATGGATCCTTTTGAAACTCTGTGATTTGACTCAATCAATCACGCGCGCATGTTGCCCACTATGTAAATTTGGGTATTAAAAAAAAAGAATGAAACATCAGAGAGGTGTTGGATGACATTTCCACACTGCCGAGTTACCCCTCAGGGTTAATGCATACTGCAGAATCTGATATTGTTATGTTTTCCAGCTATTTTCACCGTAATAGTAGTAATAGTAATAATAACACAAATATTAATAATAATAACTGTATGCTTGTTGCACCATGCTCACGTGTGGGGAAAGGCCCTGAAACTTTATCATTAATATCCATCTTATTCATCTGAAGTCATTGGGCTATTCAATAGATACATTCATCAAGTTTTTACATCTACTTATAATGTTTAATTAATTTTGTGGGTGAGACGACATAATTGCACATTATCCATAAGCAATTTACTGAACGTTCTAAGATTTATCCACCACTGGAACCTTGAACCATCCATCAGAGTTCTAATGATGAAGATGATGTAAAGGCTAATTTTGAGCTAATTCAAGTAATACCATGATTTTAATTTTATTTTTGATGGAAGTAAGCTCTTTTTAAATTTGAACAAAAAGATGAAAACAGGGTCTGGATGGTGAAGGTGTTTCTTCTGGTTTATGCGCCTAGGCAGATGTTAAGAAGATCAGACCAAGGTCTGGAAGAAGGAGGAGCGGAGGAGCTAAGGAAATGCATGTGTTGAAGAAACTATCCCCTGCATGCTGAAAGCATTACTTCATGTACTGAATCAGATGGCTGATGAAACGTTACAGTCCCAAGGGCAAATCCCTCCTGGTGCCACATTTTGACACCAGCAAGTGAGTTAACCAGGACAAACACTGGGTTATCATTATTGTTGTCCATAATCTGTGAGGCATTTCTGATTAAGATTAGCTGAAGGGGAAAACACAATAAAGATTTAAGATCTTGGTGAGCATTTAGTGGTGTGCTTTATGTGTTATATATACAGTATTGTAATTGTCTCATGTTTGTTGAAAAATATCAGATGGAGATTAAAATAATAAAATAATAATAATAATAATAATAATAATAATAATAATAATAATAATAATAATAATGATGAAAGGGGAATTTTTTGTAATATGGTGTGTGTGGTGTGTGGCAGATTTGCAGAGTTCTGCCGTTTGGAGGTCGTGACTGGTATGTCATGCTTCCACACAAGGGTGTCAGCCTACACCTTGATTAAAGTAAGCTTACCCCAGTGCCCAGGCCTGGCAAGTGATCGATGTGCCACCCTGACACCCCATGTCTAATGGGACGGGGAGGTTGTCATCACAAGGTGAAGAGGGGTGGTCACCAGGGACCACCGGAGTGAAGGACGATGGGACCTGACTTCTCCCTGTCTCTGAGGCAGTGACTGATAGCTGACCCAGGGGTGGTCTATGTCAGAGCCACACTCTATCTTAGTACATGAAATTTATAACATGTAACTGCTCTCATGTTTTTACATTTAAAATATGAGATGAATGGTAACCTTTAATTTTACAAACTAGGAAAGAAGTTGTATAGAAATGTCAGTGTGAACCTTACTCATATAGGAGACACAAGATTTCAGTGACTTTTAGTCCAACCACATTCCTTTTTCCATGTAGGGAATATATGGTTTCCCATACTGCATACTGGTATGCAGTAATATATTTTAAATGTATTTTCAATATTTTCCTGGGTGGAACAACATGTTCATCAATCCATTACGGTATATTTCATTTTTATATGAAACAAAGCTATTGAGACGACTACTCAGACAAAACTAAAGATTCAGGTTTATGTAGTTTTGGGGGGTTGTAAGGGCAACATGACAGCCAAACAGTTAGTCTGTTACCTACAGACGTGGTGGCAATATGCAGATGTTATAGTATAGGGTCTCATCTGTGGTGGTGCTCTAAGGAGTCCATTGTCCTCACATTTTTCAAGAGGGCAACCTTACCTTTTTGGTTAAGATTCAGACAAAAGCTTCAAGAGTTTAACAGTCACACTGCCATCCATTCTGAACAGTCAGTGCTCTTCTCAAAAACGTGGAAGTGTGAAAAATGTAATTCCTCTCATGTTTGATTAGTGTGTATACAAAATAACCCTGACCTTTGACCTTAAACAGGGTGCTCCAAAGGACATTTTCCTGTTATGCAAAGCATGGTCAATTGCATTTCAACTAATGGGTCTGGGCTTTTTTTTGCAAATGGTGAAATAATTGTTTGTTTGTTTGTTTGTTTGTTTGTGTGTGTGTGTGTGTGTGTGTGTGTGTGTGTGTGTGTGTGTGTGTGTGTGTGTGTGTGTGTGTGTGTGTGTGAACATGCATATACATGCATGCATGTGTGTGTAAGTGCAGGCTGTATGTTGACATTGAGTCACTGCTTTTCTATTTGGCCATTTCTGTTTTCCAGTTTGGGCTTCTCAGTGTTCATTGATCCATAGACTCCCCAAAGCAATGGCACTGTGTAAAAATTGTACCATTGTTGCCATACCTGCTTTGGAAACATGTGATAGTGATTCATTCACTGTCATGCATACTTTATCTCCATGGCTATATGCCCTCCAACCACTTGTAGCAGTGCAACTACAGTTCATAAATTATTTTCCTAGTAAGTAGAAAACAGAGAGTAGTGGACTATGCCATGGATTTTCTCTGTCTTAAGAGTGCAAAAAGGATAAAACACTGAGAACCAATGTGGAAACACACCTCTAAGACCATTTCCATTGGTTTTCCATTCTGAAATGTTTGTAATGCTATAATTTCCGATAATCATATAATGTCAAGGATCAAATACTGTTTGCATAAAGATCATGAACAAGATTATACAAGTAGCAATGCACAACAAAAGGTGAAACATTTTGGAGAAACATTTGTGAAACATTTTGGAAAATTCTTCTTCATTTTTCAAAAAGGAATGTAGTACCATTTTCAATTAATCTTCTGTGAAATTGCATTATTTTAATTTGAACAAAAAGGCTACTAAAATATCTATATAATTTGAGGTGAATTTCATCAGATATTGTGCATTTTACAATTTAGAAAAAGTACAATTGGATGATAAAAACATAATTCTTTACTCTTACATTGAAAGGACCAAATTAGGGACAAGGCACACTGCAACTAGACTGAACAGAGGCCCTGCTCACAATGCTGCTCAGCACAACCCTTTTTCATGCCTGTAAGGTTGTGGTGGAGAGACATGTCAGATGTGTAAAAATGCTGATATTGTTTTTGTCTAATTATGAAAGATATGTGGACACACAATACAGCTTTGCAGGTGCAAAATATAAAGCTGTGTTTACAGAAAGAATGTATGTGCCTTTCAGAGCACATTTTTCTTATGTGCAGATTTGGGGGTTGTCGGAAAAAGTCTAATCGATCATGAATGACCTCTGTGAAACAAATGGAAAAGCAAAAGGTAATCATTTTTCATGAGATTTTCACAGCATTTCAACATGAGAGTACTGGCCTAATTATCAGTAAGCATAAACACCTTGGTATCAGTAAGAAGAAAGAATTTTCATAAAGGATGACCAGGAAATGGAAAAAAGATTGAAATGTTTTTTTTTACCACAGGTTTATGGACTTCTTATTAATCCACATCTCCTTCACAGAAAAGAGTTAAAATTAGGACCATTCAGAATTCAGCCATCCTGCAATACCCCCATTGTGTTTTTTTGTACTGATGGTTCATATAAAACATCAAGTTGCTAGTGCTCGCTGCCAAACTACTTATCTTTGATCACGGATTTCACCATTGATCCTCTGTAAAATGTTGACATAAAATAAGTCAAATGCATTGCTGACCTTTCCAAATTTCCAAGGGCAAAGGGGGAATATGGTTTGGGAATTGCCATGCAAATACTATACTTCCACCTTGACATTTGAGCTCAGCAGTCAGTTTACTATTCTTATCCTGGGATGGAGAGAAAATGTCACCTCTGCACATTTACTTGGGGAATATTGTCAAAGTCGACTTTAAGGGCACAGATGCTCTCCACATTTATTTTCACTCTCTGAAAAGAAACTCTGCTCCCTGTTACCAAACCATTATAAGTGAATCATTTTTATCCCCTTAATTTGAGGATCTTTCCATTTAATTTCTCATCCTGCAAATGTACAGGACTCGTCATGGTATTATATTCTTCCTCCTAGAGGTATCTGTAGGGTCTGCAAAGTTATACAGATAATAGCGTACATATTTGAATTAGTGTATACATTTGACTACAGACCTAAATCTGCAGACCTCTTATACAACAAACTGAATAACAAATTTTGTGCCATTTAATCAAGCCACTACGTTGATTTGTCCTTTAAGTACAAAGTGTTCCTTTTTCATTCTTGAATATTTTTTAATGAATATCATTGACTGCTGAACTGTTGAACTGACATATAACAACTGGAAAACATGTAGGACTTGCTCTGATTTGTCATGAATTAAAAGATAATTAAAGACAAGAAGACAAAGCCCAGTTTTGGGTTAGGTTGAATGTGCCACCTACATATTGAAACATTTCCAAATTGCTTGGAGGATTGTAACACTCTTCCAAAGCTACTTCAGTTATACTTCAGTTGTCAGTTAAGTAAGTCCACATGACTTCAACATGAATTTTGATATGTAAATCTTTTCAAAGTTGCACAAAGCTTAATCAGTGTAGTTACACAAATCACACATGTCTGTATTCAGGCTAGGTTCTGTAGATTCCATTTTCCAACTAAGGAAATGGATCCCATCACAGTGCACTGGACTTGGATGCGTTTCCTCAGGCAATGAAGTGCTATTCTATTCCTTTTGATAGCACTGTTTCACTGGTTGTGTCTTTGTTTGCAATACTTTATTTTACTCTCATCTACTATGGTATGACAGAGTGAATGTGGCCAGAGTCTATAAAGGGCTGACAAAAGTAACATATATACAGGTCATAACTTTGTCAGAAGGGCAAGAAAGCTTTATTCATAATAAAAAATTCAATTCAAAACACCATTCCTTGTTCCAGTCACCTCCATTCCATATCACAAATGTGCAAGCCAAATTGCACATATGCATGTATTTCACTTGTACTGTTGTACTTCATATAATATACTGTATGTATCCAGTGAATTGTCTCATGAGAAGAAAAGAAAAAAATAACTGACATTTGTAATATAACCAACAAACAAGAAAAAGAAATCAACATTGGAATATTTATGGTTTGTGACCCAGTGATCTGGAATTCATCCTGTTTACCAGAGCTGGAGAAGTTTTAATTGCTGCAATATAAAATGATATGTGAGCAATGAGCCTGATTATGAGAGTTTCTCTAACTAGACACAGCTCCATAGGAAAGACAGAGAAGAATTATATTATTGTATCTAATTAGTGGAGACTAGAATCTTCCCCCACCCTCACTTCATAATTGCTTGACAGTGATGTTGTACCGTTGGCTGTGACAGGGTGAGTCAAACAAATTAGCAGAAAGATAAATGCATAAGAAGCATGTGGAATAAATAAGATGTGTTCCTGTCAGATTCACATTTTCTTCTATAGGGCATCACACTCCCCTTTGTATCTATGAAGCTTGAGTCCTGATACAGTACTAATCAATCTTACAGCAGTTTTTCTTAATTTTTAAAATTATCTTAATTAGCTTAATCTGATCCGTACATCAGTATGCAAATGAAGCATTATTAAATTAGTTGCAATGCAGCTTGTGTCTGCCTATGTAAGTTACCTATGCATTTACAACACAATGTAAAATGTATCCCAGTCAGGAAAAAGAAGTCAAAGGACCATCCATACTGCCGCTGACTGATTTTGGCTTAAGCATATCCCTACTATGTGCTTGCTGTATGACAAATTGGGGATGTGACAAAGGGTTCAGGAATCTTCTGGAAAAGGAATCTTTACAAGAATGGATCATAAATGTACCTAAACAATAAAATGAAAGAGACATGGTCTGGACAGAAATCTTTTCGCACAGACTGTATTAAATTCAAACTTGGGGTCTGAGGGCTTGCTTTCAAGTGTCCATTCCACATTACATTTGAATCTACTGCTGTAATGGTTGTAAATTGGGGATGTGATGCTAGCTACCAAGCTATATCATGTACAGGGATCCTTTAAGTAAAAAGGAACACAGATGCCTCGCAGCATAGCTCTCAATTTATAGGCTAAATAAATCTTTCTCATTCTATGTGCAGTCCCTCCATGTCTGAGAAGAGAATGGACAACCTCGTTTCGGTAACTTGGTGTACCTAAATGAAAGTGGAAGGCGAGGAAATAGCTCTGTGAGAATATATAGTGGCTGAGTAAATCACAGTGTCCTGAAATGTGTTTTATACGCTTGGTCAAGGCAAGGAGAGGGCACTGCTTCTGCAGCCAATACAAAGTGGCTGGTCAGATTCATGTGCGGATGTCTCATTCTGGTATATTTGCTGTATCCATATTTGACGGATGGCTAGAGACAGCCCTGGTTCTGGAGTGGCGGAGATGTTTCCAGTCTTTGTTACGTCTGAGCTCTTATTACGCGATTGGGTCGATAATTAGAATGAGTTGATACAGGTGACCCCTGTGGATGGAGAGTGAGTGATGAAACACTGAGTACTGTGAGCATACACAGTAGTCATCTGAGTTAATTTTCTGCCATAATCGATGTAATTATGCAATTAAGGGCTCAGGAAGTGCAAAAAAAAAAAAAAAAAAAAACAGGAAGATCCTTGGAACTCCAGGAGTAAGGTTTTTCTCATCTTATCTGAGCGATTTAATGCATGCTGGCAATCAATGTGGCGGATGTATTTCAGTGACTGTGAAGTTTGCATATGGGTCTGGCTTGCTCAGTCTTGGAAAATGAGCAGCTGTAGCTACTTTGATACCTGACAGCAGCTATGTTGTATTTATGGTAGTGATGAATTCCTTCTGTGCCACTGACAGACACTGCGTTTTCAGTTATGTTCATGAAATACAGAGTCAGTCACTGCTGTAGTATGCATATTATTTTGAAATTTGTAGAAGCTGACTTTTTAAGGGTCAGCTAAGCATTGTACTGTCAAGCAAAAACTGTTTTTTTATTTTGAGCTGAATGCAATTCAAACCAAACCAACCAAACCACCTCTCCTGTCTTCCTTCTGATATCAGACTGATGTTGAATGCTGAATCACATTTGGTGAAATGACCTAAAAAGCTAAATGAAAACATGCTGGGGGCACTCAGTCAAACAGCTATTGCGCAAACATCAGAGCAAAGAATTTGAGCAAGTGTTACATTTTTATCCAAAAATTAGGCATCATCTGAAGTTCAGCAGTAATAGAAATGGACAAAAATATGTCAGGCTAAAAAAAATAAAATACTGTGAAAAGGAATGTTGATGAAGATAATTCCTCCATTTAGTCATTGTGGCTGTATTAAGCTGCAATGTTGTGATCAGTGAATCAGTTTCAAGATTTTCCCAGTAAGTACCGTTTCTTTCTGAAATTTTTGTCTTCATCATTTCCAAACTCACCTTCTTCTTACCTTTTTCTTGTCTTCCTTTTGCTTTGATTCATTTTCAGATATTGCCTACATACTTATATGTTCTTGGGTTGGCACCCATCAGACAGAATACCTGATGGCTGCCGACAGGGTACCGCATTAATCCCATTTAAATTGCAAGACCTCTCAGGTCTGCTTGACGTTTGTGACAGTCATGACTGGAGGATGTTTTTTCTTCATCCCCAAGATGATTCCCATCAGCCCTGGCAACCAAGAAACTCCCCATTGCCATTCATCTTCCTAAGTGTGTCTTTTATTTACATGTGGTCATAGTTCTTCTTTCATGAATCCATCACCATCAGACTGTATTCTGTGTGCAAGGGAAACTAGTGAAAGAAATATGGGCTACAGCAGGGGTTTGGCAACCCTGGTCTCAGAGTGTCAGAGATCTTTCTGGTTTTTGCTGAAGGGTAAATTTCTGAGTAACTTTGGTACATGTTCACCTGCATGTATTTCATGTTATAATTGATCCAACTGTGTAATAAATAATTGGCATGGAACTAAAACTAGGGAGTTTTCCATATCTCCGTGATCACAGTTGTCAACCATGATACAGCCTTGTGCTGTTCTGTGTAGTCTCTGCACAGAATTCATCATGCAGGTTTGTGGGCCAGCAGGCCCCCTCAATCACCCCCAGTGGATATCTAAGGATTGAAGCTCTGTGGGGGCAGACCAAGCAAAAACAAGGCTGCTGATACCAGTCTCACTAGGCACATTATCACAGTCATTTGCACTGACCTGTTTTGAGGAAGCTGGCTGTCACTTCTCACAAAACAGATCAGAAAGACCAAATATTCAAAAAACCCAAACAAACACCAAACGAGAGAACCAGCCTGAAGCAAAAAGTGAGGTCAATCAGCTATACCTGTATTTAGGGTCTGTTTATTGGGCAGGTGGGGCCAATTTAGCAGGTGCTGGTACAAAATACAAAGACAGACAATTACACATGAAATGAATAACAAATTAGACAATTACGAATTAGACAATTAACCTGTTAGGATTAAATTGATTTGGTTATAGTTTGGTTATTGACAAATTAGCTATTTGAAAGGCAAAGATCCTTATGACATTTAGCAAACCAACAGTCTAACAATTAACAATTTTGGGGGAAATGTGAAAGCTGTCACTCACACATGTGATGGTGCTGATGGGAATTGAAGTCCAGAGTGGGAGATGGCAGGGTAGGTCATCATTAGCAATGTGTGTGAAGGGTGTCATGTGATGTGAAGAAAATACACATCCACCAGACGTGTGCCTCTCCGCATCGGTGTCTGTGTTTACTCCCCAGCCCTCAGACAATGGAGTAATGTTTTATGCCCACGATTATGAGTTTCATCAGACATGTCAACAGTGTCCTGCACTTCCATCATTTCACAGACGGAGCTGTTCCAGTATTAGTTACAGCATGTACTGGTGACAGATGGAGCTGCAGAGAGGGAATGGTTTCTGTTTAAATTTGTAGTAAATCTTTTTTTTTTTTTTTTTTTTTTACACGCCATATGTTAACCTGCAGGAACATTTACCATATGGTTATAAATAATGCTAATTGTTGATTGGTATCATGTCGGTATTATAGAACATGCTAACAGAATCTTCATGGTCATACATGTGGAGATAAATGTTTTTGTGTAAACTCTGCAAAAGAGTAGAAATGTGAAATGCAGTGTATTTTGATGAATTCCATACAATTAAAATTGTCTACATTCTTCTGAACTAAATCTCACAAAACTAAATTTTTATTATTAATAAAATGTAGCATTCAAAATAACATTTGTTTATACTCAATCAAAATGTTTGCAGTTAGACTGAACATACCCCTCCCCATGTCTTCCAGTATCAATGCACATTATCAAGGCACTCCAAATGGTATTACTTTGCTTTAACCTGAGGATGGTTTTGCAACATTTGAGACTTGCCTGGCTCAAAAACAGAAAACAGAGGAGTATTTGAAAGTAGTTAGTGACACTCTGTTGATCAAGGGAGTGAGGGATGTGAATAAATGAATGCTTTGTGTTCCATTTCTCAGCTGTACAAAGAAAGCCTCAGGTCTTTGATGCAGCGCCAAAGAATGTCCAATAATGGGTGAAAGTGATCACTCAAATCATATTGGTGCCACATACTGCATGCGCGCCTGCCTCCATGTGACTCGGTTATGTGTGGTATTGTAACTTGCAGGACAAAAGATTTGCAGAGTGGCGCAGCATCATGTTAGCACCTCTACCTGCGTTTAAGCTTTCCAGTGCGCTGCTATGTCTGCAATGAACCTTGCCTCCTTGGACAACACCTTTCTGTGTGAGAAATGTTACAAATTTTTAGATTCTTCTTTTGAAAAATGTTTTGTTGGCCCTCTCACTCGATTTCAACCTGAGGGGGAACAAAAGATTTGATCCTATAAAATGACTTCCAACATAATCTGTTTTGACTAATCTGCGTGACACTGTTGTTGGGAATGTTATGCTATGAAGGACATCATCCCGATTTGCCAGAGGAAATGCAAACTGGTACAGTGATTTGCACTGCATCATCACTTGTGCTGTCTCCTCCCACGCTTACCTCGGTAATTTGTTAATTTTCTTCTGCAGTTTTGGATTCTGTCAAAGAGGTAGGGGACAGCCCTTGTTCGTCTGGGTGGTACAGAGCCAG
The DNA here is from genome assembly GCA_019176425.1 of Megalops atlanticus. NCBI lineage: Eukaryota > Metazoa > Chordata > Actinopteri > Elopiformes > Megalopidae > Megalops > Megalops atlanticus. The sequence goes on from CM032895.1 coordinate 15,304,239, forward strand.
AGGGTATGACAAAACTGTCCCCTCACATCAGCGAGAACATGTCACTTCGTGTAAGTCTACCTGGGAGCCGAGTACCCGTGTGTTGATTTGGTGACATTCTACAGAATGAGTCTGTGGAGACGACATAGTGAGTCTGACAGGTGACCTAAATTACACAACCTCGTACTGTATCCGTGGTTAGAACTGCAGTTAGCTGCAAAAAGCTTTCATCATTCATGTCAATCTCATCTGAGGAGGCTCTGCTTCTTATTCAGATACTCACCTTTTGTTCCCCATTTTCCTATAATAAGCACTGAATGAATTTGTCTAAGTAAACTTCAGAATTTTCTGAACAAAAAAATCCCAACAGTCCCTTAAAATCTATTTTTTTTTGCTTTATCATGGGGTCTGATGTACAGCACTACTTGTTCCTCAGACCACTGATATGCATGCTGTTCAGTCAGGCTGTCTGAGCTGAACTCAGTGGCTGTCATTTTTGCTGAGGCTGTCTCCCCCAGATTCCAACACGTCTCAAATGATAACTGATATCTAAATTAATTTTGAGCTTTGTAGAATTATCATCAGTCTTCGCGAATGTCATACGCAGTTTTACTACCCTTTATTGACGTTAATGTGTTGAATAATAGACCTTCATTCCTCAGAGTCCCCCATAATTGCTCCGCTTCGCTCGCCGCGCCTGGCATTCGTACATAGAAGTGTCACGCTTGGTCTTTATTGACATTTCCTTTGGAGGGGCTGAACTGAGAGCTCTGTGAGTGCGCGGGTCCTCATTATTTTCTGTCAGTGCCACACGCCCACCGCGGACGTCCCCTCGGCTGCCTCTAACGAAGGAGCACACAGCGGCCCGCACGCCTATCACTGCAGCCCCTCTCGCCTGCGGAGAGATTTTAAATCACCCCGTTTGTTGTATGAAGATATCAGATCTTGCAGCTCTCGGGAATGCTGCTCTGTTGTTTCTTCTCAGTGTAAAATCTGTGTAAGTGGTGCCCTTGTCAAGGCCAATCGCAGACCATGACCCTAAAGGCAGGCCTTGTCTTCAGTGCTTAGGTGTGGCCATCTACGGTAACCAATCAGTGGGGTTCTTTGGGATTTTTTGGCAGCAAGTTGCGTTGAAGTTCTGGTGACATGCAAGCTTATTGACTTGGTTGAAGGTGAAAACTAAAATAAAAACATTGTACCTTGTCTGGCCAGCTATTGAAACTTGGTCATGCAGCGCTTCTAATATTGTTGGCTCCTCATATGGCTTTTTGCCTGTGTTGTACTCTGCCTATTTGTAAGTCGGTTTGGATAAAAACATCTGCCAATTGAATAAATGTAAAAATTGCCCATAGAAAATTGGTTATTTTTTAAACTACTTTCTTGTATTGATTAAGAAAACAGTGATTGTAATAGATTCTGTTTTCTACATGTATAAATTGTCCCTTCTTATCATGTGCTAATACAGAGGCTGTGAAAGAGCTGGGCCTTCAGTCCCTTCAGCTGCCCTTTGCAAGGGAAGCTGAAATGACTCTTTAGCCCAGTCTACAAAGCGTGACATTATAATGGCAATGAATCCCACACAGTATTGTGGGTTACATTTTGAGAAACCTCACTGTAATATTCACTCTTTTGTGAAACCAATCATCCGTGTCTGTGCATTGCGTGGTTTGCAAACAAATTGGAGAACATCTGCCTGAAAGAGTTTTGGCTACAAGATGAAAATCTTGCTTCTGACAAGGATCCAACAATTTCCATGCATCCCACCTGGAAACATAGCTCCCTGGGAGCCTCACTTAACAATCTGGCTGCATGACAATGGAACGTCTGTTTTTGCCCGCAATTAGAAGAAAAAGGAAAACGTTACAAAATATGAGAGGGTGAATCCATGCCCTCCTAAGCAAACCACAAACATGACTTTTTGGAAGTACAAAACTGGATTTAGTGTGTTGTGTAGGTCTTGTCTTGTAATTTACAGGGAAAACTATGACAGAGGTCAACTCAATAGCCAGCACAACCAGTGTTGTCATCCACACTTCTGCATGAGCCCTGCAGTAAAGAGAGAGTAATTAAAACAGAAATGATCAAACCCCATCCAGCAGTGGGGCAGGTGGCAGGTGATGGATGAATAGCCAACAGTATGTGTGTGTATGTGTGTGTGTGTGTGTGTGTGTGTGTGTGTGTGTGTGTGTGTGTGTATGCACATATGTGTGAGAGTGTGTGTGTGCTTGTGTGAAAGCCAGGTCTGGCGACGGTTCATTTCAATCCACTGAAGACTACATTGACCTTTTCAACACAAATTATGCTGGGAGCCAGGGTGCCTAGCGAAGCGAGTGCAGTCGGGATGCTTGGGAGATTCTGCGAGCCACAGACTCAAGCCTATGCTGCGGTTAACCTGGCGATCGAGTCAGGTGGTCTCATTAAATTAACGACAGCTAATGACCAAGGCTGTGTGGTTTGATCTTCTCAGCGGTGCTTCAGAGATCTGAACAAGCATCCCCTCATCCCTCATCATGTGTGATCAAATGCTGTTGCCGGGTTTTTAATCTTTCTGCGGGAGGAGAGGAATACAACATAGCTCCACATGTATGTGTGCGTGTGCGTGTGCGTGTGTGTGTGTGTGTGTGTGTGTGTGTGTGTATGTGTGTGTGTGTATGTGTGTGTGTTTTTCTTCCAACAGTTGATTTTGGACATTCTGAAACCCTTACATTTGATTCCAAAGACAGGAATTAAAACAGCCTGTACATACCTACCACACATAGATTTCATTACTCAGAACACAATACATCCAATTTCCATTCCATTATCCAATCATGAAACAAAACAACAACATTGTTTCCTATTTCCTCCCTGTTGTGACATTCATTGACGTGTTCCTGAGATATCTCTTACTCTTCCTTTTCTATCTGGGGTTGTTGTATCACAGTATCAGCAATTTCTGAGTAAGCTGCTAGTACATGTCTGCTACATTTTAAAGATGTGCAGCCTAATTAAACAGGAACATGTGTTTTAAAATATCAGTCGACATAGCACTTAAATGCACAAATTATAAATGATGAGTGGTACAGTTTGATAGGGTGGCCTTTTCTATTATGTTGTTCATCCTGCTAACTTTAAATGTTCCATGCAGATTACCTTTCTGAGCCCAATCACAGTGGCTCCACGTTGCCCTTTTCTTTCTTTCCCCTCCCCTACCTGGGGGTTTATGTAACTGACAGGAAAATATCAATCAGACACCTCGCTTAAGATCTATACCTTGCTCACACACTCACAGATTGAGCACTGCACAGTATACTTTAAGGCAACAGACAGACATAGGTGTAAAGGCATAAGTAAACAGCATATGGCTGGCTCTGCCAGTTTATTTCAGCACAACGGGAACAGGTTGTCTGTATAGGTTGGTTATGACTTACGAGTGAGAATGAGCTAACTTGAAAAAAGTAATAATCTGTTCATTCAGAGGCTTCATATGACAGCTACGTAAAGGTACTGATCTTTCTAGAACCTGGATGGGCTGGTGGTGGACAAAGATAAATAGTAACCCATTCATGTAAAAAAGATTAGTGTATCTGCAGGGCATCTGCTGTAGACCTATACAAAACTTTCATTTCACGTATTTGTTTTTAAATGATTTGGAACATATGTTAGCTCCTCTTGAAATGGCCAAATATGTGAGTGGGGTTAAGATTCAGAAGCAGTTTAAAGACTACATAAATTGATAGATTTAAAAGCAACTGCCTACTCATGGCCTCCAAAAAAACACATGATCAAGTCTGATTAAGTTACTGGAAGCATTGGCTGCCATCGTTACTGGGCAAGCTATTATTTCCATCATCAGTTTACGTTTTTGAAAAGCACTCCTGCAAGGCTGACTGCTACAGTAATCTTCCCCTTCAACAAACAGAGTGAAATGAGCTGAATTACACTTTTATTAAACAGAAACAAAAAATTGCATTAAGGGGCCTTTCTCTGATTAGAGTAGCCATCTCCAGTGGCATTGAGGACACGGGAAACAGGAGATCACGCAAACATCTGTCATTTGTAATAACTGTAGTCTGGTTCATAGAAGTACATAGTGACATATTGGCCTTTATTAAATGCAGTGACAAAGGCGATTTGGACAGGATTTATATTGAGAATCGGTCTTTCCCTTTCAATTCCAAATCCAGTTTAATTACCTTCCCTTTCTATTTCGGTCCCATAATCTGCTTTAATTAGGTTGGGCAGATGATACCAACATGTGATGAAATATTAAAATGCTTAATAAGGCTTCATGAGAAGACATTTAAACTGGCATAAAGCTGTTTGGAGGTTCTGTCAATACTATTATTATAACAGTAATGCTCAATTATGAAAGAGCTGCAAATTCATCACCACCTGCTCTTACTTATGTCTCTTCACTAGTCAAACCTGCATTTTAAATCTTTTCTAAAAATAAAGAACGACAGGCAAAAAAGACATCATGGGACAGCATTGGAATTAAAGGTGATGTGGTTAAATAATTTTATTGAACCTCCAAAAAATAATCTGTTTCTTGAAAATGATGAGACAGACACAGTATGACAGAAAGGTCTCTCTTCATTTATTGACTTTTTTTTTTTACAAACAGATATTGTTTTGCATATTATATACCTAAGAATCACTACTGCAACAATCTGTCTGCGCCTTCTGTTATTTTTGTGAGCACAGCAAACATGTGCCTATTACTATGAAAATATATAAGTATGTTATGCTCTGTAGGCTTTCTAGTATCTGCAGTAGCCACCTGAGCAGTGCTAACCTAATTTATAAACAGAAAACAAGGCTGAATTGTTTGTATGCATCTCAATCACTTGCATTCTATCTTCCTCTGGGGGTAAACATGAAATGATGAACAGCTATGGCATAGACTGACAGCCTGTATATTGCTTTAATGTGTTATTTGTTCATAAACACGTTAACGGTTAAATGCCAGTGAGTTGTGGGCCAATGGACATGCTCCATTAAACGTTTACACCTCTGGACTACAAATCTGTCTGAATGTTTGCCAGCAGTATGCCAATTCATTACCAGGCTTTTGTTTGCCATGGCCTTAGAAAGACAGAGAGAAAGAGCGAGAGAGAGAGAGAGAGAGAGAGAGAGAGACTTCAGTTTCAGTAAAATTTCAGTGTGCTCACTGATTAAACAGCAAAGAGGACATCCCTCTCCTACAGAATCCAGCACCCCACAGCTGCAGTAACAGTAAGGACTGGCCTGACTGGACTGACTGGTCCTGACGGTCTTGACCTTTGTTGTACAAAGGCTGACTTTCCAAGTATTCCTTCCAGTGTGTAGACAGGACCATGTGCATCTCCTATTGAAGTCTCTGTAGTACATGCATTGACCTGACTCCTGTTCTTAACCCCATCTTCCCCCATCAGCCCCCGGGATCCCTGCCCTGAGATGAGCCAGGTGTGATACCAGCTCTCATCAAGGCCATCTACGGACTGGCAGATTTAGGAACCCCCACCTCGGACAAAAAAGTCGTGAAACGGAGATTCCTCCAGTACTCAGGCACCAGGTGTAACCCCCCCCGGAGAATGAAAACACCTGCCGCGCCTACAGAGCTCCGTCATAAAAGGACAACAGGCCGGTCATGCTCATTTCGTCTGGCCTCACTAAGAGCAGCTGTTTGCCCAACCCCTAACCTCTGTGTGTCTTCAAGCCTTTTTACATGTTGTTTGTCTCCAGATTAGGATGTGAAGATGTAGAAGTCTTTGGGCTGCTTGTAGCCACCAAGCTACCACCTGGCAGCAGATGTCAAGCAGGCCTTGTCCATCATCCTGTAAGGTTAAGTTCAATTCAGATATTGAGGTTTTACAGTCAGTGAATCACTGGGAGCCTGAACATCTTCCTCATTCCATACATGGAAAGTGATGCACATGTTGACCCTGAAATGGCCGACCCATTTGAAGCACATGTAAGTGTAAATACCATTAACCTAAAATGAAATATAATGTGTAATTTTATGTAATGTGTAATTTTAGGCTTGATTTTCGTGGTGTGTTCTTGCTGTGGAACCTTTCTAACTGTATTGAAAGCTAATGTTTAATTTTTAAGGATGACAATTTTACACTGTCATGCAACTGTGAATAGAAATGAGCCAAAGAAAAACGTGTTTCATAAATATGTTAGATTTCTGAATAACATATTACATCAATGAATGAGAATGGCTTTTAAACTGGGGTGGCAGTTAATCCCATTCCAACTCACATTAGACCATCAGAATTCAACTGGGCCCACTGCAAACTACAAATCCGAGTTCAGAACTGCTTCCAATCAATCAGGCTGCTTTTTGAATTCAGTTAAGCTCAAGTGAAGTCAACAAATCAGATAAATTATTTATAGCCTGGTAATAGTCCATTTTTAATAAATGTCAATGTATGCAACTCCTACCTTTAAGGGACAGGACTTTCTACCCTCTGAAGGGCCTTCAGGGTCATAGTGATGCTGTCAAGAGGAAAATAAGAGAAGTGCATGTGATATTGGGCATGGGATTGGGGGAGGGGGGTGGGAGGTGAGGGTAAACACCAGGCCCCATATTGACTAAAGTGATAGGCACAACGCAAATAATATGCAGGGGAACACTATGGTTGCAGAGTGAATTTAACAACCAATTTGTTGCCAACACTGAGAAACAGCTCTTACTTGCAAATTTCTCCCAAAATAACTGGTAAGCAAATCCCATGTTTTTGTAGACTTTACCCGCCTATAATGCACATCAGTGGTGGCAGGTGAGCTGGAAACAGGGGAAGCCCGAACACTACCTTTAAATGCATCATTACTTTCAACCTGTTCCCCTTTATCCTCCTTGATTAACAATAAAACAAATAATTCACAGCATAATCGACACCAATGGCGTAATTAGAATAAATGATTATGCTCGCGAAAACACCGCAGATTGTCTGAAATTTGTGTGCTATTGCGAAAGCTACAGCATGAGGTTGTTAAAGGGGAACAGGTTGAAAGTAATGATAGATTTAAAGGTAGTGTTCGGGCTTCCCCTGTTTCCAGCTCACCCACCGGCACTAATGCACCTGTAATACCTTCTGTCCCTAGGAAAATGATCTGCTGTCACTGCAGACAGTCTCAGCCACTGGTCGTATGGTCTATGCACCCTCATATGTATATGCATATGTGTATGGAAGGACTCACTACAAATCCATACAGTTCTACTTGAACGATGAGATATTGCCACCAGAATGGGGAAGTCAGCAAATAAGATACAGTATCCCATATGGATGTGTGCAGATCAAATTAATAACACATACAGATGAAGGGCTATATTGTGTGGAAGACAACATATTACTACTGGAATGTATTCAAAATTAACCCTATGCCCTTTGTCTTTAACAGTGACAGACAGATTTTCTTTAACTGTTACATAGCATTAGATAGGTGGTCAGTGAAATGAACGAAAATGTGCAACACAAGAGAAAATGAAATTAAAACTAGTTTGGATACAATTGAAAAGCCAAGTTAAAGACAAAGGGTGTGGTAGATTGAATCTGTTCACTTAGTCTCGGAGGTTGAGGGGGTCTTCAAGACAACTACTATGATTCTTTTTTTTTAATTGTCGAGAAAGTGAGAAAGTATCACAGATATATTTTCATGCTTGTTCATCATCCTGAGTTGTGCAGTTACTGAGATTAATGAAGGACACTGTGTCAGTTCAGAAAAGTGTAATACTGAATACTGCTCCCAGTTCATCACTCAGAGGAAAGGACAATGTGCCATAATGGTTACATTGAATGCACCCATTATAGTTTGGTGGCAGCAGCAGCTAGGTACTCTTTGAAGTGTCTTGTTCTTCAGTATGAATACAACTCTTTATTTGTGCCAGGTGACAATTTCAAGTCTAGCAGATGGTGCACATCATAATCGTTTGGCTTGCAATATTTTGCCAAAACGTTACATCACATACTGGAAAGGAATTAAAATAAGTCCATCACATGGACAATGCTGTGCAAGGTTGATGCAATCTGTTGGCGAATTGTAAACAAGAAGCAATTATAAACCGCACAAGCTGAGAGGGTCATGATCCAACCTTAACACCTCAAATGTATAACAATTCATGTAATTAGTTTACGTAAATCTCTGATACACATTTAAATCGGAAATACTACTGCAAAATACACATTTAAATCGGAAATACTATTGCAAAACTTTTGCAGTGTTAAGGTTGGGGTTAGTCTTCCTCATGACAATCGTCAACTTTTTTTTATAATCAAATATTGATATTTATGAAGCATCACTGATGAAAGTCAGATGTTAAATTTTGTGTAAAATTTCCTCTTTGTCTTCTTATTCTTCTTCTTCACACACACACACACACACACACACACATACACAAACACAAAAGTGCCCACTACATTTATTCATACCTCCCACCCCACAACGTTGTACTTCAAACTTGCACATAGCAAATCTGCTTTGCAAATAATTCATTTTATCCCAGAAAACATGAGGGTAACATCATGCTCTGTGTGATGATACTAAGGTTAAAGCAATGCATTAAAAAAATTAAGCGGGAACAAATTATCCAGTTGTTTGTAATCAGGGGTGTGAATGAATATGGAGGGCACTGTATATTTATATTAATCACCCCATTAGTTTATTTGAACTAATCTTTTACTTGAGCAAAACCTGATTAATGAGACCCTGTTATCTTTCATCAGCCATGTCCTGAATAGAAAGAATGATATGGGATATGGGAACATTTTGCACTGGATCAACTCTAAATTTTACACTGAATGTTTAGGGTTAGGATCAGGGGGATTGATGTTTTGTCCCATGCAAAAAAAATACTCTGACCATGATAAGTATATGTCTTTGTGACGCTCCAGTAAAGAAGACCATGCTGCAGAACGGCGCCTGTGTCAATGTCTGTGCATATACTGTGCCGAGTGAGAGAGAAAAATGAGAGCTGTTAAAAATAGGAGTGGGCAGGAAGCGCGGCCCTGAAGGATGATGTGAAAAGCCCGTCTGCACAAGAGAAGCTTTCACTCCTACACCGAGTGGAAATCGCTAAACGCAGCATCTGAAGACAAACGTTCTCCCCAGCTCATAAATTAACCACCGCCTTCGGTTTGTAACGGTCTGTTACACCACAGTGGAATCACTTCCTCTTCACATGACAAGCAGATATTAAAAATAAACATAGACAGAGAGGTGAAAGCATCCCTCGAGGAGAAGGAAGAAGATTAAATAGGAAAGAAAAATTACTTTTAAAAATAAGATGAACCCTTTTTAAGGTAATACAGAAAATGGACCCAATAAGGATTTCTGTAGTCAAGTTTAACTGCTCATGACCTGTCCAGAGCAAGGGTTTTAACGGTCAAAGTACTAAAAACATTGCAAGGAAATGGGCCTATTAGTCATTTTTGGATAGAAATGTGTGGATTATATCTCCATGATTGTGGTCCCTGATAACTTATGAAGTTACAAATACAATGATGTCCAAATGCCAACATTTTTTCATTTTATGCTATTGTGTGGAAGGCAATTAAAACTGTGCATTTTACAGCATTTGAGTCTTGTTATGAAGTTTCTTCCTCACTGCAGCACATTGCGTACCTGCTAATTTCAATACTGTTGAGGAATGGACAATGAAATCTGAGCCTTTTCCCAGTTTTGTTGTCGATTTAATGATTGTCTTGTTTGTATTCCTTAAGGATATGGAGTCGTGCTTCTGAGCATATTCTTTTGGGTCTTTCAGTCCTGGGTTAGTCAATTGCAGATAATGTTTCTCTATCCTTTATTATTGATTATGCCTTATCCTACACCTTGACAACTGAGGCAGGCAATTTTATCCAATGTAGTAAGGCACACAAATACACAATTCTTCTTCTTTCCAGTTAAGACAATACACTGTAACCCCTTAATGCATCCAAGACGTTTTGCACAATGGTGAAGTATGTTGCATCACCACATAAGTAGTCAACTCACTAACCATCAGTAGCAATTTTAAAGGCCACTCAGGAAGCAACAGCACTGGCCCTACAATGACCCAAAAACATTACCATTATGACAAATTTCACATTTCCCTTCAGAGGCCCCAAAGTCCTTTTATTACAAGTGTTACTTATACTGCTGCTAATGTCATCATCAGACACAGACATCTTTCCAAACTGTGGTTACAAAGAAGTCAAAACATACACACACTGCTGCGCAACTCGATTGGCAAACTGACACTATTATAGTACTTTTCTGTGTCAGATACAGGTTGTGCTGTTTTTAGCATCAGCAGACAGTGGCCTCGCTCTTTGGTATTGTACTTAATGGTGCTAAGAGCAGTTTTCCTGAAGTCATTGTGGGAGCAAAAAACATATAGCCCACTCAAAAAACCTCATGGTCCTGCCTTAGTCATATCCCATAAAGATGCCCCTGGTAGTGCTAAGCTGGCTGATACTTCTCCAATAAATGAGCAAAAAAAGAACAAAAGTTTAAAAACCAATAATTTGTTTTAAAATACAACCCAAAACAAAGGAAACCTGCCTATGCACAACCACAGCAGGGACACAGTGAGCTTCCTCCTGCTCTGCAGCCACACCTGTATTTAGTCAGGCCTCAATCAGTGAGGTGTGGCTCGTTATCCAATGGGCTGGTACCCCAAACAAACTAACACAAGTGCACACAATTAACAAGTGATTGCCACAATTAACAATGATTGACATCAATTAACAATTGTCATTTAAGCTAAGGAAGAGGTGGTGAAGGCTCATCTTCACAGCTATGCAATTGGACAGCACAGGGAGAGAGGACCATTCTAAGATGGATGTTTGGCCGGAGAGTCAGGGAAGATAAGGGGACTTGGGCTATTTATTTATTATTTTTATTTTTCTGTGGAATTTCATCCACAGTTGAACAGATAAGGAGCCACAAGGGGCTTGCAGCTACGGGAAAAGGGATTTATGTGGGTACCCTGGCTGTTTGTTTACAAGGCACTTCCACTCTCAGACACGAAGAGCATTTTTGTCTCCTAAAGTATTACATTTCATTTATACTTTGACTGCCTCATCCAGGCCAACAAACAATGCATATGGAACCATCTTTCCATCAAACTCATAATGTATCCTTGATTACACAGGGGATTTTGTTGTTTGTCTGTTTTGTTATTTCTACAGGAGCAGCTGAGGTAAAGTCGCATGCTGAAGAAGGAAACAGTGTGTGTCTGGAAGAGCACTGAATTAAATTCACATTTATTTCATTATATTATACATTCATTTAATCCCTGTCACTTTGAAAAGGTCATTATAGACACACTGGGGTAAGTCAGGGAAAGTCTGAAATGTAAGTTATAGGATATGTGCTGTGGAAGCATCTTAATGAGCAAAATTAGAAGCAGTCTTTCTCAATTTACATGTTACTTTTTTACTGAAAAGACTGAAAATACATACTCTTCTTGACAGTATGGTCAGACACCACTGGAAGAATAAAACAAATGCTTTATCCATTCAAAGAGCACAATAGAGTAACAGCCTAAGGTACTGTCTACATTCTAGAACTGACAAAAAGATCACATTATTCTCTCATGTCCAAAATAGTTTGGAAATGATTGTTGTTGTGGAAAATAACATTTGTGGTTTTCTGGCACTCAAGCTAGTATAATGGACTGTCTGGAAATATGGTTCCCATATATGGAAGCACTTGATGATCTAAGATTGCTCTGTATGAAATATCATGTGCACTTGAGAAAAGACTTGTTTCATGCTATGTTGAGAGAGCATGCTCTTTATTAAAAGCATACAAAATGAGACTGAAAAGAAACTGTAGGTTCTTTGATGGTATAGCTGCATTAATGTTAGGGTATAGTTTTGCAAAAATACTATTTCTGTGTATTCTTGGTCCTGATGATAATGACTCCAGGGGCGTATGTTATTCCTTACCTTGCTGTTTGCTAGCAATACATATTAGAAAGAAGGAACCACTTTCACAACATAGAAATCGACATTTCCTTCCACAAGAATTTTATGCTGTAATGTCAGTGGGTGACATACCCCTCCTCTAATATACTTTTTTCTGATCCCCATATGTACCATCAAATTGCATACAGGTAGCATAATGAACCTTTATTATTTTACTCTTCATTATGTTAATGAAATATTGATGTTTCTGAGACGTTTAAATGAAACCAAATGTAACCCTTCAGCCCATGAATGCAACCGCTGTCTAGCTGGTCATACCCCCCCTGCATTTTAGCATGTGCTAATGTGCCCCACAGAGTAACACACAATCCATCTTACTGTATCAAGAATGTCTATATCATAGCTAAACACTTTCTGTGCTAAAATTCAATGCTAAAATAACAATGTATTGAGTTAATGATTTTCAATTAGCTTTTGCTTTCAATTTATTACACAAGGGGGAAAAAAAAAACTAAAAACAACTGCAACTCTCTCAACAGCACTCTGTTAAAAAATGGGGTGCACCACGTGTTTATTCCCAGATGTGTTCGCATTATATGCAGTAAACACCAACAGTAAGTTAAAATTGTTTGAGATTAAAGTCTTCAAGTATTCAGTCTCTTCCCACAGCGAGGGCTGGCACTAGTATTCGATCCTCGCTGTGAGAAGGAAAAGACTTGTTTAAGAACTCCAACCACAATGCCGCAGTCAGATACGCAGGCCTAATTTGTGATATAGGGCGTGCTGAGAGGCGCTCTCGTACTGTAGAGGGACTGCTGGATCTGAAGGTGCAGTTGCATAGCAACTGCAGGGTACTGATAATAAAACAAGCGCGCACATTTGGGTTTGAGAAACGGATGTCTTGAGAACAGACCGTTTTGGACTGCTGCCAGGAATTCTATTTTGTTTTTCTTTTTTTTTTTTCTGTGGCTGAAGACAATGCCGTGTTCCCTATTTGTACACTGGGCATTGTTGGGTATGTGTTTATCATAAGATTTGGATTTTCATAATCTTGAAAAATTGATGGATATCACTGCTCAGAATGAATGGGTCATTATTACTGAGGAACATGGCTACATCTCATGTAATCAAACCATAAAAGGTTTCATGCTCATCTGAGACACGGTAGTCACATGTTATTAAACAGGTCACAATACAATAGAAATTAGCATGTGAAATGCCAGATGTTTTTTCATAAGGTAATAATACACAGGGAGAGGATCAGAATCAAGTACTTCTTCCAGATAAGCATTTCTTCTGAAATTAAAAGAGTACAATTTTCATCTGAATCTATTAACATTTTATGAGTGAAAGACAGAGGCAATCTCCTCTGCATAAAGGACGGCCGGGTTTAATAACATTGCATGACAGGAAGTCCCTCTTGCCCTCTGAAAATGAATGGAGCATTCAGAGAGCCTGCGTGAGTTTAATGTGCTGGTGCCTTTCAGAGACTCCTGCCCCATTCCCCCCCCCTTACACCACCCTTCTGGGGTCAAAACGGTCCCATAAATAATATAGAAATGACAGTAATAAACCACAGATGGCATAATGCATTTTGAATCCAATGATTATTATTCACCCCCAAAAGTTCTAAAATATTGAGGATGAATGCATCAGAATTGGATGGAATATAATACAGTCATGACACAGCAGGTCACGCATATGCTGTGATGAAACGATGATTTTAGAAAAAAAAAATGCTGAGATTCTGGCAAGTAGAATAAGTTCAAGTGTGATTTCTTCAGTCATGTGTCAATTACATTTCACATCTTCCAGGAGGATTTTGTACATTTTTGTTTGGGTGCATATTAATGACTAACTTGTTTGAAGCATGGCTGCAACTGTAGCATGTTTTTTCTTTGAATATTCAGTCCAGTATTACATTTCTAGTATTACATTATGCAGATTATTAAAATGAATAGTTTTTTTTATAAATTTAAACCATTCATTGACAGACTAGCAAAGTCAGCAAAAAACACTAAAACACTGTAGGCACAGTATCTGCCAGCTGGCCAGCTAGTTATAATATCAATGCAGTTTGCTTCAGTTGTGTTCATTTTTGCCAGCTGACAAGGTAATACAGCATTATACATACAGTGAATTAGTGTATATACAGAAGCTGTTTTAACTTTGGATTAGGAAGTTTATGGTTATACATGCGTTAAAAAGATACACATCTGCTCCTCATAAACAACACCATTGAAATGCACTGATCAATATGCACATAGATCCATATCCTTAAGTACAGAGTTTAGATCACAGGAATTGATCAGTATTGTGTAAGTAAAAACAGGAAAGCTAAATTCTCTAAACATCACCCAAAAGAACATCTCAATCCAGTATGTCAGCATGTTTTCAAGCAATATTACACTTGTTTGCAATCTTTGGTTCAGGTTTCCCAAGCTTTCCATTTTTCTCCTGATAAGATGCAGCCTCTGGCATTGAATGATGGGAGGACGCGCTCTCAGATCTGTCCTGCATTTCAGCAACACTGAAAGGCATTTCAGAGTGCTTCCATGCTTGATAGGGGCCTGATAATTTATGAGGTCATTAAACTGCGATTGCATCCTGGTTGTCTGCTGGCAGTCTGCCGGTCATTCATCACTTCGGTTCCCCTGTTTGCTGATCTCATGATGAAGCCCTACACTGACGACTCTCTCAGGCACGTGTGGTTGGGCCAGACTGGGAGCCCTGTCAGTGGGGATATATATTTAATGATGTTCTCTGATGTCACCATGAGAGCACTGTCTAATTGACAGTTTACTGCACAAGCCAATGTGAAGGATATTGGTCTTCTCACCTCCCCTGAGAATCTCTCTCTCTTCCTTACTATAGGGATTACTCTGATGGAAATGTCAATATGTGATTAAATACGGAATCCAAAATATGGAGGGGGGGCATTTTCAATATGCTGTTTTGGTTGCGGCTTCAGCAAGCATCCCTAGAAACAGAAATTTCCCTCACTCCTTCACTCACTCCCTAAAAGTGAGCACAATTTCATGTTTTACCAGGCACCAATGGTTGCCTTTTCATTTCTAGTTTAAATTAAGCCCATAAATTTAATTAGGCTTGCAAAGGCATCCAAACTCCATGCAGATCTTAGTACTTGTGTATTTATTTTCACAAAATAAATACACAAGTACTAAGATCTGGCAGTTTTTTTCATTAAAATGGCATCGCTTCATGACACTTTGATGTGTATTGCAGCACCAGCCAATGGCTGACCCATTTCAAAGGACCATCATTGTCACACCATTGTGTCAGAGAATGAGTTTACATTATACACTTGCGAGTATGCAATCGTTCATTGGGCATTTTTAAAGAAATACTACAAATTCAGGTGAGAACAATAAGACATACTTGGGATGCACATGCATACATCTGTGTTTAGTAGTGAAATGGTAGTGACATAGTTTTACCATACCCCTTGATACTGATGCTGATGCTTTCATCTGTGGTTGGTTCTCAAACTTGGAAATTGCTAAGACAATGTGACTAAGGTTTTGTAATAAAATAAATGTGAACATAATATTGTTTTGTCAGGTGCTGAAGACTCACTCTCAGACTCCCAGCAGAACGATTTAGTGTACATAAAAGAGGAAACTAAAGCAGTTTTCCCATCATTGCAAAAAGGAGACCTCCTCGCCTACTAACCCAGGTCTGTAGAGGCAGAGAACTGTCAAGCAATGCGCACATAAGCATAAACAGCATACAAATCAGAGTGACTAATGGACATGGCTAAAAAGAAGTTAGGGGCTGAAGCTAGTTTCATCCTAATGTTCCAGCAGTACCTTCCCTCAAAAAGGCTAATGGGATGTTCCTGTCACTCAACAGATGATATAAATATAAAAATACAAAAAATATACAGCCCTCCACAGTGAAGATCTGGCCATACTTATTTATAATGCAGACAATGCCTTTAGAAAAATAGAAAAAAAGGAGAAAAGACAAAAGACTAAATATTCTAGGGGATTTTCTGAGATTTTATTTTCAGATTGAATAACATTCCCTGGTTTTGAATGTGAAGCACATCTACTTTTTTTGGCTCTCTGGAAAAAAAATTATTAACAATGAGAACATTATTTGAAAATACATACACACGCAAACCATAAAAATGTAAAAGAATAATGAATATGCAAACAGGTAATGTGGAAAAGTTACAGTGATAGATTGGGAGAGCATACTGGGTCAATATGCACGTGGAGGGTTCAGGAAGTGCAGTAGTGTTCAGCTGCCTGGCAGATCGCATAGCTAATGATTTTAATGAAATTAAACACAAAATTCATTATTGTTTATGTAATACAAGGGGCTTCTCAATAATACCAGAGCAGTGTCTTATAAAAAAATTACAACACAGACATCTTGATCTCTTCTTCCTTTTCAGAGGACTTGTTAAATTTGAATTTCCAGCAATTAATTTTAGTTTTCTTCCAAGACTGAATCGTTATAACAATTGCAGAGGATGCCGTGTTGAATCATAAAGTCATAGCTTGAATGGAAGAATAAGAGCAATATGTAATTAAGAGATATACTTTATAACTGTGAATTGACATGAAACAATGTTTTGCTGTTAGATTGTCTTGTCTAGTGGGTTTTTGTCTTATATGGAAAAGTACACTGAACTGAAGGCATTTTAACAGATTGAACAAGTTAAGAATGCTGCTCTTTACTTTGCATACCAACCAACTCTATACCAACAACTATATTTTGTTGGTAATATTAGCTTCTGCTTTACCAAAACTAATTTACAACAATAATGGATAAATTTAAAACAAAACCTGTTAGTAAATTTTGTAACACTACATTTCAATGGTCTTTTGCTGTGGCACATTGTGTATGTTCTTGTGGCTCGTACAAGCACATTTGGCCCTATTAGGCGGTGGAATAGGCTGGAAGCTTGAATCCAAATCTAGAATAGCCTCAATTCCTCACATCAGGTTGGCTTCTCAAGGTCAGAGAAGCTAAGTTTTGACCCAACATTTCTCCTTGTACTTGTGATCCAACTGTAAAATCTTCCCTCTTTTCCTGGTTAAGAATCTCTTGTTCAAAGCAAAGTGTTGCCGATATCATGAGAAACTCAGGCTCATGTAAGGCTATATCTAAAGCTAAGGCAGCTGTAAGCATGGTTGAAGGTTTATTGTAACCCATTCTGTAGTGATATTCACTGTAGAAGAACCATTCACTGTTCAAGGCTCACATCATTCTTCTTTTTGTTCCATTATATGTGTAAAAGGCCTTTTGGAATATGCACATATAAAGAAACTGAAGCAGTTGTAAAAGCCCAAATGGATATCAGCAACAAGGTATAGAACTGCAGGGTGCCGTGACCTTCTACTGAAAAAACATCCATCATATGAACTGTAAAAGCGACCTGAGTGGGCAGCAAACACAAGAGATTAATTGCTACAATCAAGAGGCCAATCAAATGGCTGCTTTTCTACTTTCCAATCAGACTTTGGAAGGAAATTAAACTCCGCTTGAAGTGAAATGTTTTCATTAGCACGTTATTATTCGTTTGCTTTGCATGTGCCCTTACACAGGGCGAATTACATACCATAAGTATTCAACTACATAAACAGCTGCTAACACATTGCAGGTTAAGTGCTTTGCTCAAGGGTACAATGGCAGTTGGGGAGGGAGTCAGAAAAATGAAAATAATAATCATAATAATAATAATGTAAACCCTTTTCTAACTGACCTTACCTTGTGTTTTAAAACTTCCTCTTGGATACACATTACTTTAATGTGTTACATGACTTCATTAAACATGTTGCTAAGTAACTGGCAGTGTGACAATTACACAAAATGTCATCTCTCAGAGTTCTTGTCTCAGGCGAGACTGAAAACAGAGGAAAACAACAGAAAAATAAATCACTGAAAAATTAAAGTTTGAATGCTTATTTTAGAAATACACAAAATCCAATTCTAAGGGAATTTGTCAGTACTTCAGCCCCCTAGCTGTTGTTTTTGTTTCTCCCTGTCTGTCAGTGTCATCCATGTGCTTTTGTTTACAGTTCCCATGTGTGCCGGCCCTGCCCCACTCTCCGCCCTGTCCCTGCCCACCTGATTTGCTGATTGCCTCCACCTGCCTGCCTGCCCACCTGCATCCCATCTCCTCGTCAGCCCAGCCCTATATATATATATCCTGCTTGTCTCTGTCTTGTTGCCAGTCTGTCTCAGTGTTTTCTCTGTTGTGTACCTGCCTGATTACTTGTGCTGCTGTTCCTGTGCTGACTTCTGCCTGACTGCCTACCTCATCCCTGCCTTGGTTGCCTGATCCGCCCGCCTGCCTGCCTGGTTTTGACCCAGCCCTTTTCCTGTTTTAATCCCTGCTCCTTGTTTGTTCTGTCTTGGACTGCCTTCCTGGTTTTTGACCCTGCCTGCTCTGCCACCATGAACTTGCCCTGAGATTCTCAATAAACTACTTGGAACCTGAATACGCCTGGTCTGCATTTGAGTCCGTGCCTGTTTTTGTAGTTTTTTTGTGATTTTTGTTTCTTTCCTCTTTTCCTTGCAAGGAAGGTGAAGTCACCCATTGTACATCCATACATGTTTTATAGGCTTTTTTTGTTTTATACTGTCCTTTATCATCTTTTCAGACTTTTTTTCACAGGACAAGTGTTTCTTGACAGGGTGAAGCTAAAGGAGGAAGAGGTGAGGGAAAACCTTTTGAGGTGATATAATTAATAACAGATTGTATAGCCAGTGTGGCATACAGCACTTGTAGCTGAAGCAGGTCTTTGGTCTTTGGTTAGCAGATGCTCTCATTCCTGGGTCCATAGCTAACATTTCACATATTATTGATTTACAAACTGGATATTTGCTGAAGCAACTAGTAACAGTTATCTTGCTCAAGGGTACAGTGGTTGTGCCCCACCAGGTGTGCAACCTTCTGATTAAAGGACCAGATCCCTGACCACTAACCCAAACTACCCATCTCCACTCTATCGGCAACAGTCTGAGGAAAACAGAGTCTGTTAATCATGCCGTAAACTCTGTTCAAGTGCACAAAAGCAGTGGCATAATCTCTAGTCCAGTGGTTCTCAACCTGGTGTGCTGCGGCACACTGGTGTGCCGTGAGGCAAAGTGAAGTGTGCCGTGGAATTTTGAGGAACCCAATGCGTTATGTGTGTGACTTTCTACATAATTGATAACCAACTTTAAGTTGGTGTGCCTTGACGTTCTGGTTTGACCTTTGATGTGCCTTAGCCCCAGAAAGGCTGAAAACCTCTGCTCTAGTCCATCTGCAATAGAGTGTATCATTCAGCTCAGGCATATTGATGAAGGGCAGCAGTGTTCTGTCCAGGGTTCAAACCTGCGACCCTTTTATCAGATGTCAAAGCATCTGTATGTAAGATTGTGCACATTCGATTTTGGTCAGCGTTAATGATAACCCGTTTTGGTGTACAGTTTTTGCTTTTGTGAGGAAGAATGGTAATACTCGTTCTCAGGGTTTTCTTTTTAAGATCACATAGAAAATACTGTGGTTAACAGAAAATCTCTCAAAGGTGAACAAAGTGAATACTTGAATAGGACTGAATGCCAGCGAAAGGCTTCAGCCATATCACAAGTTCAAGGAGTGGTATGACTTCAGTTCATTTCGCACTTGAGCGTTGTCCTTAAGTAAAGACATAAACTGGATAATTCAAATATCCAGGCTCTATAGGACTGTAGATATGAATAAGATGATACTCCAGTGAGAACCATTTACAGGAGCACACCCTCATTCGAAACAAAGTGAAACCTGAATATTGTGTTTGCTCCTAAAATTTCAGCCGAACCTGGATCATTATCAGGTCAAAGTCCTTGAACAAACACACCTGTATAATGGGGCTGATGTTCATGCACCTGCTGTGAAATTAGCACTTAATTAGTTTCCTTAACTGGAAATAAATAAATGATTAAACAAATAATTCAAAGTACATTGCACACAGTCAAGTCAAAAGTTTACGCAGTAAACATAGTAATACATATACACAGTCATGATTTTCAACTATAGAAAGGAAGCCAATCATACATAAATTTGAACTGTGTATAGGCAGGGGGCACGAATAGGTCCTTACAATATATGCCATAATGTCAGTAATTCAGTTGAAGTAGTCAGGTAGAAAAATACCCTTATTATATGCATTAATATGCATTATATAATGCATATATATAATTATATAATGCATATAATATGCATATTTAATATGCATTAGTTTAATATTATGGTATATGTCCCTTGTTACATATGAAGAGGCCAGCCCCCCAAAATACACCACTAAACTATCATACATTTTTTTGTTTGACATTTCAGTGAGTATGTAGAAGTGGGTTTTCCACCTTTTTTCTGTTTAGCAACACTTTCTTAGGTCATTTTTTTCTCTCGGGATTTGTTTTGGCAATCCAGTGTTTTGAGTATAAAACAGTCATCTTGGCGTTTTTTCATTACAAACCACAGTTAAATGAAATGCTATGAAGTGCACACATGCATTTGGGTGTGGTGGCCTCGTGTAAATCTTGCATTATGGTTTCAGAACAGAATCCTAATTTTTTTATCCATAGGCAGTTTTTCTGTTCCTGAAGTCATACAGAATGAACTCTTAAAATTGGATAGGTGGTTCTTAATAATTAATGGAGGGATCTACTAGACTTCAAAGATTTACCTTTTATTTTAAGTTGCTCCATTGTTTTGGGATGTAGAGACATTGTTTATTTATCTGTAGTTTATAATACAATATTTCATTACAACTACTGCATGTTTATATTAATATATAAAGGAGTACTATTTACAGTTGTCAATCAGTTGTATTCACCAAGTGAATAACCCTTTACTTTCAACTACTGCGGGGTCATTCCTGTGCAGCCTCACTGTGAGGTTCTAATGAAGTTCAGTCTGTGTGAATCTTACTGAAAGGTGTTTGAGGGACACACCATGGACTCTTCTTTTGAACTCCTCTTGGCTTCCCTCACTTGAGTTTTCAAAAGATGAAAAAAAAGGAGAGTTTCAGTGGCGCGCGGGAACAGAGGAGCGTGCCGAACGTGATAAAAGTGGTGAGCGAGGGCGTCGGTCACCTTGAGAAGTCGGGTGCGACGTCGGAGCTCAGAGCGAGCCACTTTAACAGCCGCTGTTGTGGGAACAAAAGGCAGACATCCAATTAAAACTGAAAGACTCCAAGGGCGAATGACACGCCACACAATTCCTGCAGGACCGTTCCCTCCCTGCTCAGTGTGGTTTGGCTTAAAACTCCGCAACTCCATTAAAAGACCTTAAACTTCTTTTTTTTTTTTTTCTAACAGTGTAGAAGAGTGGAAGAGGTCAGAGAGAGTTCAGATGTAAATGTAGCTTTGGAGAAGTTTTTTCCCCCAGCAGAAGCAGAAGCAGAAGTTCTTTGAAATGCTTATGCTCCTCCAGGACAAGTATAGCGTTTTGTTGGTATTTAGTTAATATTGCACAAGCGTGCACATGCACAAAGCAGGGAACTGTAAACCTCTACCCTCTATACACATAGAGCACAGCTGTGTGTGTCAAAGCAAAGTGGTGCCTCCTAAGAAATGCACAACAAGGTTACAGAATGAACAGACAAGAATTACATTATTCATTGGCTCAGAAGGTGCCCTTATCTACAGTGATTTACAATGCATTTAGTTTGACATCTTGCACATTTTGTAACCCATTCATCTGAACCTTTACTGTGCAGCACCTTGCTCAAGAATATGGCAGCAGTAATCTCCCACCTGCATATTAACCCTTCAATCCTGACAGGCAGAGCAAAAGTGTCTACAGGTCTTAAGGTGCCTAGTGCTAATGTGTGGCAAGCTTCTTAGCTGAGAACCAGCTACAAAGCAATGAAGGGCTCAAATGATGCTCAGTTTTAATATGTAACTGGGGAGTGTGACTTTGGCTTTCCCCTCAATACTACTGGATGCACCATTTTTAAAAAGTTTGTGATGTATTATGGGCACTGTGATTTGCCTGACCTGGCCATCAAAGAGTACTCAACTCAGCAACCACGTAATTGGCTATTCTGCATTGTAAGACAAATTAACATTGTTATGGAAAGCACACATTTCTGGGTTTTATTAGTCAGTCAAGCACCACAGATGCATTGGCACCCTTCTGTCTATGTTAATATTCTTCTTAGTGGGTTAAACACTGGTGGCACAAGACACGCTATTGATATTGTCCAGCTTTTTTGTTATTCTCACTTTCATGATTCTAATGAGGCATTTGGTGACACCATAAGAATTAACTGACATTCCAATGGTTAAAGCTCAAGCATAGCATATTGAAGATGGTCATGAAATCTGTTATGTAGCATACATACATTATGTGTAGATTTGAAAGGAAATGTTGCTGATGTGATTATCAAATGACAATTAATTCTACACACATTTCACAGTCTTGTACAACACCATGGGAAGTTTCCTTAATATTAAAACATTGTAGATATGTCACATGATTTAAACATGCCCACAAACAAATGTAACTGAATGTGTGGTAAATTATTGTAAAATTTGTTATACAAATATTTTACCTGGGATTTGGGGCATTCTCAGCTAGTGCTCCAGTACATTAAAACTGATGGCCACTGGCATTTTCTGAATATGTACTATTTTTCAGCTATTATTAAACGTTTGAAAAAGAACCCTGAAATATCTTTTTCTTGAACCTCATGAAGTCTGGTTGATGTAATTTGAAACTTATGACCTTTGGGGTATGTTGTCTCTAAATGGTAGAGGAGAGGTTGATACTCCAGTGCCAATGACTTGGAGGTATTGAGCTCACTGTGGGAAGGTTGTGAAACCACTTTTGGATTTAATGGTATTGGACATATTCATACAAATCTCTGGGAGGTGTTACCATGCAATCATTATGTTTCCATTTTTAGAAATGATGATGACCCCAGAGTTTTTAACAGTTACAAAGCTACTTTTAAATAGTAGCCTTACAACTGACTTTGCTTTAAAGCTCAGCTCCTCTAAATTCAAGCAACCATTCCCTTGTGTCGGACCATGTGTTGAGTAAATGTGAGAGCACCATAATTCACACATATGCATGAATGTGAAATCCACATGAATACACTGCATTCATTGTTTCCTGTGAAATCTGCACTCTGTCAAGGTCCGTTTCAGCTCTATGCGAGATCTTGCATTGAAGTTGATGGATGCTTTAGCAGCAGGTTGCAGAGCTCTCATTTTAAAACAGTGATGTCAGGTTTTATTTAGGCTTCACCGATGGGAATGTGCCATTTGTCAGTCATTCCGTTCCAATAAGAGCCCTCACTCTCTCTAACACCAGTCCACTGTTCAAACCTCTTTCTGTGTGATATTCTTCCAGCAGGCCTTCTGGACACAGGCAGTGGTGACAGATGTTTCATAATAAGACCGCCTGGGATGAACAGGGTGTGGCATTGTCAATACTGTGCATTGTGCAAGTAAACTGAGAAACACACACTCTCTTTCCTCCTCCCTCCCCATCTCTCTCACGTAATGTGTGGACTGAGGATATTGAGTCAACCTGTTGTTGCACTCTTTAAGCTAATTTGGTGCAGTCCATTGGCAAGACAGGCAACTTTTTTGTTTATGCTTACCCAGTCAGTAGAGTTGAAGGGAAGTGTGAATCATTTGGAGAGAGAATAAGGAGATATGTAATATAATCTCAGGTCTGGCATACGAGAGAGGCTTTGAGGCCTGTACCAACTGAGGATTGATTTTGTTGGAAGCATGCGAACCTGTGAAATGTTCTTATTTTTCAGATGTGCCACTCTCTGATTGGGCTGCACAGTAATTTGTAATTCCAAAATGTTAAAATGCTCTGCAATTATCAAGTATGACAGAAAATTGGCTACTACAGATACCATAATTTGACCATACACCAGGTTTAAAAATGATCCAAACACATACTCCAAGTGCTTTAAAGTTACAAAATGTGTAATGGGTGTTGAACAAAATCCATTTTTAAACCTCTTGAGAATTGGCTTCAGTATTAGCTGTTGCTATGGGCCCTCTTTCATTTGGGATGTGAGCCAAGACAATCATTAAACTAGTTCTGCATTTTAAACAGGCTGAGCAGATGTTTTTTTTTTTTTTTTTTTGTCTGGTACATACACACAGACACAAACACCCACACAACACTGCAGTATCACTCGTGTACAGACAGACGCTGTCTGGAACAATCACATCAGATTTAATTTCATCCTGCTATTTAGATATTCATACCATCAGAATTGACTTACAGTTCAAACCATGCTGCTGTTGAAGCTTTCTCGACCCATTCATGTCTCATGATTTCAGCACGTGTGTTGTAGGGCACAATTAGGCCATGGACCTTCACTGAAGATAAAACGTGTGACAGATTTCTTGCTTTATTCACACATATGCACATAATTTGGACATTGCTGCAATGTAAAGAGAGTTTTCTACAAAGCACAAAAACAAGGCTTTATTAAGATGAAAATAAGTGAGTTTATTCTCAGAAAAAAAAAACATGTTTACATATTTCAGTTTAACATCATAAGCTGCTTATATATAGTTGTACAAAAGTATGCAGATTGTGTTTTAGTGCATCGGATGTATTTCTTTTAGTGTCACTGGCCTATAAGAGGCAACAATGTTATTGAGGGATGTGTCCTTGTGGTAAACAATCAAGATAATGGTTTCTGTGTATATTGTATGGCAAATTCCTTTTGAATGAATGAAGCACATTTGAATCAAGCAGAATAAACCCACAATGCACATGTAAAGAGAGGAAAAGCCAGATGAATGTATTGAGATATACAGTAGATTTCTGAGACCAGCAAAATAAGAATCGTTTGAATAAAGACACAGTATGATACCGGGTGCAACTGAAGCAAATTAACTTCACTAGGATTTGAAACTAAACACCCCTGGGAAATAAACAGGAGATTAGCTACTGTAGACATTGTGTTTCCAAAGGGTAGAAGCTGTAACTGTGCCACATTATCAGAAATAAGAAGAATGGTGCACAGAACTACACCATGGAGTAAAACATCACAATGAATATATAAAGCATATACTTAAAGAGGTTAATAAACCAAGCACAAACCAATATGATTACATGGCTGTGAATTTAGTCTGCAAGACTTTTAGTTACAATATTTGACCGAAAGGACTGAGACAAAGTGCAGTTTTAACCTACTAGCTCAATATTGAACAAAGATATATTAAATAGAAGCTCTCATTGTTTTATCAGATGAATTTTAATTTTCATTCTGACAGTGGTTTACATTAGCCAAGGAGAGCATTACAAAATAATGCACATGTGGAGGCATGTATATAAAAGTCTGCTCTCTTCAACTGCTTAAGACCAGACACGGCCTGGTGTTTGATCTCAACGGTAATACTGCGGTGATGTCCTTTTATGCGTCACTTCAATGGCATGCAAATCAGGAAGAGGGCCGTTTTTTGTCAGCGTTACCCTCTTTGACAGCAACCGTCAAAGAGGCAGGAAATCCACACGGCGTACACTTTAATGCATCCCTGAGCAATGGTATTTGTGTTGCTATCGGGTTTAGCGTCACAACACACGTTTATGCTTGTACACCTCCATTTTCCCCGTCGTCTCAGTACTGAATTAAATTAACAATACCTTTCATCTTGGATTTAGGGTGGCTGAGGCTATAAAAAGTGTGTGACACAAAGTATGTGATGCAAGGAATTTATAAGCATCAGTTTAGGAGCAGACTTTGTAATAAACCCTAAAAGAAGTTAAAAATGTATTGCTTAAACATGGTTGTGGATAGGAAACCATGACGAAATTAAATGAAAACATTTATGGTCCACTGACCTACATTTAGCTCTTAGTTATCTGCTCCTGGATACATGATTAATTGTGGGGTCGATGCAATGAAGCTAGCAAGCAACAATAGGATAGAATATTTAATATTCTCGTATTTTCTTGGTTTAGTAGCAATGTGAAAAATTCCAACAGTGATAGAAGAAGGCCAGCTTAAAAGAAACTGACTGTTTTCCTGCCACTTTTCAATTTACAAAATAT
The DNA here is from genome assembly GCA_019176425.1 of Megalops atlanticus. Classification (NCBI taxonomy): domain Eukaryota; kingdom Metazoa; phylum Chordata; class Actinopteri; order Elopiformes; family Megalopidae; genus Megalops; species Megalops atlanticus. The sequence goes on from CM032895.1 coordinate 15,330,141, forward strand.
GTCCTCCAATTCCAGCAGTGTTCAAATGATTGATATTTGTCATGGCAGCATAACTGTACAAATGGGTTTGGGTTGCTACTACTGTACAATGGAAGCTATTTCATAATAATTGAGAACAGAAGGATCTTACAAACAAAGCTTTGGGAAAACGCCATTGACGGCAATGTTTGAAATCTATTCAACAAATAGAACAAAGTAGACAAAGTAGCTGCTATGCAGAAAAATGGTAGAATTTACTTACAACTATGCGTTTCTAAAACATATGGAGAAAATTGTTTGACTTGGCTCTTAATGTTGAAGTAGAACCACTTTTCTCAAGTTGACTGAACTGGTTTCACCCATTATTGGACAATAACTTAGACCCCATACAATCTATTGTACAATGATATGCAAAATCAATCCAAAGCGACAACATGACAAGTAAAAGGAAAAACAATAATAATACAAAAACAACCCCCAAAATGTTAAGAAATAAAATTGCAAAGTGTAAAATGATCTCTAAATGGGAAAAAAAAAAATTGGAAAATCAGACCCTGTATATGAAACAATCAGGCCGTCAATTAATCACAGAGATTACAGCAGTACTGACCTGGACTTCAGCCCGCTGACAAAATTAGTTTAAATAAACTATTTATGATAGTTTGGTTCATTATTTTAAACCACTGCTGTAATGCATGAACTAAAGAATAGCATACTAGTCTACAGCTTTGTATGACCTTTGTTGCAAATGTGGCCTATTTTCTAAGTTCTAGTAACATAAATTGGCTGAAGTTCAACAAATACAATTTGTTCATCTCTCAATGTGAGTCAGCAGATATGAATGCCAATATGAATGAAGTAGTATGTGTTCATTTTGAAAAATTTATAGTGCTATTGTCATGTCAAATTTGATTTTTGAGAGAAAAAAAAAAAACTAGAAGATTATACTAGTAGATTCTATGGAAAGAACATGCTTTGAGATGTAAGTCATGTAAGAGTACTGGAAATTTATTCAAAACTCCTCATTGGGCAGCGTATGAAATAAACATCTCATAACACACACAACATGACAGATCCACTGTGGCCCCAGGTATGATCGGTATTTATTTATGCATGCTGCGTTTGGAATGGAACCCTGAGATGTGATTCCGCATGCAGAGGGAGCACTGTCTGATTCCAGATATCTATAGGCTGATATATTTTTTTGTTGCGCACTCTCTCATGCTGTTTGTCATCTCCCTGCCATTCACCCCCCAACCCCCAACCCCACCACCCCCAGCCCACCTCTCACATCTCACAGATAAAGAGTTTTTCAGAGGGCTTTTCTTCAAAACTGTCATTGTGCCCAGAGCCGTCACCTCACACAGAGATGCATAACAACACTAGCATGTTTGACGTACCACACACTGTTGCAGAAACAAAGTGGCAGGTGAGAAAGCAGCCAGCTATCCTTAATTTAAGAAAAACACCCCCCCCAAAACACAAACACACACATACAACACATGCATACACACCAACACACCAAACACGCATACACATGCGCATAAAGTATTTTCTTCAGAGAACTTTGGTAGCGCCTCCGCCCTCGTCTGGATGTGAGAATGTAGCGCTGTCATGCCATGCAGCCATCTCTCAGCGCCACAAAGGTAATGGAAACATGCTGGAGCCCTGGGATGGAGTGGGTGGCGTGGCACATCACTGTGAGGGGATACAGCAGCACGTTTGGTGCATGCGGCTGATTGGCAAGCCTGGGTCCTGCCTATCTATTGCTTCAGGTAGGGAGGGACGCGCTCTGATTACCTGGCATCTGGGCAACGTGTGCAGGGCATAAGTGTGTCATATATGCATCTCTCTCTCTGTCTCATATATATATAAATATATGTAGAGAGATAGAAATCTATCAATCTAGATATATTATAATGTATGTACACTGTATATTAAAAAATTATATGTATATATAGTTTCATTCGTTTGTATACGAATTATGCATGGAATTTTAATGTATGAATTATTCAACCGCAGTCTCTTTTTTAGTCCTGATACTTAGTGCTCCTTCCATATCACTTGTCCTTGCTCATTCCTTCAATTTCTGACTTCTATCAAATTCCTGGTCCCTCAAGGCTCCTGCTCTTACCAGCCCAGACTGGCAGGAACCCTAACTGCACCCCTGCCGCGTATCACCTGTTTCACAGGCCAGTCCCAGTCCTCTCGACTTAAAGAGACGGGGGGGGGAGGGGGTGCACGAGACACATGGGAGAGAGCCTGCACTTCTCCATGCTGCAGCCCCCAGAAACAGGAGTATGAGAGAAGCGATGCTCTTACCATAATCCAGGAGATGAGACGTTGCATGCTTTGTGCTGCTCCCTTTGTTGTGCGCGGTTTCCACCCCTTAGCTGCACAGCTTCGAGCTGACAGCGCCTGTTAAGCCCTGCTGATAGAGAGAGCGCGCCGCCGCACTTTCCCCCAGCGCAGACAGATAAGAACGGTGTCGCAGACGGGCTAATCCACAATGAAAAATGCAATATAGCCATTGCGATTGATAACTGCTACAGGAAGGGGCGAGGATGGGGGGGGGGGAGGGTGGGTAGGGGGTACAACAGCGCAATTTTAGATCTAGAGGAAAAAGGCGATTAGAGAACCCGAGAGGCACATTACTGTTCCCCGTTGCGGAGGGACGGGATCCTGCAGTAGTCTTGCAGACTCTCCACAGGATGGCTGCTGCTTCTGTCTGTGAGTGGGGGGCTACGCCAGTTGACTGCTCTCTCTCTGCATCCAGACACGTCTGCGACTGATGTAGGTCAGCCAGTCTGGGCGTGCGCACCGCGGTAATTCTCCGCCGCCTGCAGCCGTGCTGGGTCTGCAGAAGTGCCCAGGCTTTCTCTGACCCAGCGAAGGCAGAGGCGCAATGGTGCCGGGCGGGAGGGAGAGATGGAACAGGCCCGATTCGCCAGCCACCAACTGGATGGAGGGATGGCACTGCTGCATGCCCGCAGGTATGGCACTGCAGCTGGCATCGCTATGCAGAAAGAGTCTCGGGGAAAGCCATCTCCTCTTAAGTCAAAATAGACACTTGGAACGCCCTGCCACATCCATTTTATTCCAGAGGGTAAATCCAAGTTTTTTGTCAGGCTGGTATTTTCCACACAGGACCAAACCTCCCTCACAGGAAAGCAGCTGGACAAAAAAAAATATTTACAGTAAAAAAGAAGGCGACTTAATCCAATACCAAACTCCCCCAAAAAAACATTTTGCGCAGCTCAGTCTCTTCCTCCCAGCGTCTGTCTTGCCGCAATGCGACTGGAAAGCGGTAGCAGGCAGAACTCTGCCAGTTGCAAACTGTGGAAGGCAGCAGCTCCGTAACACAGCAGTCTGCCGAAGCGCAGTGTTATCACTCACTGTCCTTCCCAAGCTGGAGAGACACTCTTCCAGGGAAACTTCACCTTCCGGCCGGGGGAAATGCCCTCCGCGACCACTCCGCCGGCCGCAGAGCATCAGCATCGATTTATTAACCAAAACCGAGGGGAGAAAGGAGACCGAGAAGTCTTTCTGTCTGGCTCCCCCTCTCCCTTTCGCCCTCTCTCTCTCTCCCTCTCTCTCTCTCTCTCACACTCTCCATCCTCTCCCTTGCTTTGTCTCTCTCCCTCTCTCTCTCTCCCCCTCTCCCTCGCTCTCACTTTCTCTCTCCCACTCTCTCCTTTCTTCTCTCCTCCACTCTCTCCTTTTCTCTCTCTCTCTCTCCCTCTCTCTCCCTCTCTCCCGCTCCCTCTCCTTCCGTCACTCTCCCATCCTGGAACATTTTGTCTCAGAAGTGACGGCCTCTTGTATTCCTCCTCAGAAAGGTACTTCCTGAGCGAACAACTTACGTACTCATGTCACCATCAGCATTTACCCTCCTGTGATCATGCATCCTCCTTGAAGCTGAAACATTCTGCATTTTTCAATCACTCTACCTCTGCTTCTTCTTTCACTCTTGTTATTATTGCAGGGGTGTCTCAGAAGACATTATAGTCATTTTCTTTATGGAGAGACAGATTTTTTGGTGAGGCATGTATCTGTGGAAATCAAATACATGCCAGCATCTTAGGTGAAAAAGATAAAAGGCAGAACCTATCTGAGGTGTAGCCTCTGCTTAAGTATGAAAGGTATAGCCTCTGCTAATACAGTTAATAACTGGTACATTAACTGTACTGCACAGAACCATTAACTTTAAGCTTTGTTCCTCTAGAACTCAGTACCTAAACTTAAATGGCAAGTGTAATTGTCAAATATGGGGTAAGTGAGTATTAGGCTTCTTCCAATCTCTCTGTGAAGAAGCTGGCAAATGTTTTTGGGGGTGATTGGAGGGCTCCTGGCAGAGGCCAGTCTGAGACCCCAGGAGGTGCATTACTGCGGAGGGACAGGATCTTGCAGTAGTCCTGCAGACTCTCCACAGGACGGCTACTACTGTGTGTGAGTGGGGGGCTACGCCAGTTGACTGCTCTCTCTCTGCATCCAGACACGTCTGCGGCTGATGTAGGTCAGCCAGTCTGGGTGTGCACTCTGCAGTAAATCCCAGCTGCCCCAGAGCCATGCTGGATCTGCTGAAGCTCCCAGGCTTCACCCAACCCAAGGAGGGCAAAGACGCAACGGTGCTCAGTGAAAGAAAGAAATGAAACAGGCCTGATTCACCGACCACCAGCTGGGAGGAGAGATGGCACTTCTGCAAACATCGCTGTGTGATCAGACCCCTTATCTGCGGCCACACTGGTGACCTTCGGCACCATGGAGAGAGCACTGCCTCGTATAATGGGCCATTAGCATGGCTTTTTTAACATTACAGAACACACAATTTTCGATTTCCACCGCTGTGGTTGTGTATTTGCGTATTTATGGACTGCCCCTAACGACCGTGATCGCAAACAAGTGGGAAAAGGGGGAAGTCGTTTGAAACAGTCAGTTTTATGCCTTCCCTGTGAAGATGAAGAGAATTGCTCTCTGAGTGATAAGCAATTACTCAGCTCCAAGGTCGGCCGTGAGCACACCCATGCGTCCTGATTAGGAGCAGACGTTAATGTGCCATATGTCTCCGTAATTTGCCCTGGAAAAAGCTTGTCTCACCTTGCCAACACCACCTGCTATATAGTACAGCAATCTCTCCAGAAGTGCTTGCTGACAGTTATGTTTTGTCCTCTGGAGCAATGAGGGGGTATCATTTTCTGATGAGGTCTTATTTGTAATGTGCTGAAGACTTGGATTTGCCAGATTAAGTTCAATATGTAGTGTATTAATATCTGTATAATTAAGAAAAAAAAATGTTTATTTGAGTTTGATGCAGATGTGGGGTGTAGTGGTAAAGAGCAAAGCATGTAAGATTCCTGGTTACATTTTCAGATGGAACACTTCTGTTGTAACTTGAATTGTCTTGCAAACTATCCAGCTGTATAAATGGATAACATAAAAATTCTAAACTATGTAACTTGCTCTGGCTAAATATGTCTGCTAAACAAATGTAATAACAGAGAGATGACAACACTAATGACCTCAAGAATTGGGATTCAGATTAAATTAGAATACAATCACAATACTGATGTCACAGGATGGGGGCCCTGGGACTTCTGAGGATGAGTCTTGGACCTACTGTATGTCTGCCACACACAATCATTAATATTTTAGGAATAGCAGCTGCTCTATGGAGTTCTTTTTCCATTCAAGGTGGTTTGGGAGAAAGGTTTACACCATCATTACATTATTATATCACATTATTGGTGTTTAGAAGACGCTCTTATCTAGAGCAACTTACATAGGTTACAATTTTTTACATGTTACCCATTTATACAGCTGGATATTTACTGGGGCAATTCTGGGTTAAGTACCTTGCCCAGGGGTACAACAGCAGTGCCCCAGTGAACGGAACTGGCAACCTCCCGGTTACAAGTCCTGCTCCTTACCAATATGCTACACTGCTGCTCCCCATCATCTGATCCACGTTCTAAATGCTGCACATTCAATTGCACTTCAGTTTACCAATATCCAACTGTGGAATGGACTTTTAGATCATGCTGAATGAATGAAAGATGAGGATAGAGACTACATACATGTACAGTATATGGTACTCTGTAATTAATTTAAGATGTACATTGACAAATTTAACCTTGAAACCAGAAAGCAGCTTAAAGAAGAAGCTTTTTCTCAAAACACAACCCCTCTGGCATTTTGAGTCCCCCCTGAATCCGTTAATGATCAACAAACATAACCCTGAATCACATTAAATAGGCAGCTCTCACATCGGGCTACATTTGAGATAGTTCTCAGGCTGGTTACCATGTCTCATTTTACAGCAAGTTCTGCCATTAATATGAATGATGCTCTGATGGTTATAGGCTCAGTATGAGATAGCACCGGCAGACAGGAGGACACCTCAGCAGAGCCTCAATCAGCCAAGAGGCATCCTGCAAAGGATAGAGACATGTGCCCCATATCAAACAGTCAGTTAATGATGTTTTAGGAGTTAGCTTCCAGACGTTTGTAAGGCTATATATATATGTGTGTGTGTGTGTGTGTGTGTGTGTGTGTGTGTATATATATATATATATATATATATATATATATATATATATATATATATATATATATATATATATATAGAGAGAGAGAGAGAGCCTTACAAACATATGTATATTTGTATGTATGTTCACAAGATGTGTAAAATGACGAGTGCCACTGTTTTCTGTCATTACAGTAAGTATCTCATTTATTATTTATTATAATTGTATAAACATTAAAAAGTATATATGTCAGCAGGGAATTGGCCTTGAAGATCCAGGAAAATTATTTGTCAATTATTCCATTGGTTTAGAAACATGGTTAACAGCTGCAGGAGGGCAAATAATTATTGTGATGAGGAGTGGGTGTGCCATTGACAACAGGTGTACGAAGTGAAAAATGAGAGAACTAAAAGAGGTGTCAGTTTGTAGGTCATCCTGCCCTCTTGCTCTCCATCTTTTCTCATCTGCTCTTTACCACTGCCTCCAGCTTTGATGAGCAAATTGCTGAGTTGGCTTAGCTGTTTGGCAATGCAGGATAAAATTATAGACAGGGAAAGTAACAGACCGTTTGACTTGTCGCACTGCGGTATTGAAAGGCTGGTGTATTACAACAGGACTTGGCTTTGCATGTCTCCAACCTGTGATGTCAACAGAGGCATCCGTGCAAATGCCTGCTGTGTTCTTTTTCATTGTTCTGTTCACACTTTCTGTTCTTCTTCTTAGTAAGAGTGGTAATTACTGCTGTTATTATTTTGCTGTTGTACCATTTTAAGTTTGTTGTGTTGGTTTCATTAAATATTTTCATAGTGCTTGGTGTCATGACACCAGTGAAGCATGTTGAAAGATTTGTTCTTAGCCTTGTGGGATAACTCTTTCATTACTTACATAAGAATAAATCATATAGGTTTTATGGTCAGCCCTATAACATTCCAAGAAAAAAAAATGCTCGGTAGTGTTTTCCCAGACTACCATATGCCCTCTATTTTCCAAGGCCATTTGCTTAGTTAAGTACACATTACCTAACTCCTGTAAAATTTGGATGCTGTGCATGCAATAGAGACTGCTCAGTTCAAACTCTACTGAATGTTTTTTTAAGGTTGAAGGAGTACCAGTTCGGTTCAGTTATACGTTTGAATTTCTGGAGTCTCTCCAGTTCAGTTTTACAATTAAGCTGGAAATTAGCCATCTCGCAGATGCACACAAGAGGCCCATTGTATATGACCGTTGCTGCCTCAGAGCCAGTGAAATTAGCAGTTTAATGAAGGGTGCAAGTTAGTCTGGGGAACTCAGGGAAAGAACCCTGATGTATTGATTAACTTTCAAAAATGCTACATAGTTCATTTCACTTCAGGGTTCACCTCTGGTTGTCCATTTAGAGTAAATTGCCTCCAGTTCTCTCTTGCAATGATAGAACTGCTTTGTTTTCATTATGTTCTACACTGGAATGATAGAACAGAAAGTCTTATAGTGTTGATTTTATGATTCTGACATTCTCACAATTGCAGATTATACAGAGTATTTTCTTCAGTTATATCTTTATAGACACTTTGGTATTTTGGTAGGGTATCCTAAGGAAAGCTCCGAGCTAAACAGATTTAGAATGCCAACTTTCATTCACTGACAGCAGATAATGTGTTCCTTTCCAACAAAAATACTGTCTTTTCTGCTTTTTGCTCAGTGGTAGGGACCGATTCCTCTCTGTGGTTCCTCCAATATATCTTCCTTTTAAAACAAAGGAATTCTGAGTTTTCAAACTCAGCTGGACAATTCAAACAAATGGTTGAATGTAATGTAACTATTGTACAAAACATGGTGAAATGTTTGCATAAAGCTCAGTGGCATTTAGCCACCAAAGTCATTCATTTCCATCACAGTAAAAATGAGTGCTACATAAAAATGATTCCCCACTTTCCCCTTGGATGGAAAAAAGACTGACGCCATGGAAACGGAACTCCAACTCAGTAATCCATCCAATCAAACTTAGTATGTAAATCATATAGTTGATGACAAAAATATGGTAAGAATATTCAGCTAACAGCGCTGGAGTGTACAGTGTTTAGTGAAGAAAAGATGCTCCATCCTTCATGTTCTGATACAGCGGCGATCACGTTGAGAACGAACAGCAGTATATTCATTGTTCAAATTATGCAGCACCATTCCATGTAGCTTTATTAAACATTGCCTGTTAGCATGGAAATCAGTAAAACAGGGATCATATTTATATGTGTCAGATAACCAATTCCTCTTCACTCCTTTACATGCCCAAACCCAGACTTTGTCTGCCTGTACAAAAGCGACCAAGACTGTACACATGTGCTGCTAAACAAGAGTGCATTTCCTAGAGTTGTACCCATAATAAATCTATGCAGATACCCACATCTGTCAACAGTAAAGAAAAGTGTTTACAGCAAAGAAAAATATCATTTTTGTCGCTGCCTGTTTACATCAGCTCTACCTTGTTTAGTAGTTTTAATTAGCTTTTTTTTCTCATTGAATCAGTGACACATTTTCACTTCAATTTGCACATGGTTAAAGTTTAATAAATTAACCCAACAAAGATCAATCATTATTCTAAGTCTGATCTGAAAGTTGTTTTTTAAGCAGCAATGGATAGGATATCCATAGTAACCACCATCTGAGTTTGAGGTTCACAGCTTGAATATCAGAGGAATTAGTGGTAAATGATTAAGCTTCATTACCACATTTCCGTGTTGTGCTGTGTTCCTCCTAATCTACACCTATCTGCTGCATTTTCACCGGATGCCTGCTTCACTTTTAATGAGAGTTCAGTGTCCAGTGGTTTACATTATACATTTTGCCTGTTTATTTATTTATTTTCCATTCTTATTCCCTTTATCCAACCCGAGTTTGGAATGGTACATGGTATATTAGGCTCATCGCTGTGTGACAACCTCTTCATCCATGCTGGAGTGCTGAAGCAAGACAAATGCAATATTCTGATAAACTGGCATGCAGCTAACGTGTATTTTTCTCACTGCAGGTCCCACAAAGCGCTAGAGTGAAGTGGGTGCTCACTGGGCCACTCCATTGATGTCTTTCGAGCAACATGCAGGCACCTGGCAAATCGTGCAGTGAAACAAGAAGGCCCTGACTGGCCTACTCAACCCTATTCCCCGCTGAAACAAAGCCAATCTGTGTTGCCACTGTGCAATCCTGGTCAATGTCGCCAAATGACATGGCCAGTATCGAACCCAGGCCATGGGGCTCAGCCTCCACTCAGCCAGGTCGACAGAGCAGCTCAGGGCCCCCAGACAGTTTGTATCAGTGCTACTCAGCCTTATTCCCAGACGGCTACTACATCTGCAGTTTCAACTTTCAGCTGAGAACCTAATCATTTCATTCAACTAACTACATTTACATTTACATTTATTCATTTGGCAGACGCTTTTATCCAAAGCGACATACAAAAGTGACTATGGTCACGATTGATCCAGTTTGTCTTGCCTTGCTTGTTCTCAAAGTTGTAGTGATTTAAAAAGAACTGTAAAGCATGTAGGGTTGCATCCCTCCAGGACTTGAGTTGAGTAGCCTTGGTTTCCTCTATTTCTTTTCATCATTACTGTAGATGATTCAATAGGCTAGAGTAAATGAGTAAGTTACACACCTTTAACATAACTGGGTCTGAAATCACAAGTTTGTTGGTTTTAATCCCACCAATATAATAGTGTTCAGCCTGAATAAATAAATTCACTAAATATCTGTTTGTCTAAATGGGACAATATGTAGAAATGTAATTTATGTAATTCATCCTGGATGAGGGCATCTGTTAAGAAATTAAAGAATAATAAAACATCTGCGTGGGTTGGTTCAATTACAAAAGCTGTTGACAAGCACCAAAAACATTTCAGTCAGGTTGACAGCTTTAACAGCAGATTGACAACGGGTGTATACACTCGGGTATAAGAGCAAGTAGCTGGCCTGGGAACATCGTAATGCAAGTGGACAGATTATATCTGCTTTAGTCACATCTCGGACTACTGCAAACATCAGGGATGAAACCTGAGTCCCTTTGATACTCTACCCCTGTCAGACTGTAGACATGCAGAACACTAATGAGTATAAATGCATGTGTGAGGGATCTCTGAGTGATTGACAGCCCAGTGCAGCAGCTAGCCACTTTAATGGATGGCCCGTAATCATCAAACCACACCGGAATGGCCGTGCTTCAATGTCACATTTGTAGTTTTAGATCAACTTCAGCAACTGTGAGTTTTGACAGTAATACATCTTTTCCATTCTGTGCTTACATTTGTTTAGCAGATGTTCTAGAGTTTCACTCCTGATGTGTAGGGATTGCCATGACACTTTTGATGATAAATAGAAAGAAAGAAAACATTGTTTCAATGTTTCCTGCTTGACATACAACAAAATAACTAGTTAAATCAATGCACTTTTGATAAAACACTATAATACTAATTTACTTACTGCATGCCCATGAATTCATACAGTGAGGTATACTTGCTGAAGGACAGTAGCCTGCTCAGTGTAACAGCAACACCCCACCAGAGATGTGAACTTTCTGAATACCATTCCAGCTCCTTAACCTATCCCTTTATCAGTCCAGCCATTGTGTCTGTCACAACAATCATTTTACATGAGACATGTTTCCTTTGCAGTGTAAAGGCAAATATTTGTTTACTTAATTAAAGAGTAGGATGATTAGACAGGTAAATTGAAAGGGTCGGATTAGGAATTTGTCAAAACACAGTGGTGGGCATCCGTCATGGTGGAGTGTGGAAGGGTTGTGAGGGATCTTCAATGACTACTGGGTACAACAACACTAATGCACCATTTTTCAGTGTTTCATGTGGCATTACTGGCCCCTCATTCTATAAAAGCCTCAAATAATAGAACTTTGAACTTGACATGAAAGTATAGAAACACTGGTGTCATAGTAAGGAGAAACAACAAAGATAGATGCTCAACCATCATACCTAACAAACTCTTAATGCACCGGCAAATTTCGTCCAATTATTAAACTTTTCAATAACATTTGATGTGGTGTATTGTTTGTGTTGAACAGCGGTGATTGGCTCAAGCGTATCTTTTGGAAAAGAAATCTTTGTACCTTGATACTGAAGACATCTGTCACAGAAATGGCACGTTTATGCCTTGGTGTTCCTGGTGACTTTTGTGGTGCAGTGCACTTGTAAACCTTGGAATGAGCAGATGTTCAGATTGTCCCTGCTGAACTTCAAAAATCAAAGTTTTAAAAACAAACAGAAAGGCAACAAGAGCATTAAAAGCTCCATTGGTCAATGATTGACAGAGTCACGCTATGCAGCTGTTCCTCTGATAAGATTAGCCCTGTACAGCACACCTGTTTAAACATGCACAGAGCAATATATGATAATCAGAACATTTAATAATGCAGCAAATGTGCTATCTCTTGTCGAACACAAAACATATTTATTGGACAATATCTGTTTTCAAAAGAAGAGGAAACAAGTGTTTGAAAACTTTCTTTAGAATGTCTGCTTAAAAGACCATTAACAACACTTGATCCTTTCCACAAAAATGGTCATTAAATCTTTGACCACACGTGACATTCTCTTCACAGATTGCGATAGAAAAACATTAAAAACATTACTTGCATGATGTATATGTACTTCCACTTTAGTGCAATGCATAAACCTAGTCTGTGTGTGTGTGCATGTGTGCGTGTGTGTGCGCGTGTGTGTTTTTATGTGTGTGTGATGGTGTGTTTAATGGTAAGCTACCACAAACTTCCACAACCATGGAAATACTTACATCAGTATGCAAAGAAATACAGAAATGCAAATAAGTCTTGAACTGCTAAAATTAACATACTACTTAGAGAACTGTCCTAAATCACAATCACAGTTTCCCAGAACTAATTTAATAATTCCATTCCTCATTTTTAATATTGTTGCATGAGACACCTTGATCTGGAGAAATTGTTCTTACTTGTATGAACAGAGGAAACTAAGAAATTAAAATGACAAGAACACATAATTCAATGTACATCCAATTACATGTACAATGCATACACAACAGCGAGATGGCATATTCATAACATGACATAAAGCATACATAAATTCATCCATATGTGTTCTAGGGAGGTCACCTCAGCACCTCCTTAAGATTATATACAAAACAAATAATATAACATTGAATATCATGGAAATCCTACCATATCAAGGAAATTTCTAAATTGCCCTGACTGATTTGTTTTTTTTCTTTTTTTCCTTGAAATTTGGATGCATCTTATATCAACTGACTTTCTCTAAGTGCAATATAAGTGATGTGTATCCTTTGTGGTGCAAAGAAGTGATGCTCTGCATTAAAGACCTGCTTCCATGAAACTGTGATTTGAAAGAGCACATTTAGATACAATAACTGATGTGGCTAACAGTAAGACATAAGCCATCCCAAAAAAATGAGTTGGAAGAACCACTGATATAGATGTCCAATTTATCGATAAGATATCAGTATACGAAATCCATAGTGGAGCCTGGAGATTAAAACCATGTGTGGAAGCAGAGATGAATGAGTCTTCCTGCTCTGACTTAAAAAAAATCCTTTTATCATTGTCATGACTTCCCACATTCTCTCCATCTGCTCAAATTCTCACCATTACAGAAAAAGTTTCAAATACCACTGTAACTATGCTCATCTGGCTGAAAATGTCTGCTATTATTTCATGAGTTCCCCTTTCTCCTGAAAAATAGAATTGGACAGGGTGAAAAGGCTCTAGAAAACTAATTCTGTATACGATCGCTCAGTTAAGGTGATCAGTTTATTGTGTTGTCATGCTGTCTTACTCCCAAAAGATATTTTAAACTGTGAGAACTTAATTTTTTCTCCCGTTAGTCAGACATTTAGAATGTCTGCAAAACACTGTGCACTTCTTAACACAACATTTAAGGCACTTTCACGTGTAGCCACAGCAATCAAATGTGCCTTTGTCGGAGCTCTGGATGCAAATACTGGGACTAAAGGGAAACCTAAGCAGATCAGAGGTAATCAATTGCTAACCCTTTCCCGAGGAGGTGGATCTGCAAACAAAATCTCTTTAGCAGGAGCAGGAAGTGTTCTGCACTCCTTACAGTGGCTGACCATGCATGCTGACCACACTCTCCCATGGTTCTAGTGCTTTCCAGTGCTGTAGGGGGAAACAACTGGTATTTGTTAGAATTCCTAACATGTGTGCAATGCTAATGTACTATAAATGATTTTAAAAAGGTACAAAGATGTTTTTGAGCGCTCATTATTGAACTGCACTTCCTGGATCAGAGCCTGTGCAAAGTATGACCTTGCTGCATTTTCTGTAATTGTTTGAGTTTTTTCACTGTCCCATTTTTTCAAGAGAATAATCTGTCTAACTTTGGTGAGCAAACTGCCTCAGTTAGGAAAAACTGGTTACATCAGATACGATTTACACGACTCTAATAGCACATGTGAATTTCACAAATTGCAGTTCCCCGAAAAGCTGCATGTAAGCAAACATACATATTTTTAGCTAAGAGGAAACCAAATGAGTTTCTCACATCTCACTTCACACATACACATTATACATTGGAGGGTAATGAGACAGAATTGGAAAGCAAAATGTGAAACGGCACTTAAAATGTTTTGGTTCAGTCATTTACTTCAACATATTAAACATATCAAACTTCAGAAATCATTTCATAACTCATCTTGTAAAGTGTGCCTTTGACTCAATAAATGTACTGTAAAGATTAAAGGTAGAATCTAGGCAGGCATTATATATCCTGTTAATGTCCAGGCAAGCGAACACAGAAGGAAAGCAAAGGACATACATTCCCTCCACCACAAGAGAAGGAGTTGTGCACAAACACTAAATCAAATGCTTTGCCTAAGAAATATATTTGCAGAACATTCCATGAATAACCCCTGACAGTTCTCTCACCTCCAGTACATCTATCAATGTGTCATGTGACCCAGGCATTTCCTGCTGCAGGTGGACTAGGTAAAGAAGTTATTCATCCCTGAGTATGTATGAACTTGAATTGCCATCAACGTGAATGGCCAGTCATAATCTCAAATAAACCTCCTGTCCAGGAAATGTGCCGTAGATTAGAACATTCTGTGAATATCCCAGAACAAACCTGAAAGTTGTAAACATGTTCTGAATGACAGTGTCTATGCAGAGTTGTAGGCTACAGTACAGACAACGGTGCTTCTGGAGCTGTAGCAACGTATGCGTTCGGGAGGGAAAGATAAAACGTACTGTTCCCAACAGAGGAATGCACAGCATAGACGACAAGAACTTGATTCTTTTCAGCATCGGATTGCGTCCTGCGTTGGGCATGCGCCTCTCCCCAAAAGACGGCTACCATTCGCGTGGCAGCTGAAACTCATGCCAACACAAACCACCGCAAGCGACGTAGCCTACGGCTTCCCCGCCCAACAGAGACTGCTAAAATCTTTTTTTTATTATTATTTTGGCCAAATGGGAAAATAATAATAAGCATCGTGCTGTGCGTTCCATCTCCGTCCACCTGTCTAGGAATCAACACGCAGGCACGCAAACACAAGTACAGGACACACAATACACCTTCGATATTTTCAGACGTGTGGAAAACATGAAAGCATATGCCATACAATTATGTCAATTAACAATTAACAGTTAATATAAGGTGTGGTTCAAAGGTACGTGGCATGCCTGGCTCTGAGACTTTGTATGACGGAGGTTTGGGAACAATACACATTGCAAAGCACTGGCCACTTATTTTTAATATGTGATCAGTACATCTTAGAACTGAAGCTACAAAAACATCTACCGTTGTTGCGTTGCTATAATCAGAATGATTCATTTCATTCTGGAAATCATTTAGGTACATTGTTACCATTTGCTGGAGAAAATACTCTAAAAGATACAGGAATGTTTTCCAGAGATAATGCAAATACTAGGGAAAAACCGCGGTGCCTTAGCGTAACAAAAGCGTCCAACAAGTAAAACAATTGTTATTGGCAGACTTAGCCTACAAAACGTCTGAGTAGCATTATGTAATTCCCACCCAGATACACGCTCTGTATTGTCTACTGGCACAGACGACATTGTGAAGCCCTCTTTGGCTCCACTCTGCCATCTAGTGTTAATGTTTTTAAAAAATCCCACAGAAGTGAATGTTTAGCCTACTACCCTACTGTTAATACAGTATACATTATTTTCGGGGCATAATCCTCAACAATGAAATAATAATACTTACATAATTATGACAGAGCATTTGCGATAAAGCAAAATGTATGTCTGAAACGCCTACAACACTGCCAATAATTTTCATGTAATTTTACAAATATTTCAGTATGCCCGATCAAACGCTGAAGCTAAAGTGTATAAACACTGGTAAACACGATTACTACAGCAGCCTATCCCTTCTCTGAACGCACACTTAAGTATAGTGATGGTTTAAGTCTCTTGCAGCATGTGGATGATTAGACAGTGCAGGTCCAACAATATGTACCGAAGGACCGCCTGCCTTTTTTCGCTGGCTCCGCCCTCGCAGGCTGTCTGACAAGTCTACTGCTTGTGGGAAGTCTGTACCAACGGAACAACTGAAGCGACGGTAGACGAGCAGCTCACAGCAATATGGCTTTTAGAAAGCGTTTGTCTCTGTGTTAAATTACTGAAACAGTGTGAAACTGTTACTGCATGATATTGCTTATTATAGCTAAACTGTCGTCTTATGAATGAATAGATTAAGATTTCTTATTTGATTTCTTGCTTCGCTGATTTCCACAAAAAGACAGTGTCTCTCCCCAAAATCTAACGAGCTTGTATTAAACAAAGCACTTTCTGTAAAACTATGATGCGTATACTAAATGGGCATATTGTGCACACCGTTGTATTTTATTAAAAACCCGTTAAAACGGGGTTTGTTTCCAGAACGCTTAACCTAGGGCAATTTAATTCAATCCATAATCTGCTGGGAAGAAGTACAGCATATCCCTTTAAAACTAAGTTTTCCGTATATACTGGAATGAGGTCAGACATAAAGCTCCTCATTGCACGCGCTGATTATTATTAGATTCTTTTTTCAGCCAATGAACACGGACGGGGAGTGACTTTGGCACGAGGAAGGCTAGAGACAGTAGCGGATTGGTTATTTTCTCTCGCCATTATATCTTTGGAAATGGATAAAGCTGCGTGAGGCTGAATTGGTGAGCACTGGAAGTTTCAGACGGCAGATGAAAGGTGGACTATGAACAAGTTTAACAACTCAGTCTTTCCGCATGGTTCCAAGTCTTGTAGAGAAGGCTATGCAGAATATGTTTTGTTGCTTATAAGAAAGCCGAGCAGAGCTTTGCAACGTCAGAGTGCTCAGAGTAGCACAAGACTCGTATTCAGCCGTACTGGCAGTTGAGGTGGAAACAGCTTGCTGAAGACAGTTAGGGTTTGAACCCGTTACATAAAACACGCTTTGGGGGGGACAGTGCGCTTTGGAAACTGGAAACCGCCTCTGCTGACAGAGAGCTGAACCGCTGAGCAGAGATACTTTCAAAGGAACTTTTGTCCTCATCCGTGTAGCCACAGCACATACCAGGCTATTTACTGTCTCGTTCTCAAGATTTATACAGTTAATGCAATCTGGGGGAAACTAAGAGTTTGTATTACTAGAGCTGTCAAGACTCAAATCTGCATTGAAGAGACAGTTATTAGTTTTCTGAAACTGATCCCTACAGACTGAACTATGGTTGAGCACACGAGCAACACGGAGAACACTGGGGCTGTGCTGGCGGGAGAGTCAACCGATTCCGGAGACACCGACCAGGAGTTGGCTGCGTCTCCGACTCCCGGCTCCCCGGCATCCGCGGGAGATAAACTGGACGCTGCCTGGTGCAAAACCCCCACCGGCCACATCAAGAGACCAATGAACGCGTTCATGGTCTGGTCGCAGATTGAGAGGCGTAAAATCATGGAACAGTCGCCAGACATGCACAACGCCGAGATCTCCAAGAGACTGGGCAAGCGCTGGAAGCTCCTGAAAGACAGCGACAAGATCCCCTTCATTCGAGAGGCGGAGCGTCTCCGGCTGAAGCACATGGCGGACTACCCAGACTACAAGTACCGGCCGAGAAAGAAAGTGAAGTCTAGCAGCTCCAAGACTGGTGAAAAGGGAGAGAAGAGCAGCAGCGCCGGCCCTAAGCCCTCGTTGAAAAAGGGCAGCGGGTCGAAATCGCTCAGTAAACCGCACAAGGTGGTTCTGGGGAGCGCGAAATCCGCATTCCCGGAACAAGTCTCTAGCGCGGTCCCTACAGATCACCATTCGCTCTACAAATCCAGGTCGGTCTCGGCTGCCAAGCAGGTCCCAGACAAGAAAACTAAGCGGGGTTGCATGTTCGGGGGGAACAACCACGGCGCCAGTCCGTCTTCAGCGGCTGTTCCCGCAAGTCCCACCCTGAGCAGCTCTGCTGAATCTGGTGACCCTCTGAGCCTTTACGAGGACGGGGCGGTAAGTGGAAAGGCAGGCGCCGATTCTCCCAGCGCGTCATCCGACCACTTCAGGTACTCCAACATGCGGGCATCTTCACCCACTCCCTCCGCTTCCCTCTCGTCGTCTTCTCAGTCTTCGTCGTCGGACGAAGAGTTCGAAGACGACTTACTGGACCTGAACCCCAGTCCCGGTTTTGATAGCATGTCGCTGGGGAGTATTGGGTCGTCAGTTTTGGACAGAGACTTGGATTTTCATTTTGAGTCGGGCTCCGGTTCCCACTTTGAGTTTCCCGACTACTGCACTCCCGAGGTGAGCGAAATGATTTCAGGGGACTGGCTGGAGTCGACTATTTCCAATTTGGTATTCACTTATTGAAGGACAAATCCATGCCTTGTAACAGGAATAATTTGTTTTGCTCTAAATAAAGGGATTCTGAGAAGGCGAGTTTGATAGATGGGTCCCGCTTGAGAAAGTGGGACAGCAGCAGTGAACTAAGCAAATGCTTGTTTTACTCCAAGGATCAAGGACTGCGGATAGCGACTGGAAACAAGGTTGAAGAAATTGCTTACCTAGCCTATTTGGCAGGAGAAGAGAGGAAGATATCGGTGTGCCCTGATGAGGACTGACTGAGACCTTATTGACACATACTCGGTCCGGACGATAAGGTTGATTTGCACGTTCACGAAGGCGGGCTTAGGTCGGATGCTTTAATCAATGTTACTTAAAAAGGGACATTTTGAGAAGTTTTTGATAGCTAAGTGAACTACAGTACTTAGAGGTACAGAAATGTGCCAAATTACGCTGTTCTCCCGCGTAATGGATTAATTGATCAGGTGGGTTGGCTTAAAATAACTTTTAAAAAAAGAGATGTGCGCATGTCTTTCGGTAGGATTTCGGTGAGGCTGTTGAACAGTTATAGGTAGGGGTGGATTTATTTAAACGGATTGATGGCGCGATGGTTATTTCATAGAATGACAACGATCACCAGCTTTTTCATCCTTAACTTCAGGATTCAAAAACGCAACTCAAATCTGTGCTGAACTTTATACACTGCAATTCAGGACCAAAATTCTTAAGGGTTACTTTTCCATCCTCGTGTTTTTCTCCTTTGTACCATGTATCTAGATGACATTTTTATATGGATGTATTTATACTGGCCAAACATTTTTACTGTAATTTTTGTTCACGTAGATCTTGTTGTGTATAACTGCACCGTCTGTTTCCTTCGCGGAAGGGCTAGTTTTACCTTTTTTATTTAAATGTAGACTTCTGACACTTAAAGAGATTAAACGTTTCGTTATTTTCTAAGTGTATTTTTGTACAAAAATATAAAGGGGGTGTCAATCGGTGTATATCGCTGTTTGGATTTCCTATTTTTAAGACCAGGGGGCTGGTTATGTCAGAATCGGCCCCCTTTCCATGTTTACAGTATCAGTCTGCAGGCTTCTTAAAGACACAGTATCTCAAATTTGAAAAGCCCTGTAAAAAAACCAT
This sequence comes from Megalops atlanticus, assembly GCA_019176425.1. Taxonomy (NCBI): domain Eukaryota; kingdom Metazoa; phylum Chordata; class Actinopteri; order Elopiformes; family Megalopidae; genus Megalops; species Megalops atlanticus. The sequence goes on from CM032895.1 coordinate 15,349,582, forward strand.
GTGCATCGAGCCATCGATACAAGTTTTCAGCAGCTCCGTCTGCCTTTTGTTTTCGCATGTTGTCCAATAAGAGATACTGTAGCTTTAACCATTTCTTTGCTCTCTTTATGGTAAAAAGTTAGGTTTAAACCACTGGATGGAATCGAAAACACATTCTAAATGCCTCTGAGTTCGCACCAACTACGTACTGCGTTTCTCATTGTATCAGAACATGTAATCGCTTCTACTTGTTAGCTAAATTATAGCTACTTGTCTTAGTATCTTACGGCATGGTGAATAACATTTGTATTTCTGATTCAGGTTTAAGTAGAGCAGTTGGTTAAGAAAAACAGCATCAACGTGAAAACATATTTGTACATTTTACTGTATTATATGCAAAGATTACGTGTTAATGTATGTTGAGATATAACATGACAGGCTCTAGAACAGCCATCTTTATAAATCTTCACGTGCATTTAAAGTTGCTGTTGTTCATGTTTTTATACGTATACAATTTAATTTGTGACTTGTGTTCATTCATTCTGTGCAATATGCTTTGTAGAGTATTGTTTTGACTAATCATGCCATATCTCAACATTTGAGTTGGAAAACTCAATGCCAGCCAATTGTGTTAAGTCACTGCCTGTCAGGTCTTCTGTAAATAAAGTTCTCTTTTTCCAAGAAGGAAATAAAATCAGCTGGAACTGAACCCATTATCCGTGTTGGTGTTGTGTTCAATGAATGTGGGAATGTTGTTCTCCGTAGTGGAGACATTACAAGTGTTAAACACATTCAGCATACCTCTTAATTATTTCCCGTACGGTTTCTCCGAATGATGACTGCAGTCTCCCTGCATCAGTGCTGCACCAAAGCCAACAGAAGCCACATGCTGCTGGACTCTGCCTGCACTCTGTCAGACTGGATCACAGGGAAATGTTGTTGACCTCTTTGGTGGAGGGAAAAAAAAAAATCTGATTTAAACTGAAACATTTCTTCTTTTCTCCTTGCACAGCATGAAAGTGCTACACTTATCCTTGTACATGAGTTGTGCTAGAAAACACTGCCCCCAACCTACAGACACACACCGACACACTAGACTAGACTAGGTGGTGGGGGTGGGGGGGGGTCTAATGGTAAAGCCATCCAGAACTGCAGATAAGCCTGTGAGTACAGGTTAGATGTGGCCATCTAAATATATATTGCTCTTTTTCTTGACTATGAGTAATGAGTAACGCAGGTAAGTACACTGAGAGACCGAACTGCTTCATTACCAGGATATGCCTGAGAGTTCTTTCTCGCTTATCTGCTGCAGACATTGTCTCGACTGACTTTATGGAAGCAGTTGCGATGGCCTAGAATGAACTCAGCAGGAGTCTTCAGACAGCACGTTCTTAGGGGAAGGGTGTTAGACGGCTGATTGCGCCTACAGAAGCTTTGGGGGGGCAGGGGGTCCCGACGGATCATATGAGAGGTGGCCTTTGGAACTAATTATTCTTTTTTGAATATGCACGTCCCCCAATAAGAGACAAGAATGTTCTATTCTTGTTACCCTTTCTCATTAAATAGCTGCAGTGCTTTTTTTTCACATATATCTGAACAGCAAGACACTTAACAGACTGGTGCTGCATAGGAAGAAGCCTAATGCACTCAGACAATGCTGACACTGCCAGGATGGACCACAATAGTTACTAGTGTCTGTAGCTACATTGCAGTCAACAGTTAGGTCTTTGTTAAAATACTTGAAATGTAAATTGTGTTAAGGTGTATGCACACTGACTTTTATCATAATAATTTTATATGTAAATAATAATGTTACCTAATCTGAGTGGCAGCCAAACATTCTTCCCTCATTTAACACATACAATATACAAATACACACAAAATATTTGTATTAACAGGTCAATCACAGAACCCAGGTTGGATCTGAGAGGAAAGTAAGGGAAAATGTGTCCTCTCTTGGAAGACTGTCAGTGGTGAATGTTGAAAGAAAAGCTGTATGAGACATGGACTGGTGATTCAAAAACAAGCCATCATTCTGTATTGTTCTCTTTTCTGCATTTGATATTTCAGTCTTAGCTACAACATACATACACACTGATACTGATATTTTATTCACCATGCATTGTCAAGTATTGCTTTTTCATGAGGGCCAATGTGTTAGGGAAGAATAGTATGCTCATTTAGCACTCATCTCCCACTGTGTCACCATTTCATTTTACATGTTTCCCATTGAAACATTTACCATTGCTATATCCCTACTTGTCAAATAATGTCTTGGATATTAGGTAAGTGGAAATTCTTTTAAACTTATTTCTTCTTCTGTTTCTATTTGAAAGTTAGGTCACCCTCAACCAGGTAACAATGAATAGCCTTTTACAGCTGTTTCATATTAACATGCTGACCATGTAACACAAGGGTCATCATTCAAACTATACACAACCAACATACAATCATGCTTTTGAGCAGGACTTTATAGTTGATCAGAAATGAAAAGAACTGAAGAACACAACATGGAGCTGAGAACTCATGCAATGTACTATGTACCCTAAGTAGTCACAAAAAGCCTTCATCAGCATACTTGCTTCTGGTATGAGAAGAGTATTTGAAATTGATATTCAAAACGCCACAGCTGACATCTAATGGCTCCAAATAATTTGTATTACAAATGAGACGGAAACAACAGCAATGGCCTAAGCATAGCTTACCTCCAAAATCACACAATTAAATTGACACTTAATACCTCAATCCTTCTCAACCTCACCAGTTTAGAATGACAAACATCATTAATGTTAGAATTTAGCAACTACTGTGCACACCACAAATGAAACAGTATTTTGATGTGTTGACCAGAGGTAATTGCGCTAATGAAAATAACTCGGAAGTCCAATATGTGGGCAGCCTTTTAGGGAAGCCGTTTAGAATTCTGTTCTAACTTTAGAACTGATGTTTTTCCCCCAACCTCAGATTTTAAGTCTGACTCCATACTATTTTTTTTTACTAGTTTTCTCCATACTAGTTTTATTACTAAATGGACATTGGAACTGATATTAAAATTGCCATTGAGGGTACCCTTTCAAAGGAAGCCAAAATGGCCAAGCTAAATCAATAAGTTTTAACTGTTTAGGCAATCAATGGTTCCAGTTGAAAAAACACTGAAATCTCATGACTGTTGCTTCTCTCTTTGCACACTGATGTCCCCTCCTCCCAAGGTTAACAGCTGTCCCATGTGACACATATGTATCTATAAACATTTATTATACATGGCTAATGATTTCAACTTTCGTTAAGAACTACATTTTGAAGATATAGGCATTTTAATGGCTAAACTTTCAATGGCTTGCTTGTATTTTACATGTGTTCATTGAGTCGTCTTTGTTATCCAGATGAAAACGTCAACATTTTAAGAATTTCACAATTTCAACCCCATTTCAATATGAAAGGCATTCGTTTCAGTAAGAAGTCTAGTAGCCTACATGAAGCCAAGGACTTCCGATGTCAGGCTTGTTGGGACCTGACCATTCAAAGGACTGTGGCATTTGGAAGTTACAGGGAGATGATAGGCTCCATTTTGCTAAATCAGACATGCAGAAGTCTGAAAACTCATTAGGCTTTCCTTAGCTAATTGAAGATGTGAGGGTACCAGCGATGTGTAAGCTGTGGGTGGGGCATATCCACACTGGTGAACGCATACAAGTGGGGCACATAGAAGACATTTGATGTACAAAGTCCTTATTTTGATGGCATTTGTTTTGTAAAACAAAAGGCAAGTATTTGGTTGGATGATATGGAAGAGAATTTGGTGGCCCCAGTTGAAACTCCAGTGTTACACAGTCCAAAAAACATACCTGAGCGGAATCTCAAAAATGAAATTGCATTCAATTTTTAAATAATACCTTTTACACAGAAGGGTATGCTGCCTTTAAATCTGCTTTACCCCAACTTTCCCATCACCTTCAGTATAGTTAAAAAGAGCACCACCAAAAGCATATGTGGCCTCATACCACCTTTTCAAACTGACTTTGAAACTACCTTGGAGGCTGTATAAATTCAGTAATAAACTGGAGTTCTTGCAGTATTAAATGGCAGATTGAAGGTGAGGTTTCAGTTGTGCACTTGAGTTAAAGCTTACTTTAGGTATATGAATGGATTTAGCCATTTTAAAAGTCTATTTCAAAGTATAAAGTCTATAATAAACAAATACGAACAGAACTTCCAAGTAAGCCAGGCATCCAGCTGATTATCTAGTCAGCTGAATTGATTTAAACATTTTTCTCTAAGTATGTACTCATGAAATATGTGGCAAACCTGCTTAAAATGATTGACATTTTGTAAACAGGTAGAATGGGCAGATGATTTTATCCTTCTTAGAAAAGTGAAAATGACCAAAGATTACTTTATTTCCTAAGAAGATAGTCGGCTAGCTCATGAGTACGCTAGCTAGCCTTCTGAATCAATATTCCATTGTTGGCTAACTAATTATGGAATTTCTAGCTATCTGGCTAAAAATAAATGCAGATTTGTGGCTAATTGGCTAACTGTTAGAAAACACTAGCTAGATAACTAACTAGTTAGCATATTACTTGATATTACTTGAAATATTGATGGTCTCTTTTTGAAATACGAGTACATGAGGAAGTTAAAAAAATGTACTCATGTCTGAGGTGTCACATCCTGTTCAAACTGTGCCAGCTTTGACAATGCAATGCTGAATGCACAATATGAGCACAGAGCTGGCTTATCGGGGTAGTGTAGTTCCTGGTATAAATGGTGACCCCAGGGTCATATCATACTTGTCAGAGCTTGCTTTGTAGATTAAAAAAGGGGCCTTTGTCTGCTTTTCAAAATTGAAAGGAAAACTTCACAAATTATTTTCAAGGATAAGTCTTACTCTTCTGAAGTGTTAATTTTATTCTTCTTGAGCAGACTCAGTGGGAGGGCCCATGGGTACTATGTGGGTAGATGTGGTAAGTCTGTCCAGAACGATACTAAAATGCTATTTTTTCCTGATGAACAGGTAGTCTGTCAAGTTTCCACCAGCCAGGAGCCATCGGCTTAATGTACTAGACTATTAAGCAGGCCATATCCTTCTTGCTGGAATAAAACAATGGATGTTCAAGTGATTAATGGAGGGTGGATAAGGGGGGGGGGTCTCCTCCAGTCTGTTTCCTTAAGTTAGGTGTATTGTTTCTCAGAAGAATAACACTTCACAGATAAACTTATGAAACTTATAACAACTTTAAACACATGTCAAGGACAATGTTTGGGCAGAGAGGTTAAGTTATAGGCCTCTGGGATTGCATATGTGGGTGTGAATTGTGTGTGGTATGCTGATATTTTACCAGTTCATACATTCCTGAATAAATAAGTATGTAAAATATATGGCAATAAGATAAACTCATCACTGGTGTGACTAAATGTATAGATTGATCACATGTTCTAGATACACACAGCATACGATACACTGTTCAGTCAGTTTGTTATACATGTCCAGAACTGAGTTGATTAAAAAAAGAACATTGCACCAAGTTACTAGTTACCAATGATAATATGCAGAATTTTAAGCATTTTTACGCAAGCACCTGACACATACAGCTATGACCACTGCCTGGGCCTGATTTGCAAATATCACTTCCAAAAAAGTAATGTCCATACACCCCTGTCTCAAATATATGTAAGGTAATAGCTGTGTGTGTGTGTGTGTGTGTGTGTGTGTGTGTTTGTTGGAAATGGGTGGGGAGGGTAGAGTATGAAAGAGGCTGGAAAAAAGAAAAGTGGAGGTGGATCAGACTTCATTTTATATAAATATATTAGTGTAATGGCCTTATACTGTCCAAATCATGGAAATAGGACCAGATGGCAGCCTAATTTGGAGCACATGATCTACATCTTGCTAATTCTTGCCCAACTTTTTCTTTTGGTTCTCTAAAACTCTCTGCCAAATCCGTCTGTGGAAAAAATGTATTTATATATATATATATATATGAGAGAGCGAGAGAGAGAGAGAGTCAGAGAGAGATGATGTGATGATAGTGGTTACATGGCTAATGACTATTCATACTGCAAGTCATATAGCAGGCCACAGCAGAGTGGGTTCTCACTGTAGGATGGGCACTACTCCGCTGATGTCATCCGAGCAACTCAGGGGCACCTGACGAATTGCAGGGTGCCTGACAGCATTGGGACAAGCAACTCCTTCCAGCATAGTCACCCTCAGCCCCAGGGCATCGGAGTCAATTTGTTACACAAATAGGGGTTCCCAGATATCGTCACCTGATGACATGGCTGGAATCAAATACTGGCTGTAGAGCTCTGCTTGGACTCAAGGTGAGTGCCTTACCCACTGAGCTCCCGGAGAGCCTCGTCTGTGCATATTTTTGTAAAAATTTTTGTTTCAATGATACATTTGTGACCATAACTTGGATTTTAAGAGGACAAAGTTTGAAGGTAAAACCTTGATACCAGGAAACAGGGGTTTTATTTTGTGGTGTAAATGGGATACTGGCAGACACTGTATTAAACAAAAATTCGTGCCATATTTCTATATACCAAAATTGTTATTCTGTGTAGAGAAGAAAAGCGGTTCATCGGCAGCATAATCCTATAGATGTAATTTGGTTCATTCTGCTAATGAGTGAGTGATGGTGTGAAGGATTAGCTGCATTGCTTGGTGCTTTGGGATAAGGCTGGTCATCCTTTAAGAGATTAAAGGCAGATCAGACAGCAGTTAATGCTTGGAAGTTAGGAGAGACAGATGTATTTCAATTTGACTAGCATGAAGTAGCTACTGGCCCCATCTATCTTACTGTGAAAATGTCAGCTGGATGCATGCCTCTTATTTGGTGCTTATTTACAGAAGATGTACACTGATTACTAGGAGTGAAAGGACTATTTCAGTTTTCCACAACAATAATGTACTGTCACAACACACACATACCAGACTGATAACAAAAACCTGAAAAAAAAAGTGAGACTGAAACATTGTAACAAGATCTTTAGTGTTTTTCAATATTTTGGCAGATAAGACCAAACTGTTCTCTGCTGAACATTGGTTACTGGGGGGTGTCATGCTGGAATGTCCTGTGAAATGATGCCCTTCAGATCAATAGATCTGTCCTAAATAGAGATTTCAGAGGACCACATACCATGGAGACTGTGACCTTTTTCAATCTGACAGCAATAAGAATTCCTAGAGTCCTTAACTTTAAGCAATGGCTTAAGCAAGTACTTCATTTTTTTCTGTTTTTTTGTTTTGGTAGACAATATTCATTATTTAATTTCAGTAATTACATCATTTACAGCATTCAGTAAGAAAATAAACAGTAATGCTTGCCTAATACATACATTTAGTTGAACTGTGAATTGTTAATTTTAACCACCTACTTCAACATCCATGTCAGAGGTCTTGTTATACCTATCAATTGTGAATTCCATTGCGAAGCATCACATCACTATCCCATTTTCAGGATGTTTTACTTCAGGGTATGTGTTGGTGTGTGACACTTACTCTGTTGGTTATAATATGTTGCACTTGCGTCTGGGGCCAAGTGTGCACTTGTGGTCTCATCGCTGCCACAACCTTCCGAAGATGTTTAACAAAATGGATGGTACTCTCATTTCTGGAACAATGGTTAAAAAGGTTGTAGTCCAAAAATGGGCTGAATTCAGTCCTTTGGTGTTTTAAAATCAACAGGGCTTACGCTCTGAACTTTATGCGCGTTAATTTATTATTGAACATTACGTGTTGATGTCCTGGTGTAGCCATCCAGTAGAAGAGAAGACTGAGTTTCAACTCAAACTTGTACAGGAACCACATTCGAGACGCGGGTTTCATCTAGCCAAATTATTTATATAAAGTATATTAAGTTTTGTCTCCTGGGTAGGGCAAAGGATTTCTGAATAAAATGCTCTTTTTGCTCTTATTGTTGGTGCCGCACTTGATGTCGTACATACTCGTACGTGATGTAAGATGTTCATGTTTATATATCTATACTATATATATATATATATATATATATCCTGCTAGTCACTCCCTTTGTTGTTCAGTTGTATTTCTAGGGCGGGACTGAAACCGAAATGAACAAGGCGCGGCCATGAACCCCCTTCACACGTGCAGACAAAGAGACCTAACATAACCAAAATATGCCGGTATAAACTTTTTTCAGAGATGGCTTCAGCATTTGAAAATGCACAGAGATTGTTTTTTTGCGAAAATACAGCATGATTCTCTTTTTTCCTCATTTTAAGAATACCTAGTTGTGGATTTGTTTTTGAAGAAGTTATTCGGAGTTTGTGCGTCAGCTGACAAAGTTGAGCACAAAGCGGAGAGGAGCGTTCCTTTGTTCCGAGGAGTGCTTTGGGATATCATGCATAGACACCCCCAGTTATCTTGTTCCTTAACTAACACTGAAGACAACTGGACAGACTTCGGAAACTTGCTTTCACTTGGTATGTAGCTGTATTTTGTATGACTTGTGCCATGTCAACGGTTACAGTGTCAAAAGTTAATTGTTTGGGAAGTAAAATTAGAAAAATAATAATACGCGCAACGACTACGTGAGGACCGCCTGGGCAATAGAAAGATACGTTTTCTGCTGAACCGTTCTGTAAAAAGGTTAGAAAACAAAAATAAAGCAGTTGCACTATATTTAACTTGCACGATACAGAGCTATGCCATCCAGGCATACTTGTAACACCTACATTTTGCTTTCCAGTGGATGGTATTCATGCGTAATGGTTGCATTAAAACACGAAAACATTGAACAACTGGAAATGTTTATGCTGAAATGATAAAGGCATAACAGATCCTAAAGCCAAGGAATATGATCGGTCCACTTAGAATAGTAAAGGACAGGAGCAACAGGTAGAATCAAAAGTTCGTGTTACCTCTTACTTAACTATTGAAGGCACGTTAATTGCCCTTGAAAACTGAAATATGAATAAATGCTTTTAAGCGATTCTGTGATTCCACATATAGATTCCACAAATTAGTGAAACAGTTATGGAAATCAAAGCTGTTCAAAGTGGATTTAGATTTTTAAAAAATGTCTTCAGTGTAGCATAATCATTCTTTTCTCAGAAACAAGATATTCTGGTCCTGTTTTTTTTTTTTTTTTTTTTTTTTTTTTCCAACAGGCGTGCAGTCCTAGTGTACCAGCATTTTGTAGAAAAAAGAAAAAACAAGTATTGTTTTGTTCTGAAAGATATTGCCTATGCAGATAGAATAGTAATTGTGCTGTGAAAAACATGTAGAAGCGCGAAAGCCACTTGATCAGACAGTATAAAATGAAAATGCTTACAACATACTGTTTCAAAAGCCCGTAAAATTAAACAAAGACGTTCATGAATATGGATTTCACACCATGAGCCAACCTTCCAAACGCATAACACTTAAAATGTTACGTTCATTAAATGTTTTGTTTCCATATGCACAAATGAAATGAGATAGCTGATGAATTACAGAAAATACTTGCATAGATGTGCTTTTGTATACAAAGTTCATAAAGGGCGCTTTGGCTTGTAGAACATGCGTCAGTTTATTGTCTCCCTCGTTTTGCCCAGCAGAAACATCTATTCGACGTTTAATAATGACCGATTCTAACAGTTTTGATTTTTCGGCTAAATCAAATATGGAGTTAGGTAGTTTTGACAATACGGACGTATGAATGGTTGTTGTCCTCCTTGCTAAAAATCAGGATGAGCCCAAGCATTATTACTTTGTTTTTTGTTAAGAAATGTTTGAGAAAGGCGACCCTTCTAGCCAATTTCACTTGTTGGTCAACTTTGAAAGCAGAAGAGACATACCGTTGGAACTTTCTGCTGGGGATTTACTGAGTGCGTCATATCGTTGGAGAACAACATGTTGGTATATTTTCAGTGACATTTGGAATGGGATGCTATCAGCAAAATTTTGGAATTACAGTCATACAGTGGTTTTATGACAAGATGCCAACCGCAAAATGTGGACAAGCCCGGCCAAAAGGCCAGTGAAGGTACGTTATTTTAAATATTCAATACAAAACATACATAAAAGAGCCAGAGGCGCACAACTGTGCAGAAAAATGTGAAGATCGTGAAGATCATTGCTGCAAATGGGAATAAAGAGAGTCAAAATCTCTTTTTTATTTATGAGAGATTACCGTGAAAACTATTATACGAACCCCTTCCTCAACATTTTGGAATGAATGTCTGATTATGCACACCGCGATGGCAGTTTAATACGTGAGACAGTGCTCTTCAGCAAGCTTGTAGCTGGACAGCGTCTGTGATTTTCAGTTGAGGAGGGAGATGCCTCTGAAAGAGGCAAGCGTTTGACCTTTCTTTCGTGCACGCATCCATCCATACCCGCCAGAATGAATTACACATTAATGGGCATCTTATTGAGGTTTTGCAATGTAGTCGTCCAAACTAAGGGTGTCAGAGAGACTGAAGTACAAAACGCTCGCGATGACGCACTGGGACTGATAGGACCTGCTAAGTCACATTACACTGCATCTCTGCGATGATGTCATTGAACGCCAATAAAATCGCGAGCTGAACATACACTACCCCTCCCGGTTGCTCCAAAATCCCTTACACGGACAGAAGCCACAGCATTTGAGAGGGGCTGCGAAAACCTTTTTTCCCCCCACAATAACTATATGCTTCTCTGCAACGTCTATTATTTTGGTATAAAAGTGGCACATTCGTTTACCTGGATTTTCGTGTTTTGTTGTTCATTGCGAGAACTTCTGCACTCCTCAAATTATGCACAGGACTTCGTTTAACCCATCATGGACACAGATGAACGCCAGCCACAGGACGTGTTCGTCTCACCCATTACATCATCGTTATCTCCGAACGCATTGAAGTGCAGTCCGTCAATTGGAGACTATTCTCCTCATGCTTGACAATAAATGTGGCTTTGTGAATAACATTAGCGTTGTACATGACATCCAAACATAATTACATTATTTGTTTAGCAGGCGCCGAGGCGGCTTACGTAGATTTAATTTTTTAAAATACCGTCGTTTCATACAGACGACTATTTATTAAGGTAATTCAGTCATTTTGTCACGAATAGATCAGAAGTGCGCCATTCGTAATTTTTGCGGGCCTTGTAATTTTACAAGGCTGTTGCCAGAACACTGTGCCATACTGTTACCCTAGCATTATAATGAAAAGAATTTCTTAAAATGTAGCATTCTTATTAGGCAGCCACCTTGGTGTCGCTAATTTCATGAACATCCAGATATTGTACTTGGACTGCACAAGATGCATATTGCATTTAACAGTTTGAACATTTTTTTCTGCACTGATGAAAACAAAATACATTATAGAAACAGGAAATTAGACATTTAAACATAATTTGAGGTTCAATAGTGATTTGAAATGAGAAATGAAACTTGTTAATATGTATGAATGTACTTTTCTGTATGTAAATTTAGTATTTATTTTGCATTTCATGCACTCAGTCATCATGTCCTATTTATACTATATTTTGACTGTTAGAGCAGTAGCTAAGAAAGCAAATAACACATTGTTTTGGTAATCAATACAAAGAAGGATGTGCAGTGCTCAGTTCTGCAACTGATTGCTTTTAAATGTGGTATTTGGAAAAAAAAAATCTTGAATCCTGCTGATTTATCCTTAACACTGCCTAAGGCCTTTGATATGATTTTGGCCTCATGTGTGCACATTATCCTCATCTTTCTTTAGAACATCCAATGGAGATGGATGTTTCCATGCCATGTGTTTTGCAATATGCAATTTTATAGCTTTTGCTCTCATTGGCATTATTAGGATGCCTTGTTATTTTCATTGCATCTCAGATCAGAATTGTTGTTGGAATACATTACAAATCAGACCAGCATTGCCAATTGCTGTGACAGCCTACCTTCCAGATGACTGCTTTTGGCCAGACTCGGGGAGGAGGAGGGATACCAAGCTTAGTTGGACATCCCTGTGTCTGCAGCACTGAGATAAGTAAATTGTAAGCCTGTGTGCTAAGACTTACCCACATAGAGGAGCAGGAATAAATTATATCTTTATGACTTTGCACCGGGAGTGCTTTTAAGAAGCTATAATTTTTTTTACCTTTCTCTGGGATTTTATATTTAGTCAGGCTATCTTGAGAAGAAATCCATTTTCTTATTTCCGTTTGACTGCTGTCCAGCAGATATGTTAATTTAAGCATTTCATCATTTCCCCGTCTCTCTCTTTTTTTTCCCTCTCCAAATTTAATTTGTCCCAATGTCCTCACGGGGCTGCTAATGGGTTTAGTGGCGTGTTTGTTAGGAAATCTGTCAAGATCATAAAGATGCCTTGCTCAGGCTCTAAAATGCTAGTAATCCACGCGAATGCCAAGGTTTATCGATGTAAATCTGCTATTGTCTGGCTGTTTGGAGATTATGACCCGACTGACTGGCTGGCTGGTTTTATCTGTCTTTACCGCCACATCGCAATTCTGAACTGTCCTGTTCTTTGTGATTGGAGAACAAACTCCCTATTGACAGTGTACGCAGGCTAAAATAAGTTTTGTAGATTAAACAAACGGCACATGAAGATTTATCTGACATCCCCAAACAGGCTGATACGGACAAGTTGAATGGTTTTTGGAATAAAATGTGATCTTTTTTCTTGAATGCATCCTACACTAAAAAAAAAAGAAAAAAACAACAACTTATAATTGCATCAGGACATAATGAAACAGTTCTTCAAAATTTAGGAGTCTGAATGATATAGAAGAACATCAAAGGTGTTAAATAATTGTAAACAGAGCGGATCTTGCCAAATGTTGATGGTTTGATTCCCAGACGGAGTACAGCTTTTGTGCTCTTGAACAAGACACAAATTGCCTCAGTTAATATCCAGCTGTATACATGGCTAACATGCAAGTCACTCTGGATAACAGTGGCTGATAAGCAAAAGGTATTATAATACCATGTACAGCCTTCTTCAGGCAGCAAGCATGTATACACATACATTAAGAAAATCCACTGAAAAAATACTATATGAAAGTAGATAAGTAGTAGACAATAACACATATATAAATAGAAGTAATAAGTGTATGTCATGACATTGCAAATGACATTGAAATGCTATTTCAGTTAGCATTATTGTGTAGCTACATGCGACTTGCAGTAGAAGGATGCCAATGAGATGTCTCGTGTAAAAAATATAATAAAAAATAAAATTTAATTAAATCTATTTAAATATAAATATACTTCCTCGTTTCATGAGGAGGAATGGATAAATCCATGTGCACATGTGAAGTGTCTGGGTTATTACTAAAACTACAATATTTGCAATTAATTTATTGTTTTTTTTTTAGAGAAGGAACACTGAACACAAACAATGCATATGCACAGAGAGTAAGTCTTTTTTTTGGATAGAAATAAAATATCTTTTAAATTTTAAAGTTTTTTTTCCCAGATTGGTCTCTTTTTACAGCTGTTTACATCACCCTTTGCTTACACTGACCCGAGGATGATAATTGGATGGTATCATGCCATGCGGGGTGATTACTCACTGATAGCTCATGTCCTTAAGGGATATCTGTTAAACCTAGCCTTAAACTTCTCACATTTGGTGCTTTATCTGCAGTGCCTAGCTGTCAAGGCTTCTTGCCTACACAGGTCTGCTTTTTCTTGCTGTTCACCCCAAATGAACTAAACAGTGTAAGTAATTCCTTGTGTGATACTGCAGTGAGCTTGTTCCATAAAACTTGGCAGTGCTAGAAAGGGACAGGTCTTATCATCACTTCCTCTAAGTAATAACATCTGGTGCAAACCACTGAAGACTACATCATAGTCTTGATGCTTACCCAGCCTGTCCAGTGGCTTATATTCTCCTTTCCTGGCAGCATGCTTTAGTATTGTAAAGTAACTCTAGTGCAATGTAACTTCGTGCCAGGTTTATCCTCATGCATATGTTGTGTGCTGGCACTGAATTTTACTGAAGAGATGGAGGCAACATGTCTACACTATCCTATTATGATTCAAAATGATGTATTGGAAGTATGTGGTAATGGTGAAGGAACTGGGCTTATAACTTAGAGGTTGCCAGTTTGATTCCCAGTGGGGCACTGCTTCATTAGGGAACTATGTCCAGCTGTATAAACACATAATTTAAAAAATGTGAGCTTTGTAAGTCATCCTATAAAATGTGTCTGCTATACTACGCTATACTACTACTACTACTAATAATAATAATAATAGCTTGATAGCACTGTTTCATCACAGGTTAATTTTTTGCATTCAAATGATGAAATCAAATCTATAAACGAAACATACGTTAATTGAAATCAATATGATGACAGTTGCTGATACTTCTTCTTATCATTACTCATCCTTCCCAGACAATTTTAGTGGAAGTTTAGTGAAAGCTTATAGAAACCAAGAGGCTTTCTGAACCTGGAAATTTATCACACCAATGATCTCTTGTTTCTTTTTCTATTCAAAATTATCTGTAGTTAAATTGATCCGAATGAAAGTTGAGCTACGGTGGAAGGCCGTAATGCCATAATGTGCCCAAAGAAACAAATAACTCATTTTGAAAATTGCATTATACTCAAGGTAACTAATGAAGGCCATAACAATTTATGGATTTGAATAAGAGTTCACAAGGCCTCGTCTCTTTCGCCACTGGAGAAAACTAGTTATGTTGATGTCTTCATGTAGATTTTAATAACTTGAATGTGTCCCTGGTGCCTGCTTCCCTTGCGCTGCTCTTGTGATACCACTGTTTGGAATGTCCAGCATGTGTGGAATGTCTAGTATTCCAACTGACAGGGCCAGCTCTGTTGAGACTACATAATTGTCATGAAATGTCTGAATTAATTTAATGATATGATACCAAGTCATATGTTTGATATAACATTGTACTTTATAAGACAGTGAGCTCAAATGAATCTCTGATTTGTTATTTTGGTCAGTTCGTTGAAAATATATATTCACACCACTATTAAGTAAGGAGGTAATATATTGTAGCATATATTATAGCACATATATTATAGTATAAGAGGGTAATTTTAGGGAACTGGACTTGGCTGATTTCTTTAGAAACACCTATAGGTCAGAAATTAGGTAAACTGGAAAAGATGAGGTAGCACGTGAGGTTGTGTAGGGAGGGTTGATGCTGATTGATATGAGACCAGCCCTGATCAGAGATCTCGATGCAGGAGGTTTGTGGTCGAGGCGGGAGGGGGTTGGGGAGGGAGCGAGAGCTGACAGCTCTTCCAAGCGGGGAGCGCACCGTGGTGTGACCGCAATCAAGGAGATTCTCCCCCAGTAAAACCCAAATTTCCCACAGAGGGCCCTTTTGAAGTCTCTGTGCGCTCGTCACATGCCAATGTGAGGCCGTGGTAAAACTGTGGGTTGGAGCACCGTGACTAACTACAGCTCCTACAACACCCCCCGTTTCCTGCACCTCCATCAAGGAGTTCCTAGCCCCATCCCCCAGCTGTTCAATGTGATCAGGGAGGAGTCAGTCCAGTAAACTGAGTAAAGTCTTGCGTGTGCTGTGCATGCTCTCCGAAGGAATTAATGCACGGGCCCTATGGAGGAGTTAATGTATTAGCACCATCTCTGTGGCTCTTTGCAACAGAAAATAATATCACAATATAAAGCTGCCTCTGAGGGGCTGTCACAGAACAGTGGAACAATTAAAAACAATAAATTATGTATCACAGAGGGGTGATGATGACTGACAGGTGTAATAAAGGTCACAGGGAGGGAAAGATTCTCTCATCCTTGTGTCCCTGAAGGAAGTGCAAGCAGCTTCAGCTTTTTTTTTTTGTCTTTGGGGTATTCCAACTGATAAACTTTATCCTGTAGGCCTGGTTTTTTTCCTTTAATTAGATTCTTGTAAATTAAGTAATTTGATTGTACAGAAGAAAGACACTTAACATGTTTGGGATATGGCAATAGGTGAAAGCCCTGGCAGTCATTTATGTTAATTTTGCGTCTGTACCGCCCTCCCTAACCGGTAATGAGACAAATCTTTGCACAAGCATCAGTGCAGGTCACTCGCAGTGTTTGAAATAGTTCAGTTAGGGGGTCAACACAGAAACAAAATTTGTTGTCTATGTGAATGTCTTTTTCAACCAACAGTCTGACTACATTATCAGACACCTTTAACAATATTATCATTGTAGTAATATTAAGTATTAGTAAATATTAACTTAAGTATTTTACCTGGAGAACTTGAGGCAACATCTCTTGCTCAAGGATATAGTGGTTCCTCTGCTTCAAGCCCACAGCTCTCAGGTCTGCTGTTCAGCAATACAGCCTCTGCCCTGCAGTGTTGCTCTTTACAGATGCAATACTTACTATTTTCAATGCTTCTGTGCCTTGCCTATGTGAAATTATACACAGTAAAACCTGCTTGTTCAGCACTCCTTTTTTCTGCCCAGGGGTTACTAATGTGACTCAAGTCTGCCCCCAGTGGAGAACAAAAATACTCCTATTTGTGTGTGAAGAGTCAGTCCCTGAAGTGTTAACACTCCAAGTGTTTTTAGGCCTAATAATTAAATTTAAATTTACAAAGCAATGTAATTTTTTTTCTGCATGTTTGTTTCTTGATTTTTTTTTTTTTTGGGGTTGTAACAATACTGAATGTGTAGAATTTAGTTTTACAATTCAAATTGATATAACATATACAATGTAACATATTACATAAACTACCATTTCTGGAAACCAAAAGGGTAGTTGGCAGATATGAATTTATCCCAAAACAAATCATTTCAACAATATCATCTATAGAATATTTTCAGAAAAATGAAGGCCTGTAAACTGAGTGGAAGGAATATTTAAAAATTCTGATGGCTGGAAAACCATGGCTCCCAGGCTGCCTTCTCCGTTTAAAACAAGTACTGACAAACACCGCTTGAACATTTGTTGTGAAGAAATACAGGGACTACTAATGAGAAATCCCAGACAGATGAATGTAATTGTCAGAAAATATTTCATATGACATGGCAGGACACTGAAGGATTTTGAAGTTAATGTTGATCGATGTCATCATTACCTACATCCCCGTGTGTGCATGTCCGTGCGTGACCACCATACACATAGTGACAATCCAATGGCAAAGCAGAACAGGCTGTTACAAAGTCAGCATTTTGGTTCAAGTGCTTGTCATGACAATATGTCAACTGTACCCATTAAAACAAGGCTGAATGTTATTTCCTACACATTCTCAGAGGTAGACTGGATCTGCATGTAGTTACTTGTCTCAGCTGTGCACCTCGTAACCTCTCCAAGGATCTGGTGATTGCTGTGGGAGGAGGAAGTTGTTAAAAACTAGACCGACATGTTATGTTCACTGGATTTTTTGGAACATGCTGACAAGTTCACATGTACTGTCTCATCCACACAAAGAGGCCTGTGTGTTTGTATGTGCGCATGCATGCATGTGTGCCTGCGTTAGTGACTGCTGTCTTTGCCTAAAGCTTACTGTACACAGCAAGCTGTCTGGCTGATCAGAACAACAACAAAAAAAGATTGGACTTGGACCAGGTTTATATGGATCTCCTCAGGGCAGAGGGTAAACAAAGGTCAATGTCTGAGGTTTTTTTTTTTTTTTTTGGCAAAAGCATAAAAACGGCATATCTCATGAGTTTTGAGCAGGCACTATAAAGATCACCAGTGAACTCCAGGAGAGTTCACTGTAGCACCTGGAGTCTAAGGTCTGCTTCACAGTACATTACTATGTCAAATAAACAGGAGGCTGGATGTCTGAACACTTCATTTTTTCACTTGATTCCTTATGCTCATCTTGTCTGAAGTTACCTCTATTGGAATGCCACCTTCTGTGCAGTAAATCTACAGTATCATTGAGAAACGCCACCCTGGACGACAGCAGGGTGAGTCTGACCCTCTCAAGGTTTGGGCGGTTTCGGTGACATAGAAAAGGGGCATTCCTCAGAGTCCAGTGGAAATCAGATGCAGATGTTGCTTCACAGTACAAGCTGGAACACTCCTGTGACTCTGACCCAATTCCAGCTCGTTATCTCTAAGTGATTTAAAATTGGCATCACACACACGCACACATGCGCCTGCATGTGCACGCAGACACACACATTCTCACAGGCACGCATGCACACACACACACACATGCATGCACACACTTTCACACGCTGATTTAAAGCAATATTTGCTTTTTTTATGACAAAGTGAGCCACAGATTGAACTGCTATTATGTTGAACAAAGGATGTTTAAAAGTGTTTTTTGATGTCACTTTGAGAATGAAGTTTGTTCAAGAAAAGCTGTAGGCATACCCAACTTTTAGAGGGATCTTGCATGCTGAAATAGTAGATACCTCTCTACATTAATATTCATCTGACATACCACAAAATGTTTACATTGGTCTATCACCACCAGTTCTAATTTGATCATGTCACTTGCACATCTTTCCAATGTTAAAAAAGAAAATAAGGTATTCCTGTCCATCTCTAATCCCAAGATTCACTCGGGTCCCTGTTTGCATTCTCTGGGAATTGTCAGATTTAGGCTCATTGACCTTTCTTCATATCCCTCATGTATTGATAATGGCTACAGAAAAGGTCAGTGAAATAAAGACTGCATCACAGAGACTGATGGTTGCATTACACAGCTTGCAAATTAAATTACTTACTGGAAACCATTTGTTTATGATAGTGTTGATTGTGGCTCTGTGTATCTATACCAGAATTGTATAGGGTAAGGGATTTGGGCGCAGTCTTTGGTTTGGTCCATGAATACTGATAGCTTTCTACAGTAGTGCCATTCAAGTCACTAAACAATGTGATGGACATTAATGTGAACAATGAACAATCACATAGCAGGAAGAAAGTGAGGTCAGTATGGAAAATACCACTGAGCACAATTGAATGCTTCTATTAAAAGATAATAAAAAATGCAAAAACCCCCTTTTGGTGTCGGCATCTTGCTACGTGAATTTGCATGCTGCACACAAATGATAAGGGTAATTATAGGTTTTATGAGTTGGCATGATCTGTTCCCTGAGTGGCTATAACACTGTGGCCTGAATTTGACTTTTGCTGTTAAAAGGCCAGTAGTTAGGCCCAGGCACAGACTGGGTTCTTTTCAGTTATGCACACGTCCTTCTGTCTGGCAGGGGAAATGGCAGTTGATGAGGATTAGGCAGGGGCTGAATTATCCTGCCCGAGGCAGACAGCCTGACTCTCAGCTGTCTGACTGAACAGGGCAGGTCACCAGCATGTGGTGAATCTGGACTCTTCAGTCCTGTTGATGGAATGGTGTCAACTCCCACCAAGCAAGTGGTCAGTTCATTTCACTTGTCACTTGATAGCTTTTATGAGGTATTTTAGTGCATTTATAGTGAGAATTGGCAGGTAGTGGTAAGGTACTGCGTATAACCATCCGCAGCGAGAGTGCATTTTAGATGGTTCTAAGGAATCGTAATTTAAAGGAATGGAGGGGAGGAAGGAAAATATGTAGGCACCGGGAATGCAGTTAACAGCTGCAGAAGCCATTGGAAGGTACTGCAGGGATCAGTACGAGGATGAATGTGCTCTGACAGCTTGTGAATGCCCTTTCAGAACCTATGTTTAAACTGTTCCATATGTCCAAGCCCAGCAGATATCAGAACTCTGTGGAGACCCTGTTTCTGGAAAACCTTCATTATGATAATAGGTGATCATGTTTCAGGTGTTTAAAAACAAAATATCAGCAGATTTCCTTTCGAATCAAAACTGATCTTTTTCCTTTTAAATTTGTCTATATTTAAGTTTAAGTATATTTAAGTTTATGTAATTGTTTCTACACTTTAAATGTATAGTGTGTACCATAAGCCAGGTCTGCTGAGTATTGTTATATTCATTAAATTGACAACAGAAAATTGTAGTTCACACCCCTCAATTCAACAATACAATGTTCATAATTTAAATGCATATTTGCCAAAACGTCTGGTGGGATTTGCGTGTAAACATCACAGACAGCAGGGTAACTGTCCAGCTGTGTTTCAGACCAGAATCCTGCAAAAGAGCAATGCCAACATTTTCCTAAAGAGGTATCAGTATTAGTCATTAAGTACTATTTTACAACAAAAATGGATTACATTTCCCCCAGAGACTGGAGTTACGGGACACTCTGTGTTGGGGAGCAACAGATTATGTATTATAAGAATCCAAGTGACATTAGTCATTTTGCCCAGGGTCAATGCATATTTGGCATGCATGCATCATTCCACCAATTACAGAATATGAAATAAGGAAAACAAACTGCTTTGAAATATTACCAATCCTTTATTCCTAAGAACATTTTAGTTGTGGCAGAAACTGTCATGTTTGGAATAGTTTTGCTTGTGTCAAAAGTCACTGCCTCATTAGCATAACATTAATATTAACCTTTCAGTAAGATACATCTGCTTTGGAGTTAATGAACTGGAGAACTTCACCTCAGATCCATCAGAAACACCCAATACCTGCATTGGGTTATCAGTGTTTGATAATTGTAGTAGTACACATGCAGTTCTGTGGAGGTGAATAAATTTTCCTTTATCTACTTGGGTGATTGCCTAACATATTTTCTCTTTCTTTTGACATTATTTTACAATTAGATCTGTAGGGTCTAATTAGTTCAAGTTGAGTTCAGACTTGCATTAATTATATTTTTTATCTCATTAAATTCACTGACATCCTCTACTTCAAAATATTTTTTCACTGTATCATACTTAATAAATTGCATTTCCCACACTTCATCTATGAGGAGAAATTGGATCTCACAGTTGTGAAATGATGGCTTGCTTTCACAAACACTGTCAAGTGACTGGTACTACAGGGATTTTTAAAGATGGTATTCTCCCATCTTAATCCCAGGGATCCAGTAGGGTTTGGAACTTCAAGCTCGCTTTCATTGACCTGTTTATCCGATCTAATCATAGACATTCCTTTTTCAAGTCTATATTTTGTGTTATTTATGACTATTACACAAGTCTTAGTCTGATATCGGTGGTAACATTCCTGTCAGATTGAATCTAAGGAAAATGAGAGTGCTCTTTTCACCACTGACTAAATCTCGCCCTGGGAAAATTTTGATGTTATCGCCTGTTTCTCACAAGAGCACCCAAGGTTCTAACATTTAATATTTCATGTCATTGCCTCAACTTACGCATATTTTGCTGGTTAGTGTTTTGAACAGACAGTGGTTTCGCTAATTAAAGGTGATTAAATGAGTCACTGCTTTCAGAAAACAGTGTTACCTACTTCTCTTTGCTGCATATTAACCTCTGAAAATTCAGAGTGTTGTGTCGTTTCTTCAGTCAATGCGCTTTTCTCATGATATTACTGTTTCTTCTCCCTAAGGGTGTGTTCATGCATGAATCACCTTAAATTTGTTCCAATCTGCATTTTTATTTTGCCTTTTTGTAGCCATTTCTGCAAATTGAAAAGCTACAGATTTGCACAAAGTGGCAGGAACTTGAACTAGAGATATTATTTTAATGATTCTAAATGAAACTGTACTGCTTCCCACAGTATCATCCCACTCTTGACAGTCTTCTCATCTGAACATCCACTACAATAAAGCGCAATAAGATGATCTGTGTCCCTGTGCAACAAAGCCTTGCAATACGCGCTTTTAGATTCCTGCAATTAATGGTTGCTTTTTCCAGCATGTGTGTATAAATAAGCCTCCAGTGACTTATCCTCCATGGTCCAGGTCACTGTGGTGCCATATCACAGCAGACATGAGCACTTCAAGGTGGCAGGAAGAGTTCAGCAGCCGGCACTGGCCCAGGATGCTAATCCCAGAGCCGGTTCAGAGGTTCACCAGCAGGTCAGGGGAAACAGCAGCCAACTCCGCGACTGACAGCACAGCCCCCAACCCCCTTTAGCGGTTTCTGCTCTCCCATGCTGATGCTGCCATCGCCTCCACGCCAGACGGCTGCTGGCCTACAGTTGCGCAGCTGCTGCATGTGATACGCTGCACACTGATGAGCTACATCAATGCATGGTGCTCTCCCTCAGTTCCCTTTTCTAGAGCTCCTCAACTGGAATGGAAGTGCATGCTCGTGCATGAAATCTGTGGAGTTTGGAACTGCTTATAGATGCATTTTATGGCATATGGCCTCAAAGAAAGGTGATGCAATGGCTTAGCTGCCCATTACAAATCCTCCTTTGCTCCATGGCTGTATGATTTCATTGTGCTTTTCTGATGCAAGTCTGAGGCACCACCACAGCCTTCGGCCTTTATGTTCTTTGTCAATCTGCAACATAATTATCTCCTAGTCATTATGTTACATTACATGCATTTAGCAGACGCTCTCATCCAGAGCAACTTCCAGCACGAGACAAGAGAAGTGAATCCATCCCAGTTATGTGAGTAACAGTGACAGACCAGGTTGATCAGCAAGCACATGCACAACATTATTCAAGCAGTCTTTTTAATGTTTTCACCTCAACAGAAATAATGTAAAAAGATTATTATTGACATATTTATGTTGCATCCTTTTCCACCTGACTTACACAGCATTAGTAGGGCTTGATATTTAATGATGCAATCCACGTTATGTACCTCATTCAAGGGTAAAATGGCTGTAACCATCATGCAAACCAGTAATTTTTAGTTGCATTTAGTTATATCAATTAATTGTAAATCCATTCCCAAACCACCACCACATAACTGCCCAGATTATTTTCTTATCTCCAAGTACAAAGCCTCCCCATTCCACTCACTGTATGAAAATAATCAGGGGTGTACCTAGTGATGGTGGTGATATATCTTGTTAGCAAAAGTTTCAGGTCACTGTGAATTTACAACTTGGGCAGAAATGAATGGATAAAGGAGGATGGAATGGGGAACGATGACTGGGATGCTCCATGTAGATGAGGGAAAATTTTATACATAGAAGGACTGTCCAGTAAGCTTGGGAGAGGTCTGCGAGGGGGCTTTATGCAGCTTTGCTGTAGCCCCGTCTTTGCTGCCAACCTCTAAAAATGTAGACCCACTTTTTGTGAAGTGCTCTTTCCACCTTGTGCCAGTCACATCCAGACACACATGATTTAGCACTCAGCCCTGTAAACAAGTATGGGCCGGTTCAGCAGGTCCACCTCCAGAGGTCCCAGCTCATATCCTGCTCACCCCACATGCGAAATGAGCTGTTTGGGCCAGAGTCCAAGCCCTGAGCGGACCGAGTTGGCCTGTACGGCTGTTGTTCTTGGCAGCATCTCCAGTTAAAGAAGCAGGCGGTTCGCGAATCCTGCAGATTCTTTTGTCCCAGAGAAGCATTCGCTATTGAGCGTTGCATCCTTCATGGTACTGAATTCTGGGGAATAGGTTCAAAAGGCAAACAAAATGGAAGCTTGTGTGTTTTAGTAATTTTTTCCCCAAATGCTATCTAAGACTTGATCACAGGCAAGAAGATACACACTCTGCACTCTGGACATGGAGTGTCATCTACTATTTAAGTTACAGAACTGAGGAGTTCCAGTGATGGAACTTTAGGTTCAATATTGTATGGATAGAATTTTCAGCAGGTGTTGAGCTTTGATTGCTGCACAATATCTTTCATCCTGTAATATTCAATGAACATCACCAAGTCCTGAAGTGTCAACCATGATGTTTAACACATTTTGACCAAATTTACCTGCTTGGATTGGTGATGGAAGTGGGTTCCATAGTACGAGCCCGTGCACAAATGCTGTGAGAGGACACGGCAGGTGAACGTGCCATGTCATGTGACAAATTCAGAATTACATGGAAACTGCCTGTAAGGTCACCAGACCAGTAAATCCTGGTTATTGGAACTAGTATAGCCTGTTTTAGAATTCTGAATTATACATTAGCTCTCAGGTGAGAATTTCCTAGGCAGTTCTAAATTGCTACAAGGCCATTTTTGGCTGCAATGCTGTGTTTCACAAACCTAAATTCTTCTATAAAAATGGCAAAGGAATATAATAAATGGCTTTCAAACTTTCCTTGACATTATATGGAATGTTGTGCTCTTCTATAGCTAAACCTAAATCACAAAAACGTTCTGTTGTAATGACTGAAGGACTGCACTTCTGAATAAGGAATACCTACAATATTGCTTGCAGGGGAATGCGATTTTATAGCGTGTTTGAATTTCCAAAAAGAAGTGAATAGCAAAGCACCTAGTGTGGGTCCAGAAAAAAATAAAAAACTGTTATTTACAGATAAGCCTTTAAAGGTCCACAGACTTTTTGTGCACTTGATAAATCCAACTAACTAGTTTCCCTGGGGTGAATTTAAAAAAAATATATATATTTTAAGCTCCAGTTAGATAATGATAACTGAAAGGCAAAACAATGATAATATATTAAGACTAGCCCTGGGTGCCCTTTAGTTCTAAAACCTGATTGTCAGCCTTCAGAGAGATGAGAGGGATTTTTCTGATGTGGGGAAAGAGAGGAATGTCATTTTTGGCTGATGTGAGAGAAGCTGCCTTTCACTAAACCTGGCCAACACACTGTCTGTCTCACCTTTCTTGAAATAATCATCACTTCATAAACAGGAGCAGCAGTCAGACAGGGCCATTTAGTGATTTTTGTGTGTTTTCATTAGGGGAAAAAGAATACAACCAAATAATAATAATAATAGAAATGTAAATAGCCTGCCATGCCAGCCCATAATCCATGGGTTGGCTGCAAACACAGAAAATTCCCACTGCGGACTCTTTGGGTGGCCAATCAAAACCAAGCCTTTAAAAGTAAGAGTGCAAGGCTGCTTTTGTTGGACGCAAATACGCACATCTTTTACCCTGGTGTAAGGTAAATCCAGCAATCCCAAGGTCAATCAAAAAAGTTCAACGCTCAAGCTTTCTAGGAATGGTTAGACTCTGTTTACCAAGGCCTTTTAATCAAATAGTTGAGCCTTTTCTTGCTGCTGTGGGCCAAAGGGGATGCATGTTGTTCTGTTGGCAGACAGCTGAATTTGAGATTTGTTTAAACGTAGCACTATGAAAGCTTTAGGATTTTCTAGTCTTTCTGGTCAAATTAAATAAAACAGCACTCACACGATACTGTGAGAACGGAGCACAAAGGGTAGAGTGTGTATATTTGGAAGGGCCAGGTTTTGTGCAGGGTGTCTCTGCTCAGATAAAAACATGCAAGCATAAGACATACCATTCAAAACTATTGAGAGTTGGGTTACAATCCATGCAGAAACATGTAATGCAGCTTGTTTTTGTATCTGCTTTGGATTTTAAAGCTGTGGCCAGAGCCTTTTCCTGGGATTTCGCATTCTAACTTTAACTAATAACTTTTTGCAGGGTTGAATTTTCAGCCGACTGCTTCCTATAATGATTTTTGAGCCACATTATTCTCCACCTGAATTAATATTTCAGAAGGGATAAGATATTTCTTATCACAGGAGATTTCTCTTCTGAGGGTTTGCTGTTGCATTGGCCTTGTCTTGGAGTTTGAATGTTGATGGATGGTTGTCATTGGAATCTGCCTGAAACCAGCTTTGCTCAACATGACCCTGACAAGCTGGAGATCAGCACCTTCTCCAGCACACAGCTCCATAGTGATTATAAGTGATGTTTTATACTTTTCAGTTGAAAAAAGTTTTAATTTGCCTGGTCTGTGTTCTTGTAACCTAACCACAACAGGATGTCAAAAGGGGCATGCCAATTACATCCAGTCTGGAGCCAGAAAGATGACGAACACTCAGAAACATGCCCCCCCTTTCAAGTTGGGCACACTGGGTGAATGTGGGGCCTTGCTGACACCAGAACTGGGTCAGAGTCAAAAAGTTTAAGGTGGCTCTCACTTTGTAACTCTGGCTGTAATGAGCACCTGCTGTCACTCTGTGGCTAAAACATCAGTTTGAGACACACATGGGAAGAGTTGACCACTGTGGAAAACCATAAAACTTAGTCACTGGCAATAAAACCCTAAACCATAAACATTAGTCACCCGTGAGCATCACCTCATTTTAAGAGCAGACCTAAAATAGAGCGCTGCCAGATGTGGAAGCCGAAGCCATGTTGTCAGTTTTAATTAGTTCTTCATTACTTGAGCTGGTTTTTATGTGAGTGGCAGATAGCTGCTTTTATAAATAAGCATCTGCAGATTGTTTTCTGAAACTGTAATCTCTTGCATTTTGGTTTTTTGTGCATATCCCAACACACAAAGCAGAACATTTTTTTTCTGTTTTAATTTAATTCCAGATGCTCAGCTGGAATGTACGGTTTATATGAAAAGATCAGATGTGTAAACACCACTGTGTCTTCCTGTGTTTCCATGAGTATGTCCCACCAGCTGAGCGTTTGCCAGCTGACCCACAGAAAATATGCAAAAAGGCCAATTTCGCAATTCCCTGACAGCCTAATGTACAGAAACTGAATTTCAGCTGACATTGCCAAATATTTTGCATTCCATACCTATGTAAGGAGGCTTGACATTCACTGAATCATAGAGTGCTTAGAGTCTTAGACATCTCCCAAACAATTCATTTATTGTAGCTGTGATTGCTGTATAGTGTTTCCACTGCAGAATTGCATGGTGCATGATAATTTTGCAGTGGGACTGTGGTTTGATCTGCAGGGGTTCTGACATATTCCTACCCTGGCAGGGTAGAAATAAGCAATCAACAAATCAGAAAACATACCACCTGGTTAATCACACAGAAAAGACATTGTCACATAAGGACAGCAGGGGCAGACTAGAACACTGATTCTCAGTCCTGCTCCTGGAGGCCCACTGTCCTACATATCTTCTATCTATCCTTGCTCCAAACACACCTGATTAGTGTGATTAACATGCTCTTGATTAAATCAGGTGTGCTCAGCTAATCAAAAGTGCCACTGATGAGTTCAGTCAGGTAGGTAGAGCAAGGATACATAGAAGATATGCAGGACAGTGGGCCCCCAGGAGCAGGATTGAGAATCAGTGGACTAGAAGACACCGTGGACTATCATATGATGCAACCACCTTTAACTCATTGAAAATCATCTGTTACTGTGGAAGGCATAAAAGAGTTAGTATATTACTGTCATTGAGGCCTATCTCTGTCACAAGAGACCGTGCAATTACATTTACAATCATTCATTTTGCAGATGCTCTTATCCACAGTGACTTTAAGGGCATTCAGTGGATATCACCTTGCTCTACACTTCTGTTCTACCTTGCACAGTTGTCACTAAATGATTACCAGATTCACAGGGTGCTTATGCAATGAAGTGCGCCTTTACAAACAAAAGCCTGAAAACCAAACATGGAAGTTACAAAAAATAGGAAACCTTGTTTCTGGCAAGGATAAATGTGAGAGCTAAAGCCTGGGGCATCATGCCTGACAAACTTTCAGCGCATCAGGTTTTAGTGTGCCTGTCAAATTCCCACCATTTGACAAGCAAAAACAGTGTTTTTAGCATCTCTGGCTTCTCTTCTAACCTTTGTGGCTTCCATTGGTTAGGACATCCCCTGCGGCGCAGAAAACATTAGTACAATCGTTTATAGCCGATTACAGACATCTCACAACACAGCCACTGCCATCTCTTGTCAGATGAACCAATCCAGTTGCCCCATTTCAGTTTTGCAGGATGCCGGTATCTGAGGTTATCCTTTGTGGGAAGTGGGGGGGGAAAGCAAATCAACTCTTGAGATGAGGTGCTAAGAACTGCATGGACACGGCGACCTTAATTAGGCCCCTGGGCCACTTTCTTCTTTATCCTAAATGTCCATCGTGACCGAGTCAACAAATTTCCACAGATGGGAAGGAAATCCTCCATTTCTGTTGCTTCTGATTGAATTCAATTTTGCCTGAGCAAAAAAAAAGAAAAAGAAAAACAAATAGTCCAGCCAGTTGTGCCAGACCAAAATGGATTTCCACAATCAGGAGTAATTTGGCCTCCCGGCAACAGCAGAGATTGTGGATTAAACCCACCACCCATTAAAAAGAATGTGGGGTAATGCGATGACTCATATTTTAATAGATTTAACCTTTTCAAAGGCAGCCAGTCATCCAGCCTCACTGTGTCATTATTGATTGTTTTTCACACTATGGGAGCGGTGCAACAAGTGTGGGCGATTTGAAGTCGCATTTTTAGTTTGACCGGTATTATCACCTGCCTCTCTCGCTTTGTTTGCTGAAACAACATTAAAAATCCTCACAGTAGGGACATTTCCGGTGGTTCAAACTATGCTCCATGAAAGCTGGAGATGTAAGGCAGCACGTCATTTGAAGATAAAACACAAAATGCTACACATGAAACGTTACTAGTTTGACAAAATCTGTATAACCGACACATAGTGTTGCATTTGTGTCATGTGTATAGTGGCACAATAAGAAAAGTTTGTGTTTTTATATATGTGTTGTAAATGGCTCAGCCTGCGACAACAAATAGTTTGATGCAAGGAAGTGTGTGTGCGTGCGCATGCATATGCGTGCGTGTGCGTAAGGGGAAGTGAAGCTGTGAAGGCCTTCCTTATGAATACATGATGTCCTTCCAGACTCATTTCCTTTCATTCAACCCCTCTGTTTTCTGCCCACATAAATAACAATCAAACCAAAAACAAGGACTTTACATGATGATGTGCATCAGCTGTGGAACAACAGGAAATTGCTGGTCTCTCTTCAAGGTTTTTCCTCACTGTAGTCAATGTTCATTAACCCAGAATGGTCAAGTCAGTCTTGTGTTTTCAAACAGAGCCTATGGTGACGCTACAGGTGTATGAGAAAAGATGCTGGTGTGAAATGTGGAAGTCAGTCTAATCAGTGTCCCACAATTTTTGGAGTCGGGGCCAATTCCATTTAAATTCAGTCAATTCAGGGAACAAATGGAAATTTTCATAGAAAATGATGGGCAATTTTCAATGTATTAATTTAATTTCAGTTTATTCCTTGAATTGTCTGGATTAAAACAGAATATATCCAAACTGTCATTTTTACCTCACTGTTTTACAAAGATGCAAAAAACTTAATAATATTTGCATATGTAATAATGCATCTGATATATAAATTATTATGAAGCCAGGACCAAAAAATATTTGAAAATGTGTAAAAGCTTATAAAATAATCTATAAAATTTACCATCACTCTCTTGAATGCCAAGAAGCATTCCAACTAAAACATTTCTTGAGGCTACACAAACATAAGTTAAACAGGGCTGATGGCTGGACTATTAGTGGTTCTGCGGGTTGTTCAAATACTCATTCAAAACATGGCCATAACTTATTAAGACCTGTGATGGAAACAAAAACCAGAAACCCATGAATCTCCAGCAGATACCACTGATCATGGTTCTGACATGACATTATCAAATGTCAAAATCATATGCCTGTTTTTCCATCTCATGTTAAAGTAGGTTGGCAGATGAAGTTCAAGGTGAAGTTCATTCACTGGTTCATTCGTTGTTCTGTTGTCTACTGTCTTAACTCACCATTGTGCTGTGCAAGAGGCAGTATTCCCTACTTCTACAATATCTGTTTGCCTAACAGATGCGCTTATCCAGGGTGACCTTCACAGGTTTTATTCTACACATTATCCATTTACACAGCTGTCTATATAACCCTTTCAGAGATAATATGGATTCTGGAATAGAAAATATTCAAACATTCCCATTCATTTGTCCATTTGCTTAGCAGAGATACTTATCAAAGGCAACCTACATAGTTTAATGCCTGAATGTCAAGCCTGGCAAAATAAAGAAAGACTATGTTGTGTTCCAGGCAACAAAACCTACCTGCTATTAGTACATTGCAGGATGGACTGTCACTCACAGTTTTGGGGTGCCAGCAGCTAGCACTTTATAACACCGTAAGATGTTACAACCAGATGCAAGTCTGTCAGTCATAGGTCATGATCTTAGAGACCACAAGGTACAACACTACTCCAAAGACATTATCACTTCCCATATTTGTTATGGCTGTTGCACTGCCAGCTGAACCAGAAGCAGCAGGTTGCAACAACCTGTATATCAGAAATACCTCTGTGAGGTGGCGTTTGCACAGTCATCTTTTGCAGGCCTGATGGCCACACAGGGCCCCTGTGCCCAGTAATGTTAATTGATGCTACAGAACAAGAAGCTTGTATAAACATCTCAGATGGACTGGCCAGCAGTGAACTTTAACCATGAATCAAAGTTTTGTGAATGCCATCCTTATGGAAAAGTGAAAAACAATCATCCACCATCAGAATGTTCCAGCATAAACTGATTCAGTTTGTTAAAGCAGTGAGGTATATGGCAATGTTAGCAGAGTTTTTGCATATTTCCTTGTAAGAGCGCAAGGATTTGTGTTTTGCACTGAGACAGAACTGATGTGTCCAGTACATGTTTTAGTGCTTTATTGTTTGTATACAGCCTTATTGATTTCAATATTCCATCCACCAACATAGAAGTTGTTAGCATGCCTTATGTATTAATACCAGGGTTATCTTATTATTGTGTGTGGATGCTCTGGAGGTATTCCCTCCCTCCTTACATTTTCAGTGCACTTATAAAATTAGCATCTTAAAACATACCTGTGCTCCTACTGGTGGTGCAAAACCTGGGGAGTGTTACTGATCTGAAATCATTTGCATGACATATATTCTCACCTGCTAGGGATGTGGATGTCCAATTTAATCTGATGGTGTAGACCATCCCAGATGGTCTCCGATGCAGGTCAGTAATCACCATGTACTGTGGCAGACATTTAGGCTACTCATCTGTAATGGGTCTTTGTGGAGATGACACAAGAAGGTGTCTGTCACACAGCCTCTGACTTTGTGAGTAATTGGTGAGTAGGTGCTCAAGTCCACGGCCTCTGGACAGTCCACCCACCCCACCACTTATTTATGCATGCACTGTATGACTACAGAAGGAGACCTCTGAATGGCTCCCTGAACTGGAGAGAATCAGAGAGAGTCAGCATATTCTCACGCTGGGAATGATGCATTGGAAAATGTCTCTGCTCTTGCCTGTGGGCTGCGAGAAGATGAGAAATAAAACTTGCTGAAAGAAATTGGATGTAATGACAGAAATTAAGAGAGACTATAAAAAGGCGTTGGTCACTGGCCTTGGGGGTGCTATATAATCTTGGACAAACCCCTCCCATGTTTGCTTATGAGGTGTCATGAGAACCAATGTGAAATTTTTGTCCTAATTACAACTTCGAGGGGCTGTAATTGAGTGTATTTACAGTCAGTCAGTTTAAACCCTAATGAATACCACTTGTGCAACTACGGCGTTCAAGAGCCGAAGTTCAGATGAGGTCAGGCAGTGCTTTTCAAGGAGAGAATGCTTTCTCTAGCTGTCTAATATTTGCTGATTTTCAAAATGTGCCTGAGCCCCTACCTAAAAAGATTTCCATACTTGGATACCAACTTTGCTCACATAGATTGCTTAAAAATGTGTTCTTTCTAAATGTCAATATCCAAAGTTAAGCTATATTTATTCTTTCTTTAGTGGGTGGATGTCTTGCATAAGTGCAATGAACTCTGCTGACACGTTGAAGGGAGAAGGCTCTGTTCTTTAAGATGTACCAGACTTTTTGGAACATTTGATGTAAACCACACACGTATAGCGCTTATAAACAAGGGAGGTTGAATGAACTTGGGCGATCTCTAAACAATCTGCCTGCCAAATTGCATTAAGTCTTAATTCAGACCAAAAGAATGGGATATAGCATATACCAGGCTTTATTTTCAACTTGATTCAACGGCTAGGGGTTCTTTTCAGAAGTAATTAAACATCGGAATTGAACCATGTGCAATTCTCCATTTTATGTCTAAGTTTATTTGTCCAGATTGCATGTAATGAAATTCTCAGACTAAATGTACCGCTTGCATAAAATAAAGTAAGAACAGATATTTTAGTATGAAGCCATTCCTGCTGCTAAAGATCCAATGCAATTCTAGAATCATATATAAAATGTATGCATGGATATCAGATTGTGGTGGATTTATCCATGTTGATTTTTCCAAATGTACTCAGCTGCTTCCATTTTGTAATGGAGTACGCAGATATCTTGAGTGTGCATGCATCCAGTTTCCTGACAGCACTAACCTGCAATGCCACATCATGCCTGAAGTTTTGATTAATAAGGAGAGACAAGGTTTTTAGACTGTTCAAATGTGCATGACCATCAACTCGCATGACTTTGAAATGAAGTCCGTGAATTACTGAGGTTATGTAGGACCTGTTTTAAATGTATGATACATTTACAGCACACACACACACACACACACACACACACACACACACACACACACACACACACACCCCTGTGAAATGCCTGAATACCATCAAGGTCTACAGCTCATAGCTGTTGAGAAACTGTAAAGCCACAGATTCACTGAGTGACTCCATACACCCCTAGATATGTGTATCATCTTCAAATGTCATTCCAAAGATGCAGCTGTGGATGACAGTCCTGCAAACGGTGTGCATTGTGTTACTCTGCCTGCATTGTTAACATCAGCTTCATTCTATCATGAACAATCCCCCGTCTTTTCTCGGCTTCTTCAGAGCTTACTTCCTGGGTTGATACATGCTGCTCACTCTAGTGTGGACGGTTCAAGAGCATATGAAGAGGGTCCTTTGTTGGGGTAACCATTCTGACCAGCAGTAATGGACCTTACAGGGCTCACAGCTCAGTTCCTTATCATGCACAACAACACTCACATATGTTTCAATGCTTGGGAGCACACTTTATTGAATAACAACAGTTCTATGACTTCAGTGCATTCTGCACTGATGTCAAACTGAGCACCCAAGAGGCAAGGGTAAAGTACTGTGTTGTATAAATAGTTACTGTAGTTAAACATATAAGAAGTCTGCAAACCATTTTGTGGTGCCTTGTGCCTATAGTCCTGCAGTGAATGCTGTCATGGTTATGCCTCGTGTGACACGTGTGACAAAGTTTCGGTGTCTTGCCCAGCTGCATGGAGCACTCAGCCAAAGCCACATAACAGCATGTTCCCAACATTGATCTACTGTGCCTGGGCTCTGGAAACCATTACTATATCAGTTAATTTGATATGGAAATACATGCTCTTCCCAGAGAAACAAATAACAGGCTCTGTCTCACAGAGTGTGGGCCAGCCTTGGATCACAGCTTTCCTTGTGTGATGATTTCTCTCACACTGGAAAACTTTAAAACTGAGAAAGTATATTTCCAATGCTGATGTCAAATGATTTGACTTCCTGTACAGTGTAAGCAATTAAGAGGTTTTGTGCATTATAAACGACTAATTTTCTAAATGTGGCAAGTGGTTAAATCATCATATGTCAATTTCCCAAAACAGTCAGAATTGTATCCAGTTTGTTACCAGATGCTTTTATCCAGGTTGACAGTCTTCAAGGCCTGTGTAATACCAGTAAGGTATGAAATACAAACTGTAAAGTATAAAGTAAAAGTGGTATGAAAAAGTATAAGCTTAAGGTATGAATAAACTGTTCTGCCTTTTGAGTTTCACCTTTTGCCCTCTAATTATGAGTTTAGAACCAACACCACTAATCGTCAGTAACCAGCATGCCTAAGTCTTGCATTCCATAATAAATTATAATAAAATAAAATAAACATAAAAAAGTGCATTCAGATTCACTGACGGTTAATCTGGTGTGAAATTAAATCTACTTTTCAGCATGAGAATTTTGTCTGCCTTTTCTACAAAGTTTTAAGTAAGTGTCTTTCATCTGTCATGGAATATTGTTGTGAAACGTTTCTCTTGCGTGAGCTGACATTGATTGAATTGTGCCGAGCTCCAGGAATTCATCAGCAAGGCTACCATATGGGTCGTTGAATTATTGGCTACCTCTTGCTGTGAATTAGAGTCTCAAATAATATTAAGGCCTAAGTACCGGAATGAGAGCTGCAGTCCTTGACATATGCTGCATAGCATTGTGTATTGTGTAACCAGAAAGGACTAAAGAATCACTACTTTATTACGGTATTAGGCTCCCCTGGATGTCAGAGCTATTAACCTTGAAATAATATTAAATTGGAGCCTAAATACTGACAATGAGCTTAATATATCATCAGTAGGACATGGCTTTATTCCATGCCTTTATTATGCCTTTGCTATAGCATAGCAAAGTCCATCCATAACTGGTGGATAAATATAGCTTTGCCTGAATGCATAAGGGCAGTGCCTTCATCTGTCATGAGGAGCCGGGCAGCATGACTTACTCAATTCAGATGTGCTGTGCTGAGATGGACAAACATGCGAAGCTCTGCCAAGGCAAAGCGAGTAAGAGATCGGTAATGATTGCACGGAACAAAAGAGCGGGTTTGTGGCGCGGGGCGCTGCTGGCTGCGTTTCGGACATGTCCTCCCCTGATCCCCAGCACCTGGCCTGGCACATTCCGCAGGCATGATGAAAAAGCCAATTTGTCTTCGGGTGAACCCGTTTGAGCTGTGGTTGAATCACAGGGAGAGGTTTGTAATAAAAAAAAGCTGTTTTTACTTTGATTACCAAGGGCAGAAGTGATCCAGGGTTTTATCCACAAGCAAATGTATTTCTTGCAATTTACCATCTTAACATTTTCATGTGTTTATTATCCTTTTAAATATTACAGTGAAAATGTTAGTTATTAGAAATCTTTTTAACAAACAGAGGTAAAATGTCTACTCCTCTCCAGAAGGTTGCTTCTGATAAGTAAGAAAGACTACTATTTTCCAAACAGTAGCACTGGTGAAATGCTTGAAGGGTTTTATATTTTCTTTTAGAACCACCACAGATTACTTCATTCATTCATTAATACGTTATATGTCGCAGATGGTCTTGTCCAGGACAAGTTGAAGGTCTTTATGTTAACATACATCAAATGTACATATCATAAGCAACAAGACCATGACTGAGAAACAGTACATGATTGTAACAGTTTGTGCATGTATAGCATATTGTATGTAGAGTGTTTAAAATTCATCCATAAAAGAAACATACCTCCATCATGCTAACATGCACATAGCGCCTAATAAAGACCAACATTACCATATATATTATGGCATTCATGTGGTGCCAAACAGTGATCCATGAAAGCAACATTTCCTTGCATCCTACTAACATATTCACAGTGCAATGATCTGTGAGAGCAATGCCATCCTGTATCAGATTGCACTCCAGGTTGGAGTAATCATGTCATGAGTGTGAGGTGTAGAAATCATCAAGCTTCTGGAATCTGAGGGTTGCAGATAGCTCATTCCATCACTCAGGGGTCAATGAGAAAAAAAAGAGGCAAGTTCCACATGATCAGCTATGGAGGGGAGAAACTAACAGACAGACAGACATTCATGAGTGCAAGGTTTATCCAGTTATGTAAGGCCTGATGATGGATCACTGGTAGGAAGCCACGCCCTTGATAGCCCAGTAGGACAGCAACAGGGGTTTTACTTTGATGCAAGGTTTGATCACAAGCCAGTTAATTAGGTAAAATTGGGGTTGTGTTACTACATGGTACTTGAATTTTGCTACTAAATCCAAATCAATCAATCCAGGTCAAGTGAAACAAATCTGCCAGTAATTGATCCATTTAATGATCAACTCAAAAACATGTACAGTTAACATATTTTAAGAAATGTCCTGACTTTTAATGGGGGGAGTTTTGTTAAGCTTGAAAATACGCTTTATCCTATCGATTCAATGTTTACAGAAAGTGATAGTTAAACCAAAAGGACAGCTGGCTGACATCCGCCTGTGGCTTTGCATGTGGGAGTTTTTTGACCTGACCCCCAGACTGAACAGGGAGACGGAGCCATGCTCTCTTTCTCAAGCTGCTCTGTGTATGCTGGCAGTGAGTGACGGCTCTTCGCCCGACCTGGTCCCAGGGAAGCGCAGCGCCGGGTGGGAATTCTGTCCCGACAGCTTAAAATAACAGCCTCAGCAGAGGGAGGTGAGGCTCCGTTCATGTTGCGCCGCTGCAGCTTTGACCTCGTCCCCTCTTGGCCCTTTCGTCCCTGGGCTGGGATTTCTTTGCGTTTGATCCGAGGTTCGGCCTCTTCTCCCGATGGTCTCCTCCTTCTCCCTGGCGTATGGAAAAAATGTTTTCCTTTGCCTTTAAATTTTCTCCGGCCTAACAAGAACCGAGCCGCTCTTGTTGATTTTCCTCATCCTTCCCTCCATTGTTTGGCCGTTTGAGTGGACCGGTTGTTGAGAGGAAGATGACAGCTCGAGAGCAGGCAGCAAAAGCACGGCAGACAAAAGGCAGAAGTCGCTCCAGGGGTGCGCGATGTTCTGCTCAACAGTCGTTAGCCTCAGAGGTTTTTCATCTGCCAACTTTATAAACCGCAGTTCCTCCCCTTGCTAATTTTGAGCGCGTTCCGAATGCTGCAATTTGCTCTGGAGTCTCGAGTAAACCCTTTTTTGACTCCCGTGTTAACCGCAATGCCCGTCTTGCCTGTCAGCAATAGATGGATGACCACTGTGTGCATGTTTATAAAAGCTTCGCTTTCTGACCTGGTGGTTTCAGCAGCAAGGGATGGCTGGTGTTTAGGGGAGCCAGTCTGATGCAGATTGCAGGGTGTCACCCTCAGGCAAAGACAACAGATGGAGGTGTGGAAGGTGGAGATTGCGGGTCCATGAAGGCCCTGGTTAGTCTGGAGACAAGGGAGGGATAGCAGACAACCGGTGCTGCCCGCTGGAAAGAGGAGGGAGTGGAAAAAAAACAACATGCTTGCTAAGTTCAAATTTAAAAAGTGTGGTTTGAGCGTTTACAGAATGTATTTCAGGTGATAGATGGCTTCAGATGGCTAAAGTCAGGAGAAGCTGTTGATCTAAGAGTCCTGTAGTGAATTCCACTAAACTCCATTAAAGCAAGAATGTCACATTGCATTTTTTTCCACAGGAATCTACTTTTCTGTATAATGATGTACATGTAAATGACAAGAGTGCCATTAAATTGTGCGAGTGGGAAGCTTTTCCATGACACATCTGAAAGACTGAGAATCTGTCAATTTTAACTGAGAAAAGGTAGTTTCATTGAGCAGCTGCTGCAGTGCCATGGAGCATATATAGAAACTGAACAATTTTCTTCAATGACTTACACTGTTTTAGACATTAGATAAAGGCAACATGACAACATATTAAAAGCCTAGCAATATTGTGTAATTTGAGATTGTAATTGCAATGTTACATTTACATTTCATCAAGACAATGGCTACATATTGGTGAAATATCTTCATCTCATATATTACGTTCCCATAAAGCATTCACTCAGTGTTTCACATGGTCTTATAAAGGAGGCTATAAAGAAACCGTCATCTATTTGGGATACAAAAGGCACAAGGCATATGATGTGATAGGAAGGAAAGGAACTGATGCGAAGGTTACCCGGGCCAGACACTTCTAAAAACACTGCAGCAAAGCCCTATGGAGTGATCTGACCTACTTTATGTGTCACCCTGTAATGGCAACAGTGGGAAGTGGGCTTTAAACACAGGAAAGAACAAGATACGCAGGCCGCGCACAATTGTTTCACCACATGCACAATCAAGTGTTTCAGCTGAGGTCACTTACTGTAGAGAGGCGAGGGCGTTTCTGATTCTATAGAAGCAGAGTCCTGTAGACCTTGAGAAAAATGTTTCAATTACTATTGAATCACGCCTGACCATGCACACCAGATGAATTGGCTTAAGTAGTCAAAATCTATTATTAATGCATTTATTAATTAATAAAATTAATTAGCCAAATAGTGAGTCACCTGGCCTTACATTAAATCCTCAGATATCTCAAGTGATATTCTTCATCAAAACAAAATATTTTCTGAAGGCATCACAACTGGTGAAGCCTGCACAGTGATTCGGGCCAAACAACAGGGCAACTGTTTTGCCCTTTTCCTGTCTTGGATATTTCCAGTTCTTGTGACCTACTTTATTAATCGTGTTGTGACCAGGTCCCCTCACTGTTGCGACTACATGGTATTTTCATGAAGTGTCCTGCATCTTATCAGACAGAAGTGACAGATTTGTCCAGAGGGTCAGTCTGTCATTGCAGCAGCATGCATTGAGCTCTGTCACTCATATCTCTTACAGCCCTGGTATGAGAAGAGCCATGTTACCCTATGTTATAATGACATGTAACACGATGGACCTAAATGGTGTCGGTTTTTTTTAACATCTGGTATGTTTTATTACAGTCTGAGAATGAAAATATCATCCCGCAAAATTACACATGCCTACAACAGTAGGTTCTCAGGGTCCTTATTGCTGGTGTATACGTGCATCAGGGGACTGATTGTTTCACAAAATGAGCCATATACGAGCTATTCTTTTGTGGCTGGTTCTAAAGTGTTGACATTTAATTGAGCATTTGTTAGTATTGTTGCTAATGAGTTCAGTATTACCCGCTCTCTCGTTCCCTCTCTCAGACTCAATAGGGGGTTGTTGCATCTGTCAGACAATACTGCATGTGCTGAAAGGTTTCAAATGATTCTAATCAGTTTACAGAAAAAAGGATAAGGAAATCATATAAAATACCTGGTTAAAATATTTCATAGAAACAGGATAACTTCATTCAGACTGGAAATCTAACACTTAGACACAGTTGCAGTGACATGGTCTTAAGTGCAAGATTGTTGTAATATGACATTAAAATGGATTTCAGAAAGTGATGGTTTTGCTTACAAAAAACTAATAGAATTTAGTGACTTGGTTATAGCATTTTTTTTTAGCATCTGTCTTTTATCCATCAAAGAAGAAATACAAAAAAAAAAAAACTAGCTCAAAAATGAATGTTAACTTAATGAATGTAAAACTAACAGTCCATCTTTTGTGGTCTCCCATCCCCCTAAATAAATAAATTTCAACCATTGTCTAAACACATTACATGTGATGTACTCAATGCATAATACATTCTACATTAACTTGGGTCTGCAGACTAGACGGTGAGTCATGAATTATGGATGGTTATTCCTGGCCAGAGTCACATTTTGTTTATATTTTTTTTCCAGTGTTTGATCTTGCTACTCTTCAACCATTTTCCTATGTAGTAATGATTACCACAAAAAAGGGTTCTATTCAGCAAGGGTGGTTAGCAGCACTTTTCACAAAAATCTTTGCCCTTGATAGTTAATGAAAATACACAAAATCTGCATTTGTTCTGCATAGCTGATGTGTCACACCACTTTTAGAATGCACATGTTAAATTATTCATCAAAGTATGAGGAAACTACAATGCAGTGTAACACATACAGAACAGGGAAGATCAGGGAAAGTCAAATTAGTAGCAGTACAAGGGCTGTGATTAATGTAAATATGTGATACTTCTGCAAGTCATTGCTTCTTTACAGATTACTACAAGGTACTGTTTTCTCACTTTCACATGCACCAAGATAATGTCTTCTAAAATAATTTGCACTAAGTTATATAGGGATATTGAACTTTTTTGAGAACACATTTAATGTAGTCCAAGAATTTAAATGACAGTGAAATTCTGATTCTACCTCATGCATTATACATGAACAGTTTCTCTGAGCATATGACCCTCTCAGAGATCTCATGGGTCCTCAAATCTCCCTGAAATCATTCAGACATTTCTTTGTCATTTACTTACATTACAGATGTCTGCATCTGAGGCATCTACTGTAACATGCTGAAAGGCTTTTTTATGCATCTACACAACTGGATAATTTAAGAAGTCATCAGCTGTGAATCCTATCCAAATCAAGCCTGAAGACTTCTGGTTACAAATCAGTTTCCCTAACGCCTATACCCACTGTATAACCTTTAGAGCCCACAGTTCTTTACCGGTTATCGCAGTGCCCAAAAGCATAATGAGACTTCTGCTTAACAGCATGAACTTGGGAGTTCTCGGGTTTGAGCAAACTGTCATTAAAGTATCACTGAATAAAAGGATACCCCTTGCTGTCTGTTAGAGCAGATTGGTCGGAGGCTAGGGAGTGTGCAACGAACTGTGGCGGGTGCCAAAGCAGCTGTGTTGCTCGTATCGAGCGCTGGTGGAAAGGCTTGCACTTACCACTTACACCGAGATGGAGAATTTAGCCTTGTTTTGTACTGATTACGTTTGATTGCTTCCATTCCCGTTTCGCTGACGGATCTGGAGATGCTGCTTTGGTGCTCAGTGATGAGCACAGTTCACAGCGTGCGGGGGCTTTGTACAGTGCCAGAGCAGCACATCTGAGTTCTGAGTGCATATGCCCTGCTTATGAGACAATCCTTTGAAACAAAACCCCTGCCTCCCGTCACTTCAGGTAATTAGTAGAACATATTTTTGCTTTTTTTATGGAGGAATTCCCTACAAGGGATGGTTCCTGGGCTTCAAAAAAGCAATATGAGCTGTCTCTATTCAAAGTGTTATCTTTCTCAAAAATCCAGACAGGTCACTTTTAGTGGTGATATGTACAATTCTGAACATATTGCCTATGACAATAACAAAACAGGTAAAAGCACTTTCATTGGCTGTTTGTGTTCCATAACAACCAAGATGGTGATTGACTGTGGTTTCCTCTGAGAACTAACAGTTCCTCAGCTGTCCCCAGAAAAGTGTACAGTATCATCAGTGTGCCTTAACCTGGCAGTCACAAATGCAAAAATGTTAG
Organism: Megalops atlanticus; assembly: GCA_019176425.1. Classification (NCBI taxonomy): domain Eukaryota; kingdom Metazoa; phylum Chordata; class Actinopteri; order Elopiformes; family Megalopidae; genus Megalops; species Megalops atlanticus. The sequence goes on from CM032895.1 coordinate 15,390,002, forward strand.
TACACAGAAGTGTCACCCATCATATCTGCAGAACCTTGATGAAACTTGGAAAATTGCATTGTAAAAAGGAGTATCAATCACAAACTCATTTTGGTGGATCTGGATGGGGTTCATAAAGCTATCATTCAATTTTTTATACCAATCTCCATATTCAAGTTGACTGTGATGTCAACAGGATGAAAATAATACATGTTATAGCTTTCAGTTCAGTACTACTTGGCTGCCCACACTTTGTGAAGTTGGTGCCATATGGACTTGAGCCCTTATTCACACTCAGTCATATCACATCAACTAATTTTACCCATGTTCCAGTCAGTGGCCTGAAATGGGTAAATCATGTAAATTTTATTTGACACTCGATCAAATTGAAATTTTAAGAAATCATGTTATGTCATGTCTTTCACGGAGGCAGGCATGATGTCAAGGTCAAAGGTCAGCTTTGACATGGATGAGCCTCTCCAAGGCTTCAAGCTGACATATGGGCATTATGTTATTCAGAATCATAAAGAGGAACACATATGGTTTTGCCATTTGCACCCTGGCAGTGGCAGTTGCAGAATTCCAAAGAATACAAAAGAAAGAAAGTTTGAATTTCATTAAGGCCAATTCTTTATTTTCAAATCAGAAAAATATGGACAGAGGATTAAAGGGAAAAAAAGCAACATATACATTTCATACATAAAGTCTTCATGCATTTCCTGAGGAAACCTCGTATGTAGAAGGAACATAGACCTCTGAATTATAACACGCTGATCATAGTGGATTCAATGGCTTCTGGGTTTGGATTGCAGTTAAGTCTAATGTGAATCCAGCAATAACATTACTGAAGGGCACCCATACTCCCTGTCATAAAACCCAGCCACGAATGTACAGAATTAAGATGAACCATTTCCTTTCGATGCAATCTGAACTATTGTTCCGCTTAAATTTAACTGCATCATGAAGAATTAGCATCATGCGTAACCCTGGGTCATATAGAGAGCAATGGTATAGATTATTCTGTATAACTCTGCAATTTAAATGTTTATTATCATTACGATATTCTGACTGCTTGCTGTAGTTTCAATTACAGTGAAGAATGGCCAAGTGCATATTCCATCAGAAGGCTTTTCTTGCAGTTCAGGACCTGAGGGAAACACAGTTGGAATGCTGTAGTGGGCAGCTGCATGAGGGCACAGATGTACCAGGAAAGGGTGAACAGTTAGAGGGTCACTGGACTTCAAACACATCATTTCAGTACTGTATGAACAGGCATCTAGAAATGCCCAAAAATTGGATTTTACAATGAAATAAATAAATGCACCACCTACGTACATCTATCCATGAAGATATTCTATATTGTAGCTTAAAAATATTTAATGTAGGCATATTGTCATGCACACACACACGCATGCGCGCACACACACACACACACACACACACACCCTGCACATGCACACTGACCTTGGAGCAGGGCCTCAGTATCCTGTGGAGTCTTTAAATAATTAATCAACCTGGTGTGCTGTATTCTTGTTCTAAGTGCCTGGCTGCTAGCTGTCAGTCCAGGGACAGGGACTGAGGAAATGGATGAAAGAAGAGTAGCTCTCACACAGGCAGATGCTGGCCTAGCTGGAATGGACACACGTTTTTAAGGGCCAAGCCAAATCGAAAATTTCCCTATGAAATCAGAGTTCTCACCTTCCTACCCCAGGTGATTTCAACCACATCTGAGACCGAATTAGACTTGTGCGGAAGATGTCGCAATTTGTTTCCAGAAAATGTCAAGCTATACTGTTTTGTCCGATTTGAAGCAGCTGTCATTGTATCTTTCTTTTTTTTTTTTGCTGAAGAAATCTTGCACATCTCCTTCCTTGTCTTTGTTGTGGTCAGATCATACAAACATTTTGTAGAACAAAGCCAAAAATACTTTTGATTTCAAACATAAAAGAGTTTTTTTTAGATAACTATGGTGCTGGCTAGATTTTAAAAATGGAGATTGAACGTAACATTGTCAAAATGGAATGTCTTTCATGTACATTATGTTTTTGCTTTATAGAAATGCAGAGAAATGAAACATTCCAGAATTTGAGAAATTCTTGAAGGATATTCAGCTTTGTTCCATCAGCTTCTGCTGTCATTGTTGCCTTCATCAAGAGAGGGGTCTATTTTTGTGCTTTTCAAAAACATTTTCACAGTGTTTAGAACAGTTTTCTGTGAGTGCTTTCATTCGAAACATCTTTCCAGAGACTAATCAAATCTCAGCATCAAAGCTATATTCTGCTTTCATTTGAAAAGTATTAAGAATACACCCTTTCTGCAAACAGTATGACCAAAAGGTCTTAATTGCTTTGCGTGAGTCTTTATCCATTGCCAGATGAGAAAATAACTGCCGCTGAAATGCGGAGATGTGAGTGGCTCATTAGCGACTGTGGCATCAGTATTCTGCATTAAAAATTCAAAGAAACCGTTTATCTTTGTCTCTGAAACCTCAGGTATTTTCTTTTATGTCTACAATATCAGTCTAGCAGTTTGGATTCCTGGAGTTTTTTTTTCTCCCTTGGCTTTCTTACTGGACTGTGACTGAAAGAGTTCCTTTAAAGCCACACATTCACTCAGCACTTCACCACAAGCAGACATGCAGCCATTAGTAAAGAATGCAACTGGCTCCTTTGCAGATTAACTTTCAGAGGTGGTCTTTATACTGGTAGAAAAAAATAGCAGTCTATTGCAAATAGTTCAGCTTTGCACTTTAAAAGACACACTGCCATTACTCTCACATGAGTCTGAGGAAAGATGTTTCAATTTGTTTGCACACAACCTTATTTGTAGTTTTACAACAAATAACTAACAGTACAAAAGTGCAGTGAATGCAGACTGGTGCATAGCCCCCATGTGATCCCAGGTCTTGAACCCCCTTCATTTTTACCCAGGCAGGGAACTCTACTACATGTTTTATACTCCACCTCTACATGTGCGGTACAGGGTATTTAACAAAATGTATGTATATTCGGGTTAATGAAGATTTAGCCTTTTTAAGTAACAAATGATTTGCTGTCTCAAATATGTATGAATTATTGCCCAAACCATCATAAAAGGTGACAATTTTACCAGGGTCTTGGCTTAACAGGTTGTGCTAGCATGTTAAGACAGGAATGTCTCTTCAACAAAGTGCCATGACATGACATGTTGTTTCTTTGTCGTTTTCTTGTCTATTCCACCTTGCTCTCACCTCAAATTGATCCCATTTTTCTGCAGTAGCCAGAAGACAAGACAACCGCCTGTACTCTGACCTTGACACACGAAGATTGATAAAGGCACAAGGCATTAAGCATGACAGACTTCTGTGTCTCTCCAAGGCATAACCCAAAACAATCTAAGGCCAGCGGAGCAGGACGGTGTGCATACTCATTTTGGTCCAAACTCTGCTCTTAATTAGGTAATAGACTCAAATACTTACAGACCCTTTGTTTTCTTTAGGTCTTTATTGGTACTCTTAAGGGTACATGAAATCTTAAGATTATGTGCGTGCCCCATAATAAATATGTATGCCAGTGCATTGTGGGAAATGCCCATGTATATATGCTCAGGTGTAAAGGTGTTCAGCACTTAAGTGATTGAACCAATCAAGCCAGGGGAAATGGTATGTATGAAGCACACATAAGCACCAGTCCTGGATGAAGCTTGACAGCCCTGTGGGTAAGGCACAGGAGGGGGCACTGGATTTCTCCTTTGCTTGGCCTCCACAGCGGTTCAGAGAGATAGTGTCGCGTGGCAGAGTGTCTGTGGCATGTGAGACCCAGTGTACCGGCGACGATTAAGGCAGAACTTGGCACACGGCGTGAAGATCTCGGTGGGGAACCGGGGTCAGCAGTGTGCCAGCAGACTGCTTAGGGGCGAAGCGATGCGAGCGAACAGGGACTCCTGTCACGACCAGGGGCTTCTCAAGGCTCCGCAGGTGGCCTGCAGGGTTTGAGACAGGGAGCCCGCCTCAAGGACATGATCAGGGATTACGGCCGTTTTAAAAGCACTTCGGGCCAGATGCCAAATTTCCTCTTCTTAAAGGGCACCAGGGGTGGTTCTCTAAAATATTATCTGCCGTTTAAAAAACCATTTCTGACAGAAAATGAATTTTTCAAAGTTTACGGCTGGAAGTTTTCTTGAAAAAGTCGATGAAGCTTTGAAGCTTTGAAGCTTTCAGGGGATCTCAGGGATGGTGCTACTTTGAGTGGTAGAATCAAGCACACAAAAAGTCAATGTTTGCACACAATGATGTTTCACAAATTCATAGTGCATTTAACTGAGTATTTACTTTCATGTATAACACTACTACACAACAACACTTTTAGCACTTACAAATTTAACATGCAATACAAAAACTACATTACAGTATTGGCTTTAAGCAGATGCTCTTAACCAGAGCAATTTACATAGATTACAATATTTACAAGTTATCCATTTATACAGCTGGATATTTACTGAGCCAATTGTGGCTTATATACCTGGCCTAAGGGTAATGCAGCAGTGCTCCAGCAGGGAAGCGAACCAGCAACCTTTCCGTTACAACCCTTTCTCCTTAACACTATGCTACACTGCTGCCCGGCTAAACTGTAAAAAATAAATTTTAAATGTATTGCAAAAAATATTCTTTGTACCTCACAAAACAGGTCAACATACACCTTAAAAATAGGAATGGGTCAGAGCTTCTTTGTCAGAGCTTAAAATACTTAACAACAAATGTAATGAAGTAAATTATAGCATCTTTAATGCATGGTTTGTGCCATGGCATGATGTGATTTGTACACATATTTCTGTCTTTATTCAAAGTAGCTGCCTGTTAGCTGAATACACTTCAAAGCGAAAGTGTTCCCTAATTGCCTTGCATTTATTTCGTTGAATGGCAGTGCATTAAACTGTCATTAGTATGTTCACAGTAAGCAGGTTGTATTTTCTCCATTATCTTTTACACAGAAAGCTGTCTGTCTTTTCAGTAATGTTTCTCAGCAATTTAAACTCTATATACCTTTTGTACATTTAAAGGCAGTCCTGCATTTGTTAGCCTAAGGGACTCAACTGACAACGAACGTATACTCTGTATGCGACTGCAGTGACAAGGCAAGAAAAAAAAAGAGGAAAAGCAAGCCTGAAGAAGACTGTCAAAATGCTTTTATGCATATCAACCACTGCTTGTTTTGTTTGTTTCACTATGTGGTAAAGTGCTTTTCCTAAAAACATATCTTACTTTTAAATAAATGTTTTTTTAAATATCCAAGGTTGCTCATCTCCCCTCTGTCAGTTGGGAAGGCTACCCACTAAAGTCCAGCAGATGTACTTATGCCTTTTCAATTACATTCAGACTCTCACCACCCATCTGAAAGGGCCCTTTTGTAGATGACTGCTACAGAAAAAAGCAGTCTCCAATTTACCCACCACGCACAAACCCACAATGAAGACCCAGCCAGACAGAAACCCATAGGAGCAGTAATGCCATGTAATAGCAGCTTGCAACAGCCCTGCATGTGAACTTCAGAGAAAACAAATCTTTGTTTTATTAGTACAATTGCTGCGGGGTCCCCTGTGAATACACTCTCATCTGCCTTTCAGTGCTGAGTTTGCAATTAGAGTGCAAAAGCAGATGTGGACTCAACTCTCTTTTTGCCCTTTGAGTCACTGCGTGATATTTGTGGCCTGGCCTTCGGCTGCTAAGAATAACAAACACCCAAGGGGCTTAAGAAATGAACATCTCCCCTCAAAAATTGTTTTGCTTGAGTCACCTGAGAACCAAATGGCAAAACTGCAGTTGACATGCGGTGGTTGAAAGTATTAGGGCATTAGACGTTTAGACCAGTCAGTCTGAATGTTCAAGCTTGCTTACAACAGTGACTTAGTCTGATTCAGAGTCATTATCACCCCAAAGTTTTGCCCTCTGTAAGCCTCTTGTACTGAAGTGATATGCAGGGTTGTGCAATATGGCTGTGTCTAAAATAAAAACATAATTTTATTCGTGTTCCAGAAAAAATAGTTCTAGGAAGACATTTTCATGGGTCATTAGAGTTCACATTTTCTACATCGATGATATATACTTTCCCCCTTTCAAGAAATGACTGAGATGTGCAAATTGTATCTCATGACAATGTGATTTATTTAAAACCAGCACAGTGAATTACAGCAGAAATTGTAATAATACAAACCATATTTTATGTTTCAAGGCAAAATCAAAGAGCAAAGCCAACACATGTGTTGTGCACACAGTGTTGTTCAAGCACAAGCATTATATCTTATCACATAAGGTAATCATGATAGGACTTCCAGCGTATTTTAATGAGATAACATGCCTTTAGCTTCATGCCAAATATTGGGGGGTTGGGGGGTAGGGACAAAAAAAAAACATTTCGCTTCTGGCCTCTCTTTTTTAAGGCCGTCTGGATTTGTTGATGCCCATGTGTGGTGATGGACTGAATCTTTGAACTGGCCTCCTCCAGAGCTGCAAAGGCACATAAGGGCAGAGATTTGCATCATGCCAGCGCAGGCCGAAAGCCAAATGCTCGATTTTTACGAACGTCCGCCTCTGTGTAAGGGCCGCATTTGGCACAATGGCCAGTGTCTGCTGTCTGGTCTGACGTTGCCCCGCACAACAATGCCCTCGTCGGCCGAGGAACTGAAGGAGTCCAGCTTGGTAGCTTCTCCGCTGCCAGTGTATGTTCAGCTCCAACTGGGTCTGGACGTGACCATGAAATGTACTGCAACAGATACTTTAAAGCAGGAGGTGCAGGTGCAACTTAATGTAAATTAAGAAAGAAAGCAGTCCAAATGTTTGAGAATACATGTCCTACCAACTTTATAAATATATGTACAGCGGTTAAAAAAAAGGCAAGGTGCTATTACAGTTTTATCTGACTGAGAGATGAGAGAGCGAGAGTAGCAGCCAAAGGGTGCAGTTTTCCAGCACTCTTGTGTTACAGACAGGAATGTCCCTTGCACATTCAGAGGGTGTTGACAACATACGGATGACTGCAGACTTCACATTTCTGGAACAGCGCCAGGAGGTAGTGCTCATGTACAATGTGTGTTCAGGGCTTGTGGAGAAACGTTTTAGCAAACCTTGAGAGACGTCAGGGGAAACATACAGATTAAATATTTGCTTTTGTTCACATTTTCCCTTTCATTATGCTAAAAGCCTGTAGCCACCTATGGCCTTAGCACATACCAGACAGAGCTCAAGGCTAAGCCTGCTTCAGTGCTATGCATGGCCTTCTTTTCCCTAATGTACAAGTTGTAATATAGCACTCAAACCGAAATCTCTGACACTATCAAAAAAATTACAGTACAATACAATGCAAAAAACGGGGATTGAAGATATCTAATCTTGTAACAATGCTTTGTTTCAGATGGAGGGGAATGCAATGTGGAGCTGAGAAACCAAACAGATGACGTGTGTAAGAGGGTGAGTCACAGCATCCTCTTCCTTTGCAGACTGCACCATGAAAGACTCGGATGCCCATTTAGCTCCTTAACAATGCTCTGTTGTAACACTGGGACTGCAGCCGTCAAAACAGGAAAGTTGGCAAACAGCTGTTCGTAACTAAAGCGATCTGACACATCTTCAGGGGCTTTTGATTGCAGGCTACCTCCCTCGCACCGAATGTATTAGTGCATCCGGCTTTGCCGCCCTCTCTGTGATCAGATTCCAAGGGGTGGGGGCATGACTTAAAAGCGTACTCCTTCCTTCCCCTTTTACCTTTTTTGAGCATGGCTTGGGATGGGATTTTGAGGGCCTTTGCTTCCATTTTAAAGGCAGCTGAGAATAATGCAGGCTAGTCTGACAACTGCACTGAGATTTACAAAGGCACAAATTATTTCCTGATGAATTTCGGTGTAATAAGGTCATTAGGCAATGACATCTTCAGCAGGGACATGTGTGCAGCACTGTTCTGTTGACCTGAAGTAACTTTGTATCACTGATTTGCTTGGGCGATTACTTGCAGGGTAAATTTAACATCACACACTGACATTTAACACCCAGTGACACAAGTAACTATGTATTAAATGTATTAAGAGTGAAAGGGAAACCAGGTCAAATCTGATGTGTGATACTTTATGCATTAAGTACTTAAGCTTGACTAATAATCCCCACACTGTGTTCTGCAAGCCTAGAACCCAACCCTCCTCTTTCATTCAATGATGCAAGCCAGTCTCACTACCAGCCAGAGCTTTTTATCAACCTGACCAGAGCCATAGAAACCCCTGTATAAAAACTGATTTTTAACTGGACTTGCCCTTTAAGTTCCTTGTTCACACCAGGGAATTTTATCTTAAATGTGAACCCTGCAGTTACAAGCTCTGTTTCCTCACCCCTATACCACCTGCGCATCCTGTCTTAGGCTTTAACACCACTGTGAAGTGTCTGTGATCAAATTCAACTCCAACAGACTTTCAAATTGCAGCTCCCAGAGCTGCAGCTGTCAACCTACAAATATCATCCAAAGTAGTGAGATGAAAATATCCAGCACATTCACAGTTTAAGAAAATTCCAAACAAGGCTGTGGAATAGGCGTGGCTCTGGAACAGGTCATCATCTATAAAACCTTAAGATTGAGAGGAAGACAGTAAGCATCAGTGATGGTTTCATGTCCCATCCGCTTTAAACGTGCACAAATCATGTGGTGTAGTTCAGTGTTAGCTTGCGCTAAACCAGGGTGGCTTACCAAAAGGAAGGGATTTGCTGTGCTTTTTGAGAGAGGGTTAGGTTGGGCAAGGTGGGATGCGCCGCGTGTCCTGTACATGCTTCGTCTGTCTGGGTGGTTTTATTTTGAGAGAAGGGGGAATTATCTTGATGTTTACCTCAGTGAGAGGAACTACCTGTCAGCGGTGTCTGCCAGCACACTGCGCCCGGAAGACAAGAACAAGAGAAGAAGCCCCGGGTCCCGTCCGTCAAGGCACCGGCTTCCTCCCTTGTAGGGACAGACACTCCTGTTGATAGGGATTTGAGAGGAGATGCTGTCAGCTCATGCAGGGAACAAGGCCTAACTGTCTGTACCAAGTCAGGAAGGGAACTGCTTTAACTGTTTATTTTCCTGTTCTATGCTTACTAAGTCTAATTAGGAAATGTGGATTGTTTCCTTGTGTTGTGGGTTTGATTGTTTTTCTGTGTGTGTGTGTGTGTGTGTGTGTGTGTGTGTGTGTGTGTGTGTGTGTGTGTGTGTGTGTGTGTGTGTGTGTGTGGCAAAGAGATTTACATTTTAGTTTTGAAATAATCACTGGAAATGCTCAGGTCCTCTGCAGCATGATACAGAAGTTGGAAAATCTTACTTACATCATAAGCCTATGAAGGAAAGTGGAAAAGGCAAGAAAATGATTGCAGGAAGGCATGCTGGCATGATTGAGGCTTCTATAGAAGCTTTCTATTCCATTACTACAACTATTCATGCCTTAATGAGGAAGTGGCAGAATTCCACATGAGCCAATTCACAGGCTAATTGCTTAATTGTTCTTTTCAGTTTTCAATCGTGTGTCATCTCTGTGGCTTTGTGTTTTGGGAGTACAATAAACTGGTAAAGGGACAGTGAACCTATAGCAGAAATTTACACTGGGGCAGCCTTTACTATATTTAATATTAGACATATAGGAAGTGAAAATGATGCTGATCATTCTTGTCTTAATTTAGCTCAATTTCAGACTGTATGAAATCAGTTAATTTTTTCGGTGGGGACTAAGAACAGTGTGAAATAACATGCATTCATCATTAGTATTTACATTTACACATCTGCATCTGCAAGTTTTTTTTCATCATTTTAATATTACCTTTTTAATCTCAGGTAAAGTGCTTAAAGTTAGCAAGTGGTTTACAAAACATTGTGCAGAACAAGTGATTCTTTATGGCTATTGCTTGTAGACCTTTGTGTTGTTGAATCTTTCCCAGATTGGATGAGATATTTGTTAGCCTCTGGTCAGTAGTGCTTTACACATTTGTGAGTGAGCTCACAAATGTAAAACATTTGAGGTCATTTGTGGATAAAAGAGTTGATTATAGTAAACAATGAGTAAAACAAGTACACAAAAACTGGAAACCATGCTAAGGCTGATGCAGTATACCGAAAATATTAGTTTAACTACTATAAGGAATGGCTAATTTTATTGCAAACTGTCTTAAAGATGTTCCTGTTGTTGTGCTGCAACATGCAAAGAGTATTGTGACAGTAATGCAAAATTAAATTATGCATTTGTGTGGTAGATACACTTATCCAGAGAAACAGATAAAAGTGAAATACTACACATTACCTATTTATAAAGCTAGATTATTTATTTATTTATTTATTTTAACTGAATCAAAGCATATTTCCTGCCATTGAAAGAGGCTAGAGTTCTTCCACCTATAACTCATTCCCAATCCCAGAACTGCTGTTACAATAACAAGCAGCATGGTAGTGAAGAGGTTTAGGAGCTTGGCTTGTAACCCAAAGGCTTGCAGGTTCACTTTACAAGTGAGCACTACCCTTGTGTGAACAAACTTTTTGCTAAATCGCTTCAGGAAATAGGCAGCTGTATAAAAGGATAAATGTACATTTGTTAGCTATGTCAATTATCCTGGATAAGGGTGTCAGCAAGGGGAACAAAAAGCAATATAACAGAGAGCAGCAATTTCAGTGGCCAAGCACAATCAGCTGTAATGTGCAAAGTTTGTCAGTGTCTGCTAAACTAGTGAGTGTCTTATGCATTGCACTACCAAACAAACTGTCATGATGTAAACTCTTACACATGACTGATTAGTCATATATAGATTTAATTGAAATTGAAATTGAAAATTAAATATTTATCTAAATCGCCATTATATGAACATTTGTAAAATCTGCTGTTTCACTTGCTTGTAGTGACAATATTATTTTGCCACAAAATCTGTATTTAACAAATATGAAAAACATAATGTATATTAGTCAATCGGGGCTGGGTTTTCTAGGGCTAGGTTTGGTAGCCTGTATTTCGGCTGAAGTCTGCTACCTCTTGCTATAGCCCCTCTAGCTGAACCCATAAAAAGGTAATTCACTGTGATTAAGAAGTGATTAAATAGAGAGGACAATCATAATGAGTTTATTGTAACAAATTATTGTATTGACTGAATGATTTAGACCAGAGAATGTTGACTATAGAACTAGCAGTCATCTAAAAGGCTGCTGCTGAAGAAATGTATTGTATTCATATGCATCTAACTAACTTATGTCTCCCAGACTGCAATTTTCTCATTTTACAGTATTAGTAAAATTCTTTATGGATTACCTTATTTGTTTAATTGTTAGATTTTTAGTTTAACCATATGTTTATTAAATCTACTGTTATTGAATAGATACCTGATTTGAAAAAAAAATGTCTTCTTGACATGATTACAAAAGAAGTATTGTCAAGATATTGTATTGCAACTGTACTGCTAGTTAGATAGCTATGGGGATCGTCACCCTCAACAATTATGCTATTTTGTATGTTAGGCAAACTATCAGGATTTCATTGTCATTTTTACAAAATTTAAGAAGCAAAAAGAAAAGTAGTAACAATTGGGTGCCACACAGAGGTATAGGTGATAATTACATGATGTGTGATTAGCAGACAGATGTATCCAGGGGCAATTTACAGTGTTTACAGTGTCACATGCTTCCTGACAATGCTGACTGCAGTTAACATGTCCCCTTTTCAGTTCATTACATCTGTCAGTGCATTGGGGGGTGGGGTACAGATTATTATGCCAAATTCCAAAATAAAGAACCCATGTGTCTTCTCCACAGTTGTAGTTATTGTAAAGGGATCCTATAGGTTATGAATGTAAATGTATTGGAAGTTTCCTCTGTGCGTCCAATAGAGTCACAGAACGATCAGACTTTGAACATTTTTACATTGCTCACTCCAAAGCAGAGTCTCAAATATGTGTGTGTGTGCACGCTCGTGTGTGTGTGTGTGTTTGTGTGTGTAGTGAGAAAGTGAGAGTAAACACATTCCAATATGTGCATAACAATGTATTCATTAGAGAACCAATACTAGAGATATATTATACTATGGCACCAATTCCACAAGCGAGTATCTGATTACCACGTTCTGTTAATAATTTCAATCTAACACACAAATAATAAAAAACTGATAGCAATCTTCAGTTTTCAGTTTACATGACATACATAAGTCTCAAAAAACAGCTGCAAGTGAATTCCCAATATTTGAAATATGAAAATGAAAGAAACATTGTGCTCGGAAAAATAAGCATTGTATTGCTGGAAATGCAATACTCTGTCAGGCTGTGTTGAATAGTATCTGATGGAAGATATATATTAAAAAAATATGACCAACTGTTGTATTGCCACAATAGCGAACCTTGTTTGTAACCCCGATTCAGCAACACAAAAACACCAGTAAGCACAAAAGATACAGATAAACAATGTAAAATAAGAATGCATTCTGAGCTGTGACAAAGACACCAGGTAGTACATAAATGAGATAAAAAAAAGCTATAAAATTGTGAAATTTCTTACTTCATCTTGAGAAGAGATTTATGTTGTTGTATGCCATTTCACACCCTTTCAGTGGCAGCCCTCCACATTGGAAGCAATAAACACAGCTTTCCCACATCTTCTCTGCTTTCTGCATCTCTGTGTGTCTCGCATACAGACAATCAGATGGAGTCTGTCTGGAGTGCAGTTCCCTACCTTGGAGCGGCTGCCGATTCCAGACACGGGAACTGAACCTCATTGGCTGGTTCCATCTCGCAGCTGTGCTGCTGACCCAGTAAACTAAATTCAAGCGAGGCTGGATTTGCGCCACCCGATTGGCTCTCGCCGTTTCACATGACCACACTGCATGGCATCCTCCGTATCTCCACACGTTCTTATACAGTACCTCCTGTAATCGCCACTCTGCTGTTGGATTATGGGGAGGGGGGGTGGATATTTTCTGTGAACAACTTGGGGACAGGGCTGAGGGACAGGAAGTAACAAGCAAATTTGCAAACAAAACAGCGGGACAACCATTGTTATGATTCTGGCAAAATATTAACTAATATTAACTTCCCTTTTGACAGCAGAGCTGGGAAAAACACTTTTTCTGGTGCTGCCTTTGTCCTGTTTTGGCAGCCATTGCTTTGAGAAGTGTATTGGCATAGGGAAAGGGCTCCTACCTCATTACGATTCAGCAAGGGAAGTGGATGCCTGTGGCTGACCTGGCTTGGAGTGACTGATGTTGGAGGATCTGACTCGCCATGGGAAGTTTGCTTTATTTACTGCCTTCATGGGACCCGGACGACAGCGCTGCCGTTTCCCACACGCCATCTGATATTCTCTCCCCTCCCTCCACTTTCCCATGGCCTCATCTCAGCTCAGTGAAGCTTTGGAAATCCGACGTCCCATCCACGTATTGTGCTTTGACAGCGGTATATTGTTCATTCGTGCGTGGGAGAGGGGTGGTGGTCTGGGAGGACGAAGATAAGCCTGGAGAACCGGTCTCTGACTGACCCGGCTGTATCAGCTCTCCCTCGCTCTCAGCCTCTTCCTCTCCCTCTCTTTTTCCTCTCTCTCCCTGTCTTTCTCAGACAGGAGTTGCACCTCAGGGGGCTGTAGTCAAGTATGTTCCAAAGCAACCAGCACGTGTTCATACTGCCTGTGCAATTAGCAAGTAAAGGGAGCTCTAGCACACATGTTTGCTTCAGTGCTGCTAATTTTGTCAATGTCAGTTTCCCCGCTTAAATTGTTGGGGAAATTTTGTATAGTACACAGCTCAGTGTCTGTAACGTTGAGTTTTCTGGGATCTGTGATAATCATTCATGTGCATATTGATTTAGTTATTACAGCTTGATCCATTCAATACTTTAACTTCCACTTGATGTTAGAACAAGGTATGTGTTATGTTTTGCTGAAAGGTCATAGTTCTGGTCATAGGTTCAGTACAGCTGCAGGTAACTGCAGGTTACAGTAAACACAATGAAGGAAAATTCACTCAAAATGCTGAAACATGTTATTCCACAGCATTTCTCAGGATTATACGTAAGGCAATAAAATGTGTGAACTTGGGTAAATTTCTGAGTGGTGTATTCACAGAAAAACATGACACCATTGCCCTAAGACATGCATTATGCAGCTGCAATCACCTACAAATAATTTATCTATGGAGGCTTTGAAATGGAATATTTGTATTTCATTATTGGTACCACACATACTGGACTGAGATAAACCTATATTGGCTTGTGCAAAATGGAGTAAATATTCAGGGAACTTCACAAAGTTGTGACAAAATACAAAAAACCAATGCAAGTAATATTAACCACAGGGTTATATTTATGAAACTAGGAGGACGGTTATAGCACAGCCACCATCAATAACCTTGGTCAAATGAGATAGGAGAACACAAAATGCTGTGGTCTCCTTAATAGTAATAGACATGAGACAGGGAGACTATATTTGGATGTCCTGTCAGGAGGTGGAATGCCAGAGTTAAGCAGCGTGATGCAACAGTGTGAGTCTGCTGTGACTGAGATCAAAGCAGGCTGTCATCACCAAAGGCTGGAGAAATGGTCATTTTTCCCCCTCAGCCAGCATCCTGCATCACACATCAAAGTCTGTGACCTCCAGTCCCTTTGAATGGTATTTATGTGTGTGTGTGTGTGTGTGTGTGTGTGTGTGTGTGTGTGTGTGTGTGTGTGTGTGTGTGTGGTGTGTGTGTGTGTGTGTGTGTGGTGGGGGTGGGGGTGCATATGTATTTGCCTTAAAGCAGGCTAGAAGTGTGGGAATGCCCTCCCGACACAAGGTTATTAAAATTCTGTCCTAATTCAAATCAGCTGTTCAGACATGTTGTTTGTAGAAGGATTCGTAATTATTAAAAAGTAAAACTACCATAACATCCCTTCGGTTCCACAGGCCTTAAACGGCGCTGTGAGGTCCCAGGTGTTTGGGTGGCATTCAACAGCCGTGCCAGCTCTTCCCCTTGTCCTCGCAGGAACCCTGGCTGTTATGGCAGCCCTCAGGGATTGTAACGAAGCCGCGTGGGCACGGGGCCATGGTGCCAGCTGTGCTGCTCCCCTGCCTTGCCTCCTGTCCCGAGCTGGACGCTCCTCTTCCCCAGTGGTTCCACTATTTAGCCGACTGGTATAATTACACACCCGTGGGCTTCCTGTCCTGTTGCGTGTTTACGTCTCCAGTCGGACCGGTTCAACTCTGTACTCATCCACCCCTGCCACTGTTTCTACTTTTCGCTCCTTGTTGAATATTGTGGAACATGGTAAAGGTCACGCACCACAGTGCGCCAAGACTCTCATCCAAGTTATTAAACAGAGTGTCATTCACCATTAGCACATGCTCGCATACTTAAACCTGATGTCGACCAAAATATCTAGAGGCACTATTGCAATGGTACAGTCAGTAGGTGATCAAATGCTATTTAAAGAAAGGTTTAAACTCAGTGCTGTTCGATAAAGATAGACTCTCAAGGCTTGGTTTCTGTTTCTCAATCGTACTTTTATTTTTGAGCTGCTATTTGACTTTGCCTTCTAGTTTGGAGACAGGATGGATTTATGTTTATGAGGATGGATTTATGACTTATTTTGAAAAGGTGATGTATTTAAACAAACCACTCCAGTGTCTGTCATAGCAGTCTTGGCTTTTTTTTTAAAAAAACAAAATTAGTTTAGCCCACTGTAAGATACATTGTATGTGATTACTTATTTTGACATCACCCTGGTTCAACAAAGCTGGAAAAGGCTTTTGGGGCTGTTTAGATGTGTTGCCATTTGGTGCATCTGGACAGGTTTATGATGTCACTTCCTACTTTGTGTTTGTCTTAGGGGCCCTTTTTGGATGATTATTGGGGGTGAAGCTTATCCTGGTTTCCATGATGTAAAACAACTTGTTGAACATGCTCGTCCCTTGCACAGGATGTCGATAGAAAGATTGCCACAACCCACTGGAAACATTTTCTTTCCATGTCTTTCATTCAGCTGGGGATAGAACCCACGGCCTGCTGATGAATGGGTATACAGAAATCACAAGCCTACTGATTTTTTTTGTTCTATGCTGTGATCAAGTTGTTGTATATTTTTTTCCAATGTAAAACATACCTGTAATGTCTGTAAATAAACAGAAATGTAAATCAAAGCATATTCGTTTTTTTTTTATCTACACTTTCTTGCTATGTAATTACTCTCTCATTTGATCTTTTAATATAATAATAAATGGCATTGTTCTGTGATTTGCAGAAAATGACCTACTTTGATGTGAGTTTCTGTGGTTAGGCAACACACATCAAACACAGAGGCACACAGTAAAATATACCTTGTTTGTTTTTTGGGTTGCTGGTATATTGTTTTAATCCCAGAGTGATGCTCACCTTTCCCTGTTGATATATTATTAGTATAGTATAATATTCATGTAATGAGCAGTTATTCCCTGTCTGTGCATTTCAGGTTTGTTATTTTCCATTCATTTCTGAATAGAGGGACTGTAAGCTTTAGATGTATTCATTATTCACAAAACACCAACAGCGGACCTCAGGTCATTCGTTGTGCTAATTTGCATTGCTAACACGCCTGACACCTTGCCTGCCGCACAGCAGATGTCGTGAATGAACAGGTGACTCATTCCTCACATATTCCCACAATGCTTTGCTCAGTTTCATTGAGAAACAATTTTATCGCCTTGTCCTGGTGGAAACCTGTGAAAACACACAGCTGTGATACATGGAAGAGGTGTTTAAACTTCAAATGGCAAAGGGAACCTGTAAATGGAGAGCCAAAGGAAGAAACAATTGTTTGATGAACTTACAGCTAACAGTTTTAAAACCAAAAAAGAAAGAAACCAGTGTACAAGAGCAACAAAGTCATTTATGATTCTCATGTGTGTATTTGTTCCAGCAAATTGGCTTAATTGTTAATAATTAGTTCTACTCCTGTACACCTACCAAAAACTCTCTTCAGTAAAATATTCCTTCAGCATAAGGTGTAGGTTTAGTCTTATGTGCAAACACAGATTTGGCTAAAAACATAATTAAGAACTGGAGAAAAAAAACAGCATACACTTGGAACACCAGGAACTCAGTTTGACATGGCACATCAAAAGTTGGCATGGAAGATTGTGAGCGTACATCCTGCGGAGGTGTGATGGTATCCTCACTCAGAGCCCTCTTTAAAAATAATAATAATAATAATTGGAGTGTATATTGCAAATTCCAAACTGCCAGAAATGATGATTATCTGTAAGATTATTTTGTGATCAATTACTTTATTTTTAACAAAAAGAAGGGATTATGCTAACAAGCATACTTATACACATAGTGTCATTATCCACATTGCATGATAGTTGCTAACAAGCATACTTATACACATAGTGTCATTATCCACATTGCGTGATAGTTGCAGACAGTTGTGTAAAAACTGCACAGAGATGTAATGAATGCGAACTCAACAATAAAGAGAAAACTCAAACTTGCATCCCTTTCAAAATATTGCCACAAGTCCATTTTTTGACAGGAAAGACATTCCCATAAGCTTGGATTGGTGACTGCCACATCTGCACTGACATGAAAATCATTCCATAATTCAAAAATCTTTAATAAGACATCGAAGGAAGAAGGGTGGTTCACTATTAAAGGAGTTAGACTGCACTCTTATGCATGCCTGCTGTGTGGGTTAAAAACAGAAGTACACAGATTCCAGACACATTTCAGTGTTACTACATTCATGGGAAATCTGCACTCAACACTTATTTAATTATTTAGGAAGGTGGAGATAATATGAGAGATTAAAAGGCTTTAGCATTCAGCATTTGTCAGTGTCAGTGAAAAGATATTGGTTCTTCTGTTCTATATTCTGCAATGCTTAAGGCCTAGTCGGATGGAAGTAATCTTAAACCCACACAATGGACTTCAAGAGACGTGGTACATTATTGCTATGATATAAACTGAGGAATGAGATCAAATGAGCTGGACAACATCAAACAGTTTGCTTTTGTGTGAATGACATGAAGCTTCTACATGAGGACTACAATGCAGACTACAAAAGCCAAGACATGCTGATAATTTTCTCCATCCAACTGTTAGCCATCAGAACTCAGGCAGAGTATTGTGCACTAAAATACAAGTGGTCAACATGATCTGGAGCAGGAGCCAGAATTTACCAGTGTCGTCATGGAGAGTCACGAAAAAATGTGTTCAACATTTTAACAGCCAATACATTTATTATATTGTCAAATGTTTATATTCATCTATGTATTCATTTGCATGTGGAACCAATGTTAGTTTACACTTGACATGAGGGGGGAGGTGATAGAATGACTATCTTGTCAAACATGTTGCAGTTCCTTCTTCTGGTGAGAGGACAGAACTCTTCTTGCTCAAGAGTGCCCTCATGTCTGCCTAAACCATAAAATCTTTCTAACATGTTTCACAGGACTCCATTTGAAATAATGGCATTAATCCAGTGAACAATGGAGGCGTTTTTTGGTCCATAACATTTCAGGGGCCATATATGAATTTCTGAAGGGTGACATTTTGGCTACCCTTGCACTGAAAAAAAAGTTTATAATATAAACATTTGAAATTTAAATGTCAGTAATATCACAACAATGCTGGCTCTTGTACACTCCAACCAATGTCCCATTTCTGAATCTAGAGGGCACATTTACTTTTTGTTTTCTAATCTTTCCCTGGTACATGCACCCATACTGGTACATACTGATGCCTTAATCTGTTTCTATTCACATTCAAATTGGTTGGGTCTTGGCATAATCATAATAATAAACAATGTTTTATTTCAGAGAAGCTGGCAGATATGCCACAGAGATGGAGCCATATTATCTCTGGGGACTCAGCTCATGGGGAATGAATCAATATCATTTCAAAGCTTATAAAGAACAGAGCTTTTTCATTACTCCCAGAACTTATTAACAAGCTTGCTTTATCCTTCAAGCCCCATGCTTAATTACATTTCAGGGAAAAACACGATTAAGAATAAAAAAAAAAAGTTTGGATTTTAATAGCTAATGAAGTGTTTCGATTACAGCTTGGAAGACAAAAGTTCTGTTTTATGTTATATTCCTTTCACACATAAATGAACACTACTAGTCTCTAATGATGACTGTGCATATTTTAACCAAATGAAAAGTGGTTACTGCAGTTATTATTGTATTATTTTCCAGCTTGCTCCATTTGCTGTCTTTAATTGAAGAACTTTCATATTGCGTTTTATTTTTATCCCTTTAGACATGTTTGCTTAACTTATAAATGTGGCAGGGAGAAGTTTAGGTCAAATTACTTGTTCAAGGGTACTACAGCAGTGCCCTACTATGGTTACCATTACCCTGCTCCACCACACTTAGACTTTTGTATGCAAGAGGCAGATGTTGATACAACACTTGCTCTAAGACTACCATCATGAAATGTGTATTTTTGTTTGATCACATAGTTCTTCACTGTACAGATGCAGCTGTGGGACGCTTCACTGTTATGAATCCGTGACCCATAATGCACCTCCCCTCAGATCTCTGTGGCAGGCCATGAAAGGTAGACGGGGGTCTGAGCGATGAGGCCTTTTGACCGAAGTCTGACCAAATCCCAAAGAGGGCCCCTGAACAGCTGACAGAAATGTGATCGCGGTCGCTCTCCTCCACATCCCACAGCAGGCGGACTGTGGTCAAAGTCTGGGATTGAAGCCACCTCATGACTCATCCAATCTGCCCATTAAGGGGTGATTAGCTGGGCCGTGTCTGCAGTTTGAGTTCCCCATACACAGACATACACCCCCCCTCCTCCTCCTCCGTCTCTGCGCTGTTTCAATCTGCCAATTACCAGAAGATGATGTAATGTGTGCATATGTTCCCCACAAAAAATGGCTTAAATTACATCCTGTCCCTGGCTGTTTGGAACATGTTGAGAGTGCATCCATAATGAACTGGGGCCGTTATCAGTGGATATACATCACAAATAATCCTCAAATAAGTTTTCCCTTAGTATCTAATTTTTATTACTTGGTCATTATAAATAGAACTCATTGGCTGAACTTCAATTGTGTCACACACACAAAAAATGACCTTAAATAGAGAATGTCATGGTGAAGAATACATGAAACCATGACCCCTTTGAAACCCTTTCTCTCTCACTCTCATACCTTTCAAAAGGTATAGGATCTTGAAGACAAGAATGACCTTACTATGAATTGCCCTTGTATCTGAATATGTTATTGTAGTTGTTTCTTTTATAACATAATAATTGTTTTGTAATGTCTTCCAGGAATCAATAAACGCAGAAACTGACAATGGTAGAGGTTGCAAGAGTTTACTCTGCTTGTTTCTTTTGTGGTCCTCCTACTGGCTCATTTTGCTTCATGCCACCAATTTAATGCAGACCCGACAATATTCTCTTAACGTACAGTATGACAACTGACAGCGTATTAACAACGTTTGCATGTTTAACTTACTTCTATGTACTAGGGGCTTTACTGCTTGTTGCAACATAATGTAACCATAATGAATAAAGGTCTTGGTCACTTGCCCTTGTTGTGGTCAGTCTGAGCCGAGGGGGTTAGCTGGCTGCAGGACAAGCTTACAGATAAATGACAGGTGGCCATTTGTCTGTTAAAAAAAGAGACACTATGGAATCCCAACAGAAAGACCCAACATGAAAAAAGCCAAGCAAAAAGGACAGCTTTGGAGAAGATCAACCCACAGGTCTCTCCATCCAACCCTGGAGGCCCTAAAACAATGGCCGGCCAAAGCCAGGAAGCAGGCCAGGCCTGACTTTTAGTGGCCCCATTAACATTTTAGTAGCCACAGGCTGTCAAGGCATGGATAACTTTGACCTCTCTGTGTTTTCAAAGGTGACCTCTGACCCCCCACAGTTGATCTCATCCACCATATGCTCTGAGGCACAGAAGGAGTAATGGGTAAATCTATCTCTGCTGTCATCGTACCTCTTGAGAGCATATGCTGTGTACAAACAGGAGCTTCTATGTGGTAAATCAACACCCTAACATTAAAACTGAATAGGGCCCAAAGTCCATGAAATAAAAAAAAAAACATGCTTAAAAAACCTTGATCTCTTGGAAGATGTGACCCATCAGCATCTGCAAATGAGCACTTAAAGTAACATGCAGACACAAAGAAACCACCAACAAATCAAGCTTTCATGAAACCCCATATAAATTTGGTGGCCAGGTCACGCTGAAAATCTGCCTTTGGAGTGAGTATGCATGGAAAGAATTTGCTAAGCAAAAATCAACACACGTCAGATTGTCCTGCTGTTTGGAATGACAGTGTAGCAGGATTCTGAAAACTGAACTTGGTAAAATGATATTTAAGTCAAATGTTAAAAAGTCTAGCGTAACATTTTTTTTTCTGTGCAAAATCAATTCTTTTTTGTAAGTTAATTCAGTCTCAACTGATCTGCCTTCCGGGCAACTTTGCCTTTGATATCGTTCCCACTCTTGGCTTGCACTGGGGTATATCCTGAATCAAGTGCCTAGGGGGGAGGGGGAAGGGGGGATTACCAACTGCAACATTTACTTTGTTTCTGGGCCTCTTAAGGGTTTTAAACAACAAGATGTGAAGTTTAAAATCCTTCCAAGCATGTAGTGGGAATACTGTCAGATGTAAACCAACCTCAGAGGTAGATCTACCTTGAGGGCAAATTGTCCTTCGAAGTCTGTGTGAAAACGCTGCATATACAACTACATCAGTTTTCATACTGAATGTCAATATGTTTTCGCAAAGATTTTGCATAGGGATTAATCACTATATACATCTTATCCACTGTACAAAGTTAGAAACTCAGTACTTGTTGAAATGAAACAGCCTTGCTCCTCCACAGGGAGAGTAAAGAATTCACTTCAATTCATTATAAATCAGGGATTGGAAACCATGAACCAAGATGATCTCCATGAGCAAGCGCGCGCACACACACACCTGATAAATTCAAATAATTCCAGCAACTGATATGAAACCTGGGGCAGTGTCTCAGATGTAAACCCTTCGGTCTGAACAAACAATTTCCAAACAAAATCTTAGAGAGATGTAGGATACTGTTGCCAATTTTCTGCTTACATGGAACAGAGAGTACCCATACCTCTGTCTTCATCATTTTCATCACAGCATCATTTTCATGCATTGTCTTATTCTTAAATAATTCAATTATTCATAGAACTGCAGATGCCATCACAGTATCTTGACCCCTGGGCATGCCCCTCGACATTCATAGCTGACATTTTACCTCCCACGCCTCATCCCCCCCTCAGATGGCACCTCTTAAAAAAAAAAGATTCAATTTCTACCTCCAGAAAGAATGGATATCTGTCCTAGACTGGAGAGTCTCACATTGTACACTATGTGAGACTGTTAAAGCAGTTCTCAGGGGGGGATTTCTTCTCCTGAAAGAGAGAAAGGAAAAAAAAAAAACTCAAAACCATCTACGAATAAAATCAGTTGAAACAGCAACAAATGCTACTGCTAGTACTACTACTACTGCTGCTGTTTTGCATTATGTACACCCCTCATTATTATTAAACAAAATCTAAAAGAATACCAGTCCTAATGCCAAACAGTACTGCCAATAATTTTGCTGCCACTTTCATAAAATCTCATTGCCATTACTATCCCCTCTGCTTTTGAAAATGGCATCATATGTTCTTACCACTTCACCCATACCTTGACCTTATAAGCATATGCCCTCATTTAACTTATGCTGAAGCCAAATAAAGAACCCTCACACTGCTTCAGCTAACGTCTGCTGTCACTCATCAACTGCAATATAAAAATAATCAAGAAAGCATTACTGATCCCTTCAGCAATTTCTACCAGGCCACCCTGACCTACCTGAATTGATCCAGGGCGTATATTTCTCTGATAACATGCGCAGATCAACCTATTTCATTAACCTTTCAAAGAAAACTAGTGAATTCACCGGAAAAGCATGTCTCTGTGGAAAAAAATACTTTGATATATTATTTTGTTTTTTTCTGTTTTTAGCTGTAGACCGCTGTGGAGTAGGTCCACATCTCTTCAGGCGAATTAAACTCTCTATATAGAGTTATATATAAACTCTATAACTCGCCCACTGCCTCCATTCCAATTGTTACATGTCAAAACTGTTTTATTTGCACAGAAGCACCTGGAAAGGATGTCTTTTATACCCTATTCCTGGTGCTTCCATTCTTCAGACGACTTTCTTCTGCACATGCAAAGCCATATGTCTTTTTTACATTCAGCCCATGGTCTCATTAACAGCTTCTGAAACTTTCATGGTTAAGCCATTAAGTGATCAAAATCTGAAATACTGTCTCCATGGAAAATCCACTGGGATGAAGCTAAGGATCTTCATCTCAAACGACCTCCATTTGGTTTTAAATATTAGGGCATCTCTATTTTTCCAAACGTTTATTAACCTCAGTTTTCTTGCACTGGTCAAAAAAGCACCAGAGTTTGTCCATTACTTCCAACAACTCAATTGAGTACATAAATGGAGAAACCAAACAAAACACTTATGGTTAAACAGAGAGCATCTGGATGCAGCAGAAAGGTCTCCCTATTCATAGATAAGACCATAAAACATAGTTACTTCCAAAATAAGTCAATCAGTGTAACATTAAAAGTGTGGTGAACTAATAAAAATCTGTAAATTCAATCCATTTCCTGCCCTACTTGTGCATCTGTTATAGTCTCATATTTTGCATAAAAATCAAAAAGATGGAAAGTCGTGGGCCATTCGAGAAGTAACAAAAAAGGTACAACCCATACACAGAAGAGGTGAGATACCTTTTTGAATAATTTCGTTTCTGTCTGGCAATTAAAGAGAACAAAGCATAATGATGAATGTGCAATCAGTGCTCAAAACAGTGAAAGAGACAAACAGTTCCTAGATTACCTACTTTCTCAAGAGGTATGAATTCATACATTTTACACAGCAAAGGTTGACTGTGATTGACAGAACATGAAAAAAAATATGTACATATTTATGTTAATACTGAGCAAAACAGGGATATTGACCTAGGAATACTACATCTGTAGTGTAAATCTTAAATATCAAGAGGAGGACAGTTTTCACATCACTGCCATTTAAACTGTTGGGGGTAACTGTTGAGGTCATAAATTCTTTTGGTTTATTTTTTGTAGAATGATCCTCATAAAGGCACAGGGCCACAGCCCAGTCTTAGACTGGCTCTTCATTCAATACCTCAGAGTATATAAATCAAGCCTTAATTCCCCATAGGCACCTGCTAATCTGTAGCCAGTTATGTGCCACCTGGTCAACCTTGGTGCCTCTGGAGCCAGTGGTCAAGGTGACTGGCATTGCTGCACAGATGACCTCTGAAACACTGCAGAATGGTTATACTAGGTGTGGCTGGTTTTTTTAATAGGACATAAACAAAACAACAGTTCCTTTTCGGTAAAGTTCTGTTGAGTTCATTAAAAATCATGACTATACAATATACATGGTATAGAGCATAATGTGAATTAAAGCATACTTGATGGTTTTGTTTGCATCCGTGTTAAATTGAGGCCTTTTCATATTTCTTGTTCCCTTCTGCTGAAATGGCTTGCATTTTGTGCCCTCGTTCTTTTATTTCATTATTAATGTTATGAGCTGAAATCAGCTCTTCAAAATGAATGTGCAGGTTAGATATCTTGAATTCACTGTGGGCTTCATGTAGTTAAGGCCACAAGCACTCTGTACATTTTATGAGTATACTTAATGTCAATTCATCTGGTTTCTGTCTCAGTGCTCTGTCAGGTTACTGTTTACACTGTGATGTAATTAATTCCCATCTTCCTGCAGCAACTGTCACTCAACCGGCATTGCAAAGTGCTGAGATAATCATTTTACACCTGCATGGAAAAAGCTATGCTGACACCGTTTCGCCTTTAACGACAACTTCAAAATATTGAACTGGATTAGGAAACAAAAACAGTGTTAACATCACACGCCCGTGGCAGTGCGTTTCAGTGTCTGAGCCTGCAAAAAAAAAAAAAAAAAAAAACCCCCGCTTCTGGCAGCGACACCCGCCGTTTCCGTCTGTCTGTCTGCGGAAGGGGCCACACATGCTGTGCGTGTCTCAGAGGGCCGAGCCTTTGTGAGTAGGAGCGCCGGAGCTGCAGCCCAGACAGCTTTGTGCGTCTGGCACCGTGCGAGTTAGCACTTCTATCCCTCTAATGTGCGCGCAGAATGGACCATCTGCCCCGCTCACAAAAAAGTTTTTTGGTCGTTGTTGGCTTGTCCGTCTGCCTTGACTCTGGCTTGTTTTTTCACATCTTCCCAGGGCTGGCAGCAGGCTTTTTTTGTGCAGCTTTTGCACGGCAGTGTATACGTCTCCTTCTGCCAGATGGCTACCCCTGGAATAGAAATCCAGTAGCTCTGTTCTGACCTTTACTCTCAACATCTCAACGCCATGCAGTGAAAGAAAGCCCCTTTTAAATGTGCTACCGTTTTTGGAATTTTAATGTATTGTTAAAAATGTTTGCTAAATGTGAATGCAAGGAGCTAAAGGCCAGAGCAGGTAAGAAGATGAAACTATCCTGAAAATGTTGTGATGTGTTGATGTGAATGAGACAATCCGCTTCTTTTCTTGTCAACTTCCTAAATTAATAGGTGACACGGTCACGTAACACACGCATGCACTTATAGCACAAATCTAAGTAAAGCCTGTGACCTACACAAATATAGGACAGCTCAAAGAGATAATTTTCTCACTACCTACAACTCCCAAGTCCTTTACACAGGGAGCTGAATTCAGCACTTATGACTCCAGCAAGAGTGTTCAGGCAGATTCATGAACAGCCTGAGCTCTCTTGCACGCTTTAGGGTTCTTTTTTAGTACACCTCTGCTCTCCTCCACCCTCTGATTGCACTCTCTTTGTGTGCCACACCTCTTTTTCCAAACTGGTGCATTTTTGTCTCCTCCCACACTCCGAGGTCTGACCTGGTCTGCTTCGGAAAAAGCTGTGTGTGTGCCTGCGTGTGCATGTGTGTGTGTGTGTGTGTGTGTGTGGCAACCTGGAGGAGTTTGCTGCAGAACCAGACCCAGGATTTATTAATAACAGATCTTGGGAAGGAAGCTGGGCTCACTGATGTACAGTAAACAGTGTTTGAAGCGTCTCATTTAGATGTTTATCGAAAATCCCCTACAATTAAAGGGTGGTGTACTTCTTTAAAATTCACATCAGACCCCTTGATCTCTTGAATCTGAAACTGGCTGTCATTCTTGTCCAAAAACATTCTTGTCTGAAAATAAAATCTCTTTGAGCCGGTTTTCAGGCCATGTTGACCAACATCATACCAGTTTTTAGTACACTTTCAGGATAATCTTACATATAATCACAGTCATTAACCCTGCATTAATTACAGAATTGGTATACTAAACAGACACCCTTACCCAGGTCAATTTACATACATTTTACATATTACCCATACAACTGGATAATTAGTGAAGCTATTCAAGTTAAAAACCATGCTTTACCAAACAATGGCAGTGTCCGACAATATAATGACATCTGCAGGTTTAGGGTTATAAGTTCAGACATAACCCTAACTGTTACCCAGTGCCACTGCCTCTACATACACTAACTAGCTGGCTCAACATTTTTAATCATTTATTAAATATGGCGGCATGGTAATCTCTGACTTTTACACCAAAAAAGAACTTGCATTAAATTATGAATCAAATTTAAGAGCAACGATACCTGATCATCCACATCCCATTTTTGCATGGAATAAGATGTCTTTCAAGTTTGAATTGTTTGCATGTACTAGTGAATAATTAATGCATGAAATTTGTCATTGTTATTTGTAACATGTAATTTGGTGGCAACAAATTTAAATTGAAATGTCAAAAATAAATTCTGTCTCACTGTCTTTAGCCATCTTGTGTCATCGAATATGACTATAGCGTGTTGTCAGCCTCAACAATTTCCTCCCATCTCATTACTTTCCATGCCATAATGAGTGGTGGTGAAATATCTTTTTTTTGTTTTGTATTCTTAATTTCTGTCAGAGTGTGTGCAATTTTCCTTGAGTATTAGATATGATTGTGAAGAGTCTGACAATATACAATCACTGCAAGTTGAAATAAATAACGTTAAATGTCATGTTAACCTGATCTTCTTATTTTTGTCTTTTTCATTAATATTTTGTTGACTTTAAGGTGAGGGAAAGGAGTCATAGGCTTGACATGGCTAGGTAAAGACAAGAATTTTACAGAGAAAGAACCACAAAGTTAATGTATAGCTAAAAACAGCTCTTGTTCCCAAGCCTATCACACGTGTATATTGGCTGCTATAACACTGGGACAGCGGGGAATGTATTGCTGTGCAAAATCTATAGTGAAAGCAAAGAAACCAGACCCAATAAAACAGGTCACTAACTGAATTAGCTTCAAGCCAGTATTTGCCTTAATTTGGTCTCTGTGAGGGAGCATATTTACTCTAAATCCCCAAGGTAGCCCATTCTGGGCCGTTTGACGTGGCCCAATTTCAGATGACCAATGCAGCAACAAGTTTGTGTTAGTTCCACGTCTCAGAGTTTGATAAATTGATTTCATCTGGAGTTTAATGCTGTTTTTGGTCACAGAAACAATTTTGCGAATTCTCTGCAATGCATTTTCCCAAATCACCAAAAACAACAATGGTCCGGCATCACTCATACTTTCACAAGGGAGTATTTCATTTCAATTTATTCTCGACTGTATTTGCATTCCAGATATTTTTGATCATATTGATTTTTGATAAGGGTCATTGTAAGTAAGTGAACCTTGCAATGTGGGCTTGTGGGAAGGTAAAAGTATCCTCAGCTGACTTTAATTTGGACATGTGTATGTGTGCCTGTGTGTGTGCCTTGTGTGTGTGTGTGTGTGTGTGTGTGTGTGTGTGTGTGTGTGTGTGTGTGTGTGTGTGTGTGTGTGTGAATAAGTGCCTGTGTGAGCGGATGGGGCCCTTTAAACACCCCTGCTGATAGCCTACATCCTCCTAGAGGTAACAAGAGTTCGCAAAGGGTGGGCCCAAATGTTCCTTGCAGGGAGGAAAGAAAAAAAAACATCACTGTAAGATTATGACAACTGTACATTCCAGCATTTGCAAGGGATATTCATAGCACCGCATCTGGCCGAAAATGTCATTTTCACCCACCTCAGTTGAATGGTAAGGGTTTTTTTTACTGTATGCTGATGGAAAGACTTTCAGTACCTCCTACATAGGAACATACAGAGTTCTTGTCAACCTGGCATGTGTAACGGTTCATGTGATCCTGAACAGTACCTTTGGGGCTGAAGGGAGTGCCGTATATTTCACAGCAGCTGCCCATGTGTGACTTCAAAGAAAGATGTATGTACCATTTATAATACTTTCAGGAAGGACATGTGTTTTTTATGATCTCCTTTGTAACAAACCCTGGACCTTTTTCTCCCTTCCTTTTCCTTCCATTTCGCTCTTGAGGCTGTCAAGCTCACATTGGGCTTGGTCAATCTTCAAACGTTTCTTCGAGCCCTTCAGTACAGAGCACATTGAAATTAATGGAGCCGGAATGGAAGACAGTGGTGTGTGCTGGTGTGTCTCTCATTACAAAGTGGACCCCACCGCCCCCCTCACTACTGTCATCACCTTTGTCTACACCATTCTTTTCTTTAGGGCAAAGAAGAGAAATGGATTAATAAAGTTGTAGCTATAGCTTAAAAAAATCATCTGTATGACTCCTTTTAAATTCAATGGCTGTCAACTTGAGACACATGAAACACTCCATTAGATGTAATATATTCAAAGTATATTCTCAGAAGCCTATCAGACAACCTTTAAATTGGCTTAGTGCGTATGTAGTTACCATTTGGTTCATTTTTGCTATTACTGAGACCTAGGGAGGCATGTCTCAAGCTCCAATGGTGTTTAAAGAATTGGTCGGATGGCATACCTCTATACAAAGACTAATGTAAACACATAATTGCACTTTATATGACCTTCATAAAGCTTACAGAGCTCCTTCATGTGCGTGGCAGTACTGCTCTCTGAAGCATTCATGAGAACATACACCGCTTTATCACAGCTGACACAGACGGATATTGCATACGTGTAAAGAAAATGTAGCTACACATGAACATGTGACATGTCATCTTTCATAAAGCGCAACCCTTCCACAAAGCTCATACGACGTATGAAATAGTAATGTTATGGGGTCTGACCAAAAGCACCCGTCTGAAATTGCCTAGTAGCTAGGACTGTGCCCTTGGTGACATAGACCCTGTTTCCTGTCTGTCTGCCCTCTTGAGGTCTGGGTGTGACGCGGCGGAGAGGCCAGAGGGGCCGGCGGTGGCTGGCTTGGCAGCGGGAAGACGCCGTGTCAGTCCTGATGAGGTGGGCGTCCGAGCCCGGCAGCTGGGCCGCAGCAGCTGGCAGTAACCCTCTGAACTTTGTCATTGATAGATGACTGCAGCGCAGCAGCTGGCGAAGGCCGCGCGTTGCCGGGGCATGTGGGGCTGAGCCGAGGCCTGGTGGTGTCCTTTCACACAGCTGTGTCTCATCTGTCAGGCAGGAAATGCGGGGAGAAGGGGGGATAGCGTCCTGGAAGGAAGTGACAAAGGGACTCGTTGTCAACGAGTCTTTGGAAGAGTCACACTCAGAAATAAGGGCCAGGTCAGCCTGTAATTGCTGTGTGGATTGTACTATAGTAGACTCCGTTCGGCTTAGCGAACAGGACTCCATCATAACTTAAATGAAAGAACCATTTCTAAAAACATACGCTACGGTGTTTTTTGTTCTGTTGTGCTGTGGTATCAGCATAACCTTCAAACCATTAAAATGGGTGGAATGATGTCTTCTTGAACTTACTGGTAATGAGCTGAAGTGAACAGTAGTAATAGAATCACAGTATTGGCAATTGTAACATCACATTCTCTTTCTGCTTTTCACTTAAATAAATCCAATTATTCCATATACATCTCTATATTCTTTATGTGCAGAAAGTGTTGCACGACAGCACTCCAGATGTAAATATGAAAGCTTGATATACTTTATCCATTTTTTTCTTGTTTTATTTTACCCTTTTCTCTGTTGCCCTGTTGTCCTTCCAACATGCACTCCCACGACCCCATGAGCTACACCATGAACTTGAAAACTAAACATAAGCAATGTTTTCATAGCAGAGACTGCATGTGTTCACTGAATACATGGTCACAGTTCAGGCTGCATTCAAAGTGAAACAATGGTTGCTGCGGTTTTCAGAGAGCACATGTGCTTGCAATCTTATTACATTTTGAGGAAAATATACAATAATTTGTTAACTGATGAACAGGTGAGTCAAGGTTTAGACTGAATCGAGCTTTTAAGTAATAAGTTTGTTGATTTACTGTATTTATGCTGTGTGATGGTAAGAGTGGAGAGTCAACAGGAAAGTGACATGAGTAATCACAGGAGCTTGGTTTCTGGTTAGATGAGATGATGGGGTTTACTGGTGCTAGACACTGAGCCTGTCTGCAGTACTGTGATGTGTCATTTGTCGGTCATTTGCTGACATATACTTGAAAATAAACCGCAACTTCCTCCTCATAATCCATTCAAACTGTGCTAGATGTATTGTTTGCTGCTTGAATGGGGAAAACAATCTCAAGTTGCTAACCACCAGCATCTTTGAACAATGTGGGGTTTGGACTTCTTGCAATGTTATTGTTTTAACAAAAAGTACAACAGCTTGAAGGCATTCTAGAGGTTAATTATGCAGCATTTCACTGAGTTTTTATGAAAAATTGATATCAGTGACATCCATGAAATTGATTCAGTGTGACTGAGTTTCTCACTGTTGTTTTTAGAAGAAAGATTACACTACAGTTCTGTGAACCATGAGAAACTCCTGATTTGCATCTTTAGTCTAACAAACCAGTGCACGACTTGGCTGAGCAGACCCATCTAACGAATTAAATGACCTGTGTTGGCCTCTTTCCACACCCCAGGGTAACCCTGAGCCATTTACATTTGAAAGTCTCTTGAACTGTGTAATGGACTTCCACCATTGCAATATTGAACAAAACCACATACAGCAGTTATACATACAATTATATGCCTCACCGGGGTTTTACAAGGGACATCACTGGTTCAACATGAAAACACAGGCATTGCCTTTTAAGCCTCCACAAACTGGATTGCGGACCGAGAGGTTGATAGAAACCATAGCTGAAGCAACAGGGACATTATTCTTGTACTTTTCCCTTTTTTAGCTAAGGATAGCTAAGAAACTTGACTGGCTTTTTTGGGTCCAACTTATCACCTTTCAAGATTATTTTTAATCAGGTTTCAACAAAAGACCACAGCTTGCAGTGTATTAGACTGGTAGCCAAATGGATTCCTTTCCAACTTTGAGCCTTTTTATCTCTCATGCTGTAGCAGGCCAGATTAATGGTGTCTGGGAGTTGGGCTGGGAGGAGGCAGGAGTATGTTGAGGTGTGAACAACTATGCCTGAGAGGCCCACAAGCCAGTGCCCCAGGTTCCTTATGTTGCAGCATGGCAAAGACAATATTTCACATGAAATGGGGGGTAGATGTTCCTTCAAAACAGCATGACATTCACCTCTGTGAGAAAGCTAGGCAAAGTCATTTCCTTTCTTTGTTTTGCACAGATGATGTCTGTTGCAAGAATACAATAAATTTTATTTTTGGCATTGTTACACCACTGTGTGAAATAAGAACAGATATCCGCATTTAAAAACAAAAGGATCACTCCGTTTCAGTTAATGTTCATGTTTTTTATGCTTAGTGGGTGCCAGTGTATCACTTACGATGAAGAGTTATCTATACTGTATTTCCATTTTGAACAACCTCACTTTGTATTATTGTGAAACCTGGCATTTCAGCTCTTCGCCAATTCCATACATGCATTTTCTATTACTTTTGTCTTGTGACTGAACACATACATAAATATAAACCAAAAATTTGCATTACCCCATTTTTAAAAAAAAAAGTCAATCTTTTTTCCCCACCATGTGAAATAAAGGAATCCAACCTTCAGCTTCCCGACTCACTTGTAATTGTAAAGAACCTTCTAAAATATGTCCCTCTTGTGAGACCTGCTATCAACACGTGATGCCATTCAGCCTCCCATTAGGCATTCACTTTGAAGTCAATGCACCCCCCACACACACTCCCATTCTCAAAGCAGGTGGACAATTTAATTGCAGGTGTTTGCAGCCTCATGGAGAGAGCTAAGTGGGGAGTCAGTGCATTTTTCCTTTTGTGTTTGAGAAACAGGCAGCTACTCTTGCTGACCACTGAGAGAGACAGAGAAAAAACATTTGGCATGCGTTTAATCCCACTGTAAATCAATCTTTTTTGGGGGACTTTTGTAGGGAGCAGTTTGGTTGATGTGGACAAGATCCCCTGTATTAGAGTTCAGAGTGTCTGGAAACCCTGCCCATAGATGCCATCTTGTTGCCACAATGTCCGATAAACACAGAGATTTAATAGAGCTCATCAGACTGGCACTATTTTCACACCTTTAAAGCTCTGAAAAAGAAAAAAAAAAACAAAAAAAAAAAAAACGCCAATACACAAGAGAGCCAGATTGAAAAGGGATTCTTTCACATGGACTAATTGCTGGTGAATTATAATTTTACTGAACCTTAAATATTAATGATTTGTATAGTGGTGTGCCAGTAGCCTGCATAAATCAATAAATAAAATAAATTATTTAGAATGCAATTTCACACATATTCTAGTGTGCATTTTCCAGTCCAACAGCACATGTAATTAATGTTGGGGGGAAAAAAAAAGTTTTAGAGGAAGTTTTAAAAAAACGTCAGGCTGATTTGACATTTCAGGGTAAGCATGTACTTGGAAAAAGCATGTAAATGTCAATATCATATCAGTTACTTTTTGATTATTAAGTATGAAAGCTTTATGGCAACCAAGCTAAATTTATCAATGGCTGTCATGCTAAATTCATCAATGAACAAACTCCTGCCTGTCCGAGGCACACAACACAGGTGTGTGGCAAGCTGTATGTTTGTAGCACTGGAAATTCTGACAGACCAGCACCATTTCCACACACATGTGGTAGGCTATATTCCATTATAGGTTTGCAGGAACCCCACTAGAGAAATAATTCCACATTCATCCAGAACTGATCCCCATCCAAAAAACAGGCGCTGTAAAAAGATCACTTCTGTGGGAGTCAAAGAAACTGGATTTTTAAAGCCGGGGGAAAAGTCTTTGAAGACAATGTGGAAACAAAGCTCGACATCTGCATGCAATATGTTAATAAAGACGTTCCATTTCACGTAAGAGTTCTGTTCTACAGAGTATCCGTCCATTGACCACCCCCTCCCTACTGTCTGCATGCGTGTTAGTGATAACACCTGTATCAAATACTTGCTT
Organism: Megalops atlanticus; assembly: GCA_019176425.1. NCBI lineage: Eukaryota > Metazoa > Chordata > Actinopteri > Elopiformes > Megalopidae > Megalops > Megalops atlanticus. The sequence goes on from CM032895.1 coordinate 15,423,316, forward strand.
AAATATTGTTTTAATGAGGAAGCCCTGAATTTGGAGTCTGCATCATGACCTCTACAATTTTTTTAAATGACTCAGCATTTCTCAGTGCAGGAGTAGTACTTTTAATTAATCTTTCTTACTGAATGTGCGTTGAATAAAATTAGTCTTCTTCCAAATCTGCATTCGCCTTTATACCTTCATTAATGGAGAGATTTCCCCAGTCCTGTACAGGGTTTATTTCTGAGTTTAGCACAACTAAAATAGAGCATGTTAGAGGGAGGAATAAAACTGGACTGATGAGAAGTAAAGAAGTAAATCTGTGTGCTTCAGGAATGACCAGGTAGGGCTGGTATTGTTCAGAAACACAGGAAAACAAAATATGGGTGGATATGTGACACTGTCAAAACTTGAGAGCTCGAGGTACAATACAACATGGTATCTTGGTATGTTACTTTCTCACCACACATAAATTTAGCCTTCTCCTCAGCCCGGAAAACAGCTACTTTATTGGGAGGTTTGATGACAGAGGCACTGAAGTAACAATGCAAATGACATCACTTAAATCTGGTTCATTGGAGTGGCCCTTCACCTCAACAGTCTTGAGCATTTGCAGACCAGACTTGGAGTTTCTATCAAAACATCCATGAGAATTCTGAGACCAAACAGATTCCTCTTAGAGGACGAAAGTCAGCACAGAGCTCACTTGTTTGCGTGCAATTCAATCTCAAATGCATCTCTCAGGCCCATCATACATACATTTCATTTCAACTGCATTCTCAGCCTTGGGAAAAAATGCCTCAAGTCTTTAATGAGAGAAATGCATTATTAGGTATTAGGAAATATTCAACAGCACACTGCTCTCTCAGCCTGGGAGTTGTTATGTAACCAACTTATGCATTCGTGGGCCTCAGGCACTCATTGTGTTGATCAAAAGCAATCTTTGAAATGCTTTATCCTGCCATACATTTGAACAGGAAATCATTGTTCCCTTGGTATATTTTCCATGTTATGTTAGGTATTCCTGGCTCTGATGTGAAGGTGCTGAAAGGCTAAGGGTTTTCATTTATTTTCTTTTCTAATTCCTTTCATATATGCCTTGTAATACTGCGTGTTGATAAAGTCCCAACCTGTGTCCATTAAAACATCTTTATTTTAGCATAAACGCATAATACCCATTTCAAATGTCTAAGCATGACCTCAACACACTGTTTTTGCCCCTCTTGGGTTCTCCCTGAAAAATTAAAATGCATATTAACATTTACATATAACTTTGAAAGAATTCAAAATTATTCAACCAAAAAAACTGGGATTATATGACCACCCTGTATCTGTAAAGAAAGCATCCAAAATTGAGATAGTAGCGATAAAAAAGTGAATAACTTTATTGTGCATCTATTTTTTTTATCACACTATATTTGATTCATCATATGTGCTTTTCTCTTCAGTTTGCTCTGTCGTACCAGGCTTTCTGCTGAGGTCTGAAAATAATGCAAATGGAAATACGTACGCATCAGTGTACTTTCTCAGTTATCTGAAGTGCTTTACATACTCCAAACAGCCAGCAATTTTTAATTTGATATGCAAAATAATTTACAGAAGAGTGTTAGCTAATTAGCAAAGGGAAACCTCGGGTACAGGTGGATGAGGTAAATTCTCAGACACTAACAGAAAGTGGGGAGAGACTTCTCTGTCATGATGTCCTCATCCTATAGGTCATAATATATGAGACCAGCGTTCTGACACCAAAGCAGCTAGTAGGTGGAGGAGTGGAGAGGCATGGCAGTAGGATGAAAGGGATGGGGCTGGTCTACAAGCAGGAGGGATGGAGAGCATTAGCAGGGAGCCCAGCCAGGAGACACTTGCAGTAGTCCAGGCAAGAGAGTACCAGGGCTTTGACCAGTGTTGAATATGCAACGGAAGGCCCCGGGTCATTATTATGCAACCATTTTACTTTGATCTCTGAATATGCAGTAAAACCACCATGTATGCTCCTCTAAGTGACAGACCTGGAGTCTTAACATGTTCAGCATTAAAATAAGGTAATAGTTCCCTGATGGAACATGCAGTCTGGTTTCTTACCATACAAATCCAACACCTTTTCAAGAATGTAGGCAATTAGTTTGAATACAATGGTTCAATACTTCAACATTTGTCAAGGTGCACTACATATTACATTGTATTTCTTCCAAGACTATTGATTGAGGTATTGATTTATTGAGTACACTTGCATATACTGTAAACTAATTGTTGCATGTGTAATTCCAGAAGTCACAAACAGGCAGAGCAATTCTGAAGACTATGTAAGTAGTATGTATGTACGTAGCAGTCATACTGTACTAATTACACAGATATAAGGGACACAGCATAAACTAGGACCCGCTAATGATAAATAATGCAAATGCATATGACATTTATCATATCATCCGCTTCTCTACTAAACAGTGCATTTTAATAAGGGCAGCAGAACGCTGGTTCAATCACAGGCTGAATGCATCAAGTATCAATTTAGATCTGACCCTGTGAATTTCAATTAAGTCTGCACTGAATAACATCACCGCATCATGCAGGTTTCTGCGCTGAAAGCTGTGGCGTAGTGGTGCCTTGAATGTGGGCCATGACCCCCGCTCACATTTACATATTAGACAATTTAACCAAATTGACTTTCATTCCAATTGATCCAAGTACACAGAACAATAGGTTCGTTCTAAATGCCCTCGGGATTTGAGCAATCTAGCTTCCATTGCAGACGCAGTAAATTGACCCTAAATTGACTCTTGTAGAGCACCATTTGCATGTGGCTAATTAGGCAGCATTGTTCAGCTGCTAATTAACATTATCAATGTTCGCTATTTTGATGCCGAGACCCAGAGTGTCAAAAATACTTTTTCTCAATATTCTCGTATTTGCCAAGACCAATTAAAATAATAGTAATTGACTTTGTAATTGTCTCTGGATATTGCCTCCCCACCCCCCCTTCACACAGCACCAAGACCGTAGGTCAAATTAGTCTGCTCTGTCGACTGGCGTTATGAGCAGGGGATTGTATGTCTCCCTGCATTGAGCACAATACAAGCATTCATAGGGCCTTCTTGCACGCATTAACAAACAAAGTCGTTCCACTCAGTTCTGATTCCATGTAGCTGCCACAGGCATTAGGAATAGTGTAATCAGTGTTGCAAAAACTCCAATGAGAATGAAAGACATGTTGCATGGATAGATATGAGTACAAATCAAGTCACATACATTGCTCAGATTAGCTTGGTATTTCACATGTAATGTCACCTGTCTAGGGGGCAGTTATGATTGACTTATGGAGTGCTCATAAAAGTGTTATGTAAGCTGTAGCTTGGGTCAAAGCAGTGCCCTTGTACTGTGACATAAGACCATATGCCACGTATGATGGTATCTGACACTGGATGTGTAAAAGCATTAAATGACAGGGGATCTAAAGCAGGCATCTTTTGTTCCCTTTAGTTTTGGTGTAAGAATCTTATAATACATTTTTATAAGAGTTTGTGCATCAAATGTAAAATGCTCTTAAAAATTTACACAGCCATTACATGGAGTTAACGCAGCTGTTACATGCTTTATCTTTAGCTGTGCTGGTGCAGTCTACCCACGATTTATTTACAATAAAGGATTCCTGTGTACATATAATATACTGGTGCATTTATCTTAATATTAGTGTATATATTCCCAGAAACTTTCACATTTATTTTGATCCATTAAGCCTTCAAAGCCATGTTCACCAGCTGCACAATTACAGTATGAAGAACATAAAAATAATCAGTTCCAAGAAAAGCCCTTTCCCTCGCTGTTAAGTTTTACAGAGATGAATACGGTTGGAATGGTTTCCAGTGTCAGAGGCAGGGAAGGGGGGAGCTGTGAGTGTCTGCTCACTGAGAGGCCTTTTCTGCTTTAAGAACACAGACATCAAATGTGTGCAATGGCCGTATGTTATTACATTTCCCCTTAGGACAACAGACTTATATGTGTTATTGTACATTACAGTTGTGTGTCATTCCTTTCACAGGGATGGTCTCTAAGTGCAGGTCATTCTGTGGAATGAGAGGTGGGATGGCAGGGTCAAGGATGCTGTTCTCATTCCATGTTTGCTTTGGAAAAAGGGAAATTTTATTGGCAGAAGACTTTTTTTTGGGAGGGTGACATAAGTTACGCTCAAGTTTTGGAAAGATGTTTGCATGTTTGACTCACCCTTGTTTTCATTTTCATTTTTGTTTATGGAAAAATAAAAATTGGCTTTAGTGGTTATGCACATCCTCTTTGATATCATGTTTTGCCGCTGTCCCCTGTCCGTCTGATAAAATACCACCCCACCCCATCCCACCCCCTGAAGCCTCCCACTCTCACACACAGAATGTCACCAGATGTCAGCTGGACTACTTGCAAAGATTCCATGTTCCACTGAAGCTCTGAGTATATTGAAAGAGGTGAGGTCATGACTCCCTGAACATATCTCCAACAGGCACTAAGATTTCAACCTCAGAATCAGTCTACTGAAAGGCAGGGCATAGATTATTGTTAAAAGAACAGAAAATGTGAGTCCTGAGTGGCTCAGCTGGTAAAGGGGTTCATAATGCAGTCTGAGCCCTATAGCTCAGACACGGCTGGTTCAAATATCTGCTATGGCATAAGCAGATTATGACTGGGGGTCTGCAGAAGTGATGCTTGCTTCATCCTGTCTGGGCGAGGTGGGTTTATGCTGACTAGGATCCTTCAGCTAAGTGCTCAACAGGGCCTCTTTGTGACCCGTCAGGCGCATTCGAGTAGCTTGATTGTCATCAGCGAAAGATGTGTTGATGGTCTGGTCGGAGTTGGTTGTCCTGTGCAGCACCATGGGACCTTCAGAGTGTAAAATATCTGTTGGCACCAGGCGATTGCCTGCACCTTGCTTCAGTGCTTTCTGCTCGAGGTGCTGGAGGTGTTGAGGCGAGAGGCGAGCTTCATGCTCAATTGGCAATTCCGAAAACAAAATCAGAGTATCGTCTGCCTCTCTACATTGGAGGTCAGTGTTTCTCTCTGCCAGTCATCATTCAACCTCATGCCATTAATATGTTCAACCTATTCTGTTCTGGTATGAACAAAAGGCTGACTGAAATGCAAGTATCAACTTGCCACCCATAGTGCTCAGAGTCTTACTGGTTTGTCGTTTCCTCATCACACATCATTTTTCATCTAGAGCATTCCATTCCATTTCCATCCGCTGTCTCCATTGGCTTCACCACAATTGGATCACAGTGTTCCATTATGCAGGCTGTATTCAGCTGTGGCTGCACTGTATAACAGCTGGGGTGCAGTTCCAGCATTGCCTCAGTTGGTACTATGTCTAATTTCTGCCCACTGGAGGTCTGCTAAGTCCCAGCCAACAAAAGCCTGACAAAGCCAGTGAAAAAAACTTTTGGAGAGAGGAGCTGATCTCTTCAGAGAGCCAAGCAGAAGCTGGGAAGAGAGGTTCTAAGATATCAGTTTGTACAGAGGCGCTTCACTGTGTATGGACTCATGAGCCTGAGTACATTGTGGTAAGTTACAGTGTCAGCAGGCTACACCTCATAACATGTGAAAGTAAACATTAATTCTCTTGTTTGCTTTTTCACATTTTCTTCTACGCTTCATGTGCACTGGATGTAACTTCTAAATGTTCCCTTTTTCTATCATTTAAAAGAAAAGCTTCAACATTTGTCAAATGAATCTTTTTTCCATGGGGGACTTCTCACCTTGACAGTTTGCGGTGACAGTATCGGCAGTTTGTTTCCAAAGCGAGCGCCCACCTGCTGAGGCTAATTGGGACAGATTTCTGTGTGCGTCTCGAATCGCACCCCTTTTTTCCTTCAGCATGGAATTGAAGATGTGACAGCTTTGCCTGACAGTCAAAGAAGTTAAATATTACAGAGGGTCTGTTTAACAAACTAAAAATACCTTCACAACTTCAAAAAATTTCTATGTGTTAGCGGCATCAACAGGGATAAGAATGTGAAAACTCAATATACTGCCATAAGCAAAAATGTGATGACCATAGTTTCTCCATTTTCATAATGACAGTAAATATGTCCAATAACTTTGCAAATTAAAAGTGATTTATTGACTTTTCCTTTCCCATTATACACTAATCGCTTTGGATGTACTCTTGAGTTTTCCCATGCTTCTTCCACTTTGATTAGACTTTACACTTTGGCAGGCTTTGACACTGAAACTGTATTACGAGTTTTCACCACCAACAACGTAGTTGTGCATACAAGGAGTCAATGACGGGTTGCTTTAGAAGGAGATGGAAACACCAGAAGTCCCGTGTGTAGCCTTGCAACACATCACTATACCTGGCACGAATGTCAAGAGCTGACAATGCCTTGCAGGTAGAGAATGGGGAAGTATGGCTACCAACAGATGAGATCATTAGCAAACCTTAACCAGCAGTTAGGGACACCTGTTCCCCTTTCCCACTGAGAAATCGACTCTCAGCAATTGGTTGGAGATGCAGTCTGTGCTGGTTTTATGTCCTGCAGGTGTAGTGGAAAAAGAGCTGCAAATAATGCGGACACGTACAAAGCAGCTCCACCATGTTTTCCTGAAGCCTGTAGAAGGACAGACCAACAGCAATGAGGCCTGCAGGGGAAAGGCAACATACAGACCCAGAAAAAAGCATGAGTGTGTATTTATCTGCCTCTTATCAGTGCACAATTCAGAATCAGATAGTGAATGGGAAATGCGCTGAGAGGAGAAAGGAAAGAAGGATCCATGTTGCCTATGTGTACATTTAAACACTGCCATGACAAATATGTCCAGGCTAACAAAACAGAAAAGTTCCCATATTCTCTTCAAAGGGGTCACAAAGAGGAATCTGACTCTTTGTGAGAACAAGATGCACCCTGTAGAGCTGATCTGGGACCAAATAAATTCAACTGACAGTGGTGGAGCTGGAGAACATTATGTGAGGGGGGCAAATAACCAAACATTGTTGAAAATATCAAACACTCGTGATGAGAACATTTGGGGAAGTGGTTCAGTCATGTCAGTTGCCCACACTGCATAAAATCTCTGTGTGCATTAGCCTAGATAAATTCAGATAATTACCATTGCATGCAAGACAAATTTCCTGGGAAAAACTGCACAAGAGACAGCTGAAAGCATGCTGTTGTAACCAACTTAAGGATAGGTTACTGCAGTTGAATAAGAGTTTCTTGTTAGCCAAATTATTTTCTCAGATAGCTTGAATCCTGTGAATGTATTCCAAATATTAGAATTTGCATTTTGACTTGGAGTAAATAAAGGCATGTAAAAGGAAACCCTGTATAAAGTAAGGAAAATATACACTGTAGCTCTTTTCTGTGGTAAACAAATTTGCCAGTTGCTGAAACAATTGCTTTGGGGACCACTGCAATGTCATGGGACAGGAGAGGCAAAAGCCAACCTTTGCTCTAGGGAGGCACACGCTAACGAAATTACCTGCCGGGAGTTAACGCCAAATATTCCCAAACAAAATTTTTTGAAAAGGACAACAGGCCCCTGAAATGTGTCACAGGATCCCTCTGCCCAATCTGTGGCAGGTTACATGGCAGAGCGGAGCAGGTGCTGACAGCGGCAGGGCCTCGTTTCGCCCATGGCGCTCAGAGCGACAGCAGCCCCCTGCCCCCGCTTTGACACAACCTTTGCCGGAGTCACGGGCTGCGGAGGCTCTATGGCAGCTCTCCTGGTCTCCCCAGGGGCCCTTGCCCTTCAGCTGGTCACTGACACATTGAGTCAATCCATTAGAACTTGCTGGCTTTCAAATACAAAACCCAGCAAATACAAAGAATCTGTGATTGGGATGGCTGAGAGGCATAATACAGAAGGTTCTAGATTCCAGTTCTTGGTGGGGCACTGCCTTTTCGCATGGCCTCAGTAAATACCCAAATGTAAGCAATACATGTTACCCTAGATATCAGCATCTGCTCAAAGTAGAGTCATTCAATCTCCCCCTCCCCAAAATCCTTATAATCTTTGAATGGCCCATATTTTTTTTGGGACAGTGTCTCTGTTGAAATGATTTGTGATACACCATGGTGTGGCACTAGGGTCTCTGGAAATGCAATTTTCCAACTTCCAAGTAGGTAGGCAGATCGCAAGGGGGGAAAATGGGTGCCACACCAGCCCACTGCATTTACACAGGAAGCTGCAAAGCAATCTAGTCCCAAAGCTGGGCCTGGTGTGGAGAACACTGAGTGATGCAGAGATTCACTGCGTGGTGCGTATGACCCATTTAAATATCTCTATAAAGAGCCCAGCTTACTTGAAGTGGGGAAGCAGGCAGTTCATTGGGTTTTATTGTTGTTTCTTTAAACTTTCTCCTTTTTGCTGCCTTGGAGATTTTTTTTAATAAGAATTTCCCTCTCGTTCTTTTGGAGGCTGTCTGCACTTGGTCCACATCTCTCCTCATGATGTGACCGCAGTTCATTGGGTGATTGGCATCACTGGGAATTAGTTTTAGCATGTCCAAATCTCCTCAACTTCTGGTATCCTTATATTATTTGTAAAATCATTAACCCCCCCAAGCATTTGCATACCCCTGGAATGCCATACAAAGGATACATTATAACACATAGCCTTGGTTGCATAGATAAAGCATTTGGTTTGTACAAATTTCTCCATTATTTGGTGCTAACTTTGCCTTTTCATAACACAGCTGTTAGCAAACAATTTTATGAGAAAGGCTTAGGAAACATGGAAACACTTATCCTTAATTGCACATTTTCTTATTCACATTTCACTTTAACCACAAGTGACTGACACAAGGTAAAAGGACTTCAGTTTGCTGATGTAAGAAGCAGCAGTGTCATGTTCCAAAGATCCCATAGAAACATCAATGTTCAGCATTGATGTTCCAGTTAAATATTTAAAATATAGGATAGTTAAGAATTTTGAGATTAAGCACAAGCATAAATGAGTCAGCCGAAGACCAGGCTTATGGAGCTACCATTCCGACTTCAGGATTGCAGCTGGATGTCATCTGTCAGCCAAAGCAAAGTGTCGTGTTACACGGCCAAAATAAAAGCCAGACTCACAGGGATGCTTGCTTTCTGAAAAGCTGGCATCTAGCTTCTTACAAGCAACTACAACTACTCTCTTTGAAAACAAATATACCCATATCTTCACAAACAAAACGGTCCATCTTGCTATTGTAAGTCAAAATGCATGCTTTTGTTAAGTCAATGCAATTTTTGGACAGAAGCCAAGATGCCAGCTCCCTTTGCTTAAATCACCCAAATTAGAGCAAAATCAGTGAAAATTCAGCCAATCTGGCTGAAAAAGCCAAAGCTGGCAGCCCTGCAAGCTGATAACATAGGCCCAACCACACCCCTATGCTACCCTGCTCAGAGTTTGTGATTTCAGTCTGCATCTTTCTCACACACCTGGCTTTATATTGGCTACTTAACCACACTGATAAACCACAGGTGTGGACCATTTATTGATTAGCCTATGAGAGATGCAGCCCAGATGCCTCATTCTCACACCTAAGACATTCAGCTGTTAAAAACACAGTGGTCAGCTGTGAGTCCTGAGTACTGAAACTTGCACTTAGGATGCGTCCTAACAAAAGCACAGATTCTGTTCTATGCATGATTATGCAAGGTGTGTGACGTACCTCCTTGTTCATGTGCTGTGTCATGTTTTTTTTTTTTTTTGCATTTTTACAAGCCTGAATCTGAATTGCCCCCCAGAGGGCTTGATAAAGTGGTATTGTATTATGTTGTGTAATGAGAAACTGAACTCCCTGAACTGCATGGAAACATCAGCCAAGTTCAGTGCTCACTGTTCGCTGTTTGTGTGACAGCCAAACACAGTTTCATAACACAAAAAAATCATTGTTAAATAACGTTGCATGAATAATACATATTGCTGTTGCTTTCATTCTTTGTGTTCTAATGGCCTCTCCCCCAGCAATCCACCCTCTGTAAATCAGCAAGATCCATCAGCTCAAAAAACGCCCACACACGAGGTCTGATCTGATAAACAATCTTCGTTTTTTTCTTTCTTTTTTTTTTTTTTTTTTACTGAGCCACAAACCCCAGAGTGATTCATGTACATATTGTACTACCACTGTCTGAATTTCATATCACGGGGCGAGATCTGATATCCATCTTCCAAGGTGTTCCAAGTATTGATGAAATAATATCTGTTTCTGCATTCAAAACCAGGGTCTGAGAAACTGCCTATTTAAACATCACTATTGTATCTCATTTCAAGTAAAGCTAATAATTTGAGGAAAAAAGGAACAACAATGTCAAATTAAAATCAAAGCAAATCAACAAAATATTAAGACACACAGAACTGTATCTTAGCAGAAAAAGGACATCTGCGTCAATACTGTATCTTTCCCTGGATGAAGATCCAGTTTCATAGTAATAGTATCCATTATTTATTGTGTAGAATCTATACATTTAAAAAGTAAACTGAATTATCATGATGTAAACTGACTAATGCTACCACAATAAAAAGTCTGTATATCTATGGTGGAAGAGGCTTATATAATGGATCAATAAGTGTTTACATAATTCTTTTTAAGGTTTTGCAAACACACAGACACACAGACACAGACACACACACACACACACACACACACACACACACACACGTGCACACACAGTGGAGGATAGTGTTGTTGGTGGTAGCAATGGACTTCTTCATACAAATAAGATTTGTTGAAGGCTATGATTTATTGTAATTCTATTAAAGTAGTCTGTCTTGTTCTCAAGTTATGTATGTGCTGGAATGCTTGTGAGAACAGTCTGTAAACTGACTGACTCAAATGTGACCTGCAGTTGGCATCATAATGCCCTGAGGAGAGTATTGCAAGTATGCTGTCTTTCTGTATGTGAGGCAGACAACGTCAGTTCAGACTTAACTGGCTGCCTGCCTGCCTTCGGGTTCAGCAAGGGACAGTCTGTGGTTGTTGAACAACACTGCATCCCACATTCAGTATAAACATAATGCTATGTACTGTTTCCCTCACCAAAGCACAAACTTAAGTAAGGCTAATAGAGAATGCAGTAGGATGGGAACATTCACTCAGAGCCTCTCAGAGCAAATGCCCAGGAATGTCCTCAAGGTCATAAATCTATTCCACAAAGGACATAACATGCACTTACATTCAACAACACAGTTGAATACAGTTGTAATACACATTGTAACCATCCAACAGAAACTCATTACCTGTGAATTTATTTATTTTTTTAACCTTACTTAGATTGTAACCATATTTGCATTAGCCTTGCAAACTTAAGATCATGCAGTATGCTTATTGGGGGTTTGTGGTATGGACTAAATGTAAAACAGGAGTAAGCCAAAAGAGCATTATAGAAGGGTTAAACCTGTAAACTGTTACAGATGAATTTATCATCATATGCCCAGATTATGATGAATCAATTAATAGATGTCTGGCAATTCAGATGATTCATTCACACGTTACAAAAATAGCCAGATGTTCTTGTTAATATTCTGAACAAGGGACATTTACCTCTAGATATATTCATAGGAGCAGATCCAACTGCCTCACATATTTGTGCGACTCCTAATGTTTTTAGATGGATCGGGCTTCCAGACTGTTCAACCATATACACCTGGAACAACAAGGCACCTCTAGATGTGCCAAGGGGATCCTGTGGTGAGACAGGCCTGTTTGAAGCTTTGGAAATCGATGGCAAGCTTGCTTTATTTTGCTGCATAGAAAAGGCAAAGGAATATCGTTTTAGGCATTGAAGTTTAGATTGTGTCCAATCTGGCTGTGTCCCCTCCGAGTGATGTTCTGCTGGGTAGCAGTGATGGAGTGAATCAGAATTGTATCTGCCAGCACTGGTGGTCTTTGAAGTTTGTATAATTGTTGAATTAGTTAACATAATCATTTTTACTCTACTTTCTGCAACCACTGTATTGTCTGGTGTTAGAGAATTGTCCACGTTCATTTTGACGACACTGACACAGGTTTTAAATCCTTCCTGTTAGATACTGACTGAGAACTTGTAAATGCATGTAAACTGCCCACAGTGCTTTCACTTGTCACTTTTAACATATTTTGTATTGGTACGGTGTTGGTATATTGGTATTGGTGTGATCTCATGACTTAAATTTTATGAATCTTTTTTTTTTGTTCAGACATGTGTCCCAAAAGGTAATGGTAAATTGATGTTAAGTTAATGGTAACACTGAAATATGCAATTTGAATTAAAAGAGGTTGAAACACACCCCAGCAGACAAAGTGACTGGGAAATGTGATGATCAACAAGTGCAGGACACATGCATGGTATAAAACCTCCCAAATAGTTCAATAACAGGAGTTAAACACTCCAAAATACAGAAAAAAACGAAAAAGCTTTCATTTGATCATCAACAAATAATACATTGGAACACAGCAAAAGTCTTATTCATGTCTGTGTAGAATTTATAATTACTCAGTTGAAGTTAAATATGAGGCTAATTCTATTATTGTATTGTTATAGAGTGCCTAGATAGTTGGAGTAGAGTAGATCAGTCTAGATAGTATGCTGTAGGTGGTGTTACTGTACACATGTATGTTCATGTACACCCCTTCTGCAGTGCCATCAATAATTTAGAAGTACCTTCATATTAATTACACAGGCTGAATGCTATGGTACACATGTTTAGGGAGGCCTGAGTCTGGTTAGTCTAGGGTAGATTGCATATGTCATCCAAATAGTTTCCTGTGTTTCTGTTAGAATAAAAGTCCAGAGTCCTTTATTATCATTGATCACTGGTATCTGGTACGATCCCTGGTAAGGTTCTCATTGTTTGCATTAAGGAATGTGAAAAGCCAATAGCATGTGTCTTAAGTGTGTATTACTCCTCAAACATTTCTATTACAAGACCTTAGAGGTAAGCTTCCATACAAACAGAGAATTAATGCACCTCTAGAATATAGATGTTAGGACTGCTGGAAAACATGTAAACAAACAACGGTCTCCTCCTGCCTTGTTTACAACTGGCGGGCTTGCATGCCCCAAGGGTGGCACCTGCTCACATGGTATTAATCCTAAGAGGCGATTGGCAATCTCATTCTGCAAAGGCCTCTCTCGCTTAGCGTGTTTTCCCCATTTGGAAGCCCCCGGAAAAATTCCCTGGACTTTAACCGTGTTGGCGTGCGTCTCCTCAGGACAGACCTCCAGTTTGCACTGCTCCGAATGGACGTCAGGCGATATTAACTCAGGGCGACTGTGGCGAGGGGGGGGTGAGGCGCCCCCCTGCTGCGCGCCTCTCCTGTCATAACCTTTAATTACAACCGCTCTGACAGCTTCGCAGATGGCCGAGGAGATGCGGTTAATACAGGACCCCCTACACTCCCCCACCCCTGTCTCTCCTGATGCCAAGCAAGCCCATGCGCTGACATGCCCGTGACAGATCAGAGGGCACAGATATGATAAATATATCTAATTATGACTCTATGCATGTCAAATGCCGGAGCCTGCAGGCGCGTCAGGGACGGGTGTAACAGCACCAGGGGGCAGGCTCTGTGTCTGGGGTGTCATGGCTGAAAGCCGCGCTGCCTGATCCCGGGCTTGAGTGTTAGGATTCTGAGCTGGACAAACATCCTAATGATGATTTCTCTCTGGGTAACAGTCCTGGAAGTGTAATTTAAATTAGATCAAAAATACTTGGTATTAAGGTTATTTGTTTATATTACATTATATTATCATTCTTTATATTATTATAGCTCTGTTGCACCTACTTTGATTCAAATGAAAGGGGCAGAGGGGGTGGTGATAGGTAATTTAGCTTTGCAACTGGCCCCAAGCTGCCTCGGCCCTGAGATATGACTGTCAATTATGTCAAAACAATTATTGTATAATGTTGTACAAAAATACCTCGAGGTGGCATTGATTGCATTGGAATTAATCTGCCCCTTGTATTCCTTTGTCCATTTTCTGACACCCCAAGCACAAATGCACTTTAGCATCAAAGCAGTAACAACACCCAACAGACACATAAATGTAAATGCCTTACACAGCTTACCTGGAAACACGGTTGTTTTCAAACCAATTTTAATTCCAACAATTATTAGACAGTCTAATTTATTCCATTGTCAATTGCCCCTACATGGAGTAAATGTCTATTGTCAAGTCCAGATAATAATAAGACAGCCATTCAGGCCTGTAAAGCAGAAACAAGCAGACAAAATATGGAGAATTTATCATACGGGGCAAATCAATTTACATTATTTTAACATTGTGACTTTTTCTGTGACACCAAGTCCTTCTGGTCAAAAAAAGAGGGGAGAGGGTTAGAGTAGCATGTGATGGACAGCAGTCTGGTCCATTCTGTCCTAGGTGTCCATAGGAAAAGACTGTTCAACATTGCCTTTGCCATTGGATGTTTACCATTGCATAAACATAGGTCAACTGTATCGTTGTAATAAACCTGCCAATTTTACAGGGTCGATAGAGGCATACCAGGATTACTCTCCATTGTTCACACCATCATTTTGATCAAGCTGTTCTTCAGCAGGATGTTTTATTAACAGCAGTGTAACTGACAGCGTTGATATTTTCCACCATGCTTGAGGATGCATTATGCATCGATGAAATGTCACATGCTGGTTTCACGAGGCAACAGCACGGAATCCGTGTGCACTACAGGTATGTGGGGTAAGCGTGACCTTCTTTGAAGACGTGGGAACGTACCACAGAAGAGGCGTTTTGGACTTCATCTGTTTACAGTCATTACACAAAAGAATGTCTGCCCATTCAATACCTGGAAGAGCAGTTCTCACCAATCACCCTTCTCCTGTTTACACCCTGCACGACACTGCCTATTTTCCGTTCCTCCAGGTTTCAAAATGCATTCATTCCAAACAAAGGATGGTCGCAATGATTACCAGGATGCATAAACAGTAAAAGCCTGAGCATAATTTTATAAAGCTCTTTTTGATCAGTCCTTTATTCCTCTTCTCAGAGGGAGTTTCCTTCTCTGCAGAAAGAGAGAATTGTCATTCATTTAAATGCTTCAGAGGCAAGTTCATTCGGTTCAGGGAAGTTTACCTGACATGACAGGGTGCCATCTTTTGTGTGCATATTGGCATGGTCTATTGAAAGAGGTGGCCAACCTTGGCAGGCAAAAAAGAAAAAAGTTAAAGATACAGTATAGTATAGAAACTATTACATTGTTGAAAGCATGCATAGAATTGTAATGTTTTTCAATCTTTGAGCTGCTAATTTTTTTCTGTTCTGTATTTGGCATGGTACAGCTTTCTCACATAACCTCATGGGTGGGTGGTTATTGTAAAAGAGAACATGTTCTCAGTTAACTTACCTGAGCAAATAAAGGTTAATATAATTGGAATATGTATGAAAAAAGACAAACAGTGTTGTGCAAAGTCCTGTCTTTTAATCATAAAACCCAAATACCCACAATCAAGATTTTTTTTTGAAAATTGTATAGAAGAGAGGTGTTGACCTCACATGAACCCATCAACCTGTCAGAGACTTTTAAGGCAAAGCGTTTGCCCTTTAATCACTGACATTGTTGAATGATCCTCTCTGCTCTTTGCCAGGTGCTTGGCAGCATTTACCATAAGCTGTCAGTTAAAAGCAATTTGCTGTGATATTTGCTCTGCAGTCCCATGTGTATGTATTACTGAACTCGGTGCAAGTTTTACCGATCGATGCACAGTGATACTGGTTCAACTGAAAATGTATGAAGAAATATGTGATTTATTTATTTTTTTATTCATTTATTCATTCATTCTTATTTTTCTCTGGTCAGACCACCAGATGTATTTTTTGCTGTTGAAACTGCATTAAAATGTAGGTTTGTACATACATAGATTAATTAGGTGGGATCTTATGGCAGGTATTACTGCAGTGCTGGACTGTCTGCAGAACCACTCATGAGACACTCATTTTAGGCTGTAGTGTATAAGCAGAGTTCATGTAAGTCTACCTCATTATACATCTGCCTTCATTGAAACAGGTACTGCTTCGACTAAGTGAATATTTAGAATATTGTAGTATATATGTACGCCTGCAGTTAATGAATTCTTCAGAGCAGGCCATTTCAAATGTGATATTTCTGTCATTAACTTGAAATGTAGGCATCTCCTGACTTTATAATATATTTTTTTCTCTTTACGATCAATCCAAAAAATTCTGGCATAAATCTGCTTGGAATGTCCTTGTATTAAAAAAAATAATAAAATAAAGTTGGTTAATATTGTGGTTCAAAAGAATGAAAATCAATGTATGAAATCAATAAAAACAACTTTATTATTCTCTTTACGCCTTGTTAAAAATCCTGGATTTGTTTTCAGTGGGAATAAGGGGCTGATTAAGGTCAGACAGTATCTGAAAAGAGGATGATGCAACCAGTCAGCAACAGTCACTCTGAATGGGTTTACTCTGCTGAGGAGTGCGACCTTGCGCAGTATTTAGTTCCTGGTCTTGTTGCTGGTTGACAGCTGTTACAAAATGAGTAGCATTTCCCCAAACACACACTTCTTTCTTTCTTTTTCCTTTCTTTCTGTCTTTCTTTCTTTTTAGGGGATTACAGTTCTTTAATATTTTACAAGCGAATGTTCCATTAACAATTTATATTTCATTTAACATGTCTTGAATATCAAAATGTTGCCAATTTAATTTGATGTGGTATGCGTAGTATGGGATCAAGTTTCTAAAGGTTTAGTATAGGGCGGGGTGTGAGATGCAAATTAAGGCCCACGCAGTACCTTGTTTACATTGTAAGCCACTCATAATTCATAAGTGTCTGAAAGTCACCAGCTAGTTTTTAGTATTCATCATCTCTGACTGTGATCAACATCTGTAAAGCCACAGTATTGTCTTCACATCTTTGTTTAATTTATTATATAGGGACAGTATGTTTTTGGCACACCATTTTTTTCAAATCCTGGTATTCCTGAATAACAAAGGTAACACAACAGCACTCCCCTTTTAAATAGAAAGAGAAATATCAAGAGATATCATGCTACTTGAAGCTGTAGATTATATATGTCTGGATCATTTGGGAGCTGCCGCACAATTTATAAGGCAAGAAAAGGCTCCCCAATGAAAAACAGAATAAAGGCAATGATGCTTGCAGTGCTGGCTTTCTGAACAGGCACAAATTCCCAGTTTCTTGACAGATGCTTGTCAATGGGCAGAATGTACCCAAGAGGCATTAATAAGGAGAGCTGGCTGTCGTCAAGTCCAGCTACCATTCATTGCCTTCCCAGCAGGAGAGGAAGGCAGTTGCATGAGTCATGTCATTTAATGCCTATGGCATTGAAAGGTCAGAAAAAATACCTGTTTCACGCAGAAATAACCACGCTTCCTAGTCTACCTCTCACTCTCTCAGACACCCTCGTCTGTGAAAAGCGCGAGTGCTTCAAAGGAGAGCATTCTTAACCATACCGGAGAAGCATGCTTCTGTCTCCCTCTTCTCAGATGTAAGTGCTCGGAAACAGGAGAAATATCATGATCCTGTCCATTTTTTTTTTTCTAATGGTCTTGACACAACATTGCAGCAGGGTGGCAGCGGTGACATCGCTCGAGTCAAAGTCCCTGATTCTGCGAAGGCCTGTTTTTTAACGAATCACAGCCATGGTCAGAGGCAGACAGTTGGCCTCCTGCGCAGGAGACAGCTGGTGGGTTCAAGACTGTCATTGTGGCTCATTTATTGGCTGAAAGACATGCCCCGGATTTATAGTAGGCTCCGCTGCTAAAACTGGGCAAGCACTTAATGAGGCAAAGCAGACACATAGGGGCTATGGCTGCTAATTTAATGAGTTCACTACAGGCACTAAGTATGCAGGTTTTCAGGAAGCATCGCTAATCAATTGGGATTGGGGAGGGTGATAATTGGTTT
This sequence comes from Megalops atlanticus, assembly GCA_019176425.1. Taxonomy (NCBI): domain Eukaryota; kingdom Metazoa; phylum Chordata; class Actinopteri; order Elopiformes; family Megalopidae; genus Megalops; species Megalops atlanticus. The sequence continues at coordinate 15,441,154 of CM032895.1, forward strand.
TGGGTCCGCTGGTTTTCAGAGGCTGTCTGTTTCTGTTCTGTGAGGTATGGCGTTTTCAGAAAAGTCTAAATACCTGCGCACATTATGTACGCTTCCAACAAATCAAGCTGTTTGCTTTCTCATCTGTACTCCCTTTTCACCCCATCAGATAGAGATGCGGGATGTATGTGTGTTGTTTCGGCTTCTACTGTTTCAGATCATGCTTTGGTCACTGTTGAACTGTATGTGTGTGTGTGAATGTGTACTGTTATTTTTATACACACCCACAAACACACGCACGCACACACACACACACACACACACACACACACACACACACACACACACACACACACACACACACACACACATCTGCCTTTATTTTTATGGTGGATAAGAGTGATTTCACCACAAGTCAAACTGTTGCAGGATTTTTCCATAAAACACTTCCCTAATAAAATGTAGGAATGAATGATTGTTGGTAGTTTTCTCCCTCGATTAGAAGGACACAAATCTTCAGGCTATTTACCTCAAACAAAGCAGAGAACAGGACACTTAACCCTGACTATAAAGAGATGTAATGTTTCTGAGGGGTGTGGCATCATGGTAGGAGAATAATAATGGTTAATGAAATAGAAAATGAACCGCAATCATTTAGAGAAGTCATTTAAATTTATTTCCATATTTAACTATTGTTTTACTTGTATACTCTTTAGAATGACAAATAAGTACAGTAATAATTAAGATAGCCAGCCAGGCTTACCTCACATTTGATAATGATTACAGGCCTTTTCTTTTCACCAGTTCTGGTCACACACAGTATTGCATCTGCATTGGATTTTTCCCTTTTTTTGAATTTATGAGAATGGGAATAATGCATGGTCGGTTTACATGCATCTGCCATTAAGCTGTTTTGCTGGCATCCAGCTGTGATTCTTTATTGAGGTAAATGTATAAAAAGAGCGATATTATTCAAATGTTTTTTTTTTTAGTAACACAGTAATTTGTTAATTCAAGAGTGGTTTATGCTTCTAATGAACACGGCAAATGATCAGTTTGTAATATGTGTTCCCCATTTGTTAATACATTAATGAATGCATACATGAATGCATGAACTGATTTTAGTGCGGAAATCGTACACTAGCACGCGTGTGCCGCACACATGTTCACAGTGGGAAGCGCCAGTTTTGCCATCTTAACTGACAGCAGAGTTCACAAAGGTTGAAATCAGTGCCTTTATGTTATTCTTGGCAGATGCAAGCCTATTCCTTAGGGGGAGAGATACATGAGGGGAAAAAAACTTAATTAAGCAAATAAATAAATAAATAAATATGTACATAAATAAATTTGACAAAAAAAGAAAAATCTGTACGGCTGATCCTGCTGTTGGCCCGGTTTTCGTGGAAATTCAAATGCAATCCGAGAAAATCACAGTTTGATATTGTTGGCCAGTATTATGACTTTAATATGTTACATATTTTCCTCCCTGACATTATTTCTCTGCCAAAAGGAGATGCTTTTGACTCCCCCTACAACTAGAACAGCTTATTATGTGAAAAGCCCCTCTGGCATTCGCTGCAGCTGATTTGAGGAATGGCCCATTACACAGGGCTTGTTTGGTCTACATCTTCACATGACAGCTCCCCAAGATGACCTCCTCTCCATATACACTTTCAGAAGTCAGTTTTTCTTTTTTTCCTCACAAAGAAAGCAGAGGTGAAAAACAAAAACATCAGGAGTTTAAAATATAGCTTTGCACTGGCCAGTGTACCAAGTCTGAGCTTTAAGTTCTCTTTTAATAGCATGTGTGTGCTAAATGGATTTATTACACTGTTCACATTGATATCTTCACAGTGGGAGAGTGCATTGATGTGACACGTTACCCACCTTTCAACCTTCATGAGTAATTATTCGTAAGAGAGGAAAGAAGGTATATTTTAGTGATGATCATTGAATTGCATTGGGATATTCAGCGTGCTCCAGTAAATGAAGAAACAGAGCATGTACGATGCGATTAATACAACCTGAAAATCAATGTTCCATGGCAAGTAGATACAGTATTCATTATGCCAAAAGAGGTCACACGCAGGCTTCATTTTGGTAATGATTCCACTGTCTTCAGTGCATTGCTCTGTGTGTGTGTGTGTGTGTGTGTGTGTGTGTGTGTGTGTGTGATGTCTGTGTCTGTGTCTGTGTGTGCATGTGTGTGTGGTATGTATGTACATGTTATCTAAATTTGCAGAGAGACGGAAAGATTGATTCCTGGCTCCACATAAAACACAGTCTAAAAGCACACTGAATGAGTCACGACGCTCTCATTGGCCAAAAAAAAAAACCACCTCCACACTGCCACCACAAAAGATTCCTGTATGTTATTTAGTAATACATATTGTTGATATCATGAATATAATGCAATGGACATATGGTAGAGTTCATGTTGGAATACGTTTACAACATATTTCAAATACAGATACATACCAACAACTCATGTTAATTATTATATGCATTAGAGGCGCATACTTTGGGTCAGCTTTTAAGATTCAGATGTTACTTTTTGGGGTGGTCTCCGTGCAGCCATCACATCTGGGTGTTCACGGATGGGTGTCTGTTTATGAAGCCAGCTGTGGAAAACCTGACTTCCTGTCCTGGCCCATCCCACATGTAGGCACAAAAATAACTCACAATTTTTCTGTTTTCATGTGGTTGCAGATGGGAAGTGTAAACGTTTTTTTTTTGTTCTTGCATAATTGCTGCTGTAACCATTAACCATCCAGTAGTTTAATCCCATAAACAAAGAAGGAAGCTGAAAACTGGCAAGATAAGAGGAAAAAAAAAGATAGAGAGAGTCAGAGAAGGCCACACTTGTTTACTTTCATGAGCGTGGCGGATGGCTTTAGCCTGTCTGTGCTCTGTATTTTGCAGACTTGTCCTGAATCGACACTGTGTGGCACAGACTGTCGGGGGGGAGACGCGCGTGAGATGTCCTCAGCTGACTGTTGGCTGTGGCCTCAGCTGATCCACACCTCCATCGCAGAGAAAACCAGTGACACAACGAACCCCTCACATATCCCTTGTGTTGTACACTGCCTCACTTGTAAGTCTCTTAGGAAAAGAGCACCTGCCAAATGAATAAACGTAAATGTAAACGTAAATGTAAATGTTAAAAAAAACGTGCAGGTCCTGCGACCTGAAACTTCGCATCAACCGAACACGTATGAGCAACCTGCGCAGGAGTGGATCTTCTTACATGTGAAATTCACTTTTAGTTTCTTGCAGGCTACTCTCCTAACCGCAGAAAACAGTTTTAGTGGCTAAGCCGCTGTGCATCCCTCCAAAGACTGATTGCTGCTATCGTATTGTTCACAGCAGAGCAGGCTCATGTGTGTGCTGCTGTTACTGAGGCACAGAAGCCAGCGAGGGGCGGGTAGGAGGCATCCTCCAGAGAGAGCAAGGCGTCACTTGAGTTTTGTTTTTGGCATGTGACGTTATTCCCACTAAAGTAGTTGACCGGTTTGTTCTGGCAGCTCCTTTTTACCACGCCGTTTCTCGAATAAGAGGTCTCTGCACCCAGTTGGAGGAGACAGCTTACAGCCTTCGCATCTTTGCGCTGCAGCAGAAGGGCTAAAATAAGACAGAGAGAGCTGTAAAAGACAAAGGAGAGAGGTGGGGGTGGGGGTGGGGGGGCTGGGGGACCCGGCAAGTGTGGTGCCGACGTGCGTGGAGCACTAACCTCATTCTGCTGCTCCCTCTCCCCTCCGTTTATTGTTCCTTTGCTTCCCTCGATGCTGCTGGCGAAGGATCAGCCCCGACGGTGTCTCGCAAACCACAACTCGGCGATCGCTTCTCGGCAGCAGCGCTCTGTTCGGTTTTTTACGTCCGTTTTTTTACCTGAGCCGACAGGCGCTCTCCCCCGCCGGAGCCCACGATGGCTCCAGTTCGAGATCGCCGGGACTGGAGACGGTTGCCATCTTCGGCCGGCGCGGAAAGGAGCGTATTTTCGGGATCGCAGGAAGAACGGCAGAGAGGTGGAGATCAGCGAGCGCCGGCATTTTGGCAGGAGGAAGGTTTGACGGGAGTTGGAGTCGTGCAGCAAACAAAAGAATGAATTTGTCTTGTCTTTTCTTGCCATCTGTGGATTAATCATTTGAAGTGCAACACTTCTAGAGTGCACAAGGGGCCGTGTCTCTGGTACTTTCCCGGAGAGGGATGCATGGGCAGCGCTTTTGATATGTTCCATTTATCAAAACTAAATAATGGATGCCAAAAAAAGGAAAAAGGAATAAAATACTGCCTGTCGATTACTCCAACCACTGCTTTCCCCTGCACTGTCTTCACAAACTGTCGGAGCATCATCCACTAGTAAAGGAAAGATAGCACTGAAGTGGCTCTGTTTCCTGTGCTGGACCTGCCATTTGGAGCATGTACAATGATACTTAATTTGCTAGTGGATGGCTATAGGAGGCGGACACCCATTTTGGATCATATACAGCATATTCATGCACACATTAGTGTACTGTATACATCACACGGGAGAGAGTTTTTAGAGGCTGTCACTGTAAACCAGTGGCATCATGCTGTCAGGTTCTGATGTATTTACCATACCCTGCTTACCTCTAAAATCCTCTTTCTGTGAAGGGAAACGCTTCAATGGCAAGAAATATTTGGGTTTTTTAAATTCGTCTAGCTAGTGCCTCAAATCCACGCACAGATTTGTCATTTCTCATTTGAGATTTCTAACTGAATGGATTGTAGAGCGCACCTTAAGGACATTCCAAATATTTCCCGTTGGCTGTGTGGAATCTATTTTTGGTTTACGGCCTCTTTCTTTGTTTCCCCCTCTGTCATGGTGCATCATCCATGCATGGCTGCTGGTACAGTCTGTTGACATTTTCCAAATTTCCTCACAGTCCTCAGAGGGTTAACGTCTTTCAGATGACTGCCCCATCGTGCTCAATAGGGGTCATTAACCCGTTTTTCTCTCTCGTGTGCTGATGCACTGTAAAACATCGCACATGGAAGGCGTGTGTTTCATAACCTTAAATTAGCTGTGCGCCTTGATGTGTTTTACGTGGGCTTATTATGCAGATGTTGTCTGCCATAAGGGTTGGTGACACCAGGTCCTTTCTTTCATTTCTCTTTTCCTTCTTGGATCATTTTGGAAGAAATATCCATGCACACAGCAGACACTGGCCAGCTGCATTTGGATTTACAACACTTGTGCTTTGTGTCACCAAAGAAAAAAAAGAAAGTAGGCACACAGCATGAAAAAGATTGTCATTCACGCATGCTGAGGACAGTGTTCCTGGTTTCAGGGGCATGGCGTTTGAGTGAATGGAGGTGAGCACCCTGAAGGAAGTGGACATCTGTTTCAAGGCAGAGCATGCAGACCATGACGGAATTCAACTGTGAACATCCAGCTGTTGAGCTCTGATTTAAGGTCAGACCGGGAAGAAGGGAAAAAGACAAGTCATTCTGGGACAGCAGCTGAGAATGATGCGGACAGTTTTTGGAGTGACTTGGGTGTTTGAGGGTGTCGGTCTCTTTTCCTGTTCAACGACGGGCTCAGTGTCGATGTTTTATTCAGCTGGAAATAAATATTGCCCCGATTTTCACCTCCCCTTCCTTCCCCTTCGATTCCACTTGACAGCTCCCCCATCAATCCACACTGATGATATCTCTGGGTACCGTGTCTGGGAGGAGAGAGAGAGAGAGAGAGAGAGACGATGCTGGCTGGGGCTTGCAGGCTGCATTAGTGCACAGATGGGATCAGACTGGACCGCAGGTTACCATTCCAATTTCCCTCAGGAAGAATCTCCTCAAAGCTGTTGGTGAGCTGACAAACAAAATGCCATCTGAGTCCTTTGCTCCGTTTCTAACTCTGTTCCCGTTTGGGCCTGTGAGCTGAACTGTGCTTTTGCTGCTGAAAGGCATTTTGAAGGACTTTTTGAATGATTATTGTAACATAGTATTGGCAAAAAAAATTGCCATAAAGTTACAAGTACAGATAAGAAGGCCAAATTGTGGCATGAAATGGATCACCCCGCTAGCATTGGAATGTCTGTGACTATTTTCTGGTGTATATTATTCTTCTCCAGATAATAAAAGTGATCAACACCAATTGTCCCTCATTGCTACGAAAGTTGACTGTGAAGTTGAAGGAAGCAGCTTTATTCTCTACTGGCCTTGAGAAGAAGGTCGTTTGTAAGGCTGTTTTTGTAACGTTATATTACCGCACCTGACCGATAAATCAAATTCAGCAGACTTTATTTTATTTCAATATAAAAATAAACACACTTTTGCTGAAGATGAGGCAATGCTCATGCAGGGGAACCGGGGCGGGGATGAGCACACAGCTGGTGCCTTACCTCCAAAGTTAAGTCATGGAATAATTAACTTTTTGTGTAAGGGCATCCTGCACAAATGCAAATGCATTCTCATGTCTTACATCAAAGTTTTTTCCCTCCAAAAAGCTCAAAGGAGACAGCTGTTCTGAAATTTTACTGGCTGGACATTATACAAACAACACACTCTTCAATTGAAGCACACTCAAAGGTTTCTGAATTTCCAATATAACTGCAGGGTAGGGAGGTTATCTTTTTATGGAGCATTGCAATGCACAATGTGGCTGTATTAATAGATGGAAATCACTGGTAAATCTCAACAAAGAGCCACCGACAAGCTAAATGTCAGCAGCTTTTAATTTGAATTCCATGGTTGTAACCCAGACAACCCAGACAACTATGCACGATAAAGTTCTAAAAATAAGAGCCAAGTCATGCTCAAGGTATTGTACCTAAGTAGGACAATTATTACATTTTTACCCCCTAAAAATAATTTACTTGCAAGGGGTTGTTATCTTGGAAACCAGCATTTCTAAATTAAAGTATATGTATTAATTTGCATCACATTACAATGTAATAGAATGTAATGCATTAGAATCTGTGTAACATTGAATTCACTGTTAAAGAGTAATTTCTGAATGAATTCTTTTTCAGTAAGGATTGCTGCAACTGTAATGTTTACCAGTGGCTGGTACAAGGGACTCTTCATCAAGTGTTGTGGGGTGATAGACTTGGTGGTACACTTTTGTCATACTCGTGAGCATGGAGTTTAGTCAGAATTGTGCCATTTAAATTAGAACAGTACACAAAGTAAAATTGCCCTGGATACATTTTGTTGCTAAGCAAAACTGCATCAGTTGTCTGTTGTAATTTATCTGTTACACAGACACGTTCACTACAATTGCACTTCAAGAGAGTTCAATGATGTTTTCTTGAATAATTCAGAGAAATGTCTCAACACATTTACAAAAATCTGGTAAGACATGTAAAAAGTCATTTAATTATGTGTCTCAGGGCAGCCTTCTGCTCTTTAATTCTTTATCAAAGTACATGACCCTTGACCTTTGAAACAAGATTAGCATTAATCAAAACACTTGCTTCTCCAAAACATGGAGTATTACTGAAGTATCTCAGTGAGTCTCTGCTGACAGCTAGTTGTTTTTAGCAATCGAAGCCAAAAACTAAAATCCCATAATTGTAGAACGTCAGAAAAAACAGTTAAGGGCTCCCTCTCACAACAAATAATAATAAAAAATTATGCATTAGCCTGCTAACTGCAACTCCATTAGATATGGGTAACAACTCATTCATTTTCACCATTGCAATACCAAACCTGTCTGTCTTTATTCACCAGTGATGCATGTAATGTGTACCATTAATAACATTTGTGTAATGATAATGGATAAAACAAATTTTAATAGGAAAGTGAAAAAGTGAAAAAAAATGCTTATGCATAGAGGTGTAACAATATATCTGTTTGTATGAATGCCTCAGTACAATATGAGAATCAATCCATACCATTGCTTATTTATTTATTTATTTATTTATATTCACATTAGTTTGTCAATATGGATGAAACTAGAGAACTCACAACAATCCTAGTTATTTGCAAACATTGCGTGTTATTTCAATGGCATGTAATAGACTAATGTTTCTTTAAAAAGCAAACCTCATTTCGTGTCATATTAAGATGTATCATATCGAATCTTACTGCATCTAAGTATGAAAGCAAAGCCTTAACAATGTTCCGATTGTGTATTGATTATCTATCAATACTGTATCATATTTAAGTCAGAGGTTTATACCCCTACTTGTGCATCAGCTGTATAAGCTACAGGCTTCTGCCATGTAATGGCTTCACAACTTGCCATAGTCAGCCATGAGCTCACTGATGTATCACATGCTGTATATGAACTGAGGTCAGTATCGCCCACTGGCATAAGAGGGTTGCAATGGCCAATGAACTTGATCGAGCAACAGATTATTTCATTTGATGTGCAATCAATGGTGACCAACTTGGTGAGCAATCCCACCATCACATGTACTACCATTTTAAAGCCACTTGAACTGCTATTTACTGGCTAAATTTGCAGGGCCAAAATTTTAGATTCCCAATTGAACACTTTTCCCTGCTATGCTGTGTGTCCTGACCAAAGTTTCAAACTCTCGGCAGGTACTTCAATATTGACTGAGATGGTTAACGCGAACATTTAAGGAGATGGAGATTAGTACCTGCTGTGCTTTAAATGAGGTGGCTGGTTGTGATAAGCAAGCACGCTAATGCCAGTTCATTTATCGGTTCAAATCACCTTGCCAGTTTTCATTACATTTACATTTTTCGCCAGAAAAAAAAGTAAAAGAACATGAGATCAAAACTTTTCATCATCACATCACAGACATCCTCGGCTTAAACTTCAACTGTGAACACTTTGTTGAGTAGTATTTTTGTAAGAATCGTTGTCAGCAAAATGAACCCCCGGCGCCGCGATCCAGCAGGTGTTCCAGGTGCCTTTAAACTAACAGAACAAGGGAGCTAAATTGCTGCAATGAAGACAATCCTAAGGACTCAGGTGGTAAAGTGCCCAGCGGGAATGAAAGCCCATAGAAAACTGCAGCCCCTCAGGACCACAATTGAAGATCCCTGATGTATAGCATTAAGGGTCATCTGCAGTCTTTTGCTTGCTTTCAGCGGAGCGGCAGCCTTTCAGAGGCCACGGGCTTCCAGAGGTCGTATTTCAGCGAGGTAATGCCGCTGAAAGCCTCTTGACGTGTTTGAGGTTTGGTAAAGTGATCCCGCAGATTTTCGCAGATGAAGATTTATGCATATTCTTTGTGCATCTCTCACTCCTTGCCGCACTCAGAGGCATTTCTCGGCTTGAGGAGGCTTTTAGGCGCACTCAGGGTGAGCGTGCAGCAAGTTTCAACCTGTGAAGTCTTCTTCAGGCAGCTTGGGGGGGATTAAAATAAATCTTCACTTTCACGATCAATAAGCTGCACTTTGCTTTTTTATTATATAGTGGCTTTTTGGACACCCTGTGTCTGTCTGATAGCCGCCGTCTCATTCATTGAAAACACTGTATATGCAGTAATGGTATCTGTATGGTATGGTATGGACGGTATGGCCTTTGGAACGTTTAGATAAAAATAAATAATTGAAGTTACATTTGAATGAATGTCTCAGCATCCTTCCTTCACCTACATCGTGGTGCAATTTATTCATATGCATGCTGACATTTAGATACTTTTACAAATTTGTATTGAATGAAAAAAGGCAGTACTTCTGATAATGGCCCATTATCTCTGGGAAAAAAGGAAACAAAACAAAAACAAGCATTTGTATCATCCTGAGCCAGCTGTTGATGCATTCCATTGTGGAGCCTCTGGCGTGACAAAGCCAGCAATCAGTTGTCAACAAGAGAGGACGGTGTCTGAGAGCTTTCTGTTCAGGCAGCATCATCACTCTACAGATTGAGAGGAAGTGGCAGAGAGAAAATCGCTCAGGCCTGAGGATGAACATGTGTGTTTCGGATTTAAAGAAGAAGGAGGTACAGTGAGCCCATTCCATTCTGAAATTCTTTCCGATTTCGACCTCTTAAAATTAGAACACCCGGGCTTCCATGAGCGTTTATTTCTCCCTCCATTAAGATTTAATGTTCACCTGTCAGGGACTACTCACTCCCTGCTGTCCCCAGCCTCGCTCTGCGCAACACGACATCGGCATTTCAAAAGCCGCATTATACCGGAGTCTTTGACCTGGCGGCAGGTGGCCGCTGCGTGTTTTGCGAGTCAAACAGAGCCGGGGGGGCGGTGTGGAGGGGAGGGGGGGGCATCCTTTTATTTGCACTTCCCCTTGAGCAGCGGGTCATTAACGCGAGGGCCCGGCCCGGAGAGAGAGGGGAGCGGGACGACCCGAGTGGCCGTCTGATTGATGCCGGCCCCTCGCCGCGGTCCCCGCGGCCCGTCAGCCAGGGGGCTCCGGGCGGAATAATGGAGGCCGATTTTACTGCTCCCAAACAGGGGCAGTATGTCATCATGTCGCCGAGGCAATCGAGGTTATTATGGGGTGCGGCGGAGAGACAGGGCGGCAGGTTTAGCAGACCGTGCAGTCATTTGAAATGCTTGTCTGACCTACTTACATCTCTGTTCGCAGACTGAGCTCCGCCATTTGAGAAATAAATAAACACAATTATAAACATGATCCCTCAGCTAAATCAACACAAGATGTCACTAAGAAATGACCATATGTCATTATGATCTTATGTGTGTCCATGAGCCTGGAAAAGATTTCAGTGCATCCATTTGTCTTTTATCATGTACTCCCTTCAAACCATTCTCAGGTGCCTGATAATGGGTAATGTTTGATAAGTATATTATCTAACATTATCTATTTCCCTGTTTTGCCTGTTAAATATTACTTGTGCCAATTTAAACAAACAGATACTGATGCCAGGAAACCTTTTTTAGAGTATCATTATAACTGTGTTGTGAGTGCATTAGTGAAGTATAGTCAACCAACATAGCTACAGCGCCAAAGCCTCATAAAGAGCTGAGGCGCTCATGTGAATTTCCTGTTTTGTGTGTTTTGGAGCTTTTGTCAACCCTTAACTTTGACTTAATACACAGTTTTTGGTTTGTACCTCTATGTATAGTTTTCACCTATGTGTGAGAATGGATTAGGCTATCTGTTAGACCACAAGTAATATTTTTGTCCACCAGGATACCACTGAAGCTAAACATTCAAGAGCACAAGGTTTATTTAATTATGTTGAGTGAAACTGTTGTTGAATAGATAGGTGAGGTCAAAAGACAAGATAACGCACAATAGTGTGGGGCTCTGTAATGACAAAATTCAGCGTCACGCTAATTTTCAAAGAAATTCTTCTAGGGATTTAGAATAACCCTCTTAGTACCTAGAGAATCTCTGGGTTCATCAGAAAATATAAAGATACACATTCACAAGCTTTTCCTCATCTCTTTTCCACTATTTCAAGAGCTTCTCTTACATACTTTCACCTGGGGTCAAGGAATAATTTTACAGTTTTCTCAGCTGCATATGGGCCTTCAAATTCCCTAGGAAACATATTCTGTCCAGCACTTGTCACTATCAAATTTTTAAAATTAGCTATAAAAAACATATTTTAATTGATTGGTTAACTGATTGACAAAAGAAACTGACCTTCTGTTGACAACGTGCTAGTATAGTATCAATCTCTTATGTGTAACCAATGAGATCTTCAGGGACCATACTTGGCTCTGAGACTTCGCTTTAGAATGTTTTTCTTTATAGACTGATGTAATTAAAAGAGAAAGAGAGTGTGTGTCTGTCTGTGGGTAGGTGGGTGGTTAGTGGGGAGGTTATAATTAAAATTGACAAAATAAAAACATGCTCCTCTTATTTTGATTCTGTGTTCTGGAATAAAGTGCACAGGCAGGCTAATCCATTATTCTGGTGAAGTTCTGTTGAGAATGTTTCAGCTTTAACTACGGTTGACTGTGATAATAGGCCTAACCTAACCTAAGCAGCTGAGTGGTCACATCAGCCACTCATGCAGCTTGAGGGAAAAAAATTGCTCACAAAACATAGACTAAGTCAGTCTTTCATACATAATGTCACCCCCACAGAGAAGGGGGCTGCTCTGATTGCACTGGAATTTGGAAAAGAGCTGCACACCTCGTCCAAATGTAGTGTGGGGACTGAGGAAAAGAAAATGCATGCTCCTCTATCCCTTTTATCAATTCCCCCTAGTCTCAGAGCTGAAGGGTTTATATGAAGTGAAGCAGGGGTGATTGAAGGCCTCTCGGATTTAAAAAAAAAAAAAAAAAAAACTCCCCTCCTGAAAAAAAGAAGCTGTCTCCCCTGAGAAGCGCTCGGTGACAGAGTGTCTAATTTAGTGTGTCTGTGCAGGAGTGACCACTGACAGGCAGGCCCACGAGCCGGAGCAGACAGATGATGTGCGATTGGACGAGGCTGCCCGTCTCTCCCCTAATGAAAAGCAACGGGGCGAAGCGTGGCGAGTCACACATGGACAGCGGCGGGGTCACATGGTTTTGTTCATCCACTGCACCCATACACCCCCCTCCGAATGATAGCGGGGGCGGAACGGGACTATCTGATTTCCCAAAAATCCAAACAAACAAAGGGGGCAAAGTTTCAACACAGGTATGTGGATGTCGCGCTAATGTATGCCATTTTTAAAAGTGCAGGCCTTGGGAAATCAGTGAGATGCAATGGCTTATGCATTGACAACATGATTAATCCCCATATTAAATTCAAATGGTAAAAAGACCTCAGAATCCTTTGTTACTAGGATGTCAGATGTCAGGAAGTTTTGAACACTATGAGTCATTTTACCCATAGCTAGGACTTAATTCATGGAAGGCTCTGATTTTTTTCCCATTTTTAATATTCCAGAAGCAGTACATATGTTTTCCTAAGGTTTTTATTTTTTGTTATTCATTTTTTAAGGGGAGTGTATGGCATGATGGAGAGGTGGCCTTTGTAGCAAAACATCTTCCTGTGCAAACTGGGTCTATTGTGTCCTACAAATCATAGATCACAGCCTATTGGTTGTATTTCAAGTGAAATTAATAGCTCACTATTTTTTTTTTTTTACAAATCTAAAATCACATTTTGTTTCAAGACTATATTTGTCCCTAAAATTATCTTTGTGGCTTTGTATAGTGATACTTTGTACTGGAAGTCTCTCCATTCTTCACTTTAGAGGCCATGGTTTTAAATTCCACATAGAGAATACTGTTGGACTTCACTAAAATTTTGCCAGTATAGATTCAACTCGGTCACAGTCTTATTTTGTAATTTATAGTAGATTTGGGAATTGCAATTCTCCCATTGCCCGTGCTTCTCAACCATACAATTTATGCTTCAGTCACACTGGAAATATAACCAAGAGAATATAAAGATGATATTTTTCAAATATCTCAGAATGAGTTCACACAAGGTAAATGCATATCATCAATATGCAATGAAGTCTGAGTACTTCACATCTGATGACATTAAAACTTGGATATTACCTATACAGTGCCAGGCTGCAGAGAAAGAAGAAAACCGACAGAAAAAAGTCAGTTATTTGACTGGAGCAGTTTATGACTGCATCATCAATACAACATAGAGTTGCAGGGTTGCATCTTGTGGTGTCATATTTTTTACTTGCTAATCTAGCACGGAGTGGAGTCGTGATGGATCTGTTTCATTTCCCCTGAACATAAAGATTCAAATATGTCTCACAGATATAACATGTGGTTGCACGGACCAAAAAAAAAGATGTTATGGAATGAAATAATAGAGAATTGAATGATTACATTCAGTTGGTGACTCTCATGGTTGTAAGTTGGGGAGATTTTTTGCATGCTCGCATCAAAGTAGTTGCGCATGAACATTGAATGGTAAGCAGATTCTTTTTTCACACATCAGTTACGTTCCATATCAAATAAAAATGGCAAATTTCTCCTGTGAATCCAAAAGTCATGTTCTTAAAAATTGCTTTATTGTAAACTTCTGTCAGTTATTTTATTTCACATGAAGCACATTTTTTCTAAAGTTCATACTCAAAGAAAGACAAAATAAAGGAGGACTGAATTATTCCCGCTTCAAAAATGCATTTGATTTCACAATAGTGGTCCCAGTTGGAATCTCTCCTAAAATCTTAATTGGGAGGGAAAAGGCCTTGGGGGCAGCAGCAGGCCTGCGTTGCGTAGCAACACTCAGCAGGTGTTGCTCGTCTTGCATCCTTTCTTTTGTAAAAATTTCCACTAGAATTCCAAACCAAGGACAGTCTTTTTAATACTGTTCTCCTTGGGTGGCAGAATAATCCTGAAAGTAGCAGCACTGTAACGGTGTTATGGTTTGCTGTCAAAGTCAGGGAGATGTGCAGCATTTTCAAAAATATATTTGTTTTGTGACAACCCTGGCCTTCCAGACATACAGAAAATGTACAAAAGAATGATTTTTTAATACTGTTTAAACGCAACAGATATAAAGGAGAATGCAATCCTGCCTGCAAACAGTCAAGGAATACACTCTTTTGAAATAAGTGAGGACATCATCACTGGTGGTTTACATTAAACTACATAGTTCTTATTATTGTGACATATTAATTACAACTATGAAAACACAGAGTATCAGCATTGGCAATTTTCCATTACAACAACAATAATCCGAAGCAGCTCATGCATTTTGTCATTATATAAGACATACACAAGAACAATTGAGATAATCTATTTCTCAATCTATCTATCAAGTCACTTGAGCAGTGTGGTTACACAAGCAGTAAACATGCATCTCTCAATGTTACCTGCTGGATAAAAGCTCTCCAGGGCCAAGGTGCGAGGCCGTAGACTGTAGACTAAGCAAAAAGGAGATATGCCTGCCCGCATCACTAGGGGTGCTTGTTCAAGGTAGAATGGGCCCGTGTAGCCAGTGCAGGCTAAAGCATGTGTTACTGTGATAGGGAATGGCATTCAGTCCAACACAGTTTCTCCATATCCACTGCACTGGATAATGGGAGGGTGATCAGACTTGCTGTAAATCATTGATTTTTGTGAACTAATTAAGAGACTATGGCGAAAGCACTTGATACATTTAAATCAGTGACACACCAATAACACATTATAGCTCAATGTGCCATAGCACACCAATACATTCATGCAGCCTCACCTCATCTGTTATTGTGATATTTACTTCAGTGGTTGAGGACACTTTTCAAAAAGAAAAAGCAAATAAAGAGTGTGAGCTGCAGAAGTATTTCCAATGGCTTTTCCAACCACGGGACAGATTACCAAGAATGATACACCGTATTTAAACTTGCTGTGAGTGTGCATACAAGGCTAACATCTCCCTCCAGCAAACAGTATGCAGGGAGAAAATAGTTAGCTCCGCTGTTAAGTGTTAGCATGCGGTTAGCTGTGAGTTAGCCAGTCAGTCACATGATTACACTTTGCTCACCTTTCATACTGTGTTCATTGTAGTAAATGCCTCAGATGCCATCTGATAATGCACATTCAGGGACATTTAAATCAGGACACAGAAAGTGACGGAAACAGAAAACAATGGATGAATTAGTTTTTGATACTAAAGGTTATTCAATATATTTTATATATCCAAGGTTATTATGTAAGGTACTAATTCACACTTGTTGAATAAACAAGAGTTGTGTCTTTTGTTAATAAAGTTTTTTAACAAGCCACCATATAAATTGTATAGTGACTGTAAAATGCTGGATTCTCTTTCAAGAAAATAATCTGGCAGAAAAAGTTTTTTTTAATGGGCTCAGTGCGTTCTGTATATAAAAACATATTGTTGACTAAGCTGAAGGAAGTCAGTCAAAAAAAAAAAAGATGGCAATGAGTGTGTAATTAAGGTCCATAATTTTCCTTCTATAGCCTGAGAAATAAATGTATAGTTGCACTGCTCATCCGGATGCACCTCCTGTGTTTCTGCTGCTCTGCTACCTGCCCTTCAAATATTTCTTACTTCTCTTTTTTCAGTCTTTTTTTTTCCTGCAGCCCCTTTTCCTGCAAGGCTCAGATCCGAAAAGCTGTCGACATCTGGAGAAAATTTCAGCTTGCCCTCATCCTGTGAAATGAAACCTGCCGGGGTTTCTCTCCGCGTCTGCAGCTTTTATCTGACAAACTCATGATGGCATTCAGACCTCCTTGCCAGAGGCCTTCCAGGGGCCCATTTGATTTGCTTTTTGAAAAATTTGTCCCAAGTACTTTGGGTCAGAATGTCTTTTTACTGGAGTTTCACTGCTACTTGTGGCAACTCATCCCCCCCACACCATCACACACCCCCCACAGACACACACCTATCCTGCTTAACTTCAACTTTTTTCTTGTACAACTACATGTTGCACCTATTAATCTCCTAGAAATGTAAGACTTCAGTTTGTGGTGCTCTTGGAATGCATCTGCTTGGTCTACAGGCTTTGATTTTATCTAACATCCTTTCCGAAACCCGGTCACCTCTAACGTCAGCCTTTTGAAATGCATATGTTCAGGGCTGGTCACCTCTTATAGGGTTTCATCAAGCTAACTCTTTTCACTAGACAATACAAGTACTCAACTTTCATTCATGCATCTGCTGTCTGCTGGCACACATTAGAATGTTGTGCAGGCAAATCAGATCAAAGGCCTATTAAGCATTTTTGAAAAATGCATGTCCGCATTACAGACCAGGAAGTGCTTTTTTTCATGGCAATTAATTTAATAATGAGACAATTCCCATTTACTCTAACTTCAAAGAACAGCAATTCATAGCCTTCATTTCAAAAGAAAACAGAGAAAAAGTGGAGGAGACTGCTGTTTGAACCCTTTTTTTAGCCAAATATGGTGCTCTTAATTCTGTTCACTTTGAACTTACCTTTATCCTCCAATCTGTGTGACGGGATGCTGTGACGAGTTTCACCTGTTGCGGAGTTAAGAAGAAAATTGTCCAAAGTGAGAGAGGAAATTCGGCTGAAATACTTAACTCTAAAAGGTGCCTCCAGTTTTAAATGGCAGCATCTGTATTATATAATAATATCATTAACTAGTTAGCATTGCTTTTAACCAGTGGTGTTCATGCTCTGAAATTGTAGATGCTATCTCAGAGTTTCAGAAAAGTTGGGAGGGGTGAGGTGGGGTGTACAAATAACAGGAAATATAAGGCATGACAGTTAGGATTCTGATCCTGCATCTTGCCCATATAGAGTTGATGCATACAGTATGAATTTCCTAACTATAATCAGCAGCACATCCTTTTCTTCATCATCACACCAAACAGGAGGCAGTGTCAGGCAGGTAACTTCCCTCAAACTATTAGAAGAGTGACAGAATGATTTGTGGAAACTGTAATGTAAAAGTGACTGCATCTCAGCTAACTTGCCTCACGTCAGAGGGTACACCAGCTGAAAGGGTATGTTCCTAGAAATACTTACGTGCAGGGTTGGATCACCTACAAAACGCACATTGATAGTCTTGTGCAGAAACCTAAAATGAAATTGGACTCTTATTTCCAAAACAAGTCTTGGTTTTCCTCTGAGGCATGGAAAAAAACTTGTTCAAACAACCTTTTTGTCTGTGATTGACTGTGGTGATGTAATGTAAATGGATATAATATCCTCAGTACAATGGAGTCAGCCTACCACACTTCATTATGATTCATTATAAATGCAAAATCACTTACACATCATTATGCATTACGCATCACTTACACATCATGTTTAATATCAAATGGTTGGCTGGACCTTGCTAGACAGAAAGAATGCTGTTTTTATTTACGAGGTGATAACTGGGTAAACTCCCATCGTGCATGTGTAAACTTCCTTCATACATGTGTTGTTCTCACTAGGTACACGCTACTCAGTGGTTGCTTTGTAATGTTCCCAAGCCATGTTCAGAGCTAGGGAAAGCTGTTGTTTCTTATTATGCTGCATGGGCGTTGGACAACTTGACATGACAGCTGAAATTATAAGTACTTATATCTTTGAGAAACTTTAAAACTTTTGTGTACAGCTGTTCATGAGGAGTGTAATTGTTAATTCAGAGGACTGATTATTTTAGCCCTGTCTTTTTATGACTTTGTGTATTGGTGTTTTGTTGCATTGTGTCATTCATTTCTGTTCTGTGTTGTGCTGATTGTAAAAATGTTGCCTTTTGCTAAGTCTCCCACAAAAAAGATTTTTTTTCTTTTTATCTCAAGGGACTACCTTGCGCTATTTTAATGGGGAGGAGGATGAAAGTTCCAATACCATTTTATTATTATGAAGAACATTTTGGATTAATGTCTTTTAAGTTTAGAACATGAAAATATGCTGATCCAAATTACTCAATCTGATTTATGGTCTCGGTACAGTGAAGTGTTTGTTCACAATTTAATAAGAGTGAATTGCATGTCAATCAGATTGGAATGTCTATTATTAGACTGAACAATGATTATATTAGCTTTATTGGCATAGCACCTTTCAGACACAGTTGGAAGAAAATGCTTTACAGAGAAAATAAAACCAGTTTCAATTAAAAGAGAAGAAAAATAGAGTGATTTTCTCAGCATCTGGCAGAGATAGAAATGACCTTACTTCACTATATTTCCAAGATGTTGCAAGTCCAAAGAGACTTTGATAATGCTTTCAGCATGTTATTATAGCACCGTGTGATCGATTTGCACATGTTGAGGTGTGGTATGTCGTCTTCTGTATGTACAGCTCTTCATGTGATCTTTTATATCTTTACTTTGTAAGTTGTTCAGGATAAGAGTATCTGCCAAGTGACTAACTGTAAATGCAAAAAGCAACTATTACTTTTAAAAGGATACAACAGTCACAATGATTGATTTTGAGCATAGGGTATGACCAAAAGGTTGGTGGCAATTCTTAATATCTCCAAATATTGTATCCAGAAGTCCTTCAACAACTGAGGTATTTTTAGATTTTCCAGCATTACATGGTGCACCAAACTGCAGCTGTTACAGCTATCATGAATTTAATCAAGGCTGCAAAGGTTTCCTTACACTTTTTAAAGGGAGATAGCATAACTACATCAGGTAGTAACTTTAACAGCACACATAAGGAGCCCATAAATTTATTTGTCAAATTCTTTTCTGTTACACTTGAGGACAGAGTTGTTTTCATTTTTACTGTTGCTGAAAATGGTAGACGGACCATTTAAAATGGTAAGAAAGATGAAGGTTCCTTTCCCACTTAATGGTAAACTGGTAAAATGGTAAAACCACAGCTATGATAAATAACCTCGGATCTTAAGAGATTCAGTCAGGACCAACAAAAACATGACCACAACTATAAAACTCATATATCCTTTTTTTAACATTGATTGAGTCTTCAGCTGCAGCTGAAAGGTCCTGAACCCTGTGAGTATTAGAGTGGACAGAGTGGTTGAGGGCTCGATATACCAGGACCATGGTTTCGCAATGGATCCAGGCAATGATGGATAACCATAAGAATAAGGGTTTCTCTGGAGTAGGTGGGCAGCCGAGCAACAGAGGGCATAGGGAAAGGTTTAAGTGTAATATATCATCTATATTTATTCCATGTTCTTGGCAGCCTAGGAGAGGGACAGTAATGTGTTTTCCAAAGAAATCATGGCATCCTGGCAGGAGCAGTGCTTGCAGATTGAGAAGCACCTAGCCTTAAACATAACCCTAACATTTTATGTACCTGTGTAATTGTGTACTTGCATAGCAAAACTGTATTCCCTTGTGCAATTATATTGTGCAAAGAGCTCACTGTCTGCATATCTAGTGTAAATTTAGATCTGTTATTACAATATTTTCCCCAAATATTATGTAAAGTGACAACACCCTGTTTACATTTACAATTTGGCATTTGGCAGAGACTTATCCAGAATGACCTACAAGAACCGTACAAAGCACTTTAAATAAAGGTGAAAGGAAATACAGTTCATACAGGACACAAGTGAATATGTCCAAACACATGTCAGCCCCCTGTACAGTGCTGCGATAACTATTGCACACATACTTCAATAAACACACAAGTATGATAAATAAGTGCCTCAAACACGCAATAAGAATACAATGTGACGTTAGTTTAATTACCCATGCATGGTAGACATGCCTGAATAACCAGCAGAGTGACCCTGGCTGTGGGGGGTTTATAGAGATGTCACAGTACTTTTTGGAGAGCGACCTCCACGTTGACAGAGAAAGACATAAACCTTGCAATATTGTTCATTGAGTTTGGCCCATGTGCATGCGATGTTGTCCTCATGCCACTTTGCTAAGTATACACCCATGAAAGTGCTGCCTTTTCTGTTTTGAGTCTACCACATACAGTGTCCAGATGACACTCCACACTCCAGTTTTCTATCTACCATTGAGAGGGATATCTGAGACTGGTCTTTTTGTACGCCATCAGTAATGATTAATGTAAGTTATTCTAACTGAAGTACCAATCTGACACCACTCTTAGCCATATAAATATGCACACTGAGGCCATTTAAGGATTGAGTTCCAACACAACGTTAAATATGGGACTGATTGCTACAGAATTTTAGAGATTTTAGAGATTTTAATTCATCCCTAAATCAACCTTGATATAAGTGCCCACAAATTAAATGAAGAACCCCAATATGTCTGGTACTGATGAAAAAGACATGTGCGCCCGTCTCTTTCATAAAGACACAAAATGTGACTCTTGTTATAAAATGTCTTTTGAATTCAATAGCAATAACAAGTTCGTCCCGGTGTCCACTAGACTTGAGGGCAAGAGTTAAAAAAGTTTGTCTGATTGAAAAATGTTGAAATAATTAACATCTAAGGACATAAGTCTAATGAAAGGAAGGAGCAAGTGATGGAACTACATGGCATCACATTTTAACCGTTATTCAGCCTTGAGGGCCCTGTGCTTCTCGCATCCACAGACACTGACAGAGACTCAAACCAGCATTCCATGTGCCGCATCATACAAAGGACTTCCGGCACAATTTCAGTATGAGATTTCTGGCATTGGCAGCAGCGTTCTCTCTTGATCCTTGAGCTCTGTTTGATGCGATGCCTACCCAGTCTGCTAGCGATTTCTCTCTCTACCCCCTCCCCACCCTCTTCCTTCCAAAGTGAGGTCAGCTAATGGGAGTGCTTGTATGGAGGGGTCACCAGCTGCAAGCCTGCGGATCGTTAAAGCGGAGTTTCTACGGCTCTCTCGAAAACAGAAACACTGATGAAGGAGGAAAACGGCGAAGGCTTGCCCTGCGTAATTGAAGCAACACCGTGATACTGCCGCTTTAATCACAGAACAGTTAAGGCTCCTAATTGATTCCTTCTTCTCCAGGAAGAGCGTTGGGGGGACAGGGTGGAGCTGGGGAGGTGGCACAAACACAGTGCAGCTGTTGGCCCCACAGGGGCCTCACAGCAGGAGCAGAGTGCTCTGTAATAGGACTGAGGAAGAGGGAGGAGGAGGAGGATGAGAGGTAAAGGAGTCCGAGCGTCAGAACCTAATACGCACCGCTTGTTGCTGATCAAAGAGGCCCAACAGTGCCAGCTAGGCGACTGTGGTGCCTGAAACTGATTTTTTCCTGCTGGCTGCTCCGTGCTAGAAAAGGAGACATTCATTAATTTAAACCATTAAGATCAGTGGTGCTGTGTGGGTGTGCATGTGTGCGTGTTAGCGTGTGCGACAGGTTAAAACTCACGTCCTCTATCACATACAGGAAAAAACCCGGATAAACATGGGGGTGGGGGGATGAGGGGGCTATATGTTGTTTGTCTCTGTGTGCATCCAATGCAGAAGTGTACATCTTTGTAAAAGATGAGTGCAGCACCGAAGTACATATCCTTCTATCGTGTTGAACCACATTTCTACTTGCACGCTAATCTTCCCTTCCAGGTAGTCAGGTTCGATGCACATGGGCATGAACTGCACCAGGCCCCGCAAGTAAAAACAATTCCTAACTCTCACTGCGGGCACGAAAAGCCGATCGGCAGGCAGGTGTAAGCTGTCACAGTGCTACTGCTCATTCATTTGAGCGAAGTATCAGCGTGGAAAAAACCCAGATTTACAATTTAGTTTAAATTTGCATTTAATGTAGTCGACCACGGAATCGCACCAGGCGGGAGATTGCCATTCCCATTCCCGTTCGACCCACCGAGGCAAAACCAATCAGCATGAATTAGGCCCAACAAGTATACCCACCGACAGAGCTGGGGTGCGTTATTAAAATCACTGGGGCCGAACAAGACGGAGCCCGAGTGGTTTGAGAAACAATTTTAAACTCGTTTTCATCTGAACTGGGCCCCACTCCTCCCGCATTGCACCTCATTAGAAAGTATAACAAATCTGTTATCTGCATGCATGCCAGAGCAGAGAGGAAAGAATTGGCCTTTTCACTCAAGATTATCTGACGTTTAAAGAGAACCGTTTGTGACACCATTAATGATAAGCCTCTAATACAATTTTTTTCCCCTCTGTGTGTGTGATATTCTAGCAGATGCAGGGATTGCAGATTTTTACCAATATTTGATGTGTCACATCTCGCATTTGCCTGATGTTCATCACCAGGGAAAAAAATAATCAACTGGGAGACAGCTTTATGAAGTAAAATTCCGAGGGTATATGCAAACGCATTCAAATACAGTATGTCTCATGAACTGGAATCTTGAATAAAGGTGTCCAAATCACCTGTAAATGTAAGAATAATCACATCGCATTGCTTACAGTCCTTAATAATGATGTTGTCCACTCTTTATCATGGCCCAGATTCACTCTCAGATTCCTTGTCAGAGGCATTTATTTATGTTGTTGTGCTGCATTGAAAGTATTTATTTGTTGGCAACTTACACTCAAACAGCTAGTCAGACACAAACCTTGATTGTGTGAAAGGTTTGTATACACCAGAGTGTTAATAGACCAGTTTGGGACGCTGAGGACTAAGACTCAACCTTCAGGCTAGGCTTCTTATATTTTTCATTGCCTTCTAATATTAGCTTTCCCATTAACCACCAACGATTTTTTTAGTCCCAGTGGTCTCTGTGAAGCAAGGTTTTTTGCTGTAGATGAAAGATGAGGAAAGGGTGTTGCTAAAAACAAACTGCACATAACATTTAATATCACCAGGGCAGGGCAGAAACGGCACTGAAACATTTTCAGGCCCAAAACGGGCGGCCGGCCAGGACTAAATAGAAACATATGCTGCATTCCAGGAATCGGACTTCATGCTGAAATGAAACAAGTTCCCTTGGCCACAGTCCCTGAAGGACATTCAGAGGTCTTTAGGACGCTGAGTAGAAACACAGGCCTCGGGAAGTGCAAGCTAATCAGTTTTACTGTACTTTCTCCAGCCCCCAGCACTATATCCTACAAAGGTGCATCAGTGGAGCTCAAGGGCAGGAATAGTCATGATGGCATTCAGCAGGTATCTGCAAGCCATTAATACAGACCACTTGTAAGACAATGTAATTACCTCGGCGGCAGCCTTGTAGCATAGCAGAGGAAGCCCATGAGCAAAGCTGTACGGGGAGGAGAAATGAAAAAAAAGAAACCTTTTCCTTTTTTGATTTCACTTTCCTTCACAGTAGACAATTGCTCAGCTGAATTGCTTGGGCTTCTTCGCTGGCCCCTAAAGGCGTTTAGCTCGATGGAGCACTTAATCACTGGGTGGAAAGATCCCTCCAGTTTGGACTGATCTGCGTTCTCTTAGGAGCCCTGGGAATGGCGGCGCAATTGGTCAAGTTGCTGAACCCGTATGCTCCATTAAATAATTAGGCCAGGGATGAACAGTGTCCCATGAGATCCCATCCATTGCTGAGCTTCTTATGCACCTATGGGTCATATCTGTTCAGAGACGCACTGGCGGCTCCAACAAGATCAAGCGGTGACATAAGAGGAGGGGGCCACACTCCTACTCTCTTTCTGTCAAAACTGTGGGAGAGGGGATGGGAGAATGAAAGCAAGGGAACGATGTGAGGGAGTGTGAGAGATGTTATACTATTGTCTAACTTGGAACAGTTTAATGCATGGATACTGCAGCATAAAATAAGATTTAAAACCTTATATATATGTTGTATTATAATTGTATTCATCAAATTAAGCATTAAAGCTAAACCCCACTCTATTTTTTAAAAATTGTCTGAGCGTTGCCGCAGTGGAAGTGGAAGAAAATAGACCATTTAAGGAAAGAAAAGGAACATTTTCTATAGTGTCATTATTATACATACTATCCTATTATTTTTTTAAGTTATACTGTACCTGTAAGCTATACCTCACTGCCATGCCTTCCCCATGCTTCCACATTCATACTGTTACTACTCTGCAGACTGTTACGATATTAAGTATGCATGGAAATCAATGCACCTTGCACTATGGAAAAAGAAATCCTGTGCAGTTATGGTGGTGATATCTTCATTTAAATGGAAGATGATTAAAATACACTGACTGAAAGAAGACATACAAAGTCTAGCAGGCAAAGAGCCACTGATTTTGTTTATGATGCTGGTGCAGAGAGGGAGAAAAGTTCACATACAATTCAGGCCTCAAAATGAATCAGTCCCGATGGTCTTGGGGGCATCTGAGAGAGGCCTGTGTAATGCTTTTCTCTGGCCCTCTGTGCAGCAGAACACACTAGGCTGTCTGTCTGTACATTAATCTGCTTCGGGGGTGATGTGGCTCATTCATAATGACCCTGGTCATTCTGAGAGAAGCTGTCCTTCACAAGGCTTTAACAGTTTCTGAGGCTGATGGAGTTTGCAAACAGGCCTTCCATGATTCTAAGCCTTCTCCCCAGAATGGCTTCACCTCATGGTTTCAAAGGCAGACTGATTTCTGCAGCACGGCTGGGAGATGCTATCACCTGTAATTACCTTTTGGCCTGACAAAGATGTTTCCTTAACGTTCAGTCTGTTTGTTCTCTTCTTTGCTTAGTAACATGTTGACCATTTGTGAGAGAGGCCTCACTTCTGGTACTTATTCTGACATCTTCAACAATCCAGTGTCCTTGTCCCTTTATGTACATAGCCTTTGAATAATTTTGTACCACAAGGTCATTTTAAGAGTCTGTTCCAAAGTCTCAGCTAACTGAATGGCACTTGAAACGCTAACTGATTAATCTATCCCAATAATGTGTCAATTACACCACTGAAACGTTACACCACTCAAACACAACTATGCAGAGCAGGTATTGATGTATGGAAGACATCATGTGGGAAATGAATTACTGAAGTTTCCTTTCCAGCAAATCCTTGTGGATCCAGAAATTATAAACTCCCTGAATCCTTGCAGAAAAGACCTTCCCAGGTTATGGGAACATCTAAAGCACATGTTCCCTGCCAAGAGCAATGCAGAGATGAATTAGACATTGAGCCTACACAAAGCCCCTTTTTCCTTCTCTCATTTCTATTGTGTACACAATTATTTTGCAGATTGACATGATGGCAAGAAAAGAGCTGACAGGGAGTGTTGTCAAACCAGTCCTTTTCCAACAGGGCTTCCAGAGTCTCTTCATAATCTGTTATTACAGATGCATGAGAAGTATGACCCAGGAAAAAAAAGAAATTAAGGAAAGTTTAAATCAGTTGTCTCTTCTGGATGCTGTTCAGTTTACCCTTCCTGAGTGGTTATGAGAGAAAAATACTCACATTTAGGAACATCTATTTAGCATTGTTTGGTTCACTTGGTTACAACATGGTTTCCATTACAGCAAGGCCTGTGTTTGCTAAGGATCCACAACAATGTGAAGTTGCTATGCTAATATAACTGTGCAAAATATTAAAATTGAATGATTTTATATGGGATTTGTAAGGTTCTCAGTTATTTTGTTTCTTTGAGAGGGGAGATATATTAAACATGAGTACTGAGAAAAGTGGTATTATTTCTGAGAAACCCAGTGAGACCAGTGATTAGATTGATTAGAACTCATCTCTCAGATATGAGCAGCAAGCATTAATGCGGGCTGTAAGTCTTATGACACATTTTATACATTTTGTTTGTCATTTATACATACGGTTTTGTTTTCTCACCTGGTGCAATGCAGCAGATGCCCATGTATAATACAGTTACGAAGACTCAGGGAGCCCATGATCTACACAGATGGGTTCTTAACCAATGATTTTGATAGGTAATGATGTGACCAAATTGCTGCCAGGCTACAAGGGTTTATATTCTGAAGAATGTTCGCAGCCTCTGGGTTTTCTAGGTTGTCTGTGGAGTAGCTATTTACTGCATAAGATGTGGTCCACATACCCACACAATGTTGACATCCAGGGGGATTTAGCATATATGTGTACATGCATCATATTCCAATGTCCAGAAGAACTGCAAGCATCTCAAGGTGTAATGTATGTATGCTATTTGCATTTCTTTTCCTTTTTTAAATGGTCCCATTAAAAAAAAATAAATTAGAAAATGGGTGACCTTGAGCCAACATACAAAAAATCCTTTAGAATAAATTGCTGAAATAAGTTTAACGGCCAGAAAAAAACAGCATCTTTTGTTCAGTGTTATATGCCTATATATCACTGTCTTGTGCATGGATGTAACCAATGCCCTTTAAATTGGAGAAATATATCCTAGCCTCAGCAAATTCATACAGCATACACTACACTGTGCATGCAACATGACAAATTTGGCTGATTAATGTCATGCTGCTTCGTGTTATTATTTTGTTCATTTCCTGAAGGGATGCAAAATGTATGTACTATATGCAGTTTTGTTCCATGGAAGCTGATAAAAAAAACATGTTGATCATTTATGTTTTTTGGTTACTTGTGTAAAGCAAAGACTGCAGTCTGTTTTTGCATGTGTGTGCGTGGGTATATGTGTGTGTTTGTGTGTGTGTATGTGTGTGTGTAAACAGAAACTTGTATTTGCTATTTCCAGATTAAGCAGGCATGGCAAATCTGACACAATCCCTGATCGCCATAGATAGGCGCGTAGCAGTGCCTAGTGCCTAACACAAGGTGAATAATTATTTTCAATGATTTATTTTAATCTAACAAAGGAATAGTTTGGAAAAGGGATTAGACTGTCTCCACCCCCCACCCCCGATGACTAGATGATATAACCCATGAACATGGCATGTAATTTGCTTCTTCAATACATGTCTCATAATTAAACATGTGATACATGTGTCAGCCAGAGAAACTAAAGCATTATATGTCAGTACTAAATTAAGCTTCTCAATGTGACCAGAGTGACTCCATTCCTTTGGGTTTGGTGTTTTCACTGTATGTTAAGGAGTCTGCCTTTAAATAGCTCAGATATAATACTGATAACGTGAACAAACATGCAAAGCACACATCAAGTCATAATTACCTACAAGGCAGATTTATATGAACTCTTGGTATGCCCAGGTCAACACTTTTTCT
This sequence comes from Megalops atlanticus, assembly GCA_019176425.1. NCBI lineage: Eukaryota > Metazoa > Chordata > Actinopteri > Elopiformes > Megalopidae > Megalops > Megalops atlanticus. Next base: position 15,468,298 of record CM032895.1, read on the forward strand.
AGGGTCCTACAGCATGACCCAGTGGGCTTTTCTGAATACATGCACAATACAATAGGTTTAGCTGCAAACATAACATGTGATACACAAGCTAAAGATCAAACAGAAAATGGTGCTTAACAATAAGTGCTTGAATTAACTTTATAGATGAGGATAATCCGCGATTTTAAATATCTGCGTTGGCCAGTTTGACGACTAGTTCCAACTATCCATAATGTTAAATACTTCAGGAGAAAGAGGAATGAAGTAGGGACATTAAAAGATTTTACTCCATTAAGAAATTATCATTTTAATTTCTTTCTAAAAAATAATATCACATGATCCACACAGGTTCTCCAAAAAGGTGGTGAGAAGTGAAAATAATAATCTCAAAAAGAAAAAAAATATCATCCTAAAACAGCATGTTATTTACATGTACGTATTAAAATGAAAGCATGTTAAAAGAAGGAATGTGACCCAAATTACCTCACACGATTTTATGAAAGCAATATTAACCTGGATAGCCTCCTTCATAGCAAAACCCACACCTTGCATGAAAAAAGAAACCTCATTCCTCCTCACTGTGTGTGTAATGTCAGCCATTCTGATTAAATCAGACACAAAAATGACTGAATGATCTATGTATGAATGTGCTATGGCCATCCTACAAAAAAAAGCATGCTGTCAGGGAGTCAGCAACAGCCCAATACTTGCCCCCAAGGGACTTAGACAGATAAGCATGTACACAAAAATTCAAATTAGTACAACAAAAGGTAATTCAAATGATATGCAAACCAGGACACTGGAAAACGATGCAGGCCTACACAACTGAAAGCAATCCAGGAGGATACTTGAAAGAGATGCATTTAAGCATATCCGACATTGATCCAGATGAGGGTATTTAGTTCGCCTTATCACATCTCTGTGGGCAATTAAGGCCAAGAGGAGAAAATAAATGCAGTATCACTGAGCATTTTATTTTTTACTTTGGTGTTTCAATTTTCAGTTTTGCACAAACAAGTTTCCATATACATCTGCTTAGATAGTACAAAAGTAAATGTTTTTCCTCTTGGTTTGGTTATTGGTATGTGGAACCTTGAAAATGACTTATTTGCTGGTTATTTTCTGTGTATTGCACAAGTATAGCTAGTATGCCAGCAACCCATAACTTGGCTGCTTGGCATGTCTGCCGTGCCAATAACCGTTGTCATTTTACATTTAGCATTTGCCATTATGAATGTATATGCCTGAAACATTGAAAGACACTTGCTCTAATGTGTCAACTCTATTGTATTGTCCCCCACTGGTATTACAAATTACACATCCCTGTCAGCTGAATAAACTGAAATGGATGCATTGTGCTTCAGAACACCATTGATTTGGCAACATTCATTTCACTAAATGAAATCAATATGTACTTAACAGCTATTACATATTTAACATTTTATATCTAACATCACAGAATGCGCAACTATATTTGTGAGCATTGCTCTTTACTCTTCCAAAAAAAATATATATATAGAACAGTTTTCTGTACTGGCGACCACACAGATTGTAGCCGTAGCAAATAATGTCTGATGCCTTGGGGCATTGGAAGGCTGGGGCTGCTTCTGCCAGTAATGTTGCGCAAAAGATATAGCAGACTCAGGGAAATAAAGTGTCTTCCTCCTTGACCTTCTAACCTTGTCAGCCTCACAACACCACTGGTGAATCCTTCATCCTGCCATCCCTCTTCGCCAAACCCTCCCTGCTGCAGCTGCCAACAGCCTCCTGACTATTTCACTAAATAGACCAAAAAGGTAATTTTCAGCCAGTAAGCTTCATTCTCAGTGGATGATTTATGTATACTAAGGACATGCTTACTTTGACACAATTCCAGAGTTCTGCAGTGCATGTGAAAATAGCAAACTGTGTCCTAACAAGCAATTGTGGGCAGGTGGGGGGGGGGTTTGCTATATGTTGTATGTTGCTTGTTAGCAGGTGGAGTCTGGCCTATACGCCACCTCTCAGAGTTGACTTTCAAATGTCAGAGGAGGAGGAAACAATTTACAATCTAATTTGCAGATGAAATTAGTTTGCCCCCTTTCAGCATAGAGGGAGATGTACTGTAGAAGTTATCAACGATTTGGGAACTGAACCATCTGCAGCCTTAATCTGTAAGGAAATGGCAAGCAATCCCGCAGTGCTTGGGAATGAATGTACTGGCCATACGCTGATTCTGACAGTTAAATGAAGGCCACTGTAGTGAATACAACTGTCCCCCATGTGTCTCCAATATGACCAACGACTTCAAGAAGTGTCCCAATACACTGGCTTAATTTTATATCTCATTTTTATTGCTCGGTGGAAGGAAAACCTTTGTGAGGTAGATCGTATTGTTCTTCTTGAAAACCAAACGACTAACTCTGCCTGTAGTCATCTCCTTTCTCCCTCTCCATGTCTTTGCAGTCATCTTCTCTCCCTCCTCTTCTATTTCTCTTCCTTTCTATCTGAAAAAAACAAGCTGTCAGGTGATGTTCAAGTGGCAGGCTGGTACAATGTTCAGTCTGCTGCCTGAGTGTGCTCACAGTGGCAGGTGTGAATGAGAAAGTGACAACACAACTTGAGGAACTGACAAATCAATGATTGCAGAGAAATGGCTCAGACCAGAGGACTGCCTTGCCAAATACAGCAATTGCATTTTTTTAATGTGGTTGTATGAAGTTGCATGATGTCATCAGTAGTAACCCCAGTTGCTGTTCCCTTTTGGGCCTTGTTGCAGGTGTGACTAAAACAGGTGCCATTTAAGATGTACTTTTTCCACCGTGCTCCCTCAGAGATGGGATCCCGTGTCTCCTCGTTATTAAAGCACTATGGACAGCTTCCCATTAAAGACACCTGGAAGATGAAAACAAGACATCTGATTGGCTTAGGTCTGTCAACCCCCCCTCACCCCCTACACCACCTGTTAAAAGTGATTGGGTGAACTTTGAATGGTAAAAGTGTCTAATTAGAGTCGCAGGTGCATGACCACTGTTAGCTCGGGGACTAAGTAGGCTCTGAATTGGCAATGACTTTCCAAGGTCTCTGGTATGTGCCTAATAGTGTCACAATTTAGATGAAAGCATGCTCCAGATTCCAGGACAAGTATCTCAATCTGTTCGACGTTAACTTTGCCCAAAATAAAGCCAAAAAATCTGGCACATCTGCTTATTCCTAGACACCGCCACCGCACCTGTCCGTATTTCCGCTCTGACTGCAATCTGTTTCGTTCTATTGAGATCAATAGGGATTTTTAGGGTTGTGAAAAGACTGCAATTTGAAATCAGTCCCATCTTCACACCTATACAGATGCTGAATGGTGGCTGATGACACCCAATTCACTGGAGCACCACAGAGACCGAAGGAGGTGAAATGTTTGATGCCGTGGAAAATCAGTATGGCTCTGCCACATGAGTGTTTCAGCCATTTTCAAACACTTTGATTTGACAGGTGAGGCACAATGGCAAATAAGACACTGTCATTGCATGCTGCAGACATACTGTCATCACGATTTTCATTTTCTGGGAAAAAAATACCTACCCACTATTGGATTTCAGCTAGTTGGATGAGATACTGCTGTTACAGTTCAGAGTTCACTCATCAACGTTGACTCCGAGGAAGTAGGAAAGAAGTGTGGCACAATGAAACATCAAAAGAAAGACAAGGAATTTTGTGACTTCTGCGAAAATAGTAACGCTGTTATGGTAACTAGATTTTTTGTTGTTTTTAACTTCTTATTGGAATTTTAAAACAATATTTTATACATATTAAGTTACAATTCAGATAGCTACTATGCTGGGGGACAGGAAGGCATGATTAAAGGCACCAAACCAAGCATAAACAAATGACAATTTTTAAGATACAATTTCACTAACAAACAAAGGAATAGGTGTACTGTATATTTTAGATGAGAAGCAAAATATTCAAAACAGTGCAGGTATCTGTTTAAAAACAACATTTATTCAAATTTTATGCAGATACAACACCTTAATACTTCAAACAAAGTAGCAGTGTGTCAGTAGAATATTAAAAATAATTACTTCACCAAGGACCAGTAAACCTGTCTGCTAGCTTGAATCCATGTGCTTGGATAGATATAGGCCTTTTAGTTGCTGTATTGGGGAAAACTAATCACTCAATATATTGACATTATACATTTGGTTCTCTTTTTTGTTAAACATTAGCACAAGCTTTAAATAGCTCCAAAAATAAGTTAAATGTTTCCAACATCAGCACAGCTTGGATATATGTTTAATTGTGGGTTTGACCACTCAAAACAAGCATATAATTATATAGCTTTGCTGTATACCTTTTCATTAAATCTTCAATGCAAAACTACACTTGAATAAGTATGATCATGAGATAATGCAACCAGTACATGCATGTGATTATGCCCACATGAAAATGTAGTTAAATTCATTATTTTCAAATCTATATAATTTATGGCTTCAGAGTGTTATGAAAGTGGAGAGAGATACATATTGTGTGATGAGTTGGAGGCAATTACCACCACATCTCTATATTTGAAATTTCATTAAAATGCATTTGGTAAGTGATTCACATTTAAACGTTCAGGTGGAAAGAGACTAATGTTCATTGATTCTAGGAAAGAAATAAAACCAAACTGAACAGAAGAGACTGGGTAAAACAGAAGAGCCTGAATGAAACATTGTGCTTGTGTGTCAGAGTTTGTTGTTTTAGTCACTGTGTCTAAGACCATGGCTTCTGCTAAATCCTGGCAGGAATCAAATCAACTTTAGTGAGAATGAATTCCTAAATTAAGGCAGTACTGCAGTGTTTCACCCTTTGAAATGATGAAAATATTAGCTTAAAATATTTAGCGATGTATTGACATAGGGATTTTGCATTCAGGCATTCAAGGCCGCAATATGCTTGTAAAATGCAATATGTCTGGTTCTAAAAATTTATTCCTGGCTTTTATCTGACTGTCTCGAGATGCATGAATGCTGTATAAACATACTAATACAGTCATGGAAGAGAACACATTGCAGGAGTCAAGTGAGTTTGGATGTGCTTTAGAGTCCTGCTGGATTTTGTTGTCAGTAAAAAAGAACATGTTGCCTGAGGACATCATTCTAAATTACCGCAATCAATCTTTTCTCCTTATTTGACCTTCCCTGTTCAGAAACAGCCAGGTGTGCAGGACCAGTCTGACAGCTCTGTGCTGAAATCACTATCATTATTCCAGAGGGCCTTTCGAGGCAAATTAGCTACACACAAAAACTGGAGACGCACCCAGCAGTGGGCACAGTGCACTGCATCAAAGGCACAGTGGTGGAGAGGTACAGAATGGCCTGACATCCATGTTCATAACCCAGCCTGACCCTCCTCGGCTGCCAAGATCAGACGTAATCAGGCGAGCTGAGGACAGCACGGCTTTAAATCTGGTACAGAGTGGTAAATCATGATTATTAACACGTATTATCTGTTTTCCATGATATTACGTTGGTCTTGCACAACCTTGGCTTTCGCAGAGATAAAACTGGTCTGGATTCTCTCTGTGGCGCTTGTGAGTGCCGTGACAGGTGACCATGGAGGACATTATTATACTATAATCAATGAGCAACAAGAGTAAATCCAGGTAATGAGATCAGTTTGTGGAATTCGTGCTGCTGTCATGGACCCTCGAAAGTTAATTCCTGCTTGGCAAAAAAATGACAGATGATCCTGGGTGTGTGGTTTTCAGTCTTCCCTCTCCTTTGTTTGTCCAGCTGCAGACTGATCTGACTGTCTCCAGATGTGTCAGGGGTTGCCTCAGCCTGTGTGGAACTGGCTAACTTTCAGTATCCAGCTCTCATTTTATCCAGCTATTTTATGTTATTGGAGCCTGTATTGTTCCATACTGCATCCACTGGCAGAACTGCACTCCCTTTCCCCATACACTAATAGAAATCTTTATTGCCTCCCTGCGGGGGGTGATATGGTGTTCTACCATCTTAATATTTCAAAACCATTTGTGAAACATAGAGCTAGGCCTGGGTAATTGGGTAAACGGATTGTGTAACACATGTTCAGGAGCACCTTTGATTTAAACGTTTCCATTGTGAATTTGTAAAACAATACAAACCCTAAGTAGCTGTCATGCATGATCATCTTTTTTTTTTTTTTTTGCTTTCACAGCATGGAAGACTGTAGTCCTGCTGAGTAGACAGCTTGTAACTCTTTGTGGTTATGATGTCTGTAGCCTAGGTGATGTACTTATTAGATTTTTTTTTTGGCACCAGTGGTTTTTGACATCCTGTATCTGGTTCAAAAAACTAAGCATTTGTCATTGAAATTCTGAAAATGTATCTACTTCACAACATCTATCACAGTAATCACACTTTGCTTCCAGGGGCTGGGTCCATGATTCATGTGTGGAACTCAAGCCATTTTGTCTCTTTTGCTCTCTCTGAGGAATTAATGGCTCTGAAATTCACCTGCTATGAATATAGTTACATGAGGTTGACCACAGTTACCCACTCTGCACATGGGGTGAAAGTATTGTGTTCAAGACCAGGGGTAAAAATTAAATAAGATATGTTACCTGTTTTTGTGTCCATTTCAAAAGTGAGTCGTCCTACCTTACACTGTTTTTGCCAGTGTAATATATTACCATGTTTTGTTCCTAAATTGGAAAAATAACACCTTCTTTAAATATATTATTAAATCAGTCACACAGTAAACTAGCAAGACAACTGGTACAGTGCAGCATGACCCAAAATGATTTCATAATATGCACAAATGCAAACAAAATGTGTACTGCATAACTTCCACCTGGAGAAGCACAAAGGGGTCAGTAGGCTAACACCTAATTTGTCAATTCATGCAGTTTGGTGCCATCTGCCAGCATACAATATATTGCTTGTCAATGAAAAGGGTTTTCAAGATGACAAGAGCGAGGCATGATTTAGATATAAAGATATACCTATGGTTGTCTATCATTTCTATCAATGCATTCTAGCTCATTGTACCTGAGCTAGCTAGTTATTGTTTTGAGAACCAAACAACCAAACCTATTAATGGAGATTAATGAAGTGAGGGTGCGAAAATGGAACTTTGATCGTTTGACCATGTCAAAAAGGGGGTCCATATTAAACTGACTCAGAACAGAAATATTTATAGCCATGCTAATTTTCCCATTCTATTAGTGGAGAACAAGTGAATCAGCTTCTTTAAGCTATCCTATCTCAGAACCTGACATTTGGAAATGCTTCACAGGGGTTGAGCAGCATCAATTAGGAAATAGTGCCTGTCTTTTAGGTTTCATTCCCCAGTTTAATGACAATAATCATTTGTCTGAAAATGAAGGTCCCTTGTACAGTTATTACTGTAAAAAATTCAACGGCTTCTTAATTCCCAGTTCTTCTTGGTGGTATATTATAGTGATAACCCCCCCATCTTGCCATCAGTCAGCTTCAATGCATGCAAAATCAGGAATCATAAACTGTGCATTTATATCTGGCTCCCTTGAAATGTTAGAAGTTAGAAGCTATGTGAGAGTAGTTAGGGAAAATGCAGAGATGTCACTGGCTTAATACTTTCTTTCGTTTCATCTTTCTATTTTTCTCGTGCAGGAGTGGCAGCGAAACCCAAGCTTCAGCATGCATTACAGCTCATTATAAGATGTTGCTTGAATGAAAAAAAACCCAAGAGAACCCATGTATCTTAGTGGGAGCCACTTAGATGCTGTATCTGTCAGTATGCCTGTCCGAATAGGGTTGAGCCATCATCTTGAGTCAGCTACATCATAAATTTACAGACATATATTTACCCTTAGTTTGATTTCTCGAATTGATGAACGACTGATTTCATTAAAAAGTCCTTTCGTCCATGTAGTGGCACATACGTTTAAAACTGCCTCATATAAAAGCTTCCTTGTTGTTTTTTTGCAACAAAACTTTTATATGAAATGAACCTGTCCAGTTTAGTGTTGTGCATTATGATTTTGAATGGTGTGTGCCACATCTGAAAACATGCAGTTATAAACAAAGTGGAACTTTTTTCCCTACGATTCAAGCAGAGGTCAGAGACTGAGAGAAGCACATATATTAGAAAAGAAAAAGGGGGCCTATTTTGCACATATTAATATCTACTAAAGAGTTAATATTTTCAGCAGTGCCTAAAGTAATCAGACATAAAAATATATCATCAATTTGTCATCATATGTGTAATAAAGAAATTAATGTGAACATTTAAGACTTACTATATCATATTATGCGATGGCAGAGCACATTTTTAAAATGTTTAATTATGTTTGCCATATTTGAACATCCCAGGATTTAGATGTGTGAATGGTGATTTCTGGTCTATTGCTTTGCAGTCACTGAAACCATTAGCAAGAAGCTCCTGTCACCTAATCAAGAACAAGCATGTTAACGATAATTGTGTTTCTGCCTCTAGGCCACACTGCGCCAGATTTATATGTTCACACTAAAGACACAGGCAATAAAAGCAGTGCACAGATATAAAACAAATAATATTGCTGCTTTTAATAATTTAAATAATAATTGATGTTGTTCCCAGCCTTGATCAACACATTTACACCAAAGCCATAATATTTTATATGTTAATTTTGCATCAGGATGGCCTGGAAATTGGCCTATGAGCTACTTGGAACAAGGTTGTACATTGTGAATGCATGGAAATAATCATTATGGGTTGCAGATGACAATGCAATTGAAGTAGTTTGAATCTCTAAGTCTGATCTACAGTAGTTCTGTCATATATTTTATCCAAAGATGCTTTGGAAATAACAACTAAAAACCCATTTTTAGCTTCTCCAACACAAGCCTAGACACTGCTGGCCTCGCTGTTGATGTCGTTGACTTCTACAATGTTTGTCTTCCTCGAATTGCAATTTTATTTTTGTAATCCACAGACTCAGAACAGAATATGGCTTGCCTCTCAAAAGCGTACTCTGCTTTGATGGAATAAAGATAATACTGAACCTCAAATACTGAACCTCTTTGATGTGAAGTGCCAGAATTTCCAAACTCAAAATAAATGTGTACCCATTGGATGATCCCTTAAGCTGATGGCTGGTATATATGCTTTTCCTATCATGCCGAAATCTACTCCACAAGTAGACAGCTATACATAGACTGGTGCATATGTGTTATATTTCCAGCACCCATTCCATTCAATTTCACAGTCTGTGCACTGTTCACAACACTTGGTGTTTCTATGCCACACCTCTCCCCCTGTCTTCTTTGCCCTTTCTGAATTTCATGACCGGTGTCCAAACAGCATGTCGAAGCACCCTGCACAGCTAAAAATCCACCACCACAAGCAAACATATTTGATTGGGGGGTGCAACTCACTGGAGCAAAACAATGTGCATGCAACCAGGGATCAGAAGCACCTTGTGGTTCTCAACCTCGCTTCTAGTTCATGCCCTTTGTTGATACAATTGAGGGAAAACATATGAAGTAAAATTAAAATATAAGTACTAATGAGTTTCTTTCTTTGTAGTCAACACTCAATATGTACAAAGCAGCATAGGTTAGTAGCTTGTATGCAGTTCAGAATTTTCTCTATAACAATGTCAATGTAAGATTGACAGGTCAGACTGCCATGTAAAGTTTAATATATTCGCTAGCTCCCACAATGTTCCTTTTTCATATGTAATTTTAATGAGCACAGGTTTTGCAACAGCAGGCACTCTAACTATACGGAACAATGGTAACATCTGGTAAAATGGGTAGAACAGAGGCAAATATGCAAGACTAGATTGCAGCTTACTTGCCTGCACTTACCACTTACAGAATTGCATTACGTGTTGATCACAGTCATAAACTAAACTACAGTATAAATCATATGAGTTAAAATTATCTGAGCAAAGACCAATGCCAGACTTGAGCATCCAAGTGTCATTTTAATGATTTACACCTGCATGTGATTGCATGACCATTGTCAGGGCACAGGCACGGACTCGGGCGCAGACCAGGCGAGAACAGGTTTCAAAGGGCTTTATTTGGAATCGCTGGACAAGGTCGTGGTGGCAGTACAGGCAGAGTCAAAAAACCGCAAAGGCAGTCTGAGGCAGACACAATCCAGGAGCAGGGATCAGAGACAGGAACAGGCTGGGTCGAAACCGGGTAGGCAGACAGATCAGGCGACCAAGGCAAGACAGCAGGCAGAGACGAGGTACAAAGTCAGGCAGAAAATCAGTTCGGGAACAACAACATGGTAAACAAGGTGGGAACAAAACAGAGCAAGCACTGAGACGATCTGGGAACAAGACAGAGACAAGCAGGGTAGATATAGGGCTGGGCTGACGAGGAGATGGGATGCAGGTGGGCAGGCAGGCAGGTGGAGGTGATCAGGAAATCAGGTGGGCGGGGACAGGGCGGAGAGCAGGGCAGGGCCGGAGCACATGGGAACAGTAAACAAAAGCACATGGACAACACTGACAGACAGGGAGAACACCAAAACAACAGCTAGGGGGCCAGAGTACTGACAACCATAGACTTTTCTCCAATGTGTTCACTCCATCCATGCAAGAATATTCACACATTAAAATCCTGAAGTTGTTTTATGTGGTGACGATGCTGTCCCATGTGAGATTTAGTATCATGTACAACAGATTAGGCACTTTGATTTTTCTTTTGTAATTGGCTCTGTGAATCTCCCAGCCACTGTCAAATGTCTGAGTAAGTCTGTCAGGTAGCACATTCTGCTTTATTACTGAGATGGCACCACAATTCCAAAATTCCTCAATCTAGAGCAGGCCCTTATAAAACCACAGCATTTCCTGCTCTTGAATTTGTACAGTTGTGTTTCTGTAGGTTCAAAGTTTCATGAGAAGGTTGACCAGATGAAGGCATGCAGGGCTTGGGGTCCTGGCCTGTAGCGTGACAGGTTCAGAAACACCGGACATAAATTGAGGAGAGGCAAAACTTATTTATTCTGAACATGTTTCCTGCTGTATTACTCATTTTCCGATGAAGCATTCTTTTGCCTACATGTAGCTAGTTTAATGCACATAACATAATACTATAAATGAACTTTTTTTAATAAATAACCATTTTTGTGTCATGGAGAAATAATCACTGTCAGTACAATATTTGTAAAGTAGCATTTCTCTGGAATGATAGCATAATAAGACATTATGACATTATGACAATTATGCAATGACATTAACAGGTCAAAGTTCTGGGAACCAAGGTGAAGTCTGAAGTGTTGAAAATGAAAATGCAAATTATGAAAATTGAACTTTTCTGTGTTACAGTAGGTTCGGCACCTTTAGTAAAAAGGTAGACCTTTTTTGAGAAAAAAAAAAAAAAAAACTCACACCTACTGTGAAATATGATGGCCAATTTGGTATGCTTTTGTGTTTTGTGTGTCTATAGGTTCTAGAGCCTTTGTTAACATAAAGGGTGTTATTAACAAAATGCTCCAGGGCATTCTTGCATTCGGGCTAAAAAACCTGGTTCCCCCTGCTGAGAATCTTAAGCTTGGCTGAACATGGACATTCCAGTAAGACAAAGATCTACAAAGAAATGGTTAACTCAACACAAAATAAACATTTCCAGCTCAGTCTCCACCCAGCATCCTGTCAAACGTCTGTGGTTCAAACTCAAGAACTTAAGGCCAGAACCTCACAAAACACTACATGAAGCATCTTGTCAGTGTTGCCCATGCCAAAGGAGGATTTAGAAAATTTTACATAACAATAAAGTACACGGGTGAGAATACATGTTACCTTTGTGTTTTGAATAAAATTCAACATTTACACACAATATTACTTTTCTCCATGCACTGCTACTAATGTTAAAGCAAAACATTAAAACATACAAGCTTTTTGGTTCAATTTTGAGCTGGGAAGTTCAGTCTACTACATCTTGTGTTTTTAATTTAAAATTCATATAGTTTGCACCACAGTTTGATTTGGGAAATTCTAACTACTAAAATTATTTATATATATATTATGTATGTATGTACATATGAATTATGTCTTAGAAAATAAAAATGACCTGTTTGTAAATCTTTTTTTCTTATTTGAGCTGTTCTCTCCAAACGCATCCAATATACTGTGCAATGACTTTTTCCGTTCATTATTCCAGCTTTAGGCAATGCATTTTAATGAGAGCTCACTCTTTGTAAAACTATGCCAGTAATGCCTTTCTCACATGTTGAGTTCTGCTGGTTTAAGGTTTATTACCACTGAGGAGCTGAGCTCTGGGGTCTGGAACACAGCTTCCCTGTAGCGTTGAATTAATTTTTCCAAAGACTCTTCTTCGCTGAACCCTGGGATAGTGCGCAGATACACATGGATTCTAGATACCTTTGAGTATACTTAGGGTACAAGATGAGACAAAAGACATGTTGCAGCCCATCTGTATAGCCAAATTATCTCTTTTTCTAGTCAGACTATGTTTATAAATCCATGAATTAATTATATTTCTTCTGGGTGTGCATGTTGAGTAGTTGATTACTTGCAAAATATGCTATTGCTTAGTGCAATGAAAATAGCAACTGTAGCAAACTGCCGCAGTGTTTTCTGTATGAAATATCCAAATGCACACAATATAAAGGTAATTCACTTAGAAACTGCAATATAAAATTATCACAGTAAAGCATCTTCTAATAACAGTCTATGTAATTCAGAGCGATCAGCTGACTTGTGGATTCATTTAAACAATATTGCTATGTGGATTTCTGAATCTGCGTAGCTCTGGTGTTTCTTCATGTGATTGTTTAAGGTCACCCTCCAATACAAGTACAGGTCACTCACCTATCCATTTCAAATGAGGGCAATCACTATTAAATATGTTTGTTTAGTTCTTGTTATCATATGATGATTTTTTGTGCACTCACCATTTAATTTACAGCTTGATACCAAAATAGGTCTGTTCCTCTGGCCACTCCCTCCTTTCGTCTGAACATCTTTCAGCGTTGATGGATTTTAAAGGCAAAGCACTCATTAATGTTCAAACCAATGAACCCCAACCAGACCTTAAATCAATGTGGGAAAACCTTGTTGTGGTATGATTTAATGCAGGCCTGGGTGATCCCCGAGCAGTTGGTACAATTGTTTAAAAACATATGTTCAATCAATGGAAAAATCACATTGAATGTATTATCAAATGCCTTCATGTTATATTTTCGTGGACATTAATCTACTGAAGTACAAATGAGCACAGCACAAATAATTAACTCAGGAACCAGTGTGTGGGATAGTGGATAGGGAACTAAGCTTAGGACTAAAAGGTTCCAGCCCTGGGTGGGACATCAATATTGAGTGGGACACTTCATCTAAATTGCTTAAGCAGATATCCAGTTGTGGAAATGGATAATAACCGAATGTCGACAAGAGCCATCTGCAAATTTAATCTAACTTTCAGAGTGCTGGTTCCCACTAGTTGTACGCAAGGCCAGCATCTCTTGCATAAATTATGAGAAAAGGACCAGTGTTCAGTGGGATTCTTTCTATAATTCAATATGGCTTAATTTGAATTGCAGTATTAATTCAATTGCTTGTGTCTCCTAGAAATACTGAGGGCTTATTTCATTGAAAGCCTTCGTGCCCTGGCACTACCCATCTGGCCTCTCAAAGCCTCTCTGTCCAAATGCCTCCTCTTACAAACCATGGGGGTGCTACAGTCATTCTCTTGGAGGTAACCTTGAGACTCACATGCTGATTCCAGAAGAACTGGTGGAATTGGATTTATGGATCTATGATGCAAAGGTTGACTTCAATGCTTGACTTCACTGCTGTTCCTCTGGTTTTATCCATTAAGGAATTCCATTAGTTGCTCCACTATCTAGCAGTATTTGAATAAGGCAAAAGATCACCCTTTTTTTCTCTGTGTGTACATGTATCAAATGACTTGGGACTACTTGTGAGAACTGTGTTAAATTGCAGAGGAGATTTAATCACTTGTGTTGTCATTGGGGCAAAATGTGCATGTACTTTGATGAACTGAGACCCTTCCTGGGAGACAAAGGACAATGACCTAATCAGTTTGTGCATGAATTAACTACTAATTATAGCCACTGTTTGTGAAAACACCCCCCCCCCCTCAATGATTTTGATAAATCAACAGATCTTATTGTCATAGAAAGCTGCAGTACTAAAGACAACCAAGGACATTTCCCTTCTATAACTCCTGTTTCACTTTTTAAGCACCAGCTTTAATGAGAACTGAGTACATAAATCCTCACAGCAAAATGTGGCTATAACCACTTCCTGACATTTTTGGAACTTCTTTGGTTATGAAACGGTATGTTCAACAGCTTTGTGCTCCAACTACTGTATATGCAGCCCCTGTGTTTATCTGTGTTTAAAATTAATTTTAATCATGCATGTCTAAAACTGTAAGTTTCACACATTATATGGACCCAAAAACAAGTTGGACCATTGAACCATTTTACAGTCAGTCTCAAACTGACATAGACTGACAGGCTAACATCCAGTGACTATGTGACGTCCAGTAACTAACTATATAATGCTATCTGCACAACTCTCAAGATATGTGCCTAGATGTGTGTTCCTACCAGCATTCTAGTTGTGAATTGTGAAAAACCTGACATTGTATTTTCACCAAATGTTTTTCACACCCTAAAATTCTGTGGGTGAAAGATAAAAACCATGACTCCTCGGTGCTTCATTCATGAATAGACTTGAGTGATTTGATCTGACAAGTTAAAGACTCAAAATCAAAACCTGTCATATGCGTTTAGCTGTACAAAATCCTTCGATGTCCAATGCTTTGTCTTGATGAGACATTCATTAAGAACAGAAACTTTAGTGTTGTCACCTGATTTTAATAATAGATATTGAAGTGAGATGTTACAATATGTTTATGAACTGTGAGACTAAGGTGCAATATATAATGGGAGAATAAAACTGGCCCCAAATTAGATCCCTGAGGGACTCCACAGGTAATGACAGACATGTTCACTTTCTGATACTGAAAATTGTATACCAAACAGGTAGCAGATAAACCAGCTCAGTACATTTCTAGGAGGGCCAACCAATCTATTGAAGTATATTGAAAATTGTCAGAGGCAGCAATAAGGTCTGACAGAACTAAACGTTTTGTTCATTCAGGTGAGTGGGGCACTTGCTATTCTAACAAGAGAAGTTTCAGTACTATGACAACAATGGAACTGTGTAGCTACTGTAGCTCTGCCTATGTTCTTGGCTGTATAAGCTAGTTTCAGTGCACAAGCACTAATAAACCTGCTGGGAATGCCCGGCCCACCCTTTTACTGCCCATCTCTTCAGATGCTTTTAGGTTAAATGCTAACATGAAAATACCATGAATGTCACTGTACGGGTATTGCTAATCTCGACTTTAACTTCATGTACATTCAACCAAACGTATTTCATTTTTATGAACGGATTGTTTTTGCAATGGCATAAATTATATGAATGACTACAGACCTGCCCCTGAACATCAGCCTGACCTAACCAATGCTCAGCCATATAACAATTAAACACAAAAACAAGAATTCTTGTTATATTATTGCATAAATTTGTAACACCAATACCACAGATGATTTAACTAAAATGTAATTACAGTGTGATAAATATTTACTCCAAGCCAGTTCAAGAACTGACTTGCCAGGCCTGTTGACACCAAGTGGATGCAATATATTATTGGTTATGGATTCCTGGATTATATATAGTCAAAATTTGTAGTTTGACATCATTTGCATAGCCATCTCAAGATGACATTCTTTAAAAATAGAACATAAATTATATCAATGTGCAGTTACATTTGGGGAACACAATGTTGGCATTGCTATTATAATTTATACTTATAGATCTCTAAAATATTTTCATTTTGAGAGAGAGGAGAGAGGGGAAAATGGGAAAGTGATGTGAGAGAATTGAAATGAATTGGTCCTTTCAGGCAACATTGTGTCAAATTAGTGTAAATCATTTTTACACCAACAATAGTTGGTGTCAAAATGCAAGGTTAGAAAGATAACAGATGATTGGAAACCACATTTTAAAAATGCTTCAATACAGTGGTTCTGAGGGTGGGTGAAGTTTCAAGGGTTGGATGTGAAGGAGGGTTGCAGAAAAATTTGCAATTCATAATAGTTGTTCTGAAAAACATATCTTTCATAGTATGAAAGGTATATAGTTCTTTGTTTAATTGAAGGAGAGAGAGAGAATGGCATAAAAAGTGCCACTCAGCTTTGGCTGTGGTTTCTTATGTATGGTCAAACCCTTGACCTCACCAGGCTCCTCTAAGTCGAAGACATAGATATTTTTCCATTCATTCAGTTTTTACTAGAGTTTCATAATATATCTGAGCTCAGAGAGAACACCATAATGTAGCGATTCATGCTTTACATTTTACATGCTTTACACATGCTTTCACATTTTAAAACAAAATTAAACATGTTTATCAAGAATGTTCTTGCACGGTTGCACACTCACAAAAAGGGGTTCACCTAAAACCTGATGTCAAGATTTACTGTAAAATTAAGTATTTTAAATTGCTACATAATAATTTGATTTAAATATTTAAGTTCACGAGAAGGTTGTATTTTGTCACACCAGTAAGAAAATTCATCAGAGTGGAGTACACCCTCTTCAATAGAGGGCTATCAGTCTCCACTGAAGTTCATCCTTTGTATAAGTGCATTCATTGTGTGGGAAGCCACTGAGAACACTGCAAGTGGTGGTGCAAGGAAGAAGGGGATGATGATTCTCTGGTACTGTATATTGATCAAGTCCCTTTAAAGCCCACGAGTGTGTGCTGGAGAACATGGAACAGGGTAATATGTTGTCAATAGAAGCATTCTCCTTGGGTTCATGGCCCCCGCATGTCATTTATAGCATGCCTTGACCTTTTACTTAGGCTCAAAACATTAGAAGCCTTAAAGAGCCCCCAAGCCTTTAGACAAATAACCCCAACACACTGAGAGGGGAACTTAATAGGACTCTGAAAAGGGGTTTTGTTCGACGGACGGCTTGTGTACCCCCAGAACACAGTTCTGTTTTGTTCCTCTTGTAAATTTTGTTCTTTCAACGGAATGAAAAAGCCAGTGTTTTCGAAAAAGAGAATAACAGTGGGAAGAATGGGTGGACTGTGTCGTCGATTCGCTGTCCCTCGGCACATGTGAACCATAGCTTTCATAGCTTTGTAGCTGGCCCAGGGGATGACTTCCTGGCAACAATGGGTCCTCGGTTCTGCTGCACGACACCGGCCCGTTTTAAATTTAAAATGAGATTATGAGGGTTAATTGACGCACTTATTTTCGTTTGAGCACATCATTTGATGAACTTTGGTTACGAGACTCTTTGGAACATCTGCAGGGTACATGGACCACAAATGGTTTAATGTTTAAAATGGTTTTTGTTTTGTAAAAAATATATTTTAGGTGTTTTATGTTGTATTAACTTTTTTTAGTTTTACTTTGTTGTTTAGAAATACATAAATGTTAATGGCAACCCCACCCACCCCATTAAAAATAATAACTATAAGAACATGGGACTGATGAACACTGCTGAAAAGAATCACACAGTTTAAAAATCTTTGCCAGCTGCAATCAACAGCTAGACATTTTGAGGAAAAAAATGGAGATTAGTTGCTTTGTTTGGCTTGTCACATTGTCCATTTAGGTCCACCTTCTGTATGAACCACAGTGATTAATCTAGCAAATGATCCTATTTGGACACATACTAATACACTGACAGCCATGCACAAAATGAACATTGGCCAGATTTACCTGCCTCACAGCCACAAGAGAGAGAATTACATTATTTCCGTCATGGGAAGACTATAGCCTATGCTACAATGTACTTACTAAGATGCTTTATTAAAATAGGTTGATACAAAAATACCTTCAGCTTATATTTCACTGCAAAACAGACCATTATTTTGTGGTGTAGTCATAGCTACTCAGTTATTTTTGTACAGTTTACACCATGTATACAGTATGCTTAATTGGATGGCCAACAACACAACAATATTTACAGAGCCTTACAATGTAAATGGAACAACTTGGATGATATGGTGTATAGACTTTGACTTTCATTCAGTACTTTCATTTATTTTGACTCTGTTTCATTTGGACTTTTGGGTCTGTTTGCTCAGGATTCCTACTGGGTTTATAAGACCAAGAATAGAATAAATAAAGAGCTCCACAGCTATTGCATTCACTTTGAGAAGCTATACTTATTTAAGTATAGTGCTCTGGGGGACACATGGTCTCAATTCATTTTGAGATTTTTTTTTTCTTTAATAATAAATATGTAATCTGTGCCTTCTCTCTTGCAGACATGGATGACCTTGCCATGAGCCATGAAAGTCTTGAAGTCCATTGAGTGTTTTTTTTTTTTTACAGCTTGCTTGCTTACTTTGATGGACCAGATCCAAAACTAGACTAAGAAGTCACTTGGCACAGATTACCTGAAAAATAAAAATAAATGAATAAATAATTGGAGATGGTCTCCATCATGTGCAAGGATCAAAACTGTGTGTAGAATAGGGCAACCAAATAAAAGAATGTGCTTTTTTCAGCTGTATTTCAATCCTGCTGTATCTATATGCAAACATAGCATTTTAAAGTATAGTGAGTCCTTGTCTATTTGTGTACAGTTTGCCATAGTCTATTATAATGATCAAAATGCCTCACTGTGCATGTGAAGACAAAGAACAGTGCCTTTTGAAGAGGGTTTATTTCCATGTCTTCCAGTGGTAATAGTGATCACCCGCAGTATCATAAATACCAACAGTCTATACCAGATATTGTGTAGTGCATATTCCGTTTTTCATGTAACATCATGTGACATCATGCTAAGTATGGGCAATTTTGAATTCAAATGAGCAATCATAAGCAGCTGCATTTCTATTCAGCCTTTCCTTGCATTAACAACATAATTGTATATTTCTAATTGACTAACCAACGTAACAGACATGCAGCTCTATTTCTCTATCTACAGTTGCAACTGCATGAGTTTTACAGTCATGTCATTGATTTCTTTTATGGCCAACATACAATAATAATAATATGCAATATGTAATATAACAATGTCTGTTTTATGTACTGTAATATACTGTAATGTCATAGTGCTATCACAACACATTTTTGATAACACTTGAGTTTTGCAGGATGGAGGAAGATTGCAATGTTTATTTTCACAGCCACACTTGTGGTCTAGTAAAAATGATAATGTTGTAATCCATTTACAAGTCAGAAACACCTGTAACCCTGCAATCAATTTCTGAAGTGTATTGCAGTGAAATTCTTTGTAATTATTTCTGGTGAGATATCTTTGTCAGTGCACTGCTGCAGATAAGACATTTAGTTGACCTTCTACCATGTTAACAAGAGGAAACCAAATGATGTCAGATGATTCTGCACTGAAATGCTAAAAGTAATCTTGACAACTGAGACAATCCAAGAAACTTGATTCATCTCATGTTCAGAATTAAAATGAATGAGTTTCACCTTACTATGGTCAGGGAACCACTATGTAGTTAAACACTTTTCAGGTTAACCAGTTTTGAATCAATCAAGGGGCACCTTGGGAAAGATGTTGAGGAATTGACTGAATCAGTAATTAACTCAATTTACAATTAAGTGAACATCACATGATCAAAAATAAAGGCTAAGTATTGGCAAGGCAAGTTATACTTAAACTAGCTAGCTGGCTTACATATGTAGTGGTATTACTATATATTGCCCCAATTAGTCTTAACTGTATGTGATTTTCTACTTGCAAAGGACATTTTTTCAGCTGCGGTATATGACACCAGTAGAATCAATGTATTATTCTAATGCTTTGAAGTGACAATTTTCAAATAAAGTGTAGAAAGAGGGCATACATATATCTAGCTGTTGCTACAGTGTAAGTGCTGGACATGATTTGATTTGATCTAAGCTGGAACTTTAAATGTGAATGTAGTAATGTGTGACTGCAAGCAACTTCTAAGCAGACATATTATTAGTACATCTGAGGTGTAGTTTTTCAACAGCAGTGCTGACATGCAGAGAATAGATACTTAGCATAAATGGGAAATAGAAAGTATTTTTGTGGATATTTTAAATACAGTAATGACTAATGGTAATTAGGATTCAGAGCCAGATGCATTCCAGTTCTAACCTTGTCCACCCTTTCTGTTACACTACTTCCTCTTCCTGTTTGGTCAAGCCATCACACATCTCTGCAGAACAGAAGCATTATTTCAACTAAAGGTGATCATTTCAGCAGAAATATACACAGAAAGTCATTCAGTCTAATGCTATGGCTCTCTAACTAAAAACCTAAGCAAACGAACATTATTTAGAAAAGTTTGCTGAGAAACTTTCATTGAGAGCATTAAAAAACACAACATCCTTAAAATTGTTACTCAGTGCTTAGGACATGGCACCACAGGAAACAGACCTAGTGCCCCTCATGGTGTCCTTTGCAAAAGCATCATCTCAAGCCACTGAACTGCCATTTGCCGATACCTCATATTCAGATTGTGTTACTTCACTGCTACATAAAAAGATTGACAAGGACAGACAAAGCCTTCAATTCACTACACTCGTACGCCTATCCAGTGAGGGGACTCGGTGCCCATTTTCTGAGAGAAATGACGTTATGTCCTGCCAGGCAGTACTGATAAAAGCCACCCCCCCAACACACAGACACACACACACTCTCTGCTCGCTCAGTATATCTCCCAGGCACAGACACAGGTACAAAAGAATCACAAATTGTTTTTGGCTGCAGTCCAAGAAAGCCAATCACCTTCTAACTGCAGTGATCTCATTTCTTATTAACTCCATTTGTTCCATTCAAAATCCAATATCTGAACTGTCAGTAATAATGCAATACCAGACAGTGGAGCAGGAAGAAGACTGCCGCAGGCTCATATATTAAATTCAAGCATGGCATGAGATGTATATTTATTCAGTTGGCCACAGGATGACTTTGCATGGCTCTCTCGGATGGTTGTATTTAAATTAAATACCCGCCTGGCCTGATTCATGTTATGTTTCATCTCAGGCACAGCAGTTTTACTGGATTTAAGTCCGGACTGTATCTTGAATTGGTCACTGTCCTTTTTATAAGTCTCATACTCAACATTACATCCTGATCATCCCTTTCCCATCAGTTTTGGAAGAACATGTGGTAAAACTTTGTATGAAGAATGTATGTACCACGTATTGAGAGAGTTCTGAATACATTTTGAATGGAATATATAATGAATAATGTCTTAAGGCCTGTTTAGAAGCACCCATACACCAACGTCTACCAGTGAATGGCTGCTATAATGTCTTATGACGTTTGAATACATAACACTGTCTGCTCATACGCTATGTGGGTGGTTATAATCAATCATGTTAATTATGCATTATGACAGGTTCACAATGGCTCATTAAACCATTATAGTGCATTATGAATATACTCAATGCATTATATTCAAGCACATTAACAGAAATGTTTACAACCTGTCCTAGTATAATTTTTCCCTAGGAAAATTCCTTGTATAAGTACTCAGTATGGAAAAAAAGCAGAACAGCCAATTTGGCTCAAGTCAGGTGTACCACAGCTTTAGAACACAAGCTGATTAATTTGCCAGTGTAACAGAGCACTCCCCGGTGGGTTTGTTGGCTAATTAGTTCACACTTTGACCTGGAGTGTCACTTCAGCAAGCACATAAGAGAGACAATGTTTCACCTTGGGACAAAGAAGGGTTTGGTGGCTATTAAAATATGACTATCACCTTATTCCAGGGTTTTCAGTATCTGGGGATTCACTGCTTATTTGTAAGTACTGTCTTTATTCTACTTTGGAAAGGTATAGCGTGGTGATGGAGCTCTCATGCTGAATCCATTTGTGTTCTCTGCCAAAGATTCACCACACAGATTACAGAAAAAAAGAAAAACTTTCCACAGATTTCTGTAAAACTCTTTCAATTCCCTCAGAAAAGAGCCTTTTCCTGGCATCCAAAATATGTTAAAATAGATGATGCAGGTAAGACACAGGAAGGAGCTGAATCAAAGCAGAAAAAAAAATGGTGTGAACTCATGGAGTCCCAGCGTGAGTGTCAGCTGAAACCCCAGCCGGTCTGGAGCCGGAGGACTCAGACAGAGGAGCGCAGGAACCGTTCTGTTCTTCCGTTTCTGCACTCATCCCCCCCATGTTCATTCAACCTGTCTGGCCTCATCGCCAGTTTTTTTCTTTTTTTCTTCTCCTTTCTCTAAAGTTTTCAGAGTTGAATCAGTCCTGGGGAAAAAAAACTGGTGCAGCGCACTGTTAAATCTGTCTCCTTTGTAACAGCATGTGTTCGCGCGCTTCTTATGGAATCTCATTTTCAGTTTCTGCGATGCATATCGCAGGCTGCTCCTGAAGAAACTGGTTTAAGAGTTCACACACAGTTCATCCCTCGGTCTTTTTGCTCTTCCACATTTCTGCCTCCATAAATTTCTTATGTATTTTGAAAACTTGTTTCAATATCTTGACACATGATCAGTCTAAAATGTGCCCCTTAGCTGTTCTGCACCATTTTCAGCGTGGCTGATAAAATGTGGTACAAATTTACAAGGACAGGGTTTAAGATTATTTAGATTAAGTATTCCACTTTGGGGAAATAAATGGGGAAGAAAAAAACATCTTATATTTTCATGCGCTCATGTTAAAGGTCAAAAAGGGAAAAAAGTACGAGAGCACAAGGAGTTTGTCATGCAAACAATCAGTGTGTGTTTGTGTGTGCGTGACTCAGGGCGGGTGAGTAGATTAAGCGTTTAATTTAACTGCATAAGACATTAATTAGCAGCCCTGGGTAATTTTATTACCAAAGGAGATGTGGCGGTATTAAAGTTGTGCATACTGCAATGGAGACAATACATGTTTTATCAACTGAGGGGTCAGGAAAAACACTCCAGGTCCAAAGTGTATACCAACAGTGTTGCCTTGAAAGGACAAAATTAGCCACTGGTCATGCATAGTCCTTCTAGGCGGATGTTCTACTTGAGCGCAGATGTTGAAGTTGCTGACAGGAAATTAGAGGATTGTCAGCTGGAGGAGCTACTCTTGTGAAGGTCATTGGTACAGCCCCTGAAAGAATATCTGGTTGAGGGTCTTTCTACTGACAACAGACCCTCCTAGCATGTGCACAACACTACATTCCAGTGAATAGCTGTGGTGCGAGTGCATTTGGAAGATCCAGGAGCATAGCAGCAGGGAGCAGGGAACTCTGCCTACAGCCATAAGACAGCAGCCTTTGATATGACAACCATGGGGCTTCACAATTGTAACAGGGGCTGTGCCAGGAGGACTCCAGGAAAACAATGAGGTTTCCCGCAGACCTGCCTTCCACATTTAGGCAAGAGCGTTGCTGATACAGTGCAGACATATGAAGATAACAGTGTCAATATCTCAGCTCTGGCAGTGATATCTTAGGCACCATAAAAAAATGGAATGGAAGTCATACTCTAAAGACCGCTCATGAGTATAAAGGGTCATTAAGCTCACATAGTTTAGAGGGCGATTTGAGAGACCACAGTGCACAATGGAAGAAA
Organism: Megalops atlanticus; assembly: GCA_019176425.1. Taxonomy (NCBI): domain Eukaryota; kingdom Metazoa; phylum Chordata; class Actinopteri; order Elopiformes; family Megalopidae; genus Megalops; species Megalops atlanticus. Next base: position 15,491,782 of record CM032895.1, read on the forward strand.
ATAATTAAATATATATATATATTTTTTTATTGAGGGGAATGGCCCAACGGTTTGACCTGGATTATGTTTGAAAATAATTTACAGTACTACAGTACTTTACCATTTAAGTTGACTGCAAGGAAATGGAGCTCAGGTTAAAAACATACTCAGACTGTTGTAAGTGCAGCAGGTTTTTACGAGAGAAAGGAGAATGTAAAAGAGCTGCTGTTCTTTTTAATTTCCAATTCCAGTGCGCTGAATTTGAATTTAAATGTTTCAGTGGAAATGAAATAAAGCTGTCAGCACATTATTTTACAACTGCATGTTTCTTTCCAGGGCCACATGATGGTCATCCAAATTACACATAATTTCTCAGAGATCACTTCATGAACAATGCTCACTATGCAGAAAGTGTTTTGTAAAACATCCCAGTTGCTGATTTTGAGAAAGGACAGACCAGAATGTATAAAACTGGACTTCAAATCAGCTGCCCCTGCTTTATATATATATTTTTTCATTGCTAAGCTCATGGTTGCCCTCTAGAGGCCCAATCTGATACTAGCGCCCACAGCCATCAGTTGAAACTGCAACTGTCTGATGTAATTAGCCCCATTTTCATTTGTACGGTGATTAATTATAATTATGTAAGGTCATAAATTACTCCAGATTCCCATTAAAAAGGGAAGCTGTTCATTTACTTCTGGGTGAGGGGTTTGGAGTTCTGTCTGGCACTATCCAGCCAGGTGGACTACTGCTCCAGCCCTGAAAAAAAGCTTCCATCATGGAATCCATTTCGGTGAGATGGTGAGACTGCTTCATAATGAGAATGTAATTGAGTTACAAGATGTATTTTGTCCCTGCTTCTTGGTGAAGGTGACCAACCAGAAGTAAATGGTGAAGTAGTTGCCCAGTGCTGGGAGGTGCCTTCTTCTAGGGCAGGTATATTTCAACCTCATCCTTTAATTCTGCAACTGATTTCAGTTATATGGTGATGGCTGTGTTTCCCTTATATGTAATGTAAGAAAGAAATAAATATAAATAAATAAATAAATAAATAAATAAATAAATATAAAAACCACAGTCTTCATCAGATCTATGTTAGACTGAAACTAAACCAATCCCAGCCTGTCAGTGACCTGAACTCATTAAGTGACTGTATGGTATTTAAAGAGACGCTTCCACCACCCACTTCTGCCACAAGCACTGCCACAACAAATATATACCACAGCAAATGCCCAAACATAATGTTTGCTACTGGTAGAACAGTTTTTGGTTCCTACCTGATCTCAAAACAATGAATTCAAATTTACCAGAATTTTCCTGAGGTCACAAGGAATAGGTTACACTTAAGTTTTGATATCACTTTCTTCACTGTTGTCGATATCACTTACTCCTTCATTATATAACACAATGAAAAACAGCTACCGTTAATGAGCAAGTGAGGTACTAGGCTGTGAATGTTGAGCACAGCAAATTAAAAAAGCAAACAAAACTATGGGAACTGTACATTGGTCAGATCAATAAAATGAATGGTAATATTTCATAAATTTAGTCATAGCACAGTTATCCATATACATACTCCCAGGATAGTATGAAAAAGTTACTTCAGTGATAAAGTGAAAGGGTAGTACAGCAGTAGTCTAGTTGTTCCTTATATGACTGTGGCTAAAAGACTAGGATTCAGTTCTTGCCCCTTATCTAAACTTTTTCATGTATTTATACAAGTTGTCATTTCTTCACAAACTATTGTGAATTAGTATGCTGAATGTATTACACAAGGGAGTACAATGTTAGGAGCGGAACTACCAAAAAATGCTGTTGTATATATTCTTTTCAATATATAGCTTGGATGTTTTAAAGCTTTCAACGTGAAAACATTATTCAATCTATTCAGTTTTTCAGCTTGAAAGTTAGTCAGCTGGCGCAACTGCATAAGAACAGATCTGTGCAGGGAGATACACAGAACTAAACATCGTTTCCAGTCACTAAATCATAATTATGAGAAACAATCTTGTCATTTTGAGATACTCTCTCAAAATTATGGCTTACTCAATTGTATTAGTGTGATATTTTATTTGATCTCTAAATTATGACTTATTAAGTCATCAAGAAACTGCCTCATGATAATGATTTCAATCATAATTATGAGCAAGCATCTCATTTTCTTTTTTAAGGTGAAAATGGGTTTCCAGACTTATTTGACTATGCCTCTGCCAACTGTGAGCTGTTTTTCCAGGGATGGATATGAGATGTGAACCTGAGCAAAAAATGCATATGTACAAGAATGTAATAAATATTAAACCCAGGTCTTTGTGGTGCACAGCGCTGGTTTCATTACCACTATACTACATAGGAATACCAGTTGAAGAACCATCTTGGAAACATGTGATGCTGTAAGATGTGTCTGAGAGAAACAAATAAATCAGTGATTAGAACTACGACTAAATATGCATTTTCCCAGCTGTTGAAACAATGGACAAACTAGAATAGCTGCCTTACAACACAAACAGGACCTTACCCAAGTACACAAGACCAAATTCCATTCTGAAAGGAGGTATGATATCAGCCAGCTCTTTCCTTCTGTTGGTGGAAGACTATAACTGGAATGAGCAAACATGTTTTTCTCTGGAGGATGATGTCAGAGGTGGAGCTCTCCACTCTGTTGCTGAATCGCAGCAATGTGAACAAGGCAGCAAGGTTTAGATGTACAAGGTGGGAGAGACAGATCTCTTGGGTAGTCTGTGTCCTTCAGGGTTCTAATGCCTTTGGTCCTGGCTTGCTTTGGGAACGAGGGGGTTTCAGAGGGGGGAAGGAGGACAGAACGAAAACTTGTTAAGCAGTCTCAGAATCCCCTTTGCCTTTACCCCTACAGCTAAATTATCCAATTAAATAAGCTTGAATCCCGCACTTGCTACACTGACGATCACAATCAGTGAGCTCTTCTATGGGTACTGCCCATCTTTATTAGCAGTGAAGAGATGCCACACAATTACTACTTATCGCAGCAATCCTGGTGAAGACATTAGCACTATTTTGGTAGTAATTAAAGTAGCATTATGAATGACATCACACATCACCAGCATTTGCAATAGTATTACTGGTTCGAGTGGCAGGCATTTTATAGTAGTAATGGTAGAGGTAAATGTAGACATCCAGTAACAGCAGCCAAAATAGTAATATAGTGTCCTACCCCTACTGTCAAAGCTGAAAATCTTTACTTGATTGCATTTTCTAAACTCCTGACCCAAACTATGTTTTTTTCAGTTCAGTCAAGATTTTCACTTCAGCAAACATTTCAATTTATTTTTCGCTTCCTTATACCCACCAATTCAAATTATTTTGTTACCTCAATTGATGACACATTTCCATGCCAATTTAGCTGAGGCACTCTGCCTTACAAATGCATTTATTTTTCAGGCCCATTTCATTTGACTGCAATTGTTACCCTCCAACAACTCCTAGTGACAGTTAATTTCTATTTAAAGCTCAATACTTTCTGCAAGGTAAAAATCAAATTGTGAAAAGCCGCACTTAATACACATCAGAAAATGTGCATTGGCCATAGCATCCCCTAATGCAGCGTTTCCCAAACCTCTCCTGGAGGACCACTTGTCCTGCATGTTTTAGATCTCTCCCTGCTCCAACACAGCTGATTCAAATGATCAGTTTGTTATTAAGCAGCTTCAGGAGTTCATAACGAGTAGATCATTTGAATCAGCTGTGTTAGAGAGATCTAAAACATGCAGGACAAGTGGTCCTCCAGGAGAAGTTTGGGAAACGCTGCCCTAATGGATTGCTTACGAATTCCATTTTAGAATTAACCCCAGCCTCTCTCTGCTGGGGTACCCCAAGGTTCTGTGTGTGGTCCATTTCTATTCTAGTTACAGCCAATCACATATACAGGTACCAGCTATCTTTCCTTCCTCGCCTTATATCAGACATCCACTGGATGCATTCCCACCATAGTAAACTTCTGTCCCATCCCAAATCTGACCACTTTCTCACTTCCTCTGTATTTCCCTCTGTTGGCAACACAATTTCCAGTCCAGAAACAGACAGAAAAAAAGAATTAGAGCATGATGTTTCTCCCTGTTTGACTGTATGGTGTCTAGTCGTGCTCTAAACTATATGGAGGGCTGCTGACAGTACATTTGCATTTTGCTGTGGTGACCAATGGTGCTCACTTGGTCACCAGACCAAACAAGAAAAGTAACAGAGTTTTCTTGGGTATGGCAAGGCAGTGAGAGGCTTTCAAATCTGCTTTTTGTGCCATTTTTTTAGCCATAACAGTTCCTGTGTGTGCAAGATGCTACAGTACATGTCTGTTGTTGTTCATTTTTATTCTGGTAACTATTTGACTGTGTGACAGTCTCCTACAATCAAATCAGATTGAGTGTATAATATTGTAGCAGCGAGACACATTGACAATAATCAGGAAATCTGATTACTTTACCAAGGAATATGAAGCCCTCCCTTGACATATTTTCTTAAAATTCACTTATGAAGCTTTATTAATTTAATTTTTTTCAATGATTTTGTATTTTTTACATATGCTCAACAGCTTGCTTGAACTTGAAAGGAAGCCCAACAATTAAACCAATATTCACTATATAGAGGGGATGGGTTTGAGTTACTTACTCAATCCTGGCCCTTGTGTGAGGGGTGTTTATATGTTACATTAACAATGCTCCATTGTCACTTCTAGGTTGAATTCAGCATTACTCCCACAGAATAGTTGGCCCCAACTTCATCATTGTTTGATAGACAGATCACCTTTCAAGAGTGCATTTTTATGAAGACTGACTGCAAGGTATACAGATTCAGATGTCAATTAGTGATTTAATTCATTCACTTCATTCAATCAAGTGTAATTTTTCTTGTCATTTCTGTATTCCTGTGTAATGGTCATATATATTTAATTTAGTGATCTTTGAGAATTTTTTCCCTTTTCTGAAAGGAAGAAAAAATATAGTATATAAATGTCATTAACACAAAAACACACACACATACACGCACACTTTTCAGCATACCGTTGACAGCTACCGCCAGAGGAACGGGCATAAACTCAAGTCTGCTCGTGAGAGTTTTCATTTGGCACGAGGCAGGCCCCATTGTGACGGCACCACTCCCAAACACACAGTCTCTATTTATGAAGCATCTGGCCCTGGAACTTCCCTGTCAGGGGCACAAAAAAACGGCGAAGGTCGTAGGACATCCCTGCTGACTGGACCGAATGAATGGCACAATGGGCTGCGATATGCAGGCTGGCCTGACAGACAGTGGGCCTATTCTTTCCCCAGGACGAGCTGTGTTTGGGGAAGGCAGTGAAAAAAAAAGGCCCCCGGGGAGGGGGCCGAAGCCAGCAGTTCTGGTGTAAAACAGAAAAGACTGCTGGACTAAGCATTAGACAGTTCAGAGTCTTTATATGCTGGCGTTTTTGGTTTTTAACTTTTAATTTCTGTCCTTTTTGTGTATTACTTTTTACACTTTTTAATTAAGGTAATGTTTGTTGTACTAGCACAAATGAGTCAATATGAAAAGGAGAACTGCATTGAATACATTCAAGTATAAGCTTTGCTCGGCATTTCCCCCAATAACTTTCCACTCACTGCAGGGATGCCATTCGTGAATGAAATCAAGACAGGAAATTCCCAATCTGAGTTTATTATCCTTCTGAGCTGGCAATAAAACATGCTGCGAGAGCATGCAAGTTTAACATTCCCCACTTTCGCATGAACTGCCTGACGTCACACAGCCACAGTAAAATGGGAACGCGGACTCAGAGTTGCTTTATAGTGTAACATGCTTCACAGTCTTCTACATAGATAGAAATGTCATGCTATTTGTTTTCAGAAGTAGACATGTCTTGTCTATGTTATTGTCAGTCAGCTAACCACTTACATCTGTGTTTTGTTCATACTGTCTTTTCAATGTTTCCCGCACTTTCAATGCCTGTTGTAAAATAACATAGCATTTTGTCATTTAATTTGTTCTTGTGCTCATGCAGAGTTACTGAAAGGGTTAAATAACAAAGGGCAATATCATCTTTAAACAACTCAGTTGATTCCATCTGTAGCCAGAAGCTATGAGGTTGGCTATGAAGTTAATACAATACTGCCAAACAAGAATTGCATCAAATCAATTGTGTTAGCGATTGCGATCACAAGTCGAAAAACATTTTGGATAAGAAATGGAACATTACAATCAGCCTGGTCTATGATAACCTCTAGTCAGCTTTCATGATAAACTGGCACCCCCGTAGAAACTTTGATGAAAATCAAAACAGAAAATCAGCAGCATATCTCAGGCTGTGTCAACTGGTTTTGACATGATCAGCACTAATGGGTAAAAAAAGGGAAATTGCTCAACAGCTACTCTCCCAGCATATGAAATGTTCACATGTTACAGTAGGTTGACATACTCACATTCTTTTGAATTGTATATTCCATAGTTGCTTGGAAATAATGATGATGTTAATGTTAATGATGATGATGATGATGATTTCATCTTTCAGGATGGTTATTGGGTAGGGCATAGTACCATACTAACACGATTGCATTTATTTTACTCTTTTTGTCTCTTTTGGTTTTGAATGATATGTGTACCATGCTGCATTTTTAACAGCAGTGCATTGGATCAAAACCAATACACTGCCAGAGCCAAGGAAGCAAAAGCCAAACAACTCTGCAGACCATGCTGTCCAAAGAATATACGCAATGTTTTTATTACTTTTTTATTCTTAATGTGTACACACTATCGGTTTGGCACTCTCTGAAATTAATAAACAAGAAAAAGATAATGAGTTGAAAATGTAAATTTTGCATAACTAAAAGTTAACTAAAGCAGTTTGACTGAATCCCCTCTTGTTCCCATTCCAGCTTTCACAGAATTCCAATAGCTAAATATCAGACAATATCAAGTTCTTGAGATTTAATTTGCTCTTCAACATAGATCTAGTCATGTGGGCGTGTTAATAGAAGAAATGTTAATTTCGTAATCATTCTGGAAGAAAATCAATACTGCTTCCTCTTGCTGACAAACCTCCTCAGAACTGCATTGACCTCATTATGGAAATTGGAGTTCCCATCCTCCTACTATATACTGTAGGAAGGTCACCATTTGCTAGTCATGTAACATGTACATCAAGTTAGGCTTTCATAGCACACTACACACAGTGACCTAGTCATAACGGAGGTAAAGACTTTATACTTGTTGCAAAGTTCCTTGAGAGGGCTGTTTATGATGCCCCCTGGCCCTGGTGATACTCTGTCTGGATTTGCCCTTCAAGGCTGGCTCCATGCCAATGCTCAACAACCCGCCCAACTCTCGCATACATCAGGAAAATGTGATGTTGACGCCCATACAAATGGGCCTAGTTGAGTTCTGCAAACTTGACTGACAAGCTTGTGTGATAAGTACACTTCTAAACTAAGTCTGAAAACATAAAAGTACAATTTGGGAATGGCAGGAGGCAGCAGTGGAGGGAGGGTGTAGGTGTACTGATATATCCATGGTGTTAAACATATGCAACATATGACTCTCATTGTAAATCAAAGAATCACTCATTCATATGGTTATTTTCCTAATGCTTTCTACAAGCCCACACTTTGCATGTTTAAAAAGGAGAGACATGGGAATAAAATGATAAGTGTCATCTAACATGCATGCAAAAACTAGAAATATAAATTTGGCTTTAATTTGGCTTTAAACAGCCATTTATCATTTCTAAAGGGTGATCCATTTAAAATACATTCAGTCTGAATCCATGGCTCTGTTGGGGCCAATACCTTTAGTCCCCTTCATCCTGCATTATAGAGTTCTGCATGTGAAGGAGAAGATTCTTCAATACAAAGACTCAGAGCAAACACACAACTTTGTACATTTCTCTTAACCATTTCCTCAAAATGGTATAGAGAAAGACAAAGTTGCAGGAATATTTCTGATTAATAACTTTTCCAGTAGAAAATAAAGACATCAGCACAGTACAGTGGTGTCTGTGAGTAATGCTTATCGTGGCCACTTCCCCCTCAGAATTCTGATCATGCATCACGAAGCTGCCTCGGGGGCCACTGTGAATGAAGGAAATGGTAAATACACATAATGTTTGTTATATTGATTTTCCTTCCATGTTAAAAAAGGGACAATAGCATATACTGTAACAAAGGTAGACATTTGATGGATGCTTCCATGTATAATGTGTATCGATTCTGTTTTTTTCTGTTGATATTGGCTGCAATTGTTGTATTTTTTACACTGTTATTCAGGTAGCATGGTGGCTGACAAAATGATTGTATAATTATCAGATACAATTCAGAAAGGCTGGTAACCCCACTTTCTATACTTCACATATGATACTGTGCAATATGTACTCAATGGTAATGTGTGTGCTTTGTGGGTGCAGGAAGACTGCCTGAAGAATTCTTTGTGTCTGTTTCCTGGCCTTTCTTGGTAAAATCGGTTTAGCAAGCTAAGGGTGAAAACTCTTTTGCAGCATTTTGCAAAAGAAAGCAAAACACATTGATTGTGAGGGAAATTTGTCATTCAGCTTTACAATATGCATAAGCAAGCCTGTGGCAAAATCAATGCTGTGTTTTTCCAATAGTTTATACAATTGATTGATTCAGTGTGATTGACCTCTTTGCATAATGTGAGATCATTCTCATGTAAATAATTAATATATACCATGGGGCCTACTCTCCCAGATGCTCGGGCTATTTGAAATTGCATTGAAACACCAAAAGAGGACTGGATCCTGGCATGTTTCCAATAATATCTCCAAGAGATGAAGCAGAGGCAGCTGTAACATTGTTACACATAATATCTAATGATTTTATTAAAGTGGATGTAAACTGAATTCTCACATGTTGGGTAAAAAAAGAATCATGCAGGCTAATATAATCAACCACTTTTTACTTCACATTTTAGAAACCAATGACATGCATCATTTCACTAGACATTGCAAAATCATGGCAATGGTTAGCTTTTTATCAGTATTTCAGTTAAACATATATATTTCAGAAAAGACATTCAAATATCATCCCATTTAAACTCAAGTATGACTCCATCTAGCACATGGTATCTGGCTAATGGAAATGACTTCACCACTAGTTCGCTAAGAGATTCTGATGCTCCCGCTGTAAGGGCTCCACCGTTCTTAGTAATTATGGTTGTGACTGCTTGACCTCTGGTGCTCTGACGTCCCTATCAACCATCTAATTATTGGCTAGAGATGTGCTATGGGAGATTATTAAATTAGTCAGAGCTTGGAGACGTTCCAGCCAGGAGACTTGACGTTGCTGTTCGAGCTCACAATGGTTCCTAATGTTGGGTGAGCATGTTGGAAACGTTGTGCAGGAAAGTAGCGTGCAATGAGGATGGGTTTCTAAATGCAATTTTGTCAGGCCCCACACACCATTAGACCGTATCAAAGAGCCCGTTTAGCAGATCATCTTGCCCTATGTAATCTTACAAAGGAGAAATGATTCAGTAGATCAAACATACTCTGTCGAACCCATAGCTGTACGCATGCCGATATTTGTAGAGCAAACAAAATGGGTTTCATAACATCGCAGTTCAGTTGAGACTCAGCAAATAGAGTATATTTTCTAAATTCTAGGGGTAAGTTGGCTGGACCTGTAAAAGAAAGCTTGTGCCCTCTTTTGACCTTCCAAAAACACAGCTCACCAACAATGTTCTAAATTGTGCTGAGGCACAGCCAGGAGTATGGCCCTAATGTATCTCAAGCAGAGACGCAGAAACCAAACTTAGGCACCCGAAGAATTAAGCTGGCAGGGGGTGTCTTTGGCTCCGTCATCTCTCCCTCCAGCCAGACTGCTCAGACTCTGGATCTGATTGTGAACTTGGAGGCATATGTTGGATTTTGACAGCATAGTAAGGGTTCAAAACAGCTCCAGTGAGGTTTATTGGGTCCACCGCAAAGCACAGCCAGAGGCAATTCGGTGCCGGCTTCTTTGCAGGGGGAAAGTGTCCCTCATACCACCCATGTGACATCAACCAAACCACTATCAGCACATGTATTAATATGTATTAATTAGTATTCACCTTTAATGAATTGCAGAACAGCACAGTTTTACCTCAGGTTCAAGATCAACAGAGATGCACACACAAATCCAGCTTTCTAGGTTAGGGTAGGGATGGGGAACTGAGTGTGTGATCCGTGAGGGTGGATAAGGAGAATGAACAGCTTGAAACTTCGCTCTACATAATAGCCCCACCCTGCCTGAAGGTTCTGTAAGGTCAATGCCCCTTTACACAGGAACACATTAGAGTAACTGAGGCAACAACATCTTGAGAAGTACACAGAATCAGTAAGTACAATTTCCCTCAGTGCAATTTGCCCAGGTTTATAACATCGCCTTCTCTGTGTCCTGGGGTGACCCCAGATTAAATTTAATAGCAAGCAAGGTTTGTTAATCAACCACTCCCAGCTGTGTTTCTCTTATATATTAACATTTACTAAAACATATTTTGTCTGATACAATCAGACCTTATCAGAGCAGTGCAAAACTGGTCAGAGAACAGTAAAATGAAATGTGTAGTGCTGTAGTGTGATATTAGAGTAGTCTGATCTCCTGATGAAATGTTATTTTATTTTGCAGTTACTGTCTGCTGTCACTACCTTTACAAGTAGCAGAACAGAAAACATTTCCAAAAACAAGTCCAAGTTGTCATTTTTTAATTAAGCCTCAGCCTCAACATTAAACAAATTACTTTTTTAGGAGAAAAAAGTCTGTTAAAAATGAATATAAAAATAGTCAAGAGTTGTATTCACCAGTTGATGATTTATCTGGTGATGATAGATCATGTTGTAAGGAAAAACCATTCTGTATATGTTTTCATTAGTTTTGTTTTCTTTTTTTTGGATAGTGTCACAGCACTCTGCTGTGTACTAGCAACTGCACTCTTGCACTACACACTTGTGCCAGAAAATTTCTTTCTCAAGGAGGAAATATGGTGCTCCTAGAATGATTGGTGAATTCTAAGAAAATTATCATGGTCAAAGCTAGTGCTATGCTAAAGCAATAGGCTACCCGTCACCTTTATAATGTACCTCAGTGAATTACGTGGTCTGTGTCATGAAATGCATCTTATCTTTACTTTAACCAGGGAAACAGTGAACACTGAAATATCTGCACAATTCAAACATTTCCGTCAATTCAAATACCGTCAATCACCAGCTACTCATCGCCAAGCTCTCGGAGATTGGCATCTCTGGGACTGCCCTTTCTTGGTTCAGGTCCTACCTGACCGGTAGATCTTCCCAGGTCTATTGGAAAGGCTCCACCTCCACACCCACTCCCCTTACTACAGGTGTCCCCCAGGGCTCTGTATTTGGACCCCTCCTCTTCTCCCCTCCTCTTCGCCATCTACACCAACTCTCTCGGTTCAGTCATTGACTCACATGGTTTCTCCTACCACTGCTATGCTGATGACACTCAATAAATTTTTTCTTTTCCCCCCTCCACCCCCCAGGTCAACAAAAAGATCTCTGCATGCCTGGCTGACATCTCCAGATGGATGGCCTCCAACCACCTCAAGCTTAACCTGGACAAGACTGATCCGCTGTTTATCCCGGCCAGGACCTCTCCTCTTCAAGAGCTCTCGGTTACTGTTGACGGCACCACAGTAACCTCCTCCACTTCTGTGAAGAGCCTGGGCGTCACCCTCGACAACAGGCTGGACTTCACCGACTACATCTCCCAGACAGCATGCTCCTGTCGATTCCTCCTCTTCAACATCAGGAGGATTCACCCTTTTTTGACCACCTACTCCGCCCAGCTGCTCGTCCAGGCCACCGTCCTCTCCCGCTTGGACTACTGCAATGCCCTCCTCGCAGGCCTCCCAGCCTGCACCATTCAGCCACTGCAGCTCATCCAAAACGCAGCTGCCAGGCTGATCTACAACCTCCCTAAGTTCTCCCGCGTCACCCCCTTACTGAGATCCCTCCACTGGCTCCCAATCGCAGCCAGGATCCGCTTCAAAACCTTGACTCTCACCTTTTCTGCTGCAAGAAAGACTGCCCCGACCTACCTCCAGGACCTCATCCTACCCTACGCACCCGCTCGTCAACTTTGCTCTGCTACATCCGGACGCCTCGCTCCACCCACCAACAGAACAAAAGGCCCAAGCTCCTCACAACGACGCTTTTCCATCATCGCCCCCCAGTGGTGGAATGAACTCCCCACCCCCCTGAGAACAACTCCTTCACTCCAACCCTTCAGACGTGCGTTGAAGACACACCTCTTCAGACTCTACCTGGACTGATACCTCTGCCACTTTGTAACTTTGACTTTGTAAATCTGACTCCTGTCTTATACTTGTAGCTCTCTTACCTAGGTAGTATAGCGGTACTTTATTGTCCCTGCATTGTATTTGATATGTAATCCTAGCTCAGATTAGTTGGCTCGCGACACTGACCTTGCGCTCAGCTTCAGCGCTATCGGCATTGTATGACCTGTACACATCTTGCTCTTATGCCTGTTGTTTGCCCACTATTTGCACTTTTGTATGTTGCTTTGGATAAAAGCGTCTGCCAAGTGAATAAATGTAAATGTAAATTTCCCCCTAATGTTTAATATAAAATGTAAGCAAATTTTATACCTACAAATATTAAGATTTCAGTACTCTCTGAGATGATTTAATAAATATCAACCTGAATGTGGCAATAACTGAAGTATAGCACATATAAAATATCTCAGTTTTCCTACAGTTTATTTTTTCTAGTGGCGGTATGTTTGTGAGTCATATCCTCTTTGGGCACAGCATTATTCTCCGTACATGTGTGATATTAATTCCTTGGTAGAACAGACAGAGCCTTGGGACCTGTGCCATTGACCCATGTATACGTCCCTACTGCAGAGCCTTAGAATCAGTGATAGCCATGAACCCACAGGAGAGAAGTGACCGGTGTAATTACATTTACTTTATCTGGATACCCAAGTCAAATGGCTACCAAAACAAAAGAAAAAAAAAATCAATCCGTCTGGCTTGAAAAAACCCTTTATAAATAAAGATTGAGAGGGCAAATCTGCAGGGAAATGGGGGGCTGCAGAAGACACAATTGAATATAAACAAGGGCCACTGGCATGACTTTAAAATAGTGTATTATATGAGCACCCCGGGGGAATGAAATCATCGTCTCTGAACCCAATCCTAAACCTAAATTATAAGGGCTAGGTATGATTTCATGGTTCAGTGGACTAGTTTCCTGGCAGCAGTTCTTTTTCAACGTTAACCCCATATGGGAGTAGTGAGCTTTACCGTATACTCTCAGCCTGAAGTGGACCATACCCCTTTCCTATGAGTTGATTTCCACGTACTCATTGCTTAGGTAATAATCTTCAAATGCTCATGCTCAAGTCGTTAGCAGTGTTAGTCACCGCGGCTTGCAGAGAGCTCCTCTGCTTCTACTGATGAGGCATCCAGTGAAAGTGCATTAGAAGTGTCAACTGATGGAACAGTCATAGAATATACACCACATACATGAGTAATATGCATGCCCTTCTATCATAAGAGGTCAGGTGAGCACATGCACCTGAAACACATGCTGTGGTCAGTAGATATGAAATGTATAATACACATTGTATATATGTATATATACACACATTTCATTTATTTTGACTGTCAAGCACACCTGTTTCCAGAAGAATCTATTGTACGCAAATCTATACTGTACACAAGTGGTGATGTATCTAAAAAATATTTACACACACACACACACACACACACACACACACACACACACACACACACACACACACACACACACACAGGCACACACACATAGGTACTTTCCATCCACAGAGACATTACCCCATTTAGCAAGAAGTTAATAACTGGCTAGTGATTATCATGTCAGAATATAAAATACCATCATATAAAGTAACATACATCATAGTTTTATTTGTATGTGTAGCTATGGAGTGCTAGAATATTGCTACTTTGATTTCACATCCTCGCTGTGGTGCCAAATGTAAATGACAGATGAGAGTGTACCCATCCCACTGTAATGTCTGTGTATCTGGCTGTGAAGCAGCGGCAATGGAAGGGTGCACTGCATATAACTGACAGGAATAATGTGGAGCTACGTTTTTACCAGCGCAGGATGGCGGTTGTCATGGGAAAAGAAGACATTACAAGACAGAGACTGTGTCTCACTGAGATAAAACATCCTTATGACATCAGAAAACATTTACATTTACACACCACATTCAGTGTTTCACAGGATTTTTTGGCTAGTTCAGACGCTTATACCAAGGACCTCGAGGCTAAAAAGGACAGGTTCTATGTGGAATATGCAGTCGTAAGGAAAACCAAATCATGGCGGGGTGAGAGAAGTCTTTAATGCTCCTGCACTGATCCAGCCTAATTTCCAGTGCCCCCCACATCCCCAAAGTGAGGTTGCGAGTGCCACGGACTGATTAACCCCCGGCCTGATAATCACAGGCGGCAAATCCCATCGGATGCAGAGTCTGGAACTGAAAATGCAGAGGGTCTCCCACTGCTTCAGATGTGGATTCAGGGGGTTACTCCCTGACTAAGGAGATGTAGATTTCAGAGAATGCCCTCCATCTACAGTGATATTTAAAAAAAAAAAACAAACTCCAGAGGCGATTTGGATGGACTGATTGGGTTGACAAAGGAGGTAGATGGAAAGGTGAGGCTATGGAAGTTGAATCTTATTACTGACAGATGGGGTTTCAGGCTCTATGTTTTCTTTTTTTTTCTGGTATTTATTTTTTTTCCCCAATGTGCTTATGCAGCCTACCCAGAGGTGACATGCAGCCTGGTCTGTGAACGATAAGGAAATAAGAGCACGTTGCTAAACTCAATCCATCCACTCCTGACGGAAGCTTTCCTGTATGATCATAATCAACATTTCCCCCCCCATCTCTCATAGGTCAGTGATGCATTCAGCTCTTACTGCTGTACATCTTGGGCAGTCAGTAAAACTGTCCCAGAGATTAATTTACTTAAACTGCCATTTTTCTGTCATCACATACCACTCAAATGTCTTGTCCAGTTGAGAATATCCAAATGGAATTTGCGATTTGGGTAACTGACCAAAAAATGGATCAGCCTTAATGATCCAATGATGATGTCAGTTGCATTTCTTTTGACTCTACACAGCAGTTCCCCATGCAAGAGGCTGAGAACTTTTATTTACCACACAAACTCTTGTCTAGTACATACAGCCCTAGAAATTAGACATTTATTAATTTAAAGTATTTATGTTTATTTGCCCATATGTTTGCTACCAGACTTTTCCCCTTTCTATTGCTTGATCATTGTTATGCACTTTACACCAGTTTGTATACAAGTATTCAGCAATAGTTTAAGGTGACATACTGTAGCCTATGACAGCTCCTGGTCTTTTTAAAGGCACTCTAAACTAGCATGCATAAGAATTACTATTCCTAGTTTATCAGAATGCAGCTGTTGTCATGCTTTAATTAGTCAAATCTCCAATTAAAATGGTTCCTCTGGGTAGCTAATGATGTCTGCTGTAATTAGCAGATGGGTGCATTCTGTTTGTCATATTGTTCAGAATTCAGCTAAGAGATCATGAAAGACCCATTAGCATAATTTTTCTGCATCTTATTTTGCTGGGAGGAGGGGGTGTCCTTAGGGAATGTGGACATATTTCATGATCTTTTCCTCAAAGTGTCAACCTAAAGGATGTTGTTTAATTAACCATTGGTACCACTTTAACAAAATTATAACTTCAGTATATTTAAGATACTTCCAAATATTTGTCCCGCAAGAAAGCCTTATAGGCGAATGCCTACCTGAGTAGTACAGTACATGATATACAATGTAAAGATAGTGAGTGAGAATACATGTAGAGATAGTGAGCAGAGGCAAACAGGCAGTTAGGAAACTTCCCTACATCAGATTTACAATGTTGCATGTATAGATTTCCAAAGTAACATATAGTACAGAATGAGCTGTCCCTGGTATTCAGACTGAACACAAATAATTGAACTTGACTGGCAAAAAACAAAAAAAAGCAATATCCATTGCAAATAAACACGAATAAATGAGCCCGTTGTTCTTCAGCATCAGATTACCCTTAGTCATATTAATGAGGAAAGGTGTCAGAAACCACACATTGTCCTCACAACAGAAGCCCCAAAATCACTACACATAAAAAAACCCAGACTTGGGTTAATCTTGTATACCTGTTGCTGGACTAACTGGACATGCTAGAAAAAAAAGGTGCTAAAACAATCGCTTTGAGCTGAAAACATTTTCCACTTTGTGGCAAAGCATCATCAAAAGCCCAGTGTGAAGTCGTATGTCTTTATTTAAGATTAGTGCCCCGTTCTCCTCCATTTCTTATTCAGTACTTCATAGACTGGGGTTTGGCCACCACGTTGATTTATTACACGCGGTCGCAAATTGATTATTCCAATCCTATTACTCCATGGTCGGCTGAAGTCATTTTTTTACACATCCATTTTCTTCAGGCCCCGTCGACTAATGTCCAGCGCAGATGTAATGTACCCAGTTTCGAGCTCCAATACTGAACTGATTTAATCCATTCCTATACCCTCCCACAGGAGTCTGGCCAAAGGTGGCCCTCGATCCGTCTAAGAATGCTGAAATCTGTGGCCTTCCTGTTCGTTAACAGAGTAATCAATAAAGTGTTTAAAGGCAAGTTCTAAGTTGGCTTTAATTAAACTGCAAAGTGGAAATCCTTTAAATGCGTGCATGGATTCAAGTTCATTGGATGCATGGTTCAAATCACTATTTAGAAGGAGCTGGGAAGGGCAGGTGCAAAGAAGTGCTAAAAACAGATGTCTAGCCTTAAGAAAGGATACATACTCATTTCCACAGGGCCACCGGTTTTGTACTGTATTTTTGCATTCATTGTCATTAAAGTGTTGCTTTCATAAGAATTCTCAGAATCACAAAACCCCAAAGCATAGCATGATTGACAGGTGGGTCCCATTTGTTCCCTTGCCAAATTAAAAACAGAATAGGGAAATGATCTTCAATTAATGTTTCATGCAGTCGAGATCCACAAAAATGGTGCAGTCTGTACAAATGTTTTACAAAGGAGTTGTATGTATGTTTGCATCAACAAGGTGTGCATGCTCTTAACATGCACAGCTATCATTTATCATTTTCAGAGTAAAGCAGTGTGTCCTTCTGTTTGTTTCACTTTTGTGGTAAATTCAAATTTAGAACTGGCAAGTGTTTAATGTACAAAATACTGCACAAAAATACATTTAAGAGTCCGATTAAGAGATCAAACTAGGGAGAATTACAGGAAAAATGGATGATTATGTTTGCACATATTAAACAACATAATCATGGGCTTACAAGCAGATGAAATTATGATCTTTTTTAATTCATATTAATATGCTTTTTATTTATTTTTTATTTATTATTGTGTTTGTGTGTGTGTGTGTGTGTGTGTGTGTGTGTGTGTGTGTGTGTGTGTGTGTGTGTGTGTGTGTGTGTGTGTGTGTGTGAATCTTTTATATACATATGACAAGTGTTTGAATGGCATGTTTTTGTTTTTTTTTGTAACTCCTGCATTTAAACTACACAGTTCTAACCAGTTTGAGATTTAGCACATATTAAAAACATGTTTTTTTAGTTCATTAATTCAATGACAAAGTGACATGGCTAAGTGTTAATGGAATTATTGCCATGGCAACACTGTTTTAGTGCAACCGATCTGTTAATTAACATTGAGATGGCTGTATGTTATTACTTGCGTTTAGCTTAACTGACATGTTTAGAAGGCTTGCAGAGGCTAGGCTTCACACAGAGAGAAATGAAATAAAATGTCAATGACATCATTGTCATAAATAGTTTTAACCCTATGTGCGCCATGATGTACAGCAGTGTAACACATTACATATTCTGTGGCTCTTTTATGAGGCTGACACTGAGCAGAGCTGCTTTGTTCAAAAAGGTATGAATAGCAAGTGTCAGGATTCAAACCCATGGCGATTATGGGGTACAGTCCAATGACCTACTGGACATAAATGTTATTTATGTCAGCTTGACTCATGGTATGTTACCCCAGAGCCTTGCTTCTTGTTCTTCCCCCTCTCTCCAGTCTGTGCTGAAGTGCATTTCAAGTGTTAATGTGTTCTGAACCTTTACGGCCATTATATCACACCTCTGGTAAAGCATCAGCTGTAATTTTTCACCCTGTCCACAAGGGGTATGCTTGACACCACCACAGCAGGTGCAGTCTTTCTGGTGCTTCTCAATTCCTGTAAATCCCTGGACATGGTGAAATATCACTTTCCTCATTGATTCTTCCTCATCGGTCCTCTGTGTTGTTCTGCTTTCAGAATCAGGTCAAATGAGGAGAGATGATGATGGCTGGATGAATTTTTAATCAAAAAACTCATGTATGGTGCACACATATTTTCTGGTGTCTAAAAATAGGAAAAGTAAAAGTGTAAAAAAAATGGAGCGGTATATCTCATAATTGATATATTGACCATTCTGAGTGTGAGTTTACACTTGCACCCTCAAATTAGTCAGAACTTGTTAAGTTAATCCAGTGATAAAACGGAAAATTCATAAAACATGTATAAAGTCTCCTCTAAACATGCATTTGGAACAGCTATTGTGAAAGGTCTACAGCTTGTTAGAGCACCCATTTTAAGAGGTGAGGCAACTATGCAGCTAGAGGACTCACAATTTTCTCTGATCATTTTGATACAAATAAACATGTCAAATTAAACTTTACTCATTGTACTCTCTACTGACATTGTTTGAATGTTTGTGGGGCAGGCCTTGCAAACCTTATAAAGTCAATGTGGGAGGCATTCTATCAATGGTAGGCCCATCAATAGTCTGAACCTCTATTTACAGGACATCAGCCTCTGGCAGTTATGTCCCTTTTGTTCCCAGAAGTGTTTACAACTATTCCTGTGAAAATATCAATACATAAATCTGCTTGAAGGATAGAAACCAAGTCAGAGGAATGATAATAATGCTGTCACTGGGGCATGGTTATGGGGACTCAGAGGGAGAATGATTGCTGTAATAAAATTGAAAAATCACAGTTCTATTTAGGGACAAGGGAGAGAAGACGGGATCCTTTCAGATGTTTTTAATGACCGCTTAACATTTTGAGAAGGCTGATCGCATCGTATTATTTTCAGTGAGGGTCATTCTTTTTTTTCCTTGACCAGCAACTTTACTTTCCCAATTTGACAGTCACATGCAAAAGTTTATTGGACATATTGGTTTGTGGTTGACTTCACTGCCTGCAAATAGCTTTATAAATAGTGACCATGATCTCTATGACTTTACAAGAGTTTCCTTGTTGTTACTTTTAATCGTGCCTGGTATTTTTAACAACCTTTACAGAACACAGTAATATGCAAAAGCCTATAACAGACTCTGTTTGGTGTGGTTCAGTGTGCAAGCAGACACTCCCTTTACCTCTTATCATACAAGTTCCTTTAGATTAAAGACTATAAAATAAATAAATAAAAACAGCAAGACTTTTCAGCTCACACAAGAACAAAGCTAAACTCTTTGCTAGCTTAACGATTCTGTTTGTCTTTGAATCGTCTTCATACTTTGAAGTGGTTTGCATGTCGATAACAGAAGGAACATTCTCAAACAACACCTGAAGTAAACATGAATTCTCAAAAACCCAACTTTCTTTGCATTTCTTCTCAGCTGGCCGTCTGCTTATGATGAACTTTCATGAATGTGGCTGCTCTTGATTTCAGAAGTATGCCAACAAGGGATTTACCTTGGAGATTTTCTGATTTTGGCCAGTCTGCCCATTCTTGTGCATGTACTAGCATCAGAGAAATGTTAACTGAAGGTCAAATTCAGAAAAAAGTACACATCACAAACCATTTCTTAGACTAGTTCTCCTCAAAAAAGGAAACACGAAGTGATTGAACAAAAGGTCTGGGGTTTCCTTTCTTGTCTATGTCAGCATTGATGTATCATCCGCCCCTAAAAGCCTTGCATATCCTCTTGCAATTTCACTCGAACCTTAGATAGTGTCCTGTGACATGGACAAGGTACAATCTACCACATCTCATCCAGTTCTCCTGTGCAAGCCTTTGTCAATCTGTGCTTTTACTTGCTTGCATTTCCCACAGTGCTTCAGTACTCAGACCATTCAAACCAGCCTCCCATTGCTCGCTACAGTTTCCATGACTCCTGCTTCTGCCTGTCGTCCGACTCTTATCACCACCCCACGCTCTCACTAGCTCTATCACTCTATCACTTCCCTTCTTCCTTGAGTAGAGGAGAGATTATTTTTTCGCACACAAGACCCCCCAGAGCCTTGTGCTTCTGTACCTTGTATGACAGTTAAATATGAAATGTACCTGAAACCGAAAGTGAAAATGAAGTGAAACTCGGAACTGGAATTCACCTAAGGTTGTTCTGTGAAAAAAAAACATGACCCACCCACAGAATGTCTCTGGTTGGACATACCAAGGATTCATGAATATGACTTGTAAGGTTAGAATGCTTGATGTACAGTGAGTTTCCCCAGAGTATAATATTTCAAATCCTTGACCAATACATGTCATTTAGGCCATAAAAATAATTAGATAAATGTCACACGACATATTTACCAATGTGCTATAGAGCTAGGAGCTAATAGACCTAATATACCAAGAGCTATATTCATAAGATCATGTTATGCTTAAGTTCTTAACTGTAAAAAGTAGTGTTTTACTGACCGCATAGATGTAGTTAGCTGGCTAGCTTGGTAACTAACTTGTGGGCTACCTAAATAGGAAACAATACCTAGACAGAAAAAAATCTATATAATAAAAACATGTGTGCCAATACAGTGGGTCAAATATTCCCACTTTTTTCAGAAAGTTGTGAACTATTAGGCAAAAAAATGGATTCACGGTGCTGATTGGGACTTGAGTAGCTTGTTTTCCATGAATATCGTTGAAGGTTAACACAGTTCATTTATTGTGTCGCCTCTGCTATGACACTGTTGATCCATTTGTGCTTTTGGATTTTTCTTGCATAAAGCTGCTGTTTTAGGTACATGTTCATTTCTCTGCTGAGTGTCTTTAAAAATTGCATCCTGTTTTACAACCTGTGTTTTAATGAATGTACAGGTTTGGGATGAAGGTTTTTCAAGAGAATGCCTCAAGAAACAGCCATTTTAAATGATGTTAAATGAACAGTTTCATGGCAATCTGAGCTTGTTTTGTTGCCCTTTCTGAGGTTTAACTCGCCATTGTCAAACAGAGGCTAATGTGTTTTTAGTAATTATTTGAAATCTTCATATTTTTGGCCATGGTCCAAAAATAAATAGAATTTTGTCCAAAACAAGTTATATTCAGCTGCATACAATGTGCCTAGTGGACACTGCTAAACATATTTATTCAAATAAAGGGTTTTAGTTTTAGTGAATATTGACAATGGAAGAAATACTAATCAAGCTAGGTAGAAGTTACAGATAGTGGCTTTGAAGAAGGCTATCAAAGGCTATAAAACCTCATCATCAAAAATCCTGGGCCCTAACAACCTTTATAGTTAATAGCAAGTAGAAGCTATCTAACAATTACTGTGCTGTCACAGGTTACTAAATATGCGGCCATAAGCTGTTTGTTCGGGGAAACAAAAATGAAGAGTTCAAATTTAATAGTGTTACCACGACCCCCAAAGAGACAATTATACAATTTGTGGCCTGAAGTTTTACAAAAATGTATCAAGTGGCTGCAGTGGCATTACACCATGTTCTCATTCTGTAGCCACACTACACCATTGGGGGAATTTCTCCCCGAGAAGCAAGCTTCTATTATGGTTGACCTTGGGGGCTGTGTCACAGAGGCATCATTGCCATTGAAGAATTTTTACTAGACATTTATTGCACTTGACTCCCCCTTTGCAATGTTGTCATAGTTAACCTACACATTTGCCTGTTTGTTTCATAGCACAAATATCAGTACAAAATCAGTTGGGTTGAACTCTAGCCAATAAATTCCTTAGCCATAATTAGGGTCTACATTCAGACTCCATGCTTTCTATCCGTGTTCATAAAGTGCACAGCACAATTACATTCAAAATTCCTATTCTAACACAATTTGTTAGGCAAAGATAATTTACCCCCTTTCACATGTACTGTGTAGCAAAATCCCAGATTATTTGGTAACTTATGTCCTAACATCTGAAATGCTTGCTAACCTCCCCCTTTCTTGTCACTTCCTTAATATCTACTGACCTCTCTTGTACATGCACAAAACAGGAAAGCCACTCTTGCCAACCCAGCAGTGCGCCTTTTTAAAGGTCTAGGGATCATCAGGAACTATGGGCAGGTGAAGGCAATTAGTGAAAACACATGTGCAAAATCAAATCATATTAACCAGTCTTAAAGGAACATGCTCCCTGTTGCACATACACATACACATACATTGTTTATAAAGTACTAGAATGTAAATGGACATTCCCATCAAGCTCCCCATTTCATTTACAACTACTTCTATTGCTTGGCATGGCATGGTGGGTCTGAGTAGATTGATCAAATGAAAAAAAGGCTTCCATTCTTACAATATCTCAATCAGCTCCCGGTGTTCCACCTCTGTTGAGCATACTAAATGTACAGTGTAACATTGAAGGGTCTTTTTTTAAGTAGTCTTTGTTTCAAGGTTCTAAAAGTAATTCAAAATTCATATTTCTGATCTTTTTTTCTGCAAAAATGTAGACTTCTACACAGCTAAATAAACTTTCACAAGCTATTGTAACTCTGCCTCGGCATGCACTGTAGTCCAGCAGAAAACAAATTAGCACTCCAATTTATTCATAACACATTCACTGCAAACCTAGTCAGACCTGAAATTAGATTTAACTGTTAAATTAGATTAAAATCAGCATTTACTTAAATTGATTACATTAAGTAATATATTTTTTTAAGTTTTGAGGGATAATACTGGTACTGATTTGTGAGTAAAGTCAATTAGTCACAGTGTATACCATGAGCATGGGGCTATTGGAATGAGTAGCTCATCTTAGGCACTCCATTGCAATCAATTACTGGAATATTGGAATGTATTACTTTGGAGCATGAATTTGTTCTAGTGTGGTGTAATAGCCACCCTGTGGGAGGACTACTCAGTGCATTTACATTGTGGGAGACAAGGAAAAGAACTGTGCATTGCATTTATCACTCTTCTGCTTTCACCAAGTCCTTATGTTGACCCAGTTGACTTTTATACATAAACTCAATCATGATAGAGACTGAGAGATGGCGTGTGTGTGTGTGTGTCTGTGTGTGTGTGTGTGTGTGTGTGTGTGTGTGTGTGTGTGTGAGAGAGAGAGAGAGAGAGAGAGAGAGAGAGAGAGAGAGAGAGAGAGAGAGAGTATGTGCACACGCCTGTGTTTGTGTCATTTCCTGAATATCCTTTTCACCTAAAATGCCCAACCCAAACATTAAATCAACAAACATGTTGTGGATAGCCAGGTGTAAGGAAGTGTTTAACTGTGGGTCTGAGTATGGCTTGGTATTGGGCTGTGAGAAGGGATAGGAAAATAAATGTTGTAGCACTCTTGGTATTACAAAACAAAACATGGTTTTGTTTAAACAGGGAAATGAGGTAGAGGGTAAAGGATTACATGGTGATATGGAGTGAGAGGAAAGACATCTTTTGATGTTTGGCATGGAGGGTTTCAAAAGCTCACATGTGCTATCTTTAGGAGATCTGGCGTTTTTATAGAGGGAATGTGTGTGAAAAAAAAAAAAGAAATCAACTTTTGGACACAAAATTACCATTGCATGGTGCATGCTTCAATCCTTAACCACCCACCTCACTATCCTGCTGAGTTGGGGTCACATTCATTCATTGTCAGGAATGAAGACATATATACTGTACTGTACCGTTTTGAAAAGCAGAGTGTATTTGAAGTAATTTTTCTTGACATAGGTCAAGAAAGAGTGCCTTGGTGCTTTAATTTCCGTTTTGGCTTTGTCAACTTTTACCATTACTCAAAACAGTTGCTTTTTTTGTTTGGAATATAATTAAATATAGTTGAAATATGTGTTGGCACACATCCTAAGCTACTGTAGGTATTGATATTCCATCACCTGAAATATAATGTGTTTAGTGGTTGGATGACCAGGCAGATTTAATTCATGTCCAATAATGTATTTTTACTGCTAAGTGAGGGTGATATGCTTTAGAATTTATGACGTGAGCTGTAGTTCTGTGGTCACATTTCAGCAGTGAATTAATGTCATGATCATGACAGGGCATGGAGCCAATGCAGAGACTAATATTGCATTTTATTTGGAAGAGGAATAAATAAATTGTATTAACTGACACTCGCAGTTACATACATTTCCATTATAGTCCATTAAATGCTCTAGCACAGGAGGGCCTTCTGCGGTGTTCATTGTTGACTTGTCAATAAGTAAGACAAGACAATAAGTGATTTGTAATTTCATGACTGATGAAGATATGTAGGACATGAACAATATTTGTGAAGTTGTATGAAGAGACAGAAAAGAATGAAGATGTCAACTGCTATACAAGTCTAACTCTGGTAACACTGAGGTAGTGCAACGTATTTTTACTATCACATATTACTTTTACAGCGCTGGATTTTGTGTTTTACTATAATCTATAGTTTTCAGGTGATCGCCAAGTGTTGAAATCCATAATAATGAGCATTTTTAAATATAATTTTCACTTCAAAGGGTTAAATCCACAATAAAAGTTATTTCACACATCCAGCAAAACCCAATTATGTACAGTTTTGCATTATACAAGTAATGTAATGCCCCCCTGCTTGTCTTTAATAGACTTTTACTGTGCTTTATATCTCTCACTTACATGCTGTTGCGGTTTTTTTTTTTCCACACTATGGGCTAATGCCATTCCATAAGGGCTAAGTGTGTGTAATATCCTGGCTTTAGGTAGGTTAAACCTGCCTACTCACTGATAGCATGTGGAGATCGTCATTACATGGATAAAGCTGTAATCTGCATGGTTTGTGTGAAATTGCATTTAGCGGCAACTCGCGTGCGTGCTTTTGGGACCAGTATGAAAATAGCTTTTGGTTGAGTGTTTGGTTAAACCTCATCTGATCTTTCAGGCTTATCCCCATACCACTCTTTCTTGCTGTTTGTGTGCATTGCATTATTTGAGATTAGAAATATCTTCCTACTGCAGTCAGAAAATAATCTCCATCAGAATGATGTTGAATTGCCTTTTCATCAAGAACATCAAACATAAAGGCACATTTTAAGATGTCACTTTTATAGTTGTGCAGTGTGCTATTGTATATTCAGTACTGTCTGCCTTTGCGGTGTCATTCTCCAAAATTTTGGGGCTGGATGAAATTGCTGATGGCAAAATGGCACCCCTGCGAATGTCTCGATGTGTTATTTATCAAATATTTGTGTGATTATCGTGCGAGCTCCACACATTCCCATGTTCAATCTCGGCCCAAACTGGGATTTATATTTCTTAATCAGGCTTCTTTCCAGACGGGGTAATGAATATAAATTAAACCCCTTCCTCGGGTGAAATGCTGCTGCAAATCACCCCAAAGAGATCCTGTTAATCCCCCACTCCCCCACCACCCACCCACACACACACACACACACACACACACACACACACACACACACACACACACACACACACACACACACACACATGCACACACACACCTCTGTCTGAGGAATCTGATAAGCGCTTCATGCGGCACTAGCCCGCCGCTTGCAGATAGCTACCCAGCCGAATCCTCTCTCTGTGTTCGGCGGGCACCAGGAAATAGCATGTTTCAGACTTAGATAGGAGAGCCAATTCCAGGCAGCCATCGGAATATAAAATATCCACTCCCCCCAGTGTGTGTGAAGGCATGAGCAGCCAGCTGCAGGCTAAATCTACCTCTCACCCTCGATTTCCACAGGGAAATTAGCGTGCAGTATGAAATGGAATGAGAAGGGGATGTGGGGTTGAGTGAACGTGTTTCCTCATGAAAACATATGACAAACTGGAGGTGCTGCCCAGGAAACAGTTAATACATATTGGATGATTATTCTTCCCCTCTAACTCAATGAACAGGCCTGAACCCCTCGTCTCTTACAACCTAACTCCATTTCCCCCTGTCATGTGTGGCTTGCGCTCAAAAAAACAGAAAACTGCAAAGAAAATAGATGGTAAACATTTTTAGCAGGTTGGGGGGGATCAAAACTAACCACCTCATACAATAGATTATGGCTACAAGCTGATGCATGTAGCAAGAACAGCTTGCTGCCGTTACTGTTGACGCATGACCAGATCCTCACCAAAGTCTGTTGTGGTTCTGTTTTTATGGAACCCATCACAACACTCCCCACCCGACGTAAAAGTTGAATTGATATCTGACATCATTTCCTGTTAGATGTTTCTCTCAGTACCCCATTGCTGACCTTAAGAAGATGTACATTTGATCACATGTGCTGGTATTAACTGTACCATACGAAAAATTGAGGAGGGTTTTGAAGTCAATACAATCATTCATACATTTATAAATTAAAATTAATACAACAGTGAACACAACCAATCACAAGAAGTTTTAGACATTCAAATGTCCTGATAATGGTAAAACAGTGGAGGCTGCATACAAAGACTATTGTCACAGCCTAGGTAGAGTTAGCTAAGTTATCTTTGTATGGACTTTCAGGTACCCAGTTAGAGAAATGTAAAACAGGTCACATGTCAAGAAACATAATGCATTTAATTCCTACAACTTGTCTGTTTATGGGGTTTCGTTACAGCCTACTTTTGATGCATGACTACAGGTAAAATAAACTATTCTGGATGAAAGTAATACAGCACCTAACTATTGTACTGTCACATGAGCAACTCAGTGTGCAGGGAGTTTTTTCTTTCTTACTTTTCAGTATTCAGTGTGGTATGCAGACATGGCTGCAGACTAAACAATAAATCATACAATATTTATGATCACCAAGGAGTTGCTGCTCTGTACATGGTACAATGGAGAATGGTATGGGACCACAATGTGCTTGTCACTTCTGAAAAAGGAGCTTCAGCAGTCTGTTAGTTACATAACCCCACCATGAACATGACATTACGGTTTTATAAAGTATTCATAAGCAAATGCAGGGTTTTATGATGTCTGATATTGTGCTATAAATCAGAGCAAACTTTCTCTCAGTTTACTTTTTGACATTTTTAATAACTTTGGTACAAGACAGCACAGTGCTATCTGAAACTAGCTCTGTTTATTATTTAAACTTGGCGTACAGAAATGTGCCATTATATTGCACGAACATTTTCCTTTAATTCATGAATATTATGTCCATTGTTCATGACATAGATCTGGTCCAAAATCCCAAGTACAGCTTTTGCAGTACTGCAGTTTCTCTACTAATCAAGAACAATCATGTCTGAAATGAATACAATGTATTTTACTACACTAATGTCTAACAGTTTCTTAATGGTTTGTTATTGTAGGTCCTTATTTAACAAACTAGCTTTAGAATGTCAGTGATTAACCTTTGACCATTACATTCAGATTTACTTTTACCCAAAATCAAAAATGTATGCATTTATATTGCATAACATGTTTAATGTAAAATAAACAATTAAAATATAGTTAATTACGGTTAATTACTGCAATATTTCCAAATCAATTAATGTTACTTTTGGTTAATTGTTTGTTAAAAAGGTCCTTAATGTATTGTATAAATAGAGGTCGATAATGTGACTGCAACAAAAGCCAGACCTCACATGCTATTGTTAGCTGTGCTGTAAGCTGCATGGCAACAGTGCCCCCTGTCAACAGAAGGTTCCGGATTTTCCCATTCATGTTTTCTTCAGCTGCTGCACGGATCCCGTAGTGATCCACTTTAATTCATCAGCGCTAGGATTGCTGCGGTTCAGTCCTTCTGTGCATTCTCTGTCGCTTCTGGTCACACATAGATAGACACTCTCCTTCAGCTGGGCTTGTGTAATTCTGTACTAATTTAAATGTGTGTGTCTTTAATTCAATATGAACCTTTGGCCACCAAATATAATGTAAGTCCTTCTTTGTCATTATGTGTGAGAATGAATGCAGTGAAACAGATAATAAAAAAAAATGCTACACAAACATATAGTTAAGTATATTAAGCCCTTGTTTACATGCAGTACAGCTGATAAATAATTAAAGACCTTTCCAAACTCCAAATATGACTTATGGAAAGTACAACAGAATATGAAAGGTACCGATGACATCATTGTAAATTAAAAAGGTTTCTGTGGAGTGTGCTGTCTGTGTCAGTCACAGGCTGTGTCCTCTACAGCACTGCTCTGATTGGTGGAACAAGGTGATGTTCTCACCCTATTTAAATTGGAGGTGTTCCTTCAGTACTCTCCCTGGGGAGCGACTCGTTTGTTGTGAAGTCACTTTCCCTCCTCAGTCTGTTACAAACACTTGCACAGAACACAACTAAGCATCTCACAGTTGACGTTGCTGCCGAAACAACGGGGAGTAACAAAGAGTAAATGATGCTTTGCGTTGTGTCTGCCTGACTTTGTACCAGGAGACATCCGGTGCAGACGTTTGTCCAACAGTGACATCAGCAATGTTAATATGAGTGCAAATAAATCATGTCTATATATAGGCATTAAGCAGGCATAGATGTCCCATATATAATGAGGACTCATAGCTTGGCTTTAATTTCAGAATATCACGTGTTAATGGAAATGCATACTTTCATCCTGCCAGGTTTATACTGGAGCCACAATGAAGTTTAAAGGATTTATTGTATAGTTTCGTGATATTATAGTCTATTTAACTCTCTGCTCTGAACCATTCTCCTAAATCAGTCACAACAGCCACTAAAAATGTTATTATTTTTTTTTTTTTTTAACGTAGAGCTTTTTTGCCACATGGAATGAACATTGGATAGAGGCAATGAATATTAACTCTTAGGATTTCTGAAATCCACAGCAGTCCTTCCCCGGGGATGCTTGGGTCTATGGATATTAGCTTTACCCCTTGGGGGACGTGTACGGTGGTGCAGGAACGGTGGGCGTCACAGCGGCCCCGTAAATCTTCCCGGGGAGACGTCTGCCCACGTGTCCGGAGTCACGGGCTACCAGCGACGATCCAGCTCTAGGCCCTGATGTGAGAGGTTCATTCCTCCAAGGCTGCATCACCTCCCAGGCTTAGTGAGAGCCTGAATATCCCTCAAGGTAGGAATATGGTTTTGCCCACTGCATCACAGGGGGACCATCAATAGTCAATGGAAAGTATATATTGGGCTGCTTGTAGTCAAAGGCTATTTTCTTCCAAGCACCAAGGAACCCTTGACAGAATTGATTTTGTAGAAATAAAGAAAACTGAAGCAACTTCCTTATAAAAGGAATGTATTATGTCTGTATCAATGTATATATCTTTATCTGTATGTATACAGATAAAGATATAGATATATATAGGTCTGATATCTGATATATAGACCTATAGGTATATAGGTATAATTATAGCCATGGCTAAATGCTTTGAAAAGACTTATTTTATTACATGTAAGTGGTGATTTTTGGCTGAGATACATCATCATAAAAGAGGCCAATTCCAAAATATAGTTGAGTCCTCTTCGAATATGGTAGTCATAGGTTTCCATTACAATTGCTGGCAATGTTTTGCAAATGATTTCTTCTAGGAATTGTGACTGCGGTCTTAAATTATTTTTATTATTTTTGCAACGTCACTTGTTCTAAAGGCAATTTCTATTTATATCGACTAAAAGAGTGTATTGTGCATGATTTATCACAATCATGGTTTACCACAACTATCATTTTAATGCTCTTTCCTAAATGAATCATTGGATTAATAATAAAATGAAAATAATATATGAATATGAATATGAGGAAGCAAAGCAGATATGAGTATTAATACTTTTTACAAATTATTGAACAAAATAAATATCAGCTTGAGTAGCCATCAAATATATATGCTTTATTTTTCCTCCTCAGTTTTGCCTTCTCTTTGCCAATAGGCTTGCAGCATTCAGTGAACATTACAATATAATTTTTTTGTTCTTTTCTTTGTCTCTTTTTCAATCATTCAGTGCATTTGCTTTAAGTTTTGAGTTTAAGTAATTGTTACTTTCATAAGTTACATACACAATTATGCATGCAGCAGTCATTGTAATGAACAAAAAATCTGTTTAAGAAACAAAAAAACAAAACAATGCTCGCTTAACTTCATATTCAAAATGGCAGGTGTGGTTAGATTGAACAGAGGCTTTGTTACACATATTGTTTAGTATAGTAGTTTGGCTTTACAAGGATCCCTGAATGCAAAAGCGTCCACAGAATTGTATTTGTTCACATTCACTTAATACACACACACAGCTATACACATTACGTATTTATACAGGTGGACATAATACTTGAGTAACTCAATGGCTGGATTCCTACCTCTACACCTCACTGCAGCCCAATTAAGGTACATTTGTCTGTGAGAACCACATAAACTTATTTTCAGTCTTTTTTTTAAAGGCACCAATTACCTATTGCCATTACCAGGATACTATTCAGAGCTGCGTAATTTGCAGTCAGGGTTCAATGCAACCCATTCGCACTTCACAATAAACAATGACGAACAAGCATGTTTACAGACGGGGCTGGAGGATGTTCAAGAGTTCATTCACTTTTTGAAGGAAAGCAGCTATACTAAAAATACTTGAACCTTTGGACAGGCAACATCAGCGATGTCAGGTTAACGCGGCGCTCTTCGTTCTAATTTAGGACCGGGGGGCCTTCGGGAGCTGCTTAGCAGGGGCTTCAGGATAATTGCCCCCCTCCCTGTTTTTTAGAATACGCTCCCAATGCCGCGTCTCTCCAACAAGCCCAGACAGAGATTATTATCATTTCTCTGCCTCTCTAAAAAGCGAGGAACGCCGGCTGAAGAGCTTCCACTGGACCCCTGTGTCAGTCAGCCCACCCTCCCCCAGGGTGCTTACCCCCGAGTCGAATATCAGCCCGAGTGCCGGGCCTGAATGAAAAATGTGACGGGCACGGCGGCAAGCCTCTCCATTAGGGGGCTCTTTACAGACGGGAGGGGGGGGGGGTGGGGCACATCATGTTGGATTAAGCCTGTCACCATCAGACAATGGCTGCAATTAGTCCTCGCCAGGCCTATTCAGGGCCCTCTTTCAGGACCTTGTCGGAGTGAGGGGGACACTTGGGCCCCAGGTGAAAAGGGAGCGTGGCATCTGCTGCCCGTGGTGGGAAGTGGTTGGCTGCAGGAGAGAGGGGGACGAGGAGGGGAGGGCAGGGGGTGGGAGTAGGGGGCGGCGTTGGACGCCGGTCGGAGCCCAGGTTCGATAAAGTGTGCCAGATCGATTGTTCCCCCCCGTAATCCTGTTTTTCACGGTAAATATGCAGAGGGGCCTTTTGTGAGGCGGGCTGACATATGGGCCTGCCTGCTGCTGGCCTATTCAGATGAAACACCCCCCCACCCCCCCCTTACCCTACCCCCCCTCCTTGGTTCTCACCCTTTGCCCCTCTCCCCAGTATACACACAAACACTCTGCCATACAGCCCAAGCCAAGGCCCCAGAGCCTGCTTCCTTCATTTGGCCTGGTTCCCAGAGCTGGGTTTTTAAAACGCCGGGCTGAATGGGCCTCTTGCGATTCAGCGTTCAGCTGGCCCCTCTTAGCACCCAACCGGCTGTCCGTCATCTGCAGGCCTGTGAAACCCATCTCTGTCCCTGTGTAACAAAAGCACTTGCGCTATTAAGAAGACAGAACAATCATACCCCTCAAAACCATGTTCAATCTAGAAACCCTCACTAAGTCTCATTACCATAGCTGTGGAAATATAAAGTGAAAAAAATATATATGGCCATCTTCTGCAGGAGGAGTATTCTAAAGGTTTGTTAACCAGATAATGGACTTTCATGATTAGAGTGAGAGGAGAGAGGGAAAGAGACAGAGAGAGGGAGAACAAGAAAAAAGACGAGAGACTTTTCAATAATGAAAGCATACTGTTTCTTCCTGGAAATGCAGCAGTTAAAAAGAGACTTTGCTGTTTGTTGTTAATTAAAATATTACACCTCCACATCTCACCTTATAGATCTTTTAGATGTCATGCCACATGCACCCAGCTGATGTGTGACTTTGACGTGGAAAAATTTGCATTGGAATCAGTCATAGTAGCAGTAATAGCAGTATTGTTGGGTTTATTTGGAATAAATGGGTGCAATTCACTCGATTCCATTTGCATATAGAAGCTATTTACCTCTGCCTTAATAAGTGTGGGTAGTTTGTAATGGGAGCATCTTAGAATTGGAGTCCTGTTTCATACCTCTGTGTTATTTTCCTCTCTAGATGATAATGAAAGTATGTCTTCTGGATGACAAGGTTAGTGGATATTGTAATCCTATAGGACACACAGTATTGCATCATATACCATCTGTAGGTTACTTTCTGTGTCATATGGAATAGTTGTCCATGTAGGTACAAAGAACATTGTCGTGAGTATTGAGTATTATATATGGTAGTCATAACATCCCAGTCTAATTATTGAAACACATCCTCCTTTCAATATTGTTCGTAAGTGCCTGAATATTTACTTCAGTTTCAGCTGTAAGCCATGATATTGTGTATCTGGGAATTTAGTTTGCATCTGCAGGATCAAAATACCTTTCACTTGCACGGTGTGACATTAAGTCACAAGTTGTCAGAACTTGTCACAACATTACAGATTTGCAATATCATATCTGTGGCACCATTAACAACATCACATCTGATATTATGCATAATGTTTTCAAGGAAACAAGTTAATGGGAGTTGTATTTAGACACAGAAGGTGCCCATGGAGAACTTGGAAGCAAACAATTGAAAATAAACAAAGGAGTAGAATACTTTGTTGAGTCCATTCTTGGACATGTGAAGTGAATATTATACTTATTTTAAAATAAAGATCACAGAATTATGTGGACTTTACAACCACGTTGTAATGTAGTCTTTATTTTATTAGGAATATTATTTTAATACATGGATGAATATTCTGTTTTTCAAGAGGCACTTGGCCCTCATCAGTACTGGTATTTTACAAGACAGCTTACACGGTTTATATCTTATATTCTTTACATGCTATGTTTTTTACACCACTGTGTAATCACTGAAGCAAGATTGTCATCCACTACGACATATATGTTTCAACATATTAAATATGCAAAAACACAGACATGAAAGGGAGTATATGCAAATAGCAAATCTTATAAGTTTCTTAGATGATTAAAAATACATCCTACCATCTACTGTAAGAATGACTTGTCAGCAATCACGAATGCTAAATCTTGGTTACTTAGTGTAAACAGTGATTACATGTTTATGGATGAAGGACAAAGATAGTACAAATTGTGGTTACAATTGAGTATAATCGTCTTTTTTGAGAGGTTGATGATTCATAATTATCATGCATTATTCGCATATCTCAGACAAATATTCTACCAGATACAGTGATTTAAATTTACATCAAGCATTTTGAAGGAGGCAATGTTATCCAAGACAGACGCACAGACCAAAATCTCCAAACCTTTAATAACAGTGCTGTGGTGACTGTTACTGATGTTCTCCCAAGTGCCACTGATTAATACAGTGTAAATTAAGCTGAGGAGGCAATCACACCTCTTCCATCTCTCTTCCTGCCCTTTTCTTCATGACAATATTAAAATTAAGCAGTATGAAATATAAGTATATCACAATGCTTAAAACCACACAGGGGAATTCATTAGAACCACTATGCTCAGGCTTAACCTGTATTAGCAAGTAAAGGCAAATACAAGATTTGTCCTAATTCTCTGACAGTATACAAACAAAAAATTGAAATGTGTTTCTCAAGATCAAGGACACAGTGGTACAGCAGTTTGATTGCATGATCTGAGATTGCAAGCCAAACAAACTTGATTACGAATAGACAGAAATACTTTTCTGCACTAGCCAATTAAAAACAACCCTCACGTCTGACACCAAGCCACACCCCTGCATCCACCTTTATGCTACATCACAGCCTATCAAAGTGGCTCGGTCAATATACCTACAGTGTTCCCCACTCCATTTGAGACCTGCTTCCCCACAATCACCATACCCTATATTCACCATTGCTACTCAGGTGATTAACAGTTCGCTCTTAAATCCAAAACAGTCCACATGGAGCCAATCAAATGGGCGGAAGTGGGAGGTGGTGTACTGAGCATGTGAGCATCTGTGTGTGCACAAAACTTTTTTTTCCTAGAGGCAATCAACTTGCACAAGCACTTAAGGGGGATGAGGGGTTCTTACATGAGAAATGGGATGCCAAGAACTGAAAACCCACCCTGATGTTCATGTCCCCCTAAGACAACTTCACTAAAATGTAGTGCA
Source organism: Megalops atlanticus (assembly GCA_019176425.1). Lineage (NCBI taxonomy): Eukaryota > Metazoa > Chordata > Actinopteri > Elopiformes > Megalopidae > Megalops > Megalops atlanticus. Next base: position 15,526,124 of record CM032895.1, read on the forward strand.
CTGATGAAATATGTGCTCATTACGTTGTAAACAATAGCACAGCTCTGATTATCCATTAACGTATGATACCATTTCATAGCAAAGCTATTATCCAGGGCCAGTGTTGAACCCAAAAACCTGTCATTTCCGTACTGTCTGCTCCTCCGCAGTGTTGCAGAGAAACATTATGCATGCACTGGGGCATTAAGCACCAAACCCCCCAAAAAAAAATCCAGTGCTTATGAATGACCAGAGCTGTCAGGCAAGTGTCCAGATGACTCGGCACAGCGCGGAAATTGATCTGCGCATTTCCTGCAGATGCCTGGGCAGAAACCCACCCCACACTCCAGATGTCAGGGTCATATCATTTTTGCTCCAGGGCGCAGAGACTTTGTGACAGGCCCGTGTCATTATTAGAATACTGTACGCTCACAAAGGTCGGTCCACACAGAAAGCCGATCGGGTTTCTCTGTCTCACACGATGTTTTAATTTTACATCAGTTTTTGGCATCAGACAAAACTCTAACCTAAGGTGGTCCTCTGGCAAATGGCAAGCTTGAAGGGCAAATGTTCCATTAATTTATCAGTGGTTTCTCTGTACGGTACTACACATCTCCATGCAACAGACATCATCCTAGAATAGACACTTCCAACAGACTGTAGTGATGAAGGTCAGTTGTATCTATAGCTCTTTTTGATTTCTGTAGAAACCCATACAGAAGGTGGATTACCTTTAAAACAGAGACTATATTTGAATGGTAATATCCTTCACAAGTGTACACAGCAGGGTGGCTTTGTAGTGGTGACAGTGTGGCATATAAATTAGGGAACTGGGCATCCAGGTGAAACACAAATGTTGGATACTTGATAATGAGGTACTTACCCTAAATTGCCTTAGTAAATAATCCAGCCGTATAATTGGATATTAGTTAAACCAAAGCAATGACAGGGGTGTCTGCTAATCTGCTATCAATCATTGTAATATGACCAAAAATAGTCTTGCATCAGCAATATACAAAAACAAGTATGAGTGCGCAGTCAGCGGAGTCAATTAACCTTAAGACAAAACAATTAAACTAAAGCTATAACTGTTAGACAGTAATATTTTAAACTATTGTGGTTGTGGTGCTGAAGATTCTCTGCTCAGTCTTTTGGTTTAAAATAATAAGATCCATACTGGCTTTGTCATACTGGCTAAGTCAGATTTATGTATCTTTTGCCCTGAACAAAGGAAAATGCTGTTTGAACTGTTGTCAGACAAACTAGATGAATGAATCTGCAAAAGCAGAAATTGCCATCACATGTGTCTGTTAGTTATGACACTGGCTAGAGTTTATTTCAGTCATAATCCAGTCTTTTTTAAAATAATATAAAACACATTTTTAATCACAAGAATGCTTTTCATTATACTTCTTCAAAAGAGTACAAAAATAACTTGCAGTAAATTACATCCATGATCACTTCAAACAAATAATACAACTTGAGCAACAAATGGTGAAACATGAATAGTTTATCACTCACCACAAGGGGGTGCTACTAATACCATTTCTTTGAGCTTTGAGAATTCGAGCCTAACTTGAAAATGGATGCCATTTTGGGCCCTTTCTTGCATTCAGACAAGCCTGCAAAGAGTTTATGCAAGCTAATTTCACTGCTTATTTGGTCTACATACAATATCAGGGATATTAATTTTGTCATTAAGTTTGTTTACAGTCAGACCAGTTTTTTTTTTTTTTTTTCATGTGGTACAGATTATCACAATGCGGTTTTGTTAAACAGAATTTCAATAGATTTCAATAAATAAAGAATACTGCTTATTTTGAAAACTGGATTTTTTTGAACTTTCACATTTTGATTTGTTCTATTTCTTTATCCATAGTGTGGGGACACACGTGTTTGTCCACTCTTGTCTTTTTACCATATTTTTGCTTGCTGTCACTGCTGCAAATGAGCCAATAGGAATTATAAGTTCAAAACAGCTATGCCTGCAGTGGAGAGATTTGGGGGCCAGGTGGGACAGGGGGACCATCCCACCCCCACCCCTGATGCCCATGGTAGGTCCAGGCCCCTGCATTTTAAGATCACAAATGTTAATTCCCAATTATTCTAAAAAAAACACCTTCCATAATAAGTCTTGTGGTAAAAGAATACAACACACACACATGTAAACTAGCTATTTAAGAATTCCTTTCCAGCCACATCATTTGAATGTAAATACTGTACATACAGTAACCAGTAAAGCTGTAAAAGTGTAAATAATGCTGCTGTTGATACTTTTGTTTGTGCGATCACTATCATAGTTGGCGTAACCTGAATTGCTTGCTAAATGACATTGTACAAACCTTCATGAAAATATACCTGCTGAGAAGAAATCTATCAGGGGTTAAAACATTTACCACCACATGTACACAGCCAAATGAATGCCAACTTCAGGAGGAGACCCAATCCATTTCTGTCTTGGATGGTAGCAAATGCACTGAGCGCAATGAGGAATGCTACCAGGTCCAGAGTCCAGTAAGGGAGTGCAGTTAATAGTGGACAAGAAAGACACCACAAGGGTGTAGGTGCGGCACAAAGGTAGCATAAAAAGATACTTTAATTTCAGCTGGTGCACCACAAGAAACTGGCTAGTGGGTCTTTAAATTCCAGCACTAAAAGAGTTTGCCTGTATGTCTGTCTTGTTAAAATATTTGAAATTACAGCGAGGCATTTTTACATTTCCTGTATTCTGAAGACATATCACTATAAGAGGAAAAGTTGATACTGAGCTTGAGAGACTTAAAGGACTCCATAGTCACCATTATCCTGCTAAATCCAGCCTCAAAAACACCAATCATAGTTAATGGTCAGGAGCTGGGTCAAGGAAGCTCAGTCTTGTGGGACAGAAGGCAACCTTAGAACTGAAGTTTTCAACCTTAGAACTGAAGAACTGTTTCATCTCTTTTAACTTGGGTAGCTCTTACTAGAACTGTCATAATTTCAGCAAAAATGTATGGACTTAGTTAAAAACAATTCTGCCCCATGCTGTGCTGCCCTATATACTGTGATGTATATAAATGTCTCTGTGTTTGCACCCTCTTGTCTAGGGCTGTTATGAGTAAAATCATGTGATATGCAGAAAAAAAGAAAAATCTCTAATTACTGTCCATTTGAAATATAACCATGTCCAAAAGCATCAAGGAAAAAACAAAGGTATATTAGCAAAAGACAATAAAAATTAATTGTATATTTCAGTGAACCCAGCCATGCGTTAATTTCCGCGGCGATATCCTTCATCCCACGATGCGGCGACCGTGACGTGCAGCAGAAATACAGACCCTCTCCTCACTTCAGCCGCCCGACATCTGAGTTCATCGCATCTGAAAAGGTTATCTACACCTTTCGCCGGGCTCATGCGACTGGCAGGCTCACCATTTCTAAATGTTAATCTCCCCCAGAGGGAATTAGTTTCAGGAGGTCCCTAAAGATGGCGGGGAGCCTCATGTCCTCTGTGTGCTGTAGCTCACTGCAGATGATACCTCTGGCTGTGGAATTCTCCAAAGCTTCAGACTACCCATCGCTGGCAGGGCCTATTACACTAGTCAATGTAATATTATACCCCTGTTTTCACAGCACAGTGCCAATAACGGGCATATTATCCCAGAGCAGTAAAGTGCCTTTCCTGCTCCTAATGTACCATAAATCAGTGAATGAGGGGCTTGTTTATTGCTACAATGTCATACTTCTTTTTTTTTCCTTTCTTTTTTACAACCCCATGATGGAAGTACCATTTAAATAAATACAAAGCACATTACAACTGACTCATTGCTGCCCTGACAACACCCAGTGCCTTCTTTTGTTGCAGGATTTATTTTTTTCTTCAGATGAAGCTGTATTAAATAATCAAATTACAATAGTAAGATTTATTATTAGAAGATTAGAATGGGCCACAATCTGAATGAGCTGTAATAGTCTTCACACCTCACAGCATTTAGGCATTTAGATCAAGCTGTGTGCAAATGGGATGCAGAACTGGGGAGCAGATAAATTTTGCGAAAATGTGAAACCTGAAAGCTCATAACCGCACCTGAAACACTGCCCAGACGCAAAAGTCAAACCTCTCCTGTCGGGTCCTTGATAGGTGCTTTAAAACAAACACAAATGGCATGTGCACAGGCAGTTTGCAGTCTCCCACAACCTCTCTCACTCTCCCAGTCTCTCTCCCCTCCCTACCACGTACACTAGAACTGATAAATCATATATGTCCCCAGTACAAAAGAAAAGCCCTTTGAGATGTATGTCAGACATCTCTGCACCTCTTTAGGATGTCTCAAAACAAACATCAAAACAGGGTTTATGCATGCCCACTCTCTCTCTGCCCATATAACTGGTCCCAATTCTGTCTTGATCAGAGGCCCTTCAGTGGCACGCTATTGGTCAGATGGCACAGCCAATTAGCCTCTCACAAACCACACTCTTTCATCCTCAATCCCCTCTAAGAAACTCGTAGAAGGCGCTACACAGACTTTGTAAATTGTTTAACGAACCCTGAGAGACCGGAAAATGCCATCTGTGTCAAATAATGTGCTAGGGAGTATTTCCATGGCACGCATTAAAATATTATTCTCTGATGCGCTCGTCCGCGAGCTCGTTCCCCCCGAATTCAGCGAGCTCTCCCGAATGGGCTCTGGTGTTCCAATTAGCACGTCAGCAGAGGTGTTGTTAGGCTCCCCTTCTGCGTGGAGATTCAACATCTGGTGCACTCCAAAATTAACATTGTTTCATAGTGGCACGATGCACTTTATCCTTTTCTTTTTTTCCCCATCAAATGTGTCATCATAGAAGAAATATGGATGGCAGAATTCGTCCATTTGCTTTTTAACAGAACTTCAGGTTATTATTTATTTTTATTTTATTTATTGATTTTTTTTGAAGGAGAGGCATCTACGTTCTAATTCTGATAAAGAACTGAACAGCTATGAGTATTATACCACCATAAAAGTGACCAAAATAAGACTCAAAGTTATATTGCAATAGCCTTCTCAGTCTAATGCCAGGTGGAAGCGAGTGGCGAGGAGTGAGAATGCAAATATGACGATGAGGGCTATTATCAAGTCCCATCACTGATACTCTTCTTCCTTCCGGCATGCTTCCATTAGTCGCTGTAAAACTCATTCCATTAGACAAAGACATTCTCTCTCAGTCCCCTCAATATTGCTGTTTCCCTGAGTAAGTATGGAATGGATTAATAATTAACTCTACGATCATTCATCTTATGAGTTGGAAATACTGCCGGTTGTAAAAGGGGTCCAACTCGTTTTCTGAGGGTACAATCAGATCCATTGTAATGCAACATTGGAAGGGACTCTGTTTTAATGATGACCTAAATCTGGAGAAAAACTTAAAAAAAAGGAAAGGTTTTCAGGGGTGTTGAAGCGTGGGCCTGGTGCCAACGAAGCAGGAGTTGTGTAACTCGGTTTCGTACGGTTGCGGGGTCCACACAGAGCCGCACTGTTCGAATGGAGACCATAACTCAAACGTCCTGAATGGGACTCTGTTCTGAATCTCGGGGTCTCTCGCTCCTTTCATGGAGAAAACATGAAAGCTTTTCTGCCTCTTTAATATCAGTGATTTGTGGGATATGCTTAATGTAGATGTAGACCTAGGATTACTTTTTTCCTTAGGTACCACCCCGAGGGAATGGGACATAAGTTTATCACATTATTCAGACTGCTACCTCTGGCTATGTCTTAAGCTGTAGACTCAGGGGGTAAGGGAGGTGGTCATCCCTTTCCCAATCCACCCACAATTAGATTAAAATAATTGCCTCTTTCACCTATACTATACTATTCCTGATGTTTTCAGCTCTCCAATGATGTCCACCATATGCTATGGCTAGCACGAAGCTCAAGCACGCTTACATTGGGTGTCCCAGTTGTATGATGGGTAATATGCAACATTTCCTTTTTGTGTCCTCATTGTCTCATCCTCTCTTCAATCTTGCCACAGGGCACTTTGTCCTCGGCTTTGTTCTTGGTTCATTTTCACCCCTGCCAAGCTCAAAATTGGTGCCAGATATACAGCAATGTAAAGTTTCATCAACTGAGCTTCTCCAGCAAGGACAGAGCGAAATGTGGTGAGACTGAGTTCAATGGAAGGCCGTATCGAGCAGAAAGAACAAAGACATTTAAGACGTTGTAATTTATGGCGACTATGAGAACATCTGTAGCAACCCCGGTGACAGATTGCAGTAAATATTGATTTCAGTCATGGCACAGATGAAACCAGTGCGTTCCGTCTCTTCCCAAACACAATCTGGCAACCTTTGACACCACATGTGATACCAAACATGGTCAAGTTAAAGTGTTCAGTCCAACATGGCAACAGTAACTATGAATAAAAATAACTGTTCTGTGTTTTGTATTTTGAACATTGCCATCACTAAAAGTGATAAAATTGATCAAAAATAGAACATCTTTAGAGTGATTGCTTGAGTAACATGACAGCATATTTCTAATTACAGTGACATGTTAACTGTCACAGCTTTTTGAGGTAGGAAATTGAAATGATAGAGTAATTATGAGCAGATATCTACTGGCAAAGTTCAATTAAATGATGTGAATCCAACAAAGACTTTAATGGGTAAGTGGCAAGGAAACTACAAGAAAAATTGTGTGTTAATTTATTTCCAGGCCTCATGGTTGCAGGCACTGGGCTGTGTTCATTAATTGTCTTTTGTTTTATTTTACAACACATTGCCAATCCATAAGCAGGCAGTTTATCAAACGGGGTAAAGTATTTGTTGTAAAGTGTTCTCAGTGGTTTAGTCCTGGGTACTTGCAGTAATACAGCAGACAGCAACTTCCTCACTGAACATCTACCTTATATCATATAGTGAGACCATGCTACAACAAAATGTGGCCTAACTGCTGTGTGCACATTGTGGTCTGCATAGAGCCTGCTCAGAGTTAGCATGTGTTAATGTGTACACATCCCAGCATGCATCACTCATTGAACACATGCAATCTGGAATCTAAACAAATGGGGTTAGGAATAAGTTGACGTGAATTTATAAAACATCTCAGCATTTGCCCATGAAAACAGCATTGCACTTGAAAAAAAAATCTAAATCCACAGTACTACGGTATTTGTGGCCAGAAATATATTCATACATGGAATTTAAGCATAACATTACATGAGCATATATTCACCAGAATATCACGAACTGAGCATCCACATACAAAAGAGCGTGAATACTATTATTTACTTTCCTGTCCAAGTCAACTTACCTAAGTTAGATGAGATATTTTATCTATTATTCATCTGTATATGTACTGAGGCTATTCATTTTTAAGTATCTAGCTCAAGAGAAAAAGAGGCAGTGTTAAAACCTGCAAAATTCTACCATCAAATTTATTTCCCTAACCAACATAAGCAGTCTTTGGTGATGCAAATATATGAAGGCCTGCTGAAGTTAAGGCTGGGTTCATGGTCACATCCAGTCCATTTGTGTACTGTAAGAAAGGTATTTTAATGTTGAATCATTATGTGTTCTAACTTCTCCCCCTCGCTCTCTACAATGGCTCTTTGCTCCAGGTCAGTCAGCTTGCTCTAGTTGCGTGTCATAGCTGTACAGTGTCAAACCACTTCGGGGACCAACTTTCTCTGGGCAGCCTCAGAAGAGTGGCTTGCTGTCCCCTTTGTGTTTTCTGGGGCTTTAGAGGTCTGTGGCATGTTGCTGACAGACATGGGGAGAGTGTCCCTTTCCAGAAATAACTGTCACCATCTCCATCGACTTTCGGAGGAAACCGATGGAGGTCTCCTGTCAGGTGCAGAGGCGATGCGCTGTGTGCGATCTCTCAAAGCGAATGGCTAATACGCAGCGCTGGTAAAAAAGCAGGGAGACGCTTTGTGATTAAATATTTATCATAGCGAGAGGCCAGTCCCTGGACTAAGTGAGTCCAATTAGTCAGAGCTAAGGGTCAGCCTTGCATGGTGGCGTAATGAATGTTTTATTACAGAGCAATCTATAAGCCAGCTCTGCCATATTCAGTGGCCACCTCACAGGAAGAGAACAGCAGGGACTTTGCTGCAGAAGACGCAGAGGAGTTTGGATACTACTGTTTCTACATGCCAATATAACCAATTGACAGCCTTTAGTGAAGCTTATATGTAAAGCGTGTATTGAATTAAAAGTACATCAATGTACGGGAACACAAACTCGACAATATGTCAGACTTGGGTTGAGATGCACCATAGTGACAAAAACAAATAAGCTAATTCAAACTGGGGAAGAGAATAGCTCTTATGTATCACCCAAATTATAGAAAGCCAGTGTTATCATCAACATGCATGTATATAGTTTGCCAAAATTATAAAATATCAACCCTTTGCACACTCTATCAAGCCTTCCCGGTGTTTGTGTTGACATGCTTACAATTGACATAAATATGTTTTTAGGGCATATTTGACATTTCTTGGGATTATAAAAAATGAATGATGACCTCAATAGACTTTTACATCTGCCTGAAGATCAATAAAATGTGGGGGAGTAGGTCAGGGAGTCTCGGGGGGTGGCGCTTTGAGGCTCACACCAAATGTTCTCCTGGAGATCCTCTAAATGCTGTCTTTAATTGGAAGGCTCATACATGGAGGAGGCCTCGCTGGTGCAGTGCCTGTCAGGGCTCTGGTTGGTTGTAAGCATTCCCTCGGAGAATGCGAGGAGTTCCATACATTATTGATTTGCTCCGGAGATGAAACAGAGTCTTCTCGTGTCGAGATCTGCCCTTAGCTTAACTTAAAAAAAAGAGAGAACACACATCCAATTCCACGTTATTAGGAGAGAAACAAGCGCTTGTGTGTTTGCGTTTTGTAAATGCAGTGTTTTGTGCGTTTGAGGGGATGTGCACGAAGGTTATTAGTGCGGTCAAGTTTGAGATCAAATGCAATAATCTGAGCGTACCTGTCAACATGAGTAATGTATTCGGTCTCTGGCAGGATGCTGCCAACATGTAAAAAAGGTGACCTTGGAAATGTTAAATTGCACTCAGCGGCTGGCTAAAGGATGCCGTTGCTTTCACGCCCTCCGTTAAAGAAAGGAATTTCCTTGCTCTACGAGAAAAGGGTACTTCACAATGGCAATAAACTGGAAAGACCTTGCATTGCTGATGTGTTTGACATTAGCAAGGGGCGAATACAACAGCAATTATTACATGAGTCCTGTTATAACCCTACAGGGACAACCAAGCGGCGTATTCCCCTTCGCACACCATCCAGTTTGACGACAGATTCGGTTCAAAACGTTCCCCCGCCGTATATTTTCGCAGAAAGTGACTGCTGCAATAACACCAGAGGTTACACACCGGCCTGTTGTCAGGCTGGCCCATTCTCCCAAGCGTGGAGAACGATAGGGCGGGTATGTGTAGGTGAACGGCGGCAGCAGCGATCCACATCTACAGAGCAGATGAAGGCGGCAGATGTCGGAACACGCCGACCGCAGCCGCGGGGCAGCGTGTGGGCCGGCGCGTCGGGACCCGCGCGGCGAGGGGCGGGACAGATGGCCAGGAGTGCGGAGGGGAACTTCGAGGTGCTGCCCTGGAAATGGATCTACTACGGTGCACTGAGGCTTTCTATTTCACCTGCTCTCCAAACCTTTACCGTGTACAGCTTGTGGAGCGCCGGAGGCAAAGATTTTTTCACTCTCATTTTCAACTCATCACTTTACATTCAACAATATCAGCCTGTAATTTCATGCATAGCGAAGGCAGCAGATGTATATTAAAACTGTACAGTTTTGTGTGAATGTTGTGTTTGTAGCAGAACTGCAGGCACGGAAAGGATCATTTTCAATGCTGGATTAATTGGGCAAAAACAATTTGGACAGATTGTATCTCCTAAATAATTGCATCAGTAAATGTTGGATGATGATGCAGTATGAGCATTTACTCATGCAAACACACACACTCATGTAAAGTATAGGATCAATTAACCCCATTGTCCTTGCCTGATGAATGGATTTCACCAAAGCTTTCATAGAGGACTGGTGCGTCTGAATGAGGTAAAGACACTGTATGTTGATCTGGTTATTTTCCAAGTACAGACACATTGTGTGTTTGACCTTGTGAATATGTCTGGTTGGAAAATAACCATGCAGCATTTGTGAAATTTGACTTGTCTGGCAATGATACAATTCCTGCATCCATATTTCCTAAAGTAGAGAGGTAAAATGATTTAAAATTCAAAGAAGAGCATCACAGACAGTTAGTAGACCTGACACAAATGCAAGAAAGTGTATTTTATAACAGGTGAATGCACAACTGTATTTAGAAGTGGAAATAAATGGATAATAACAATAATAATACTAATAATAATAACAATAATAATAATAATAATAGTAAACAGTGGTGGTGGGAGTAGCAGTAGTAGTTGTAATTCATTGTAGTTGTTGTAGTGGTGTATGTTACCCTGCCCAGCAGACAGATATGTAGTGCAGGATACTTCTCAGTCTGGAGAGAATCACCCTGGGATTCTATGCCATAATTATTCAGCCTGGTTCAGCCTCGGGGTGTTGCTTAACCTTGATAGGATGAGCCTTCTGAGCCGCAGTCCAATTACAACAGCCAAATTTCCCCATGTTTCTGCCTTGCCCGGAGACATCTGTGACAGACAGGAAAATAACCAATCAGACTACAGGCACACAGTGTGGAAGACTAATTGCATCAGCATGACCCTTTCCAGACGGAGGTGTCTTGACACATGACGTCACCAGGGAAGGCAAAGCGTATGTGGGTTAACTTCAGACAACATGTGTTCATTACTGGGAAGGTTATTTGGATTCCGAGGGCCCACACAGGCTCAAGCATTTTCTGGAACACAGAACACAGTGACACAGGTATGGAGATGGGAGTTCATTACCAGGGGCATTATTCTGTGTCATCCCCCTTTTTTTTTTTTTTACAAATAACGATGCAATTAAAATGTTGCTCAGTATGCCCCAGGAACACTGCCCTCCCTATCACTGTGGCTGACCCTGTAATTACAGCTAGTAAAATTTTAAATGGCTCGCCCTCTCTTGCATGAAGGTAGAGTGGTTTCTTCCAAATCTATCATCCCATCAGGGTACTTTCATTACAACTGGGTATGGTAATCAGTCTTGGCTCATTGCTGGTTTCCATGGCCAGATAAATCTCTGCTAAACTAATTACTGTCTTCTGGCATAGAATCCTAGAAGTTTTGCTAAGAGCTTGTTTAATATCAGCAATATGTCTGAGCATGTTTAATATATATATATATGTGTGTGTGTGTGTGTGTGTGTGTGTGTGTGTGTGTGTGTGTGTGTGTGTGTGTGAATTTATATGGTTTATTTATAAGTCTCATTTCTTGTTTTAATTACTGTACCACTGAACGTGTGACTTATTTTAAGAACAAGTTGTAAAGTTTGGCAAAGTGCCCAGATGGGGCTTTCTTGAGTTGGAGAAGCTATGTTTGAGGCCACGGTGAAGTTTGTGATCAATCTTGGCACTGTTGACTAACTAAAATCCATTTGAAATGGAGCTAGTTAGGTAAGTGATCAACATATCCCCAGGATATAGCACCTGGGACAGTCTGCGATGCAGATCAAAGCAGCAGAAGCCAATTTACAAAATAAAATAAATAAATAAATAAATAAATAAATAAATAAATAAAACCCCAAATCAGTATTTTAAGAACTCTAAACAAAAAGAAAAAGAGTCCTGAGTCTTGCCAGAGCTTTAAACAACACCGACTGCTCAACTCATCTGCTACACATCTGAATTGAAGAGCGTCTAATTGGACAGGCGTAGCGCGGTAGCCAATGGCTGGCTTCCCTCGCACACACATACACATACAGACAGATAGTTGTCCAGTTTGTAATGACATTTATTGAATTTATTTGGATCATACAAATGATAAATGTACACATCCATTGATTTCTGTTACTTAGTTTAAAGACAGAGATACAAATATGCTGCCAACATTTTAAAGTCACACAATTTGTATAAAGTATACGCTTATCCTTCACAATATCACTCAGTGGACAAACTATGGCCCTGGAATATTGCATTCTCAACTTAATAGCATTTGACAGGAACTTCCCTAGCTAACACCATGAATTGCTGGGTACAGCTTTGCTGCTGTTGCTAACCTCACTGACAAAAGAACTGACTCTTCTGTATCCTTGGACACAAACACATGTGTGTTACTCTAAAGAAAAACAAAACGGTTGCTCATTGTCTTGATGAAAGTGGACTCCCATCTGGTTTGATGTGTTTTCCTCAGAATCATTTCCAGTGAGAAAGTGGCTAAAGCTTCCTTCAAAATGCCTGCACTTACAATGGTCCAAAGGTCTTTAATAATGACACCACGGTCTCATTACCCAAGCACCCCTAGGACAGAACAGGCACTGATTCATGGGCTTGGAGTGTACTTCATTCTCATTATGTCTGTGGCTCAAAGGTCTACTGCATTTTCAACTGCAAAAAAAGAAATAAAAAATAACAAATAGTGGATATTTTGCTAGTGGACGGGTGTTCAATAACTGTGCTCTGTATAGCAGACAACAGATTTTGAGTATAGACCTGTCAGAGCACCAATGTCAAGCAGTGTAGCCATATCACAGCCAAGTATTGGTGGTTATAATGGTTCCGCTGCAATGGCCATATTTGCCAAAAGGCCCAGGCCTTTTGTTCACGCTAAAAAGATCTTTTACTATTTTCTTGTCCATGCCCTTGTTATCAGCTTGATGTATACTGCGTACACATGTCTGCAGGGTGTAATAGTGTCTATGATCACCAAAGAAGCAACGCAATACATATTGCTCCATCTCTGCAAACCCCGACAAATAAATTTGATTATATCACCTACCAGGACTTTTTTTTTGTTCCTGTTTCACGCCTGGAAAGCAGTTACACTGATCCATGACTGTGATTATTGGACAGAGCGAACTCGTGAGATCCATTCCGTGTTTGCACATGACTCTGGCCTTGCACATTAAAGAACGCATTAAACGAAACCACGCTGGCCAGAGACACACACATATTACTTTCCATGCCTGAAGGTCTCTCTTTCTCTGTTCATAGGCATCGGCTTTGCTCTCTTACTGTGCCATTGATCTAAAGTCTTTAGCTCAACATGGCCTCAACACTATACTTTGGTCTTAGACCATTAAAGTAGCAGACAGATATGAGTCTCGTGGTAATGATTATATGTTCTGTCTCATGTTTGTTGGTAGATTGGGTGCATGCATGCAGCCTCTAACAGTCTTTAAAAAGTCAGAGCAAGCATGAGAGATCATTACACCGTTTAGTCTATTAAAGAGCTTATCGCCAAAAGCACTCTATATCAACTGTACATGCCTTGAAAATTTTTTTTGTCCATTTTTGTGCTACTTGTCCTCTTACCCTCATAAACAGCTAATGAATAGGTGCATTTTCTACCTGTGGGACCAAAAAGGCTATTCAGCTGACCCCCTCTCTTCTCAGGTCCTAAAAATGTAAAATCTGAGTTTATTTCATGGGATTACTGAATTATCCAGTTATTCCCTACTCATTACAGAGTTACAAAGCAACTATATTATATGAATCGGCACCCACAACTCCATGTGAGATGTTTAGCCAGATCCAGATTTTTGTGGGCCCTAACTGAGAATTTCAGGTGGAGGGTGGGTATTTTTAGCCTATTTTAGCTAGACAGATACATAGTGTAGGATATTCATGTCTAGTACTGGAAAGAGTTACCTGATGTCACATTAGTCTACTATAGGTCATGACTTTAAAAAGACAGTCTAGGTACAAGTGTGCACAAATACTATGTTTATGTTGTACCACTATAGAGGCATACCACTCAAAAAAGATTGGCTACTTAAAAATAAATTGTGACAGTTAGGTAACAAAATTCAAGTGGAATAATTAGCTTTTTTCCCTTTTCACAAACAATGAAACACCTTCATGGTCAAAGCATTCCAGACATTTTTTGGATGGAACTTGGATGGAACAAAGGAAGAGCATTTTGAAGAAATAAAAATAAAAATACTTTTTTTTTAAATTGTACAATTCAAGACTAAACAAAACACATGGACATTATACATAATAATATTTATATATATACAAAAATATATATCTTGATATGACAGGTATATTACAAATACATGCTGTAAAAATTCATGGGCACAGATCCAATGTTGTATTTCTTTAATAAATAAATGAAGACAAAGCAAAGAATATGCAGTCCCCTTTGATAAATTTCCTGGGTGTTCATTTGCAATTGACTTTGAGCAAAGAGAACAATGAGCAGATGTTAGTTGACAGCTCAACACACCTTCCCTCTACATGCTTACATTAAATTTTACACCCCAAAAGTAGCGCACGCCCCTCTGAGCATTAACCCAATAAGTGAGAAAATGACCATATGGCCCCACCTACAGCCCTCATCAATATTCACCGACGGCTCGCAATCGCGCGCTTAACCCCTGGGCGTTCCTGTGCGAGAGGCTGTCTGAGAGCTCCGCCCCTTTTCATCACAGGTGGGCTGAGCCGCGGTGTCGCGCCCGATCTCCGCTGCGCTGCGAACGCGCGGACTCGGTGAGGCGGAAGACCGAGGTGCAACCTTCACCACAATGTCGTCGTCGTCCCCCCCCAACACAGCCCAGACAATGCTCACAAAGGCAATGTTTTTCATGTGGTTCATCCATACAAACCACTTCACCCTCTTAAATACCAAAAACGACTGACTATTAGTGTAGACAGCACATGTCGCGTAAATGAATGTTTTCCACAAACAATGTTACATCGTTTAAATGAATCTGTATGCAGCTATGGTGTCTTGATATTGCCATGTCCAAGTAATCATGGTGTCTGGCTGACTGTTAAGGGTATATTTAGCATGCTGTGAATGTCCAGACATGTCCTGCATTTTTAAAGTGTTATTCTAACCAAGCTGGATTCATACAGTATTTAGGTTCTGCAGTTTGGGCAAAGTTAAAGTTTTTAATTCAGTGTGGCTGCCCTTCAAACACAGCTCCATATCAGTCATAACTGTATGGCCGTAGACAAGCCTGCCCTGCTAGAAGCAACAGTTTAAGAAGATGACAGCTACATTTGTTCTGCCCAGCAGCTGCAAGTACAGACAATGCATGGGGGGATGGGCGGCAGAAAAGAGGAATGGATCTGTCTGGGATTATACTGCCATCTTGTGGAAGATGCAGGCACTGCAACGAGCAATTAATGTTATAAATGTTGGAGGCAGCGAGGATGATACCTTTTGGTCTTAAAACTATTTAAAAATGTCACTGGATTAATGGATGGGTTATCTCAGACAATCTCAGATGCAGCAAGACTTTCTTAAGTATCAGGTTAACAAAAGCCCTGTCATTCTGAAGCACTCCTTCTTGAAATCAATGTACTGTGTACCCAATGTGCGTAAGTGCTTGTGAAGTGCAGTTACATGTGCATGCTCTTATGTGTGCGCGAGCACGTGTGTGTGTGTGTTAGCATGCATGGGGGATACAAATTACATTCTGACAAATGAGTGAACTAGTGGGGGTCTTAAAAAGGGGTTCGATCACACATACAATTACAGCAAAAATACACCCTGCCAGCACAGGACAGTAATGGCCAGGGAGATAACAAGGATTCTGGGAAAATGAGGCATGCAGGGGGTCAGACTTATTATCCAAAGCAGCTCTGTAATCTATCAGGGGTCTAAATTAGAGGAGCACAGGGTTTGCTGTTAGGAGTTTGCTGGATGCAGCATACCGCGGAGTGTAATCCAGGCCACCCACCAGCTAAAACCTTCACATGGGGTTTGCCACCCCACAACCACAATCCAGTTCCTTGCAGACCCGGTCAATGAGTCTCCATGCAGGACCTTGGGCACAGATGCCTATGGTTAAAAAATTATTATAATTAACAGCTAGTGTACAAGGAAATATGGAAATGCATAATGGATTTCGTCAATCGGTGGAATGTTATTGGCCCGTATAACTGTTATCAAGAGTGAACTGAACTAGGAGTGTTATGGCAGCCAAGCCAGGCACAGCTTTTTACTTGTGAGAATTAACGATTAGTATTATAATATGACAAACTTCTGTTTAATCAGTTAGGAAAGGCTAATAGAGTGGGCACACTAGCATAGACGTTTGTACATCCACACAGTGGGGAATGTGCATTAAAGAGCTTGCTAGCTTTGGATGGTAGGAAGAAAGACATCATTAAACCAGTGCTGATTTTATTAATACATCAGTTGTATCTGAGTACCTAATTGGCATTGACTTAACACTAGTAATAATGATCCTCTTAGAACACCAGAGTAAAGGGGAGTCAAAGAAAGCCTCCAACTGTTTAAACTAGACATGACCAGGGGTAAGGTCTGAGCAGTAATATCATAGCAATGCTAGCCAATGCCCTTTAATTCAGTGCTTTAATTATATGAAAATAATCATAAGGGTGTCTTGCCATCTTTGACAAACAAAAATAGCTGTAAAAGCTACCAATATGGACAGTTACACATCACCGAACAATGGTATTCACACTGGCCACGGTAAACTGTCAGGCATATTCTACTCGATATTCAGTATGTCCTCCACATATAAGAAAGGTTAAAGGAATAGTACAACTATACTACAACTATAAATTTAGAGTGTGACCAGAATTATACACAATATATGCCACTGTCCTCTGAGACAATCCCTTCTTGAACAAAAGCATTTGTTCAAGCATCAACATCTGCCCAGATCATCTTGATGAAACAATACATTAAATGGTATTCTAGTAGGATGTAAAACAAAACTAGCGCAAGTAGGTAGGAGCAAGATTTATAAACAAATTTATGCATTACACCACCACAAGCAGAACTTTGTCAATTGAATATATAGGCCCAAATGACCCATACATTCACACATACACACCCATACTCACACACACAAACAAACAGGTATACATATGTCACATCTATGCAATGACTTAGCCATAGGGAAGTATGGGGTGGGGCACTCCTTCAGACTGCTAAAGGACATTCAGCCAGCTAATTGACACATTACATGTGGGTGATATGAGGAAACTGTTTTAGTAATATCTGCACACAAGACCAGAGCAATGACCTGGGGCCCCAACATCAGGGCTTCAGACATGGTTGTGTTACATCTTTGATTTTACTGTCATTCACTATCATCAGTCCATCGACTCTGCAAAGTAAATGTATATTGCTTTACAAGACGTGGAACAAAGTTTAGTGTTAAGAGAAGTGCATTTTAGGACAGGGTATCTAATATGTTGAGCCTTAATACAATGACCATATTTTCACTGTGAAGTAAAGATTGAGTTTTGTAGGTGGCTACAAAAATTGTGTTCCAATTAAATGCATATATGGTTACTTGAATATTCTTAAACAGCCGTCTCTAATTCCCCATATTCTGAGGAGTTAAAATTGATGTAATAGCACTCAATCTTAATAGGAAGCCAGAATTAATTGTCTAGGTCATTTCTGTCCATGCCACAATGGCTTGAGCCTGCAATTATTTTGCTCTTTAATTTTGGGGAAAAAAAAAAAAATCCTCCAATGTGACTATTGCTAGGGCTAAGATATAATTGAGTCTATTTCTCTATAAAGGCGACACCTTAGCATTCACCACTCCCCTACACTGTTGAAATCATTTGCTCACACTGACCCCAGGTACTCATTCAATATCATTCCCGATTAATGCGCTCACTATTTAAACAATTGTATGGAGGGTTTTAGCTAAGAACCTGGAAAGGTTAATTGAGGTTCTCCTGAAAACACTGCCACATGTAAAACACAGGGATGTATCTAAAAGATTTTTTCTCTCTCTCTCATATTCCATTTTGCATTCTGTAGTAGTCTTCAAAGACAGTGACAGGCGTCACCTTGTCAACAGATTTATGCTCGGAGTTCAGTGCCAGCCGAGCGTGACATTTTCCCATTACCGTTATTTATATGCCGCATTCGCAGATCCAGATAGCTGTCTGTCACTGACGTTCGGCTGGACACGATTTGCGATGTCACATGCACTGGAGCATTGGAAAAGGGGCTCAAAGTAAGGGTGGAAAATCAAAGAGGACAAGCGATTTTTATGCAAGGATGAGGACAGGGGGTGTAGCACTCCCCCACAGGGTGAAACCAGAGGTGGGTGAAGGCTTGGGACTGGAGGAGAAAAACCAACGTGTAGCAAAATGGAGCAACACTCCAACAGGGAGCGTTCATGAAGACCTCCCTGTAACTGTACAAAGAGACAAAAAGTATTACTGACTCCAGATGAATGGAAGCTCAGATAATGAGTAAGAAACACAGGTTGCCTACGACAGTTTTGAGTTTTCCCCTACTCTGAGCAAGCTTCTCCCGGTCTCTTTTGAACTGTCTCACCGGTGCCTTTCATCCGCATCATATTCATGCAACGCACCTCATATTTCAAACGCGCATCAAGGAGAAGGCCCTCCAGGAGGATGATGTTTAGTGATCTAATGTTTCGTCCCCGGCGCTCGAGGCGTGCCGACGAGGCATGATGAAAGACTAGATCATTCTCATATTCCGGCGCCTGGCTTCACCCTCCCCGCAATTACATTTCAATATTGACACGCTCCGTCTCGGGAGCGCTAGCCGGGGAGAGACGCCGGAGAGAGTCATGCCATCTCGTCTCCCCCACCCAAACCCCCCCCCCATAATACCCTGGAGGGGGTGGATGATCAACGCCCGCTCGGAATGCGTTAAACACACCCTCTCTGCCCTTTCCACTTGCGGGAGCAAGCGCCTCTGGCAGCCGAGATTGACAACATATAAAATCACTGTTCGGATAAGTGACAATAAATTACCTTCCGTCGCACCGGGCTTAACGGGACAGGGGCTCGGGAAAATCCGGAGATGTCGCTCCGGGTTACATTTAATTATGTATAAGGGAAGGGACAGTAAATGTGACACTTTCGGGAAAAGTGCGGGCGCTGTGTCTGTGATTCTGTCTTTCTCTGCTTGTTGTTTGTCAACAGTGTCGGATGTCAATCACCTCAAGACCTATGCTTATCTGTCCCCAAGACAGGATAAAGACCATTTAGTTGTACTCCCCATTCTACTTCTACAAATGTCCCTCCTGCATTGGTAATGGTATTGAAACATATTAGAGAGAAGCATTCAGGCATTGCACATTGCAGGTTAATTTTATCTGCCTGTCATAGTATGTACTGGCAGCACTGAATCAGTCCCTTCATTTCGATGCAGAGCAGGCAGACAGCATGTCAAGTGCAAATGGCGAGGTCACAGACATCTGCAATGTCCAAATCCTCCTTAAAGTGCTCCAAATGAAAGCCTGAAAGAAGCTTGTAGAAGCTGTGGGTTTGACCACCGATAATTCATAAGGGTTTTGAAATGTACATCTGTCTGAAAATCTATTTAAAATTGCTATTTCAGGGCTTGCATGAATGAAGTGACATTAACTGCTATTTTTGTGCAACCCTGAAGGCGTCTAGCTGTGATATTTTTTTTCTTCCAATTGCCAATTTGAAATGCCTTGCAGCAAAATAAAATTGTCACACTCTGCTATTAAATTTAATTGAGTAATATATTATGGCACATTTACTTTTGGCAAAAAAATTTAATGGTCACAAAACGTACACATGTAAGATTTAATTGTGTCTCAGAAATTGCCAACAATTATTTTTATGCTCATATTTATCACTTCACAACTTATCTACAGAGATAAATAAAATAGCAGAATACGGTACTCTAGTAGCATAGTAATTAACTGAACATCTGTTAATAAACCATGAATGAAGCAAAATTTCTTTGCACAAACTTTGACTACAAACTTATTTGAGTATTTTCCTCATATATTTTGATGTTGTGTAATTTTAAGTGGAAACAAGGAATGTTTTAAGAAGAAACAAGAAATGTTGGACACATAAGGGCAAAGTTCCCAACTTCCAACTCACAAAGGTACTCCCTGATGAGCTCATGGCACGACAAATATGCTCCAGTGCATTTGTGCCACCTCCATGGTGAATGGTTCTTTACTCAGTAATGAGAGATACACGCAGAAGTTTTCTGAAAAATGGGCCTGAAACAGTCAATTGACTTTGACTGGACAGGCTTGGATTTGGTTGAAATTAGATGGCATGATTAATGCCAACAAGACTCATACTACTGACTACTGGGAAACTACTAAAAATGACCACAGTCAATCCTTAACATTACATGTTCTCATGTAATTAAATGTGGCCAGTGTGGCAATGTACATATAGTGAATATATTTACACATATATACTGGTGGTACTTAAAAATAATGGAAACACCAAACCGTGTATGATGGTTTATTTACTAATTTATTTACAAAGGAGCTGGGCCTCTCTGTGTTTAGATCAGCTTCAGTCCTTCTTGGAATGCTGCTATACAAGTTTCAAACTAGTTCATAGTGGGATATTGGACCATCCTTCAAGAGGGAAAGCCTCCAGTTCTTTGGCCTTCTCAAAACACAAACTCATCCAGATGTAAGAAAAAAAGAGTGAAGGATGACTCATCTGACTATATCACTTTCCTCCGTTGCTCAGAAGTTCAGGTTTTGTACTCATTACACTCGGTTGTGCTTTGCTGCGCATTAGCCGTAAGCAGTTTCCAAATGAAACTGACAATGTACATTTTTTGTTGAGTTTTGCCTTCGATTCAGTTCTTTTTTTATTAATTTTGTCTATATTGTCTGTCTCTTGCTGTTGGTGAGTTCCGACAGCTTTTCCTTGTTTTGCATAATGCAGTCATGACTTTCAACCCTATTCCCCTTGACATTAAACATTAAACAATTTTGCCTTTTCTGTGACTGACACGCCTGCAATTTTGCCACCAACAAATCTTTCAAATTCTGTTAAATCTCTCGTGATGCTTTAGAAATTCACATATTGAAGTGTTGCTTTTAAAACGTCTTTTATAGCAAAAACATAATGGTAATTAGTATTGACATAAATATGAAACACATGCGTGGACTTCTTTTTAATGGCGGTGTACTTACTTCAGAATACAAGCCCTTTTTCAGCTGCCGTTTCCGTTATTTTGCCTGCCCTCTTGTATGTGTGTATGTATATGCGCGCGTCATTACCATTAACCATTTTTGGCCTTCCTCTCAGAGGCCCTCAGCGTTCGGAGCGTTCAGGTCAGTGAGAGCTGACATCTGGTGAACGGTAAATTGCGTTTGCTGTGCGCGGCAGCTGCAGCCCAGCAGAGAGCTGCGGACTGTGTGACCGAGGTTTGAATAGTGGCATTAAGGAAGCCGCGCGGAGCTGCAAAGGGTTCCATTAAAGCGTGCCTCTTTCATCCCCCGTCTTTATTAATTGGCGCTCATTAAAGGCGGCCTTCCTGCCAGCGCTGATGACTAACAGGCTTCATTTAAGTTCACTGTGTGTTTTCAGATGTCCATCTGGACAGACGTCTCATTTATGCCTTTGCTATCTTATTATATTTAAGTACTGTACATCTCGATCTGTGACCTTTTTTTCACGGTTTATTGTTCCTTGGCTGTTTTTTTTTAACCCAAACTGTTTAACATTATTTGAATATTGTGAATCCTTAACATATAGATGATCTTATTCTTCATTATTTTATCCAAGCATATATTCATTTGAGTAGTCTACCCTATAATACAACAATCGTTCTTAGGCTATGGTGCTCCATGGTGCAGAAAGAATTTGGGGTAACTGATATATCCATTCTGTCCTAGTCTTTCCTGTGTACTTAATTTTTAATTGTGAACAATGAATAATACATTTTTGGTATTTTTATGCCATCTTTTCAAAGATTTAAAAGCACTTTACCATGTACCTCAACCACCACTGATGTGTATCACAAACCTTGGTGAAGCCATTTTAAGCCAAAATGCATCAGAGGGTAAGAGGAGAGGATTTATTTTAACAAGTATCCTACTATCTCTAATTCTGCGTCTAATGAATGCTTTCAAGGAAGCACATTAGATGTTGTTCAGTTGCAGTTGTTAGTGCTTTGAACCACTTAAAAGAGACAATGATCAACATCCAGCAAGATGCTCCAATAATCCAGGATGATGGAACCGTTTCTAAAAATGATGTAGTGATATACAGTCTATGCACTCATATGCCTTCAGTAAATAAATTCAGTGAGTTTAAAAATAATAATTCATACATGCATTGTGCATTATTAGCATTTCTTCTTGGGCAGATAAAAGCATTAGTAAAATATGAAAAGCAGCCCTATATAATCATTCACCAGTTTGCACTGTTGACAGATCAACACTCAGAAAAATCTTTTGCTATTGATATTAAAATGAGCTAAATGCAGTGCGCATATAAATGTGATTATTTTCTTTCCTAGAGCTTTCTTTCTTTATACCAGTGCTATTAGCAAAACCCTTGAAGGTTCTCATCATCTCATTTATGAAGGACAAATAAAATAACTAGCCTTCAGCTCCTGGATTGCATCACTGCACAGCAACGGCGATGTTGTTCTTAAATGTTAATGTCCTTAACAGCCTAGAACCTGATTTGATTGCGACTCAGAGCAACGATGACCTTATCTGAAGATTGCAGAGATTGTTTCCTTTGAGATGATGCCATTTGTGGTATTTCAGTTCACATTACATCACAAATCTAATAATGGCCCATGATGTGCGGATGGAGGGTGCTATTTGTTTGTGAATGGCTATATCAAAGAGTAAAGCCACATGCTGGCTCCGCCCTGATGCTAAACACAACAAGCAAGATGAGCAACATGCCATTAGTAGGTTGTGTGTGTGTGTGTGTGTGTGTGTGTGTGTGTGTGTGTGTGTGTGTGTGTGTGTGTACACATAGGTACATGAATACATATACTGGTGTTACTGTGGACTGTGGTGCAGAGGTTAGGGAAGTAGTCTTGTAGCCATTCAGCTACAGTCCCTTTGTGACTGTTTCAGTCAGTTTCTACTAGCTTCAGACTGTTTCTGTCAGCTAGCTTGTACCTTGTCTGGCCAACTATTGAAACTTGGTCATGCAACACTTCTAATATTGTGACTCCATGTATGACATGTAAAATATAAACGATGCAAGCTGGCCCAAGTAAGGTTATCTACATACCAAATACATATGTGCCTTTTTCAGACATATTCAAATATCAGAAATCCTGTGTTATTCACATTTACTGAATTACCTTTAAATACAGTTTCGTGAATGTTTGTGTAGCAGAACTCAATATTGATTTGTAGATTGTCCATTAGGTGGCAATATTGAAAGCACAATAGGTTGTACTGTGCTTGTACATGTGATGCATGCAGTACTTTTTTCCATTAAAGTCCAGCCTTTTTCTCACAATTGAAGTCTCTCGCTTTAATGTGCGGAAATTAGGTCCAGCCTTCTCCCCAACTGTTGGGGAGGCCAACACATTCTCTCCTGTATTGGAAAAAAACACACTGCCAAGAAGAAGAGATTTATTTTCAAGTGGAAAGAGGTAGCTTGCTGTGATATGTTTGTAACAATCTAAGATTGCAGGAGTAGTTCACCAACAGCTGGGAGAGACAACTGGGAATCGTCCTGTGGATCCTCTCACAGAGATTTGCTGTTTGTCATGAGAGAATAGCATTTCATGGTGTTGACAGCACCAGACCTGTGTCTATAAAGAGATATCACACGCATATACAGCGCGCACACACACACACGCACACACACACACACACACGCACACGCACACACACACACACACGCACACACACACACACACACACACACACATAATTTTCTCAACAAATCATATCTTTACATGTTAATGAAAATGTAAACAAACTTAACAGAATATCCTGTCCCTCACTATGCATATACATTGAACTAGTCATTTGTAAATGAATTTACAGAGGACAAGACCATCTAACATAATGAAGTCTGTTTTATCAGTCTTTACAGGAAGTTTCATTATCTAATGATCATTCAGTACACAGAAGGGACTTCCTGAAGGTGACCATCTGATGACTGTTACCATGGAAATCCCTCATCCTTCAACTAGGCACAGCTTGTGTGTGTGCGTGTGTGAGTTGGAGGGGAATAATATACCATCACATCATGGAAAAATATACCATCACATCATGGAACATAAGTCTATCATTACTCCACATGCTGTTGATTTCCACAATTATGCTGATGATACACAACTGTACACATCCATGTTAGTAGCTTCCTACAACAATGTGTGGGAGATATGAAAATTTGGATGCCACAATCTTTTCACACCAAGACAAGACTGATTTCCCTGTGGCTGGATCAAAGAAAATTAAGAAAATGCTTAAAAATGTAGGACCTTTGGTTTTAACTGGAAAAGTTGTAATTAGAGATGCTGATGTGAGCTTTTGGTCTCATGGACCGAATGTAACTGAGTGCCATTCTTCCATCTGAGAAATATTTTCAAAGTAACAGCACTCCTCTAACAGACCAGGCCAATGCCAAAAGGTTAATACATGCTTTTGTTAGAAATAGATTAGAAATATATTACATTACTGTAATGCCCTCTTCACGGGTCTTCCACAAAAGTACAAAAAAGGAGCAGCTAGGACATTAGACTAGCTAATACAAGAGAACACATTACTGCTGTACCACATTACCTTGAATATTTGCTCTGGTGTTGCCTGTGAACTATAGAATTAATTTAAAGGTTGTTTTATCTGTTTTCAAAGGATTGAATTGTTTAGAACTGAAGGGCATTAAAGACCATTTAATAGAATACTAACCCAAACAGGTTCAGAGATCTACTGAAGTGAATCTTCATAAGCCAAATATAAAATGGAAAAGTGAAGGGGCTCCTCTTTTATGTATATACCCCCAAACTTTGAATCACTCTACTAATACAGAGTAGGGGAACCATATCAGCAGCACATTTTAGCTCTGCAGAAACCTCACTTGTTTGCGTTGCCTTTTAGATGATTATGGTCGGTCTTTATGTATATATGTGTAATATTTATTTATTTGTCATTGTGATATTACTGTTTTTTATTTGTTTTTTTTTTTTTAATGATTATGTTTGGGGTGGTAAAGGTCTATATGAAAAGTGCAATAAAATAAAGCATATTATAATATTAAGTGTGATACTGCAACGTCCACATTCCTTAGAAGTAGAAATACCAAAAGGACCATGACAGCACACCCACTCTTCCACACAAACATTGGAAATGCTGAATGGATATTATTTCACGTGTCTTAAGATGGTATTATTGTCCCAATACAAAGGCCTCCATTAAAGACAACTGTGATCTACATTTTTTAATATATGCCATTTGATTTTTTTTTATCTGTCTCAGTTTTTTAAAACACTTGATATGGAATTTGACCATAAACTGAAGCATTCAGAAATACCCAAGTGGAAAAGTCCAATCCAAGCATCACAAAACCACTGTTTCTATCACGTTGCAATATACTGAAGTTGGAACTTGTTGAGCTTAATTAGTCATTCTGCTTAAAAACAGCAGAGTGTGTCATTAAATAAAATTAAACATATGGTGCAAAAGCTGTCATGGCAATCTCAGTTATGATGACATTTTCACTTTAGTTAAATGCATCTTGTTCAATCTCACAAATCATTTTGTTCACTGACATTCAACAGATTCTACATCTATTGTAATAGTTGCTATGGCTACATGCTGTCAGTTGTATTACTGTGCATTATTGTTAATTTGTAGGCATATTCAAACACAGTCTCAATAAAAGACAAAAAACATGAAAAAATATGCAGAACTTAAAACTCTGCAAATGCCATCAATACTAAAAGCAAGTGCCTTCCTAATTTAATGAGATATCAGATGGATTTTGCATAAAGAGGCTACATCACTGCTGGTGCAACCCAGGTTATTTGTAAAACAGCTCTGTATACTTTGACAACCTCCACACCTTTTGTGGATTGTTGTGGTCTTGGGAATCAATAGTGAGATGTCTTGGTTCATTCTATGGATCATGCAAAGTGTGCTTTGTGAGAAAGTGTAATATCTAACTGGAATGACAATGGCAAAGTTTATTCATTGATATATGTTGATAATGACATTGACGTGATCCATATTTGTCATTGTAATGTGTTCAGTCGATTACTTTTTGTACAAAATGGGGAAGACATGTCAGGTATTGTGTGGCAGGCACAGGATTGAAAATGGATCCAAAGAAGACACAGGGCTCACACACTAGTGCAAATTTTCTATTACTGATTAAATTTATTTGCAAATTACAATGACGTCTTTCAAATCCCTTAAGCACATGCCAACCCTACTTCCTCTGTGAGGTATTTATGTTGTATTTGTGTTTTTTATTGATATCTTCATCTTGCAAGAAGAGAGAAAGAAGATTCTTGCATTCTGTGCATGTGCAGTTATATCCAGTAGAGACACTCCATATGTGATTTTGTCATGCTGAGCTTGCTCCAGTGCCATCTGGTTTTGTTAAGGAGGTTTTATATAATGTTGCCTGTTTCAAAGCATGATGGAATTACTAGAACACGAAGCCAATATCTATGCAACACTTGTGTGTATTTGGAGTAATGGTAAGGATGAATGCCAGAGATTATTTCACGTAAAAGATTAGAATTGCTTCATCTTGTTTGTTGTAACCATTTTTCTTGGCTGGCTGTGCACTGATGATGTAACTGTTCTATCTCAACACATATTTTTGTGTTCTCTTATGTCCTTGAATCATAAATATTGTTCTCAGCTTTTTTACATTTGAGGACCATTTGACTCATAATATGTTAACCCTAAACATTTCTCTTATTTTACTTAGACAGACATTGTAGCTAAACATTGGACTTTTCACTAATCCGTTTAACACTACACAACTGTTGAATTTGCTTGCGCAAACACAGAATTGAAAATGCCTTTCCTCTCCAGAGCAAACAGAACAAAGCCATTACGGGAAAAGCTTTATCCATTCAGCTCATCTGCCCCTGAAAATGAGTCACTACAGCACAGAAAGGCATGTCTTCTGAAACAATGGCCTAGTGTGGGGGGTTTCAGATGCATTTCCCAAGAGATAAGGACTATAGTGAGCAAGGCCAGATCGTGCCTGCTAACCTTAGCCTGGCCCTTGCTGGAATGAAGTGATTCTCATACGTTTGGTGAACAGTCTGTGTTTTCTCTGTGATCAGCATTGTTTTCCTAAAACGCAGAGGGAAAGCTGTCAGGTCTACATGAAAGTAGGGAGGGAAAGAAGGATGCATTCAGAAATCTGATCGAAACAGTTTCTTTGTGTTGGAGAAGGCAATATGTGCACATTACTAGTGGCAGATTACAAAAAATGTAATTGGCATTATTCATTCTTTCTTGATGTGGAAAAAGGAGCACTTTTATCATGTATCTGTCTCATGTGAACTTGTAGGAAAAATGTTGATGGGTGGAGGAGGGCTACCATGAACAGCTGATGTGGAAAGTAATAAGTGTGATTGTTATAGTCTTGAATGGGCCCATTTTGTCTAGGTTTGGGGAATGTGAGGATTTTAAAGAGGCTACATTGTATTTAAATTCCTTGTAGTTTTCTGAACCATCTTAATCTATGCTTTCACACACATACCATTAATGATTAGAAGCTATTCACAGACCAGTTTACAGTTAGCACACTGTACAATGGGGACATAAAATTTGGAATTGTTTAAACGTTTTCAAATGTGTCAGCCATACATGGTTTATGTTAAACATTTTAAAGGCAGTTTTTGAAACTGTCTCCCCATCTAATTTGTTGTAGAACCTCACCGAATTTTTCAAAGGCTATCAACTGTTTGGAGAATCCTTTGCATTGGACAGAAATACATTACACGCAGCCTAAGATGTGTCTGAAATTTTGTCATGCTGTGCTGATGAACACATCACACTCAATAAATCACTTTCCAATCAGCAAATGGGCAGACAGACATATTTAAACTACCCAGGGTGCCTCTCTTCAGTGGGGTAGGCGAGTGCATTGTTTTGGTGCCTCCAGCTCTTTCGCCAGGCTAATGGTTCTGTCTGATGGGGGGTATGGCATCAGCTGTCCCAAACCATCAGCCACCACTGGGTAAATATGCCCCTGGTCAGGTTGTCAGCACCTTGCTCGAACAACTCAAGCTCTGCTCAAATCAATCTCCCAACATAATGTCTAAGGTGAAGAAAAATGGACCATTATTGTGTTTCTAAAATGGAACAGGATATACCTTGCAGTTGTGTGTCTGTTTTTTTAATATATTAATTCAGTTTTGAATGTCAGACTTGGTTCAATTTACACTGAAAAAGCTGGGTTGTTCCGCTTCATTTTATGAATATCTCTGAAGCACTCTGCTAGGAGATCTGGCCCTGGTGGTTTGCCTCCGCAGTCATTTCCTCATCTATTATTGAAGTTAAAATAAGTTCTGCATGACATGAGCGATCCAAACACAATTAGTATGCAAGAATAATCCTGGAGCCTCCTCTGAGAAATTCTTTTTTCTTATAGTTCTAAACTAAATGGATTTCTGAAGCCTTTGACACTCCAGACAGAGAAGCACAACTCACCTTAAGCCCTAGACAATCCTGTCTGGTCTGCCTGACTTGAGTGAAGTGCAGGAAAATTGTGCAGAAAAAAAAGAAACTTTATGAATTCTGATTCAGTTTCTCCTGCTCTGTTGTAAGTTATCTTCTCACTGCTCAAAACTGAAATGTGAGCAAGTCTTCGACAGCACACAGACAGCGTTGATCTCTGAGTCACTCCTATGACTCATGCTCCGATTCAGAAATACAGCTTCCGCAAAACAGTCAGGCGCCTTGGGAGCCTCTGTCTAATGTCTTCTCTACTGCATGCGGTGAATGAATATGAGAAACACGTTCTCAAGGCCTCGGTTTAACAAATCTCAGCGTGAGGTGTGCTCTGAGTGGTCGCACTGGACATATTGTGCCTCAGAGGATCCGTGTCGTCTGTCTGATTAAAATAATGTTTAAGAGACAATCTTGCATTGTATTAAATGGTTTACTGTATCTGGCATGACATACAGAAGATTTTTGTTTGATTTTCATCATTAATGGAGGCACACAGAGATCATGACCATTTCTTAGATATTATCTTTAATTTTATTAGTTAGCAGTTTTTTTTTTCTTGAAATAAGATGTATGAACGCATCAACATATGCAGTCCTGCAGGATAAAGGTGTCTGAAAAATTAACAAAAACAATCTAGATTATGATGAGTCATTGAATTGAATGAGCTCACATTTATACGCGCATACCAACGAAAGTCTTTCAGGGTGACTAGAGAAGAAACACAGTTAACCTTTTATGAGGGTACATGCAAAATGTACAAACAGTGTACATATATTCAGATAATATGAAAAAACAAAATGTAACTGAGGTCTTCAGTATTGGTCATTTTTTAAAATCTAATCAGTGGGCATATGTAGTATTTATTTGAGCAGTCAAACTCAGTAAATATTTTTCCGTAGTGGGATATTTGTGGACCCATGTTCAAAAATATCCAAAACTGTGACAGAAACCAAAAGTAGCATTCACTTAAAGCGACTAACACTCACAGGCACATGTACGCCCGCATGCATACACTCACACAAAGCTGCCAATTAACACACATTTCCTACTCTCCTTGGAGGCTCGTATATACAAATACAACTCCCTCACAACAATGTCCAGGCTTTAATGAGTTAACCTTAATTGTTTGGCTTACAGTCAACTGGAATGTTAAGTCCCTGGCGTGAGTACTCTGTATCCCCCTCCACCCCCTGCCTCCTGACTATATAAAGACAGTGTGAGTAATGGTGCCTCAGATAGTGCGTCAATGGTAGATCTAAAAATAGCCCATGCCATAAAATCTGGTTGGAATTCCAAAGCACTCTTATCTTATCGTTATCTTATTTCTGCTGCAGCAAACTGTACAAAAATAAAATGTCTACTTTCACTGTACTATGCATGTACTGAACTGTTGCAGTGTCAGAGATCATAAAATCAAGCTTATTATTGACATAAGGTACCACATGTGACACACAGAAGCAAGAAGACAGCTACCCCCTGCATTATGCCAATTTTGATAAATTTCAAGTGTCAAGTGAAAAACAAAATGTGAGTTCACTTCCAAGACCCATAAAGCCCTCCCATTCACAACAGAGACAAAGTAAAATAGGATATTATTGTCTGCCATCATGGGGGTCTTCACAGTGTTGTTCTATTTCATTGCATGTCTGTCCTTTCTATATGCTTGCCTTGGAGGCACTAGTTTAACTGAATTACTGCTACCTACTGTAAAAGCAAAGACCTTTGTAATCATAATCTCTCCATATTGTTACTGTTGTGTAAAATCAAAAAGTAGCATCACAATTCTGAAGCCTAAACACCCTGTTTAAGATGGCAGACATGCAGTTTGGAAATTTAAGGTTTAAAAAAATCTCTCTGTTTTTGTCATGTATTTTTGTACATCACATGAATATTGAGGTTCAGCATGTATTAAACATTAACATAACCTATTTTCCCAGGACCAAACACAAGCTATACCATCTGTTACAATGTAGACATGATCCTATTCAATCTACTGCTGTGTTTGCTTCCCTCCGAATGAGTATAGGCCCTGTTCAGTTGAACAGTATTGTATTTTGCCCTGGAGTTGCAGCACTAAGGTTAAACAAATGTTACTTTTTTCATTCATTGCACAACATCATGACCTCAACTATTTCAAAAATGAAGGTACATGTGTGAGAACCCATATGAAATATCAGCCTGAATCGTACATTGTTAGAATGAACAGTTCTCAAAGTCATCTTCCCATTTACTCTGAGGGCACAAATTGTTATGATGTATATTGAAATGTGAATACATAAATTTTCTAGTAGCACCAGCGCTGGCAAAATGGTGTAGCCTTGATCAATCAATTTTCCTCAAAGAGTGCGGCTGTTATTTGACTTGTTGTTTATGTAGCACATAATTGAAAAAGCTCTGAGGCTGCAGACAGCTGATATAATGAATGCAGGCCTTTAAATTCATGTGGAGTTTCCCCGGAAGCTTGTTAGAATTTAATGGAAGTTTTTTCTTTCTTTTTTTTGGCACCAACAAAACAAAGTAACATGAGACTCCAGAATCCAGAACCAGGAAATGTAAAACTCATATGAGCCAAACAAGGCAAATGCCTGACCACACAACTATGATTTCTCCTGATATCAAAAGAAGGTTTCACACAAGTGAGACGAACTTTGAATAGCTTGTATGTTGTCCAAAGATATGAGCACTGAGCATTGAATGAGTCTATTGGATCATTCAAAAATCTTTCACAAACAGCTTATGTCATCTTTACCTTAAACAATGCAGAAACGTACATAATGAATGTATGTAGCTATTTGTATTACAGCATGCATTTATTACATCAAGACAAAGTATCACTTTACAAGGTGGTATGCTTTAAAAATTAAGATAACGGGTAAATGTTCCAAGCAGGGAACAAGACAACGAGACATTGATACACTTAACCTTATGAATACCTTCAAATAAGGTATTTAATTCTTCTCCCGTGGAACTTTTTCAGCATCATCAACTATGCTGCTCTCACATTTTGTCACCACTGCCCACCAAATTTGACGAAAACAGACATCGCGCTGTTGCAGGAGCACGAGGCTGACCCATCAGCTCCGTCGACGGCGTTAGAAGATTGCGCCTGCGCACCGGGGCTTGCGAGTCGGTGAACGTAAATAATCGATTTGCCTACGAGGAGACGCGGCAGAGTGATGGGACCCAAGTGAAGGAGCAGGAGCGTGCGATCACTCTCCAGGGTTGGGTAAGACAGGCATTTTTATTCTCAATAACTTGTAATTATACGATTTACGGCGGTGATGAGTTTATCTTCAGGTGAATTGATAGTGTTCAGTACATTTCATGTGCAATGGCTTTGATTAATACGATATATTTTTTCAGTCAGGTGATACTGTCTGGTGTGTAGTGAAACAGTTTGAATGGCATGCCATTTTTATGCGTGCGGACAGCGGTCGATTTCCATATTTGCAACGTGGCAGCCGTTTGCAAAACATTGCGAGGTGTTGTTCGTATCATCCGAAATAAATAGTAACATGCATTTTCTGTGTAGCTGTCAGAACTACAGCTTTGTCTATTTGATTGAGCTGAGCTCGACAATAAATATATTTTTGATTTAGTCTTTTGTGCTTTTACAGTGAGGCGATGCAAAGTTAAGTGCGGCTTATACCGCAACTTCTTATGGACGGCCGATGTTATGTTGTGAGCTGTGAGAGATGGTTTTGGCGTCATCAGCTTCGTCCTACATGTATGAGTTGTGACAGTGGATTCAGGACCCTGGACAGCGCTCTGTCCGAACGAGATCCTCTCCGTGTGCCTGATTGATAAACATCAACTGGCCTTGCACGTCACATTACATGTTAATGTATAGCATGATTATCCGTCGTTGCTCTTTCTGAAGTAGATCTCCATTTTTTTTTATCATGACGACGCTTTGTTTTTGATATTGATTCCATGTTCTAAAGGTGTGGATAATTCGATGATATCTTCGTTTAAAACCCTTACAATAACATGTTTTCCTGTTTAAAACATAGCCTACGTGCTGTGATTCAATAGACTACGTCCTGTGAATTTACGCACTTGTGACGTATGTGTCACGACATAAAGTCTAATTCTTTCTCTTTTTTGTGACAAGTGTTAAGATGCTCCGGAGTCATCGGGAAACAAGCAATAAGATTGCAGATTAATGAAAATACACTATTTGTCCGTCAGTCCGTCAGTGCACGTTGGCAGGATTGAATGTACCTCAGTTTATTTTTTTACTTCGATCTGGAACGTTAGTGTTCATTGAAGATTCATAGGCTGTTAGGCAGCTATTTCGTTATAATTAGATCTTCAGAACACAATGTTTTCCGACAGGCTCATTGATTCAGTCCAAGGCCCTCTGGAATACATAGCAGGAAGAGGAGTCAGGAGCACTTTAAGTCCATTTGTTGGCAGTATAAATACGAAATATGTAATAAAGCTGCTGTGATCATATGTGGAAAACACAATTTCTAAGGCATACTGATGTTTTGGCTGATAGCATCCTTCTTAAACATTGCTAACAGTACAGCATAATGACCCTGAGTAACCTTGGTATTCAATAAGCAAAAAAAAAAAAAAAAAAAAAAAAACATTTTCCGGAGAGATTCAAGAGATGAACTGATGAACTGCCGGTATAATTTAAATTATGAATGCACCATCTTGGATGATCAAATTATTCACTCGACAGAGAATTTACGTTACATTATTCATTTGTGTGGCAGCTGCCTTGATCCAGACAGGCTTACATTAGATAGATTTGCTCCTCATACAGATTTTGAACATACAGATTGCTGTCATGTCCTTTAGAAGTTACTTACTAAAGAACATGACAGCAATGCTCATCTGTATGAACCTACAACCTTTTGGATATAAATTCAGACCTCCATTGTGTGACACATGTGAAGGGTGCTTACCCAATGTTGTTAGATGCTAAAACATTTTATATATTGGTTGTGTAGATTTAAATTTTAATTCGGAACTACAGAAATGTTTAAATGATTTATGCGCTCAGCAGTTTGTCTCTTCCAGTGTGACTCGCATTTTACGTGTTATCTGTTTATACAGTTGCGCATCTGAAACAATTCTACATAAATTATTTGCTGAAGGGCACAATAGCAGTGCCCAACCAAAGATTAAAACCTGAAACTCTAAGACAGTCCTGATACCACCTAGTGATGACAGAGCTGACGTAATTCACATCAGTGTGGATGAACTCACTGTGCTTCATTGTGTTCCACACTGTCCAATATGCAAACTGAACCACGAGTTCCCTCTTGAGAAACAGGTTTGAATTACTCAGGGTATATATATTAAAAATATATTTTATCTGTGCTTACTGGGTTTTGGCCCAATGTTTATGAATATTTACACCAGCGGGGAACATCCATAAGCATTCTCCGTGTAAAGTTGTTAGGAAGGAAAAAACGTAAAGCCCTTGACCACAGGTGTGCTTATCCAGTAGGCCTCAGTGGCTCACAAGGCTGTGCAGTTGATCGCTGACTCATATGTGGGTGGCCAATAGCTCGCAGGGGACGGAACCCAGCCATAAATAGACGCCCCCCGTGACACTAGGTGGGCTGAATGAGTATTATGAAGGTTTGGGGTATGCAGTGTGAAGTGTGTTTATGCTTCAGGCTTGATATGGTTGACATATTTGTGAGAGATTTTGCACGTGTGTCTGGCTCCTGTGTAGGCTACAGGATGGAATCAATGGTTGCGTTACTGTGAATATTTGGCTTACACACCAAAAGGCACGTTTAAAAATGGATAAAGGCAAAGGAAATAATACTGCTTGGCCTGCACATGAGGAAGAATGTAGGTACCAAATAGTAAATGACAAGAACCAGTTTCGAGGGACATGGGCTCTTTATTTGGCTGGGGGAAAAGGGACTGGATTTGTATAATGGCCTCTGGTTAAAAGACCCAGCTGTGCCACGGTCGGGCAGTGGGAGAGGACATGGCTGCACAGCTGCTCCTCCTTTGTGTTGCAGATGTGAAGGATGGCCTCATGCTCAGAGATCTGTGGATCGGGCCACGCGGAGCAGAGACAGGGCGCGGTCAACGGCGGTCACCAGCGCTACGGCGTCCGCTCCTACCTGCACCACTTCTACGAGGAGTGCACCGCCTCCATCTGGGAGCGCGATGAGGATTTTCAGATTCAGAGATCGCCGAGCAGGTGGAGCTCTGTCTTCTGGAAGGTGGGAGGAGCCAACGGCTGGCTGCAGTGAACTCTGGGAAAGAAAAATCCATGTCACCACGCAAAACGTGTGATCATAGTCTTATACACCAAGAACAATCTTATAATGCAGCCGATTTCAAATGTTTACTTTGTCCCTTAATGCTTTGAAATGTGCATGCAAACCCCAGGTGTAGTTTAGTGAATTTGATCCTCTTTACTCCTAAGGGCTCATAGTAATTTAATTGAGCAGTAGTGTGGTAGTGGTGAGGAGCAGGGCTTCCAACCCAGAAGTTGCAGTTGTACTGCTGCTGCAATAAATTTCAAGCTGTATATATGAAGATTAAGTGAATATCATCATTTTTTACTGTGGCTGCAATTTTAGTGAATGACATAAAGCAATATCCTGTAATGGCATGAAGAAATATCCTATCCATTGACAATCTTTGATCTAATCTAATACTGATGCAGCCTAATCACCACAGTCCTTAGCATACCTAACTATGATTCAAAACTAAATGAAACAATTGATATTAAGGATACAGTGTATCAAGATAAAGAATATGCCAGCAAGTCAAACTGTGTGTAATGACTTGTTTTTTTTTTTTTTTGTATATCTTTAAATCTGTCATCATGTTTCCATCTTGCTTTCTAATCCCCCGTTCAGGTCTCTCTCGCGTTCGGGACTGTGATCCTGATGTCCGGGCTGATCGCGCTGACCGTCGGCTACGCCGTCCCCTCCAAGATCGAGGCCTTCGGGGAGGGCGAGCTGGTGTTCGTGGACAGCCGGGCTGTGCGCTTCAACCAGGGGCTCCACCTCAGCAAGCTGGCGGGCGCCGCCCTCTTCTGCGCGGGCGGCATCCTGATGGCCGCGGGCCTCCTCCTGTCCGCCTTCGCCGCCGACCACTCCAAGGAGGAGACGCGCCTGCAGCACAAGTTCAAGGAGAGGATAGCCGAGCTGCAGTCCGCCATCCTCCCCATCACGAGAGCACCTACTCCGGGCGAGAGTAAGATTCCCGTAACGCTGTCCAAGGTGCAGAATGTCCAGCCCACCTCTTGAGACCTGATGGCTCACTCAGCCGTTAGTCTGTGTGACATTTGCCCTCCCCTCACCTTTAAGGTCAGCTTACGTGATTAGGCAAAATACTGAGATGCAGTGTGGCCCATATTTCAAGGCTAGACCCTCCAATGAATAGTAATGGGATAACATTGGATAGAAAGGGATAAAACAAATTGCCGTCCAATGCTATTCAATTACTATTAATGCTGTTAATTTCTATCACTATAATGCTGTAGGTAGTTTTCAGCGTCAAAGCACAGACCTCCCAGTCACATTGTTATTTTGCTTTTTTTCTGTTTCCAGGACACTTGAAGCAGAGTCAACTTGATCATGTGAAACATGTTGAATAGCTGTAACACTCTTTAAAAGTCTCAATTTCAGTGGATTCTAATTCCCACTATCAATGCCTCTCTGGCTTGTGAGGTCTCAGGTAGTCTCCCTCTGTACTTGGGGTGATATGATGTCTGACAGAAAAATTGCAGACAGTTTGAGCAGCTGCGTTCTCCAAGATAAGCTCAACATTAAAGTTGGAAAAATCACCATGTTTTAAATTTATGGTAGAGTAGGAGAAAGTTTTTATTTTTGTATTTATCTTCGTAATCAATTGAACACGATTGCCAGAGGCACCTGATAAATGGCATATTGATTTTGGAAAACATTATCACACTTGCTGTGCTGCATCCAGGCCAGATCGCACTCCTTTATTCAGTTATTTCCTTGTCACTTTGCCTGCTGGCACACGAGTGATTCGCAAAACAAAATCAATGGACGCAATCCAGAGTGTGATATAGGTCTGAATGTTACAGTGGTCAACAGACATTTCTTTACTGTCCCACCTAATGTAATGGCGCAAGTTAACATGCAGCAACACAGCAACCATCAAATTAGAAACAATTTGTGTTGTTTTATGCATAAACAAAAAATGTATATCCTAGCAAACAGAGTAAACTGTTTCCTGCATTTCTTATGTATAGAATACTGCCATTCTTCCTGTGACTAAATTTTATACCAACACAAAACAGCCCACTTCTACATCTACTTGATATGGAGAATTTCCTCTCATGGGGCACGGGTAACTTTAAGAATACATTTATTTTAGTTCTGGACACTGCTGAAACACAGCATTGTTTGTTTCACTGAGTTCAATTCAAAATACTTAGGCAAAAGTTGAAATAATGACCTGTTACCTTTAACATGTTGTCAGATCCAATATATAAATCTTTTATTCAGTTTTATAATGAAACAGTTTTGTTTTTTGTCTCATTGTGAAAGTAGAAGGTAGATTTGTGCTATTAATGTCTGTTGTTTGAGTACAGATTAGATTTATTATATCACTAAATACTGTGCAAAAAGGGTTACTTATAAATGTGTGTTAATATGTCACATGACTTTACAAACTGATTCATTTAATTGCAGTATATTTTATGCAGTAACAGCTTTACCCAATGGACACGTGGTAAAACAAAAGGCAGGTGCAGCAGAAGACCATTCTTTAAATATACTTTAAAGCCCTCTTACAAATTAATTTCATTGTTACATCCCATATTTGATAGTTCTAAAACATCTGACATGCTTGGGTTTTAGGATCCCACACATAAATGATCTCTTACATTATTGAATGCATATTGTGAAAATGCCACACAACTATCACAATCACAATCATGCACAGACACAGGTCATTCGCAGTTCATTCAATAAAATGTGACCGCATTAGCAAAGATAAAGTTTCGCAAATAAGGCTAGGAACCATTCAGTTTTGTAACTATTTCTGAATGAAACAGAGTCTATTTCTTCCAATGGCATTGTTATTTAGAACTGTAAATTTTAACACATCATGCTGTGTAACCATGTAAGCTGACCCTGTACTTGAACAAACCTACCCATCCCTCATTCCTTGACCAATATCATTCTACTTTTATTTTTAATGTCAGAAGTAGTATTGTCAAAAAATCCCTGATAAAAAAAAATTGGATGATGATAATTGTGTAATATTATTACTGTAATATTATTATCACTATAAAGGTAAATTATGGAAAAAATGACAAATTTGAAATGTCAGGTGATCAAACTATAGAATGATGTTTTAAAATTTTATTAAGTGAAAGTGTTGAGGAAAAGAAAGCAGAAATGAGAGAATCTGCACAGCAATGCTATCAGAGGTATTCTATGCTTATGATATCCTGTAGCATATGCTGGACACAGTATCTCAATAGTGGTACCGAGAGCTTATGGCATCAGCTTAGCAGCATTAGCAGCTTATCAGAAACACCAGCCAATTGAATGCTCCACAGGGATCAAAATATGGGTACAGTCAGATTTTAATATCTGTATTGTTGCAAATGGTACTACAGTAAAATCCCACTGTTGCCCTGACAAGAGGAATTGATCCAGTGAAATTCTTGGAATCCTATAAAGGCTAATAATGAATCTGATTGGACTGTCTCATAGGCTTCTGCAGATTTCAGTCAAGCACAGGGGGATTTAATTGGGACCGAAGGGTGGGTTGGAATTTTTGTTTTAAAAAGGACATTTATGAGTATTTAGCCTTTTGTCTTTGTCCCTCTGCAGAACACAGTAGTGATGAACTTTGAGTCCCAGATTACTGTACCAACCAAAATGTTGTGAAAGGTATGGCCTGAAATGCCTAGGGATAAAATAGGTCATTGTGTGCCCATCCAAACAATGTAAGGAAAATCATTAAATGCCTTGTAATTTAATTTTATAGTACCTTGCACCTTTGAAACACATTCGAGAGGACAGCCATTTTGAATTGTGGGTGATCTGTACAATGAACATAAAATGGTTATTTATGGAAAATCACACATCATTTATTGTGACAAATTCAAATGATAAAAATAATTTAAAAAATGCTGAATCAATATTTTCTTTCAGATATGTAACCTAAGACAGCTTTTTTATTTTTCAATGGAATTAATGATATTAATAACATTAAAAAGAATCTGCACACTCAAGTTATGTGATTTCTTTTCTTGTTCCGTGTCCATATGTTCTTGCCTGGGGATGCACAATTTAATTTCATTTCCATTGAAGCAAATCGATCATTTCACAAAGAATGGTCATGCATACTCATTTATGCATGATGGTAGGACCACCTGACAATGATGCCAAAACAAACCTAAATGTACCTGAATATTGAATGCATATTTGTTCATTGTTGACCAGGCCGACTGTAATGAGTATATTTTTGTAGTTTTAATATTAAAATTCTACTGATGTAATCTAGAATTTTTTTGTCTGACAATTACACACGCCAAAGTGTCAAAACCTTATTCACACCTTTAGTAACTTTGGACCATCCATTTTTAAAGACACAAAAATGAAGTTATGTATGTATGTATATAATATCTGCATGTGTCATAACAGTACCCTTCCTGGACAACTGCTGCGATTTCCTGGTTTGTGTGTCAGTGAGATTCGCCAGGTCCTGGCAGCTCCAAACAGAGCTTGAAAACACATTGGGAACATGACGCGATGACTCAGTGGTGAGAGCCTGGCCTTTGATGAGTCACCCGCCCATACGCAGGTTAAAACACTGCAGAGGGCTGTCGACAATCAATTACCGTGCTTCACTTCTCTGCTCCCTCTGTGTGTGGTCTATCTGCAGCTACCCTGTTTTTCTACTTAGACATCAAGACTCTGACTTCTTGCTCATTAAAGAAGTGAAAGAAAGTCCCGGAATGCTGCCACACTCTTTTTGTTTGCACTCTGGTTTAATGTATCTACAAATCTAAAATGTATCTACTGCAATGGATGATTCTGGTATTTTTTCTCAAGCAAGTCCATTTATAATTGGCTCTTGACTTTCCCTCCACAGCTGTGTGTATGCTGACACTTCCACCTCTCAGAACTCTGTGTTCCTTGGATACATTGGACTCAGATGCTTGCTTAAGCGTGGGTCTCTTCAGCACTCTTGTCCCTGTTTAGTTTATGGATTATAATGTCATCTGAACTGAAAAAGACGCGCCCCCACGCACACACACACACACACACACACACACACTTGTGACGAGATTTTATATCATGCTGTATATCTGTTGAATGACACCACTAATTCTGCATTGTATGGCAGACACACACCCACACGCACACACAGGCAAATGCTTGTGACAGTGAGTGAGTTTGGTGACATACTGCGGTATGCTTACTGAATAAAATGAATGGTTCTGCATAGTACAGTGGGCTGATTAAGTACATCCAAGCTGGTG
Source organism: Megalops atlanticus (assembly GCA_019176425.1). NCBI lineage: Eukaryota > Metazoa > Chordata > Actinopteri > Elopiformes > Megalopidae > Megalops > Megalops atlanticus. The sequence goes on from CM032895.1 coordinate 15,566,059, forward strand.
AGAGGCTGCTTTGATAAGGACTTAATTATGGCTGGAGCGAGAACATATCAGTCTGCCCCTGATAAGACAAACTGAAGTAAAGTAAATCTTTATATAGTTATATTTCAGTTAATGAATAGCTTATGTCATTTTGATGGATGGTGGAGGACTGTTTAAAAATACACACCCATATACACTGATGATGAGTAAAATTTCTCTTGTAGTCTCAAAGATGAAGTATTCAGCATCAAATTTGTTTTGAAAGGGGGGTGGCACAGTTTATGTTTTGTGGGCCAGCACAATTCATCGACATTTGGGCATTTAGTTTCTGAAGAGAGTGAAACAAGCAGAGGGTAATTGAAAATGGGCCAGACACGGAACTGTATAATAAGACCTGCACAGTCCGTTGGCACTGATGCCAAAAACCAGCGCTCGGCATGACTCAATTTGCTCTCGCGGGAAAGTGTCAAAAAAATCTCACAAGTGTTTCTCACCCACTGCTCGTTAACACTGTTTCGCGTTACCACTGCAAACGCTTTCGTACATCCGCAACGCGGCAATGTGGCAATGTGGCGTGTTATGCCTGACTGAGAGATGATGTTGGAGAGAAGTCTCAAGGCTGGCACGCAGATAAAATAACGACTTTCCAACATTCCAACAGCATGCTGTTGAAAGATTGTGCTTGAGAATGTCCCGTTTATGTGGTTTTAATGCATGAGAAGCACTATATTTTATACAGTTTACTCCACCTTAAAGATACCCTGATCTAGGAATAAACTGTGTATAGTGATAATAAAGACTGGCACAGAATCGTTCCTGTGGTATGTTTGTATAAAGACTCTGCCTATAAGAATAAAGCAATCCTCAAATAAGAATCAGATTTGGCTTACTTACAACAGGTTATATGATACTTGGCATAAAGCAAAACAGCATACCTAATTAGAGTGCAGTGCATCTCTTATCCCAGGATCATCACCATAGTCCCTAGCATATAAAATATTTTGACAAAAAGAGCTGAATAGTTTAGCCTGGATGCCAGTCAACATGGCAGTATTAAGAAAGAGTTTCTACACATGAGAAAGAATGCCTTCCTTCTTGAGTCTAAAGATGGTCTTTGACTCTCAGACTCTCAGTGCAGAAAAGGTATCACAGTGGCATAATATTACAGCAGCATTGTCGAGCATTTACCCCCAGTCACCCCAAGTCAGTGGAGGGTATTTCAACCATATCAGCATCGCTGTATCAGAGTGTAAATCAACAGTTTGAAGGATAAGCTCAAGCATAATACTTATAATGTTCTACACTCAGAGATGCCCATTCTTCACAGAGGAATGGTCAGTCTGCATGCTGTGGCCCTTGTCTTTATCCATTCAGACAGTAGGATTGTTACTGCAAAATTTCTTGTTCGAGAGTGCAACCTTAGTCTCTCACCCCACCCCCCACCGAAATATGGAGTGTGTACAACCACTTCTACACAACTATGCTAGTATTCCCTTCCCTTCTGGTTTCTAAACATGCAAATATAATGTGCCTGATGCCTGCTTCTTCTTCGCATTAAAGTTGTAAATGTTGTGAAACCTTTACAGCTGCATCAGGAAGCTGCAACAGGAAGCAAATATTTAAAAGTAATAATATTGTTTGAAAGTTTCAGGCTTTTAGTTGTACCTTATGGTACTGGAATTGGGGAAAAGGGGAAGGTTTCCAGGCTGGTACATACGGGCCGTATGTGTTGCAACTCTCTGGGTGACTGACAGACTGCCAGCCCGCCCGCTGTGGTTCCACTCTCCAATTGTGGAGGCTTCTAATCGCCTTTGTTCCAAAACCATGCTGAGCAAATCTCCCTCCACCCTTAGTGGCAAATATACAGCAGCAGTTTCCGGGATTCAGAGAAACAGCAGGCCTGCGAACCCAGCTCATCCATCATAATGCGGCTTCAGAGATGCTCCACTAAATAGATGTCGAAATAATCCCAGCTTCAGCTACACAGTCTTGGTGTCAAACCCCATGTCAACGGCCATGAGAAATGCCAGCCTACAGTGACAGGGCAACAGGATTACACTGATGCCTATACATAGGCATCTCTGTGATGCGCACACAGTCCAGCTGCACAGAGCTGTTTCATTCAAAACATTTGAATTCTGTAGAATGATGAAGTGCAAGGTGTTTCAGAACTGAAGTTCTTCTCCACTGTAATCTGGCACCCAGCATAGATCCAGCTTTTCTACTTGATGCTCCATGGATTCATTTCATCATTGTTTTGAGCTGTCTACTGACTTGCTGTACATAACACTCTGACTCAATGAATCCTTGCCCTTTCAAATTCAAAGGTTATGAGCATCATCACCATCTGGAGACAGAAAAAAAATCTCAATCTGTTTTAAATTGTCACCTAATCATTAATGTTGTTTTAATACATCTAAATAGAAGACACCCAAAGAAATGACACATAAAATACACTCAATGCGTTATATGCAATTTATATTTCACTGAGTGGCACATATAATAGACTTGATACATTATATTCAATGTATGTTTCACTGAGTTTCACCCACCTGTGGTTTGTACCATCTTTCCACTGATCAGTCTGCATGATACAGAGTGGGATGGTGCAATTGCAGCTAGTTCTTTGTGCTGGGGGCTATCTGTGACCCTTGTGCATCCATCAAAAAACACATTGGTTTCTTTTGTGAAGCCAAACAGTTCAAACCATTCTTCCTATTTGATAGTGACTATGTCAGACTTCTGAGTCAATCTTTGGACAAAAGCTGTGTGATATGTGAAAGTCTTTGCAAAGTTTATGGTGACATTTCAGTTAATGAATACTTTTCCTTATGGCTTAAAGTTGGTTTTAAGTTGTCTGGCCGCTTTTGGTCAAAAGTGTGGTTCAGCACAATTCATTGGTAAAGAGGAAATACTGGACTAAATGTAACAGAAGCTGTTATAACACCCATGTTATTTCTGAAGATTTAAGTTACTTTTTACAATTTATTTTAAAATCTCATATTTAAACATTTATGTAATGTTTTCATAAGCTTTTGAGCTTTCACATTTGAACGACAATTTAAAATGTATACATTATGTACATCAATCAAAGAAATAACTCTTCAAAGCTATTCCCTTTGCTCCCTTTCTCCAAAAGTTCCCTTAACCCCCACAACTTTATGCCAAGGCTGTTAATGCAGTTCTCCTGCAACGCTGATGTTTGGCAGCTGAGGTGGAATGTCATGGCACTAACAGGCTCCCTTGATCTTTCTTTTACCATGGAAATCAGTTGCATATATTAAATGTAATCAAGCACAAGCGCAAGCTGGAAACTATAAACATTTTTAATGTAATTTAGAACTGGGCCTGTCTAATAAAAATGCTAAATCAAGGTACAAAATGACAAATCTCTTGCCTTCATTAAATCCGACGGATTACTTTTGGCAGTGAGAATGACTGGCTGTTTTATGTTTGTTTCTCTGAAATACAATTTCCAGAGATAGTGCCATCTGTAGCATATCCTAATGGCCAATTTATTAAATAATTATCTCTTCACTAACAAATTCAATGTATTTTTGCGTCTGCTGCCATGGAAATTGCAGACTCCCTATCTGCCCATGACATGAAACAGTTCAAACTATAGCTTTTGCTTTAGCATCAAATACTCTCATTTTCAGTCTGATATCTCAAAAAAATATATACATTTCACAAATATTCTAGCTGCATTTAATGGTCTGAACACTGAAAAAAACTATTTAAATCACCATGTTATCTTACAATGATAGTTCACTGGCATTCACATAAAACATGCAATATATTATGTTCATAACACTGTTCTGAAATCAACCAAAAATACACCTTTTTTCATTTTTATGTAAATGTACAATGTATTTATTGTGGTGAATTCACACATATTCAATGTAGTTTGGCCATTCTTAAAATGTGGAATAGAAAAATTCTCCTTCATCCTTGCAGTCATTTTTGAGTTATTTGAAAATATTAATCCGAATGCAAAACGATAACATGTTGGCATAAAACACCACCAGTCAAAGCCAAGCCAAAAAGCAATATTCTAAAATGGAAATGAATCCGGGATATCTTTTGAAGCTAAACATGTGCTCGCTGCCACCCAAATTACTTTTGCTGCAACATCACTTGATAACATGAACACAAACACATCAAATTTGGTTTAGTGACAGGAAAACATCTTAACTGCAACTATAATATTATTTAGGTATTCAGACATTAACTCTTACTGTAGCGTTGGTTCATCGGCCTCATTTTATTGACAGGTGGCCAGGCACTGTTGACAGGAATGTTACCATGTATGAATTTCCCAGGGCCTAAGTCTGGATGCAAGGCCTCACAGACAGGTGAATGAAATATTCCTTCTCTGTAATGAGAGCTGTGCAAGCATAGATTCTCTATCAGCACAAAGTCACACTGCATTAGGTCTCCCCTTCCTCTTGCTTTACAGTGATGCAGTTGGGTGTTACTAATGCCAATATCATGAATTTAAAGTAGATTCTGAACCTTCATTATGAAGCAGCTGATACTGGTTCAGGATATAAATTCTTGGTATGTAATATCAGACTGTTTCAAAGCGGCCTGTGGTCGAACTGGCATTGTAACCAAGGGTGCATGTTCAAATCCTGGGTGAAAGGCACTACTGTTGTACCCTTGTGCAAGGTACTGAGTCAGATTTGCTTCAGTAAATACCCAGTCCTATATAAAGGATACTGTGAAAATTGGCCTGGAGAGGGACATCTACAGCTATTAATCAATAAAGCAGAATAATTTTAGTAGTTGACCCAAAAGGCACTTAGAAATAGTCAATACTGGCATCTAATTATAAAGCAAGCAGAAAGTAACTTGCTTCATTCTGCTCACCTAAAATGAACCGGATAACAGTGTATGTTTGTGTTGTGTCTGTGAAGCACAGGGGCAAAGTGTGCTGAGCACATTCTCCTCCAGGATACAGCACACTGATCATGGGGATTCAGGATATAATCATATATCGAGTCCCTTGACACACCTCCCATATCTCAAGTCTTCCATTGTGAACACGCTGTTCCTCCAAATTGATTCAGATAGAAAGAGCTGTATCTTCTTACTGAGTCAGCTCATCTACCTACATCACTCTGTACCTATATAGCTTAAACAGAATGTCACAGGGGTAGTTGTTAGTTGTAAGGCTATAGTTGAAGCAATGCTGGTCACTTCTAAACAATACACCATATTATATGCATTGTCATAAATTTCTCAGAATTATACAGGCTTCTGCAATGTCCCTCTGCTACCAAACCTCTTTTTCAACCATGTGGTATGTAATTTGACATGGACATTTCAAATTCACAAAAATAAAGCAATCTTACACTATAGACAAAAGACAAGTGCTCGTTCCCTAATACAGAAATTCATCAAAAACCTACCCTAATTTAGGTTGCTTGACCAGCTAGATGGAAGAATTCATGTTCCTCTGTGACTGGATAATTGGTGTTACATGGCGCTCTTAAATTTGCAAGGGATGTATGCATGCCTTTTAACTACATTTACTTTGTTAAATATTTTGGTTCAAGTGATACATGGCTATGCTGTATGAAGAATACCAAAGAACTGCCAGAAACATGTCTTCCCTTAGCAGCAGTAATAAAAATGTAGGTAATTGCCCCAGTCCCCAGTGTTTTGATTTGATACCAATTCTGGGCTTCCTCTGTGCACCATGCCAAATATATGTGAGAACTAAAAGCACTAGAGTGTCATTGATATTTATGTAACTCCAGTCTACACAGATGATGCCCGAACCACGGGGCTATTTTCAAAATGCACAAAATGAGACAACAGGACACCCCTGATTGCAGCTCCTCTAATTCCTCTCTGCTTCAGCCCCACAAATTGACTCTTTTTACTGTGCAGCAGGTATTTGAGTGAAGGACGGGGAGGAAATGCAGTGAAGTGATGCGGCTCCACCTGGGGCCTGGCACTCTGACTCCATTAGCAGCCTGTTGGGATACTGCTTGGAGGACGAGGGAGAGAGCATGAGCAGCCCTCATCAGAGGAGGGGGTTGGTGCTCGATGCGATTCCCTGGGTGCTCAGGATCTTTGCTGTGACAGACACCCTTTCTGATCTCACTGGGTTCCAACACCGTAGTTTACTTCGTTTTTCTCTGAAAGCGTCAACGCAGAGGCCCCAGCTACAATCTACACACGGGCCGACAGACAAGAGCTTCCTTTGCACATATCACCATGAGGCACGCGTGCTCCTCGTCAGATTACCGCTCCCTCTAATCCAATAAGCCACCTTCAGAGGGTCGCAAAACATCGTGCTTTTAAAACATGGAACCGACAGAAAGCTGGATGACTGACTGTGCGCCACTGCGTTGACTTGATGCTGTTTTTTTTTAATACTACATCAAATAGCTTCTTTTGATTTCTCCTCAGGAGTAGGCCGCACCGCGTGGGATGCAACCAGGAGAGCGGCATGTTTACGCTCTTTTTTTTTTTTTTTTTTTTAAACACGACCAGGGAACATCGTGGAGACACTTTGGTTAGCTAATTCCCGAAGGAAACATCCGACTTTACGAGATGAAAAGGTAAACTTTAATCTCGCCCCTCGCTTGTAAAACCGGTCCATTCGGCTCGCTGATGGCACGATTAACAGATGGAACATTGATCACTGGTTTTTCGGTTCTGTTTATCCGTTAATGCGTGACGGCTTGACAGTTTCATGAGCGTGCCCGTCCGTGTGGGGCTCGCATGTTCGAACCTGTATGGCAACAGTTTTTTTTCCAGCTCAATTAAGATTCGTGGCCTCGTGAAAAAAAAATACATTTGGTTTGCTGAATATGCACAGCTGTAGCTGTTATTGTTCCAGTGTATCTTTTTTCTTGATTGCTTTTTTACAAGGGACAGCCAATTGACTCTCCATTTCTCAAAGGAGAACTCTGGTCAGATTTTAAAATGTAATAATTTGTGATATGCATCGAACACTTACACGCATGACTGAATATTCTTGACCATGCCCTGTCAGCACAAAGCCCCATCAGGCCATACTACCAGCAAAAGAATTTCATTAGAGTGAATGGAGTCACACAAATAGCTATCTAACAACAAGAGTCTTGGAGAGGGACAGTGAGAGGGGAACAAGGCTTTCAGCAACTCATCCTTGAAGAATCTTGTCTCAAGTACTTTTTAGATCTAAGCAAAGAAATCATCACCCTGTACAAAACACCTGCTGGGGAAGTTGCAAGGAGTTTTTATGCATGACTCCCGGTGTCTTTAAGTAATCAGATAGTTATGTGTGAGAAAAGAGCTTTCTAGCCTGTACAAAGGGACATAGATGCCCTGGCTCCAAAACTCCTCTTCCATACAGTCCCACAGTAATGTCCCATCCACCTTTCACCCTCCACTCCAACCAAAGCTAGTCGTCAACAAGAGCCCCTGATTTGCCTAAGACCACCTCTCAATGTTGATCAGAAAGCAGACCGAGCCAGACATCACACCACACAAACAGATCATCTATCCCTTGCCAATAAGCCATCCCAGTCCGGTGCCCATCTGTGGTTCAGTCTGTGGTCCCTCCTAGTGGATGTGGTGCCTGGAGGCCCACAACATCAGCTCAGCTGTGGAGGCTTTGTCAGGCAACGACGGGCTTAAACAGTGTGGTTCTGCACACAGACCCAAGGGAGAAAATCAACCTCCAGGGTGATAGAACATTGTGTGTGAAACAAACACTATGTTGAAAATGTGTAAAGAATTTTTACAAACTGACAACAGCTTAGAACAATAGTAAATCAAATTATTTTACTTAGAGTGCATGTCTCCCAGGCTAGGTTTTTTGCTGTAGTCAGCTCTCTGCCCATACTGGTTTCAAACTGCACAGAGGACTGTACTGTCAGTGGAACATTCCAGGCCTTTCTGCTATTCCAGACTGGTCATTGCCATCTCTATCGTCTCTTATAGGCTCTTTATGAGCACTTTCCGGTTGCTGAGATTGTACCCTACAGCCTTTTTTGGGGAAGCTTCACGATCAATCTCCAGCACCGGGAGACTCGGCAGCACCATCAAGCGGAACCAGCAGGAGGCAGGAAACAGAGGGGCCATAAAGGTAGCATCTGAGGCGGTCATGACCCTTCCCCATCACCTCCCTTTTTCACCTGTTTATTGTCCCAGTTGCTGCTTTTTTTCTGCCTTCAGTTTCTCCTTCTCTTTGATAGCACTGGGGCTGTCTGCTCTCCTCGAGTGAGCAGATTTTTTTTTACAGCTTTTTTTTTTATTTTTCACACTACTGGTGGAATTTAGAGAATGCTAAAGAGCCCTTTAAATGTTTTACACAAAATCAGTTTGTTTAGAGGGATGAATGTTTGTATGAATGCATGTAAGGGTAGACTTATGTAACATATAGACACTTAAACAAGTATGTTGATTGCAGTTTTATGTACATCAACTCCCGGGCACATGTGAAACACTCCTGACAAGCATATGGGTGCACAGGTCCCATAGTTACATGGAGGTCTAATACATAGACTGACATTTTGCAGTTTTATATGAGACCTTTTGTATAAGTGTGTGATCAGTTTGTGTGCATTTTGTGTATATGCAGAATACCAATGGACATGACTGTATACAGAGACAAATGCAGATTTTGTAATGGAAGCATTTTTGTGAATTTTAGATGTAAAGCCTTTTAACCTAATAACTTCTGTTCACTCCAGTGCAACACTCTGGCCAGATAGTGAGGAGAGGCTCTGGGCCCACAGAACTTGGTTGCAGTTTTGTCAGGTTATGTCAGTACTGCACACATGCAGTCTGATAAATCATACCTTTTTTCAGTTATCCTTAACCATCAAAAGACAGCATTAATAACCATTGATTTTTTTTACTTATCAAATGTCATTTGTGGTCCACTAACACCATCACATATATTGATTGCATTATCATGGTCTCACTGTTTATAATAAAAGTGGATGATTATCATATTGGATGCTTAACTTGTATCCAAATATCCTCCACCTTGAAGACGATGTGGTTTGTTAGAGACTATACTATAATGACCAATCACCCAGTCAGAAAAGACAGGTTTGAAAATTTATCCTATATAAAAAGTACACCATTAGGCTATATTTCCTACTCCTATTGCAACACACAACAGGCAGAGCTCCACATAACCAAATTAACTTATTAAGCATACCAGAGAACACAAATGGATAGAAACAGCACAATTATTAAACTCGGTGACAGTATTGATTCAACACATCCCTGGGAAATGGAACATTATGACAGTGTTCATGGGACTGCTCTCACCTTCCTGCCTTCTGTACACCTCCAGGGCCTCGGAACAATCACATTACATTTGCATAATGTCTCCATCTGAACCTTAGCTGTTTGGGGGATTATTCAAGGTTCCTTCCCCTCTAATTTCTGTACAATTTTATGAAACATTTGAATAATTTGTTGCTTAAGGAACGCAACATTGGGGCCCGCTCACCTACAGCGGATCAGAAATGACTTCCGAAGGATGCATATTTAATGCAACCTTTGTATCATAACAATGCTGATGCAAATGGAATTTGAATGTGTGCCCTTTCCTTTTACTGGTGCATTAAAAACAATATTAACAACCTAAAAGCAATTCGGCGCTGCCTTCATATGCAAGGACACAGTAAATAGCAGATTCGTTTCTTGTCCTTGGAATTAATGAAATGACCCATGCTGTTTATTCCTAGCCACCTCGGTCTCTTAAAAAGGGAAACATCTGTTTTGGCAGCATTTATGAAAATTGACTGAATTGTAAAGGGAGCATTTCAGCAGAGGATTCAATGATACATGTTATTAGGGCGTGCTTACATCAAATTCCCCCTGGCAGAACAAATGAAGCAGAACTAAAACATAGTGGCATTGAAATTTCCATAATGTTCTTGGCTCATAGTATTGAAGATACTTTGAAGCATTGTGCATCACAGGCCATTTCATACACTCAAGCGCAGTGATTAATTGTGAAAAATGTTTGAATGGCTGGTGCAGTGTATACTCCCTTGAAGGATGTTCTTATGCTTATTCTGACAGACATTAAGTGTGCTTTGGGGATAGAGAGAAAATCCAGTACAAACAGCTAGAAGAGTCACTTGTCTCGTTGGTTTTAGGGACCAGATTTTTTTTTTTTTTTTGATCTGAAGTGTTGATTTTGAAGTGAAATTGGTGTAGCTCCATCTGTATCAACAGCAACAACAAATAACAACCCTGTACATTAATGGCAGTACTTTAATTATGCTGTAGCTTAATTAGGGATTAGAAACGGTCAGGTGAGCCAACACATTGTGGCTGTAGCTTTTGGATAGGCTGTGCTTGAACAAGCACAGTATAGCTTTTATATGTCTGATTCAGGTTTGGGTAAAATCTTGACAATATACATATGTTAAAAAACAATGAGCATGCACTTATTGGGGTTTTTATTTCCTTAGAATTGCCCCAGTATTGAATATATTACTGCAGCTTTGAATTAGAGTATCTCAAAATGCAAGACATTCATTTTATTGAAGTCATTACGAAATGGAATCCATATTGTTATTTATCATATTGAAACTCATTTACAAGAAACATCCATCTTACTTTTAGTGAATTTCATTTCAATCTCCTTGTAAATATCGCCCCCTACTGATTAGTCTTAGGATGCGCACTGTGTCAACAAACAATGCACTCGCCCATATTTTTTGTGGTTTTGCTTTTTATTCTTTTATTCTGAACTATATATGATGATAACTTCTTAAAAGTATTATTTATGACTTTTTAAAACATATAGTTTGTAATCAGTCCAATGGACAGTTAATAGATCCACATTATTCCATGCATCTGAGAACACATGCTTGTATACCATATATTGCATGGAGATTACTTAAATTATAATTATCCGTTACCATGATCAGATCTCTGCATCATTCCCCACACCCTCTTTTCTTGTCTTTAAGACACTCCATAGGAGGGGCCAGACTGACAAAAAGTGAAAGGACTACATCTATTCTCATTGGTCCCACTCCATCATTTCCATCAGCAGTTGAACCCTTGCAGTTTTCATATTCAGTTTTAGTGCCCCTGGACAGAGACAGGGTCAGGTCAATAGACAGCTATTATGCTTACTGTTTAACCTTTTCATTGATGGTAAATTTACAATAACAGGTAACTCATGATACTAACGGTATTATGCGTATTAAGTATCAACTTTCATTGACGATAACAAACCATTTTAATTTGCTGCATTAGTGAATTTTCCCTTTATGTATTGTATATTTTACTTGATTCCTTTTCATGCCCCTTTGAAACATCCCTTCATAAGTCTTAAGCAACATGTGAATACAGTAAAATTACAGAATTAATATACAGAAATAAAAATACAGAATTAATGCAGAATGAACCATGGCCTTGGGAATTAAATTAAAAACAAAAACAAAATTTATTTTGTACTTTTTATGTTCAATTCAAAGCAAATTAACTGAATAGAACAGATATGGAGTAGCTGTGGTGAGGGAGGCTAGACATAGGGTTTTTTTCCAAGCTGTTATTCAAGCCTCTGTCTGTTATGTTCTCAGACAGATGCTGCTAACTTTATTGCATCTTGTCAAAAGGAACTTCATTTCAATAAAACATTCATCTAGTGCAACATTGTCAAGACTAATTCTGTTCTCCTCAGTTCCCTGTTATATACCTTACATGGGGCTTCAGCCAAAGTTCTGGTCTCTTTCACACACAATGTTCTCTCACCCTGTTTAAAGTACCACAGTCCAATATTGTTTTGAAACTTGGGCTATGCTTTAGGGAGTACTTTACTAATTCAGTGTAATTATTGGAATTCTACTTCTCACTTTCTTCATGGATGCCCTGTTATTTACTGTAACAACCTTGTGTTGGCAGAGTGCCCTGCTTTAAAATCTATCTTTGTCTGCCATACATTGTAAGAAAACACTGTCCAACTAATTACTTACAGATTTATAACAGACCTGGTAACATGTATTAACATATACAGTACAGTATGTACATAATTACTGGAGCCTATATACATACATAAAGGCATTGTGACTTCACAGGGAGATTACATTCACCCAGGTTCAGCGGTATGTTAGTGTAGCTTTTGTTTCCTTAGTATTTACACTACCTTCAGGTGTACCATGGCTAAAGAATGGAACTGATCTCTCCCAGTTCACTTGTGATATACTAGTTAGCATACACAGTGTGGCGTGTGGTTCAGGAACAGGCCTTGTAACCAAAAAGCTTCAGATTCCAAGTGATACCACTGATGCAGCTCCCTTAAGCAAATCAATTAGTTCAGTAAATATGTTTCTGCATGAACAAAAACTCTAGGTCACCCTGGAGATAAGCATCTGCAAAAAGAATTAATAGTGCTGAATAGTAATGTATAGTAATGTATATAGATCTTGGATATGGATATGACTATGGCTTTTTAGTAAATGTAACTACAGATAAACCTAGTGGAAAAAAGGAAAGCAAAGTGAACTTTCTCTAAAAGCTTATGTAAACAGTAGAGGTCTGAATGGATACCTGAACATAACCCGCATATTTGAGGGAACTTAGTACAATACACACACACACACACACACACACATACACATATGCAACAGAACCTGAACTACAGTTAAATACAGTTAAATAGTTAAATACAGTTAAATAGTGATGTAATGTAAATCTATACCTCAGTTTCTCCTAGACTGCCAGATGAATGACCATGCAATATAAGCTGCCCTTCATTACATCATGGTTATTAAATCAACATTAGACATACAGACCCCGGGACAGTAGGAACCTACAGCAGGAATACTGGGAGGGACGGAGGAACACTGCACTGCAAAGAAGATGCAGTCATTCCAGTAAACTAACTTATCTGCTTAATTACAGTGTGACTCACCAATTAACTGTTAACCACCAAGAAGTGTATTAGCAGCACTTGGATGTTGGTATCTTCAGTGTCTGATTGCTCCACGTGGGTAATAACAGGCAGCTGTCACTTACAATGCTGATTGATTGTAGTCATTCATATTGCAGTATTCATATAGCAGTGCTGTAGCCCTCTTCATAACTTGTCATAATATATCTGTATTAGAACTGGAAATGCATAACTTGTATGTTCAGACACTGACAGTAATGGACATAGGCGAAGCATAACACTGATTATTTGTATGTATCAGTATTGACAGAAGGATGACAAACAGCTGTCTTTTTGACTCTCATATGTTGATAACTGACAGCTCCTTGGAAAGAGTTTAAAATAACTTTTACACTTGCACATTCTGATGAAGGCTGTCCAAAATGTTGAATTTTTTGTTTCAGGAAAAATTTAATTTATACTGGCAGACATCTGCCAATTTAAAATTTCTCTGTAACACACTTGAATTAACTCAGAGGAGCAAATTATCATGTTTTGTACATATTGTAAGTCAAAGCTGTCAATTTTTTTTCCTGAATTACTTTTGTACCCACAGTTTTTTCCTTCTGAAACACCTAACCTAGTTTGGCATCTTAATGCCACAAGGTGGCACTCTAATGTTTACAGGGGAAGACTAGAAATCTAAGACTGAACAGAAATGGACTGTTAATTACACACCATCTACAGCAAGTTCATGAACAACACTTGGTGGCAAAATCAGATCACGACTGTTAAGCCACGACACATTACAACTGAGCATAATCCACTTGCCCGGTTAACATTACCATGGAGACAAACCTTGGGATGTTACACTAGAGATGTTTGCAGGGTTCATTTAAAACAGAAAATTCAAACAGTCCAGGATATTGCTTAAATAGGTCTAGAACAAAAATTGTGCATCTGTACAAAATCCTGGAATTTGACTATCATATACACACCCCTCATTCAATCAACTTTGACATTTAAATAAAGGCAGTCAGTGTTAAGTCTCCTCTCTTCACAGTTTGGTTAACTCTTCTGACTAATAATGAAGTCAAATATGTTGGTGTTGAAAACAGTCACAGCTACATATATTGTGTCCACATTGGAAAAACATGGCAGTTGCATACATTTGTAAATCAAGTTAAGTGTGTGGGCTACTACAGTGCTTGAAGGTCTGATATTAGAGACAGACTACTAGCACTAGAAACAGCAGAAAATAGCTGTTAATATTTATGATGGCTGCTTTCAGCACAAAGGCAACAGACATGCCGCTGAATGTGGTTTAATCTCATGTTCTTTGGTTTTAATGTGTGCTTCCTGTGCACACTTCCTAATGCTTCCAAAGTCAGGAACAATGGCTCAGTTCAGGTAAATTTAAGTGACCCAAAATCTCTGATAATTATTGACTTTAGGATCCATTTAATAAGCTAACTGTAATGATGCTAACCGCGCCACCCACATACACAGCATGAGAACCAAGAAAAAAAAAAAAAAAAACTAGTAATTTCCTTTTAAAAGGCAAAGATAGGTCAGGAAACTAACCAAGCAATGACCTTATCTCTCTTTCTCTCACACTCACACACACACACAAAATCTATCTACTGCTGGTAACTCCACACCTGTATTTAAGCATGGTTGATTGTATACTGGTTGATTGGTTTGATTCTTTAGCCAATGGCTGGCTTCATTCATGCACACATTCCTCACATGCACATACAGTGCTCCTCATGGACCAGAAGGTGGCGTAGGAACACAGCACATGAATGTATTCAATACATCGCTACAAAACTTTCAGTATAAACATGTGGAAATGGTTGTATATTTCTTCTTTCTTCAATCATCTGGCTTTGAATAAGCTGAAAATCACAAACACTCTTTTGTGTCTCACACCATACAAATGAGCTCTCTCACAGTTCCAGGTGGATCAAAGACCCATTTCGAGATCGAGGTGTCAAGGGATGTGTAGACAGCAAGACGCCGATTGGATGCTCATCTTTAACCAGACAGCTGATGCTTTCTGACTTCTACCCCTTGCTTTTGGGCTTCAGTTGGGTAAGGTGTGCCTTATGAAGCTCAAAACCTCATGGTGATTTTTTGCAAGTGTTCATTGCATCAGAAGACCAAGCAACACCAAACTGTAACACATCAGCCGGCGGACCAACAGCCTATAATGGAACACAAGCATGTGTTAAATAGTTCTGTGGTAGACGTAAGGCTATTGAGCTGTTTGGTAGACACTGTGGGTTCCGCTGGTTAGATATCATCAGCGGCCTGAGTGAATGACAGAGTATAGCCTTAAAGATCTCATGGCCCCACATGACGGTGGGGTGCTTCCCGAGGCAATTTGCCGCTTCCCGGCGACCTTCGCGGCCGTAAAGATTTTCTGTCCTGCTGCTGCTGTGAACTCGTCACGGAACGGCCACTTCATCACTGCACAGTGTCACCTCCTCGGTGTCCTGAAGAGGGGTAGGAGGCTTGGCCCACCCAGACCCCACAGACACAGCAATCGACACAGTCTTTCACAGTAAATCAATGGTAACATAGCAATCTTGTTGAATTAGATATATGCTCCTTTCAAACACTACAAAGCTGCTAATCCTTTTTTTCCTTCTGTATTATACACCTGGTGAGCCAGCTGAACATGTGTGGGAGGGTTCCTGAAAATCTCCCTTGAATTAACTAGTGAGTGGGACGCTTGCCAGATGCCTTATCGACACCAAATACGCATGTGCTTTTAACACTAAAAGCCATTTATCTACACCCACATACAGCATTGCCAGTCAACGTAAACAGGTTGGCAGTGTGGCATGGCTGTTTAGGAAAAGACCTTGCAACCATAACGTTGCACGTTCATAGGGCAGTGCTGTTGTCCCATCAGGCACAGTCCTCATATGATTGATGAACAACAGTATGAATTCAAAATATGCAATGTGCAAGTTATGTAAGCCACCCTTGAGAAGCTCATGTACTAAAAGAATAAATATGTAAAATAAATACTAATGCTAATATTACTACTTTTATTATTATTATTATTTTATTCTAAAAGAAGAAGAAAACCTTAATTATTCAGATTCTGGGGTATAATCTTCATTTCTTCAGAATCATAATCTGATGAGATTCAGATCAGAATATTAACATTGTGCTACTTCTCCAATCATTGAATTATCTGTTTGCACAATCCTGTAGCACATACAGGAAGATCCAGCACTCGTGATGGGGAAAAAAACACACCAGATGAATACATGTTTGCTTCCTTTATTATGAGTTTCACAATAACAAGTTAAATCATAGCAGTCCTCTTCAGACAATTCAAGGTAGCTTCAGCAATGACTCTTAAGAGTTCATCAAAAAACTATAATTTGATATCACCATACCTAGAAAACAATAGAAAATGCTCATGTCTCGTTTCATTCCTGGTACCTCAAACCCTAAACAAACAATACGTTTAGAGGGGTGCGAGGGATCACTTTAAAACATGAGAAATACGTATTTTTTTCCTCTTTTTTTAGGTAAGAAAAACATATCAAATCATATTTTTTGTTGAAGAGCCCATTTCATTACATCAAAAAATATAATTCTGGGGGAAAAAAAGAAGAATAACAGCAAATTGTGTGACGTGGTCCTCAGCGTGAACCATCGGAAAGACAAAGATCACTCCCAAGGAACTGGAGTAAACAGGAAGTCTTTCGTCTTCAGTTCGGTCTACTGTAGGACATGTCAGGAAGCAGGCAACAGTAGAATAAATAAGATGCTTTCCTTTTTTTATAAACCTTTTTAAAAACAGCAAGAACGAGAGCTCCTTCTCATGAGGTATATGAACGGAAGAGGGATGCCACAGATGAAAGCATTCGGCTGACGGTTCGAACGCCTGTTGTTGTGTTTTAGCGGACCCACCTCACAATTCAAACCCCCCCCCCCTTTCCCGTGAAGAGAAATACACTCAATACACGGGGCAAACTCGATTATTTTTGGACCTCATATTTGCGGAACGAGAATCAACGCCACCCACGATCATTCACATCCACACAGATGTGAAAGCAGAAAACAGCTTTTATTTTGTGGCCCCCACCCATAAATATTTTTAAAAAATGAGGGAAGAAGAAAAAAAAAAAAAAATCAGCCAGCAGATTTGTAAACACATACATCCTTAAAGCGTCCCTCCCCATCACTCTTGATACCCTATCAAATATGACTTGATAATTGTCTGAATTCAATTTGCAAATCAACCAGGAAGACTAAGCAGTAATACTGATCATGATAAACAAGGAGTCTCTTGCAGCTGACCATTTTCAAATGAATCACTTCACACACTGCGCATCTTTGTGCTGGTTTTGCTTCACTTGTATTACTTCTAAGAGTTAACCCCCAATGGAGGATTTCTGAAGAGGAGTATGTCTTGTGTTTGTCATTGTGTGGTGCAGCTATAAGCAAAGCACGACACGAACGTTCAAGTCCGAAAAAATGTTCCTTAAGCCATGTGCTTGGACCCAATGAGCTAGACCACGACTCCAAGTATATTTTAAAACTGCTTTCCTCCTGTGATAACTCGCGTTAATAAAATCCTGAGACAAAGCATTAAATAAAAAAAAAATAGAAAATTAAATGTATACCGGATAAAAGACTACCAAGATTGTTACAATAAAAAAAGAAAAAAAAAAAAAAACAGGAGAAACAGCCCATCCCCTTTCAAAAACGCTTGAGATTCAGACAGTTCACATATTCAATGAATGCAGTACACAATTCATTTTTGGATTTATCTAGAGTAATCCTAGACCTTCACATGCTAGATAACATTCTATGTCACATTTCACAGGGAAAAAAAACAGCAAGAAACAGAGTTCTAGAAATAGAAGTCCAAAGTGTCAGCACAGTACACACTACTGGTATGGATGGCGGGGTAAGAGGCAAGAGTGGAGAGTCACAACCTGTAGGGTTGTGTTCACACAGAGGATGCCAGAGTTCTGTCCCTTCATAGGCAGAGGAACTACACCTCAAGGACAGAGACACCGGGCACAGACAATCATTTAGTTCACCTTTCTCTTTGGGCAAGAAAACGCCCTGCAGGCTAAACTGACCGTATGCATCAAATCAAAGGAACAGGAAAGTGTTCAATGTACAAGTGGCCTGACAGACTGAAAAGCGAATATTTTTGCAATGCTATTTAGGCATTTCCGCTACCCCCCTCCTTGGGCACTGATTGTGACTGACACCAACTGGATGTTTGTTACATTCCCTTTTATGGTACTAACAAAAGTCACATGTTGTAGGAAAGCAAGTATTTTAAATATTCTTTCAGTTTTGAAACAACCATTTTTCCAGTTAAAAAAAAAAAAACATTAAGGTCAAATTATTTGGGAAAAAAATAAATATTTGTAAAGTTTACCAAATCACTGGCAGTAATGGTAAACATATATCCAATATCTTACAGTATTAGCTTCACTCAAACACTTTGATGGAGATTGGTGATCTGTAGTAGCATTGCTGAAATCAACGAACTCAATCAACTGCGTCACTATGCACAGGAATGACAACACCAGCAAGAAGGAAAATGATGATTGAAACAGTACAGTTAATATGGTTGATCGTGCCAAAAAAGGCAAAAAGTTCTTCCATATTGCACAAAGGTAAGTTTAAAGGAATTATACAGTATATTCCAAGGAGCAATACAAATTGGCTAGTCGCTGTTTCCACTCCAGATCTCTGCTGCCATGGCAGTGGGAGGAGAAAAAAAATCAAAGCAAATAAAGATTCATTCATGCACATCAAAATTCACAAAATGTCCTGCATCTGGAATGTTCAAAACACACATCACTCCATTTTAAAAACAAGAAGAGCTGAGGGTGCCAATGCAAAAACATAACTTCACTGTTATGCCCTAGTGTAAATAAGACGCGTTGAAATGGTGCATTGAATCTACTGGCTGAACGTTAAGGGTTCTGTAACTGAGCACTCATGGGACTAGCCAGTGGTGTTAGAAGCTTTACAGGTTCAGTCCTATTTACAACATAAAGCTGAAGCATGTTAGCATGCACAACATAGTACCCATTCAAATGCTGTTTTACAAATATATCATGAGGAGACAAACACATGTATGTGAACAGCAAGCCAGTTTAGTTAACCCTGAAATGGGAAATTCAGAAAAGCCTCACTTGATGAGAAAACCAACTTGCCCATTCTTATTCTGATAATAATGATAATCTGTGTCATAGATCTCACTGAGTATGGTTTCCACGGGCAAGTCAGGCACATTCAATGGCTGGTTTACCAGCCTTGTAGTTTGCGCATTTCCCCTCATACCAGATTCGAGTTTGAATCCTATACCATTGCTTACCGAGGACATTAAAAGGGTTTTTTTTTGTATTTTATAGTTATATTGCAAATATCTTCTCGGGTGATAGCTTCAATTTATAACTTCAACTTATTAACAGAACAAAATTATATCTCCATGGAAAAGAGTCCAGTGAAACTAGTTACCATAACTGCTAAATACATTCTGATTGACACCCTATATAAACATCTCTGATTTAAATTTAAAGTGGAGGTTCAGCTATCCACAGATTTGTGCCTTAACATACTCAAAACACCAAAATGTATTTTTTCTTTTTCAGAAAAAGAAAATGAGGCTGCAAACATTCTAAATAGTTGGGAGTTCATTCTTATATAAAATATTCATATACAATTTTGATTAGTACTACATTAACCATCCATAAACTTTGAAGTAAAATGCCAGGAACATGAAATTCACAATTTCTCAATTTTTGTATGCTTTCATTTTGATCATTTAAAATTTCCAATTTTGCACACCCAGTTTAACAAAACAATCAAGTTAGAAAAACAAAATATCGGAATTGGTAATGGATAAAACATTTATAAAACTGAATGTTGGCAGAGACTGTACCATAGTAACAAGTAGTTTATTTAGAACAGAATTTTGCTGAATTGTTTTTAAAATGTGCATTTTAATCATTCACGATTCTATGTCACAAATACAAAAATGTCCTAACAAATTCTAACAAATGCATTAATAAATTTTGGAGAATGTTCACACAGAACAATTCACAAAAATGACCCATTTGATCAAGGGGCTAACCACATGAGGTTTAAAATCAAGCATTGTGTGCATTAAAAAAGGTGCTAACCTAAACAAAGGTGCAAAGCTTCCCATTAACACTTAATTCATAAATTTTACTAAGAAGCCAAAGTCACAGGCTTGTTCCCCACTGTTCACATACAAAAATCGGTGTTATTTCAGAAATCTAAATCTAAACACTAAAATGGAAGACATTTTAATAGAAACTTCATTCTGTACTTTTCCTGGCCTTTGTGTGTTCATTCAGAGGGGTCTTTTACAAAAGTTCAAGAAAAATACCAAAAAATGTATTTGTATTTTTGTGTATAACCTACAGTAATACAAAAGTAATTCATGATCAGTCAATTTGGCTTGGCTGAACTCTTAAGTGGACAGCACACATATTCCATTGATAAAATCTATAGACAGATTTGAATAATGAATCATTGCAAAAATATTTATAATGGTTTAAGATAAAACAGCTGTATGACTGCCAAAATATTGGCCTGTATCTGTTTGCTCATTCATTTAGGCAGTGGAGTGTTTTGGTCCCCAACAATAATTGTCACTGAAAAAAACTGTTTTGCATCACTTGGGCCTATTTTTTCTGAACCACAGTGCACTTCTCAGGAATGAGTCACACATTTAAGTGTTCACCTTTAAGCACATTTAAAAAAATGTGTAAGAAAAATTAATCTTATTTTTCAATCTGAGGGAGGTACGAAGTGCACCGCAATTAGACTGAATAGAACCATTCATGGAAAATGGAAAATGCCAGTGTTATCATGAAAGCATGCGATTTCATGGTTGGTCAGGTTAGGTTGGTGATTTCATGCGAGCAAGTGATTGCACTCCCTGTTAGCGCAACATGAGGAGAATGTATCAGGACTAATGGAGCAGAGCACAGGAACCCAGGGTAAGTTAACTTATCAATGCAATATTATGGCTTTATTTTAGCCTTACTGGTGATCCCCTGATCTAAGAGTAATTCTATTCTCAGCCAATGTTTATGTTCATCCCCACTGTGCCAGCATCCGACCCGCAGCTGAAATTTAGTCAAAAATCACACACTCAGATCCTGGGTTTGTCGCTCATGCATAAGGATCATTCAGGAAGCGGATTCAGCAATGTGATTCCTCACCTAACACTGTTTTAAAGAGCCTTAAAACTTCTCGACACAAAGGCATCTACAGGAAAAAATACAGACAAGCTAACTACAGTCACCTCTCAGAATGACAATGAGGCTAACGCGCTTATAGTTGACCTAATCCGAGTGGAGCTATTCTTCCTGTTTGACTGTTTGGTTTTAAAAAACATGCGCTCAGTGTGTTCCACCCTTTGCCTAAATGGCAATGAAATGAATAGGAGCAACGAAACAACAAAATTAAATGACTTGGTATCTCTTTCTGAAATTCTACTGCACAAAGCACATTCAGCCATAGTGTCTTAAGTTCCTTTTGCAAACAAAACAACAAAAGGAATAAACACACATTTACAAAAGGAATTGTTCTGAAAACAGTAATAAATAGAAGTCAGGGCAGTAGGGTAGTTGGGGGTCAGGGGAAAGGGTTGGGGGGGGTTAGCATGATCCCGATTGGCTAAACCGTCTGCAAGCCACACCTTCAGCGCAGGCCGCGTTCCCTCTAGCCTGGCCGCTCCCCGCCGACGGGCGCTCAGTCGGCTTTCTTCCGCGCCGCATCCCCTGGGCTGATGTGCTCGTCGGGGGTGAAGTCCGTGCAGAAGCCGTTGGACACGGCGGTGGAGGGGGTCCGCGCGCCGTTCCGGAAGCCCGCCTGGTGCGGGTACAGGTACTGCTCGGCGAAGTCCGGGTGCTGCTCCGCAAAGCTTCTGAGCGCCTCTGTCACATGACAAGGGAGGGACATTTCATGGTGTTTAAAAGAACAACAGAAATTCAATTAATTCCATTACATTTATTAATAGCCTATTAAAGTTCCTCGTTATGACCATCATAATCACAATCATAAAATAAGAAGAGCACTTTCATCTAGTCAGCTCATTAACAAGAAAAAAACATTCTGCAAAAATAAAAAAAGCATTATCCAAAATCAGAATATGTGATATGAACCTGTAAGACCGTTGATGTAAAAAGATGTGAATTCCTCTGACAGCAGACTTAACGGTAAGTAATACTAAATAAAAGCACTGTTTTGGACACAGTAATTACTACAAGCCTGTGTAGAAAGGGAGCTAAGGGCTGCTTGCTTACCAAAGGTGATCTTTCCTTTGTCATTGATGTCAATGGCACAGAACAGCTCTGTTACATTCAGCTCCGGGACCCCGAGGGCCGTTTTCAATATGCAGGCCAGCTCATCCTCCACTATGGCCCCATCTTCCTCTGCCTCAAACATCTGATGACACACACACACACGTTTCAGCTTGGACACCATAACTAACACAGTGGTTCCAGGTCAGGTCTACCTTCTCCATAACAATGGTGTCAAACATGCCTGAATATCACCTTACATTACATTCATTTAACAGATGCTCTTATCCAGAGCAACTTCCAACACAATAGAACACAAGTGTATCCATTCACGTTGAATGAGGAACGGTGTCAGACTGAGCGGATAAATGGCAACTTGTGGATTCACCCCAGCTACAGCTGCTCTGCCCGGTGGAGCGAGCTGGACACTTACCGTGAAGGCCAGTTTTATCGTCTCCAGAGTTTTCGAGGGTCTGCACACAACGGATAAGGCGATCACATACTCTCTGATGTCCATTGTGCCGTCCTCATGCTAAAACAAACAGGCGCAAGATTACAACAAAGAAGGTCAATGAGAGAAAGAGAGTGAGTGTGAAAGGGAGCAACAGACAGGCACATAGACAGAGGTTAGATGGATGGATAGACAGTATAGATATTCAATGCTTTAGACCTAAATATATTGTGAGTCAATGAAATCAATAAGTCACTGAGGGCCTGGGTCAAATATTTAGAGAATGACGACATGGTACTCTCTACTTTTGTTTTTAAAACATTTTAGAGGAAAAAAATGGACAAATGGAAATTATGCCTTGTATGTTAATTGTATACTGTTTGTATGTGACTCAGAACACATTTATCCCCCTTAAGGAAGAAAAGAAAATTGACTTTCACTAGCAAATTACAAGTAGGCTGAGCGCGTAGCGGGCAGTGACATTAATACAATAATGGTTTGCCATGTTCAAAATCAATACTGAACAAACTACACAACACAATTTGTGTGAAGGGTGGGCCGGTGCCTGGATTAATGCGGATTAAGGCGCACCTCGTCGAACAGAGAGAACATGTCTCTGAGCGTGTCTGACACGGTGAGGTTGAGATACAGGGCGAAGTCCTCCAGGGTCATCTTCTCGCCCCGCAGCTTCCTTGCCCTGCTGCCGTGCTCCTGCAGGGCATCCTCGCTTTTCCTTGGTTTCAAACTGCAAAGCAAAGCCTCTTTTAGGCCATGGCGGGAACACCCATCATTCACGGCCTCTGAGGCATGGCAAGAATTCCCTTGGTCGTAAACATAGAAATCAGTCAGGAATGCTTTCTGACTTAATGATAGCCGGTATATCCATCTCTACGCACACAGGTGACATTATTAGCTTTTCCTTCAGCGGTCTCCTTAGACAAACTAACTCAATGCTACTTTTCAGAGCTTATCTGGCTATTTAAATGTTTAGGGTTAAGCTTTTTAGGGCTCGTAATCCACCCTTAATGCACTGCTTGCGCCTTTGATCCTAGGCCACTAGATGGCGACGTTATAACCTTTATGTGAACTTACAGGCGTAATTAAAAATAAACAGGGATTTCTGCCATCAGAAATCAATTCTGTACTTTAATAAAAGCCAAACAAAACCTATGCTTCAGTTCACTCATTTTAATTTAGATCTAATTAAAGGCTGCTTGGGGGGTGGTGGGGAGATCACATTAGTCAGCACAAACATGATAGGGCTGCTATTATGTATTGGATATTCTATTTGCTTTAATTGTGTCATTCTGGAGTGGGTGTGATTTTGATCAATTACGCTGTCACACTGATGGGTATGCGATACCAAGCGCTGGTCCATGCCGTGAGACTTCGGCGGAGGCGGGGCGTTGGGCGTCCCCGCCCACTCACCCCAATCTGCGGACGAGCTTGGCGAACTCCAGGAGACACGTGTCGACAGGGAGACGCAGCTGGCCCTCGGCCATGGTGAGCTGGCAGTCCTCAAACGAGTAATCTGTGACAGGAACCTCCAGAGCCCTGTCACGAAGCACGACCAGAACTCAATTAGGACAGACTCCGAGGGGCCTGAGCAAGACCTCTTTCACTTCTCTCTCTCTCTCTCTCACACACACACACACACACACACACACACACACACACATCTCTCTCTCTCACAGACACACACACACACACACGCACACACACACACACGCAATCTCTTTCCCTCACTATCTCTCTCACACACACACACACACACACACAATCTCTCTCTCTCTCACTCACACACACACACACACACACACACACACACACACACACACAAAGCAATCTCTCTTTCCCTCACACTCTCTCTCTCTCTCACACACACACACACACACGCGCGCGCACTCACACAGATAGACAAATACAACCACACACACGCGCAAACACAGGCCCATGCCATTTTATGCACCATAATAATTGACTGAATTATGCACAACTTAGAGAATTTAAAGTGTGGAGGAGTGGTTAGGGAGCCTTCTGCAGGTGTATATCTCTATCAGTGTGAGATGTCAAACATGGCACTGGGGCTCTTCCAGGACTCACTTGGCCATGAGACGCCTCACGTTGTTTGCAAACAGAGCGGGGTTCTTTTTCTCCTCTTCAGATGGGGTGTAGATAGGTAAGAACTATGACCGAAAAGAAAGAAAATGACACATCCCTTTTTTGCCCTACAATGCGGCACACTCAACCATAACCTTTAAAAGTATAAGGCCATACATCTAAACCTAAATCTAACATTTTTACGCATTCTACATAATCCATTGGTGTTATTTGTACTGTATCAACGCTAGAGTGAGAAACCATCACACCAAACATATTAGCCTTGCACATAACTGACAGGTGATAATGTACCTTCTGTACTACATAATGCACACATTTTCTGTTTGTTTGTCAAAATAACACACCGAAGAGAGCAAATGTAAAACTATGCAAATCAAAACACTCCCACTCTCTGCCCATCACAGACAGCCACAATCATCCACTCACAACACTGTCAACTGCAGTAAGAACGACAGGCCAATCTCACCTCTATTTCCACCACGTTGTGCAGCTGGCAAAGTGTGAGCCACAGTATTTTGAACCTAAATAAAAAGAAAAACACTTTAAAATGTGGTTCATTTTCCAAAAGGAGAGACACTAGGTATGGAGCGTGAGTGAGATTGAGCGAGAGATCAAGAGGGAGAGAAAGATTATCGAGCAGACTGTGAGAAGCTGTAGTACAACAAACACTGATAATCCGACTGTAGCAATGACAGTAACAGACGCAGTAAAGTGACAAAAACACTCGGCTGCACAGACACGCAATCGGGCCTGACAAAAATAATTAGTGTCTCAAACGCTGGTTGCAACCAGCCCTGAGAAAACGGACCCATAGTTTTTTTTTTTTTTTTTTTTTTTTTGCCGTGTATGTTTGCGGCCGGGTCGTGACCTTCAATTCAGCGCAATCTCCGGGAAAAGAGCCAGAGGTTCCCTGCCGGTGAAGCGTGACGTTCTTAAGAAAAACAAACCGAGTCCCAACGCACTGGTTGGTCCTTCCACGGGGGCCGGCCTTACAGTAGCGCACTGTTTGAGGGGGGGCTGGGTTTCCTTCCCCTGACACATGCCTCACAGAGCTGAGACTTCCAGCCATGGGAGCCGTCCTGTGAGGTGTTTTTGTGCTAGCGTTATCAGATGAGGAAGCTATAACTGATTGTCTATCCTCCTCTTGGTGTTCAGTGACCAGGTACATTATTAAAATGAACCCTGAGGTCATTGATAGGGACTTTTGCTCTGAGCTTAACAGCATTTAAAAAAAGGAAAAGTACTTACGCTCCAGGGCCTTGCCACGTCCATGTGATTGTATCCTGCCATGGGAGGGGATAACAAGAACAACTTACAACCAATGCTGGGACACCAGTACAATCATGTGTTCCTTTTGTTTAATACTATGTTTTTGCCTTTTATTGTACAACAGCAGTGTTATAATGTCTTGTATTTATACATTGAACAAAACATATTTTCTTGAGGTCTGAAACAATATCATATTTGGTGGAATATCTGGTTGTGAATTTTGCATCTTTCATCAGATAAGAGAGAGAGTTATTTTGTAAACAGGTCATGAATATCTGAGTATGGAGCTATGGCTACAGCTAATTCAATGTTAACTTCATAGGTGCCAAAGAGATAACAAATAAATGGTGAGAGTGCTACCAGGGACAAACGGATGGAGTCAAGGTCACAGTGACCACTGGAACAGTCAAGGTCACAGACCGCATCAGAGAGCTAACACGGACAACCACAGTCAGGGTCAGAAGAGTAATCCAGACCACCACAGTCACGGTCAGAGCAGTGACACACAGACAAGGTCAAAGCAGTAACACACAGACGGGGTCAGAGCAGTAACACACAGACAGGGTCAAACCAGTGACACACAGACAAGGTCAGAGCAGTGACACACACACATTGTCAGAGCAGTAACACACAGACGGGGTCAGAGCAGTAACACACAGACAGGGTCAAACCAGTGACACTCAGACAAGGTCAGAGCAGTGACACACACACATTGTCAGAGCAGTAACACAGTAAGGGTCAGAGCAATAACACAGACAGGGCCAGAGCAGTGACAAAGTGTCTGTGGAGCCACACTTCACTGACAAGTGCCCACACGGACAGGAGGATTTCGAGGAAGTGAAACTCTATCTGCTTGGATGCATTATTCATCCTGCACAGAGGTGAAGTGAGGTAATGACGCCTCAGGAAAGCAGAACCAGCCCAGAGGCCCTGAATGTAACACTTACTTACATTAAGGGGTGACGTCTGTCCTACGGGGGACGTAAACGTAGATGGGTGGGAATATCTACTATCCTATATAAATAAGGCATGCCCTCCACGGCATTCTGGGTAGGGTGGAGGGTGTGGGGACTTACCATTTCATTGGGGTAGCGAAGCACCACAGGCTGTACCGGCACAGCCGGAATGAAGGCTCCTGAGGACGAAAAATAAAGACATCAACAGCGTTACCAGCCAGGAATGCCTTCCGTATAGTACATACTGAACACACCACATGCCTGCAAGTTGGTAAGATGTTCACCTGGTCTCCTGTTTTCATCATAACTGCCTCATTAGAGTGTGACCAAACTATAGCCCAATGTCTAAAGCACTGCAATCAGGTGAAGTAAATTGAGAAACGTCATAAGGGTCTTCATAAAAAAGAACAGAAAAAAAAAAAAAAAAAAAAAAAACCACAGAGGCAGATGCTACCCGCATGAAGACAGTTCCTCAGAGTGACAACTACAAACAGGAGGACAAACATCACCTGTGTTGCAAAGGCATTACATTATGGGCATTTAGCAGACACACTTATCCAGAGCGACATACATCATTTACAGTTTTTACATGTTATCTATTTATACAGCTGGATATTTACTGAGGCAATTGTGGATTAAGTACCTTGCCCAAGGGTACAGCAGCAGTGCCCCAGCAGGGAATCACACCAGCAACCTTTCGGTTACGAGTCCTGCTCCTTAACCACTAGACTTCACTGCCACCCTCAGCACTCAGAAAACCTAGCCAAACATTTATCATTCTTAGAATGCACAGCAATAAACTGATAATCTTTGACTCTGACTCAGCTATACTGAAACTTCAATCAGAAAACAAACAAAGTGGCTTGATAATTACAGCCAAGTTCTTTCCTGCAGGTCTGTGGCTATAGGTCGGCTGAAGGACAGGTTTAAAAGGCTCACGGGGCTGGATGTACTTCCTGCTTTAAAAGAGTGTCTTTTCAGATGTTCACCTCTCTGACCTTATTTCACATGCTATGACATCACTGGAGAGGGAGAGAGTATTTGCCCAGAAGGGCAAAGTGCTCCAGTTCGCTGTTCCACAGTCCCCGTGAGTGGATTCTACACAGATGATTCCACTGTGCAGTACCATTGTGCAGTCCTTTAAAATACACAATACTTACAAATAGCAAACAATCATTATATTTGTACATACTGATGCAGAGGAGGTGACTGCACCACTGGAACAAAAGTGGGAATACTGACAATTTATGTTTGCTTGGATTAATTTCAATATTTAATTCCTACTGATAGGAAGGTTTGAGTTATGAGCTGATCAGGAGGTAGGTATTCTTGATAGTACACTTACGTACCCACAAACCAACATGTTCTACCATATGGGCGGCAGAAATTCTATAGCCATAGATCTCATGTGTTAAATGGTAACTTGGTGCCCAAAAATGCTTGAGGGTGTCTAATCTGAGAAAGTTCTCCTATCCTTACAGCCAGATCTTCACACCAACGGGTGTGTCACCCACTGGCAGAAACCGCTATGCATGCTGTGACTCAGAGACCTTAAGAAAGACACTGCCATTCGTATGAAACAGAGAAGGTAATGATTTTCTCTCATTTGCTGTTCACAACCAGATTCCACTTAAACAGGAAGAGAATTACAGCAGTTAAAGAAAGCAGAAGTGTCAACACAGACAATTATCATTTCTGAATGATTTCAAATTCTATTTAAGATCACATGAAGGTTTGTGCTCTTATTTTTCATCATACTATCTTTTGAGTACAATCTTACATTAGAAAACTGACAATCCACATTGCTTACATTTACAACAAGGGGTAAAATGGGTTTCCATAACGCTTTTTTTAAAGTTTAGGGAAAGTTATTTCCGAGAGTGGTGGAGCTCTGAAGAAGAGCAGCAGAGATGGCTTAACATCTTAAGCATCCTTAATCCAGAGAAAGAAAAGCTGTCATTTTCCCCCCAAATAAACCTTGATCCTGGGAGAAATGAGGGGCTTAAAGGAGTTTACAGCAGGGCTCTTAGCCACCTGAAGACGCTCTGCGTGGCCTGACGAAGACAGAGTCTCTCTCGGCGTCAGCCAGAATTAGCCACGGAGGACCACTTGGGAGAGGAGGGGATTACACAGAGACTCCACAGTTTCCACACAGAAATTCATTCAGAGGTATAGGCATTGAGGAATTACACATTTACCTCTATTCACTCTCTGTGTGACCCCAGCTGTTAGCACACAGGTTCGAGTGCTCTGTCGCTTGTTAATTAGCGCAGAGAACTGCAGGCTTTAATCACGTAAGCACCATGTGATTCATGAATCTTGGATGTTCCTATTCTGTAAAGTCTACTCACCTGTCCATTTTAAAGCACATAGCTGTAAAACCGAATGCAACACTTTCCAATTTGGATTACAAGGTGATCTGGTCCCTGTATTTTGACTCTGTTCGAAGTGAGGATACTACATCTCTAACTGTTTGGGGTCTCCTTACGTTGTACTCAGAAAGAGAGCTTCATTTCCACAGAGCAGGACTCCTGGCCCATGCAGATCTGGATCACAGTGTAAGGCACAGGGTGAGGGTGCAAGGATCTCTAATCCCACACCATCACAGTTGCCCTATGAGTCCTCCAAGTAACCAAACTGCCTCCCAACTAGGCTTCCAAACCAACAGGTAATGGAATACGATAAAAATCACATCCCTTTATACTCAATAATATTTTCTACACCGCCCCACTGTTGCCTGGTGACTCCCTGTCTGCTACATCAACCAGCTTGGTCCGATTCCTGTTCTCATTCCTCACAGATTTTAACCCTAGCTACACTGCTACCTTGACCTAGCCTGACCCAACTTCCCCATTGCTTACGGGTCACAATCCTGCCATGATTTAACCTACCTGTAGGATATGATGTTACCTGTGCACCTCTATCAATACTAAAAGACCCGCCCACAGGCCCACCCCATAATGACTTGAATAGTGATTCTAATTTAGATGTAGGGTGGGAAAATACAGCCATCGTATACAGCTCTCAGACAAACTTTGTTTGGGAGAGGTGCCAGTCTTCCTCCTCAATACCAGAGAACTCAGGTTCCCCATTTCAAGGTTTCTGTGAGCAATAACAGGCATCGTACTTAACTTCTTCAAAAAAGAAGCAATCGAGAACCTCACATCCACACACTGAGCATACCTCTGTGCAGCACTTCTTTTGTGCTGGAAGTTTCACTGCATGGGAGTGTCTGCTAAATGAATGTAACGCAATGTAATCAGTCTATGCAATGTGACCGCTAATACCTCTGTGTCCCTGCTTGCATCTGAAATGAAGAAACCTGACATCCTGGCAACCTTTAGCCAAGTTCCTCATTCACAGAAAAAAAAAGAAATCACCCCCCAAACGAAATTAGTTCCTGGTGATGGACGAGCGTTGCCACTTTATAATGCAATTTCATAGCTGACGACTGAAAAATATTATACTGAGAAAACAGCCACAAAATAGCATATATTCCACACATTCTAAACATATGATACAAAGACAACAGGCAGTTCTCCTGCAGTAAAGGCCCAGGAGCATCACAGGGCGTCAAAGAGCTCTCACAAGGTGTCACAAGGGACTTGATAAATGAGGGACACGCTCTGATTCCTCCAGGGTTCTGATGACTCGCCGGGCATGGCAGATTAAAGTCATTTTGAGACACCGGGGTTTATGGGTAAATTGAGTGGCTGTGTTCATGAGGATTAATATGATCTCAGAGAAAAATCCATTGAAGGGGATGTGGGACTGTGGCATAGTGACCTACAGGCTACAACACACTTGGAACCCCTGCAGAAACAGCATCTACTCACAGCTGCACAGATGTGCTCAACAACGAGTTACAAACGCAACTCACTGCAGGACTGAAAAATGAAGAGTTTGAATGGGGTTAAAAGGCAGATTGTTCTCTTTTGTTTATCCAAACAAAGCATACAAGTAAAGATGAAGGGAGTCCTTAAGGTAAAAATTCACTATACAGCAGCAAGTTTTCCCATACTTGTGTCTTCTCTCAAGTGCACTCTTGAAATTCCACAAACTACAGTACATTTACATTAAATCTGGTACTGCTGAGCAGCTCAATCCATCAAACAAAGGAAGGATAAGCACAGATAAGTACAGAGAAGTATAAATTTAACAACAGGGAAAATCGAACAGATGCCCAGTGAAATAAGCAGCCGGCCCACAGTTTTATTATAATGCAGTAAAAAATTCTAGCTGAAAGCAGAGGAGCCCAGAGGTGGGAGGGGGAGCTGATTTTTCCACTCTAGTTATGAGCTCTGCTGTAGCAGAG
The DNA here is from genome assembly GCA_019176425.1 of Megalops atlanticus. Lineage (NCBI taxonomy): Eukaryota > Metazoa > Chordata > Actinopteri > Elopiformes > Megalopidae > Megalops > Megalops atlanticus. The sequence continues at coordinate 15,597,338 of CM032895.1, forward strand.
GCAGCAAGCAGAGGAAATTATCCCAATCCCAAGGAGTAACAACAGCGAGCACAGGGACAGAGCCCTGAGCTGGGATCAGGCAGGCAGGACAGCACAAACAAGCCAGCACTGAAGGCAAGGAGGTTCTGACTGAACTCTGATCACCTCATTGGTCTGTTCTCTGGGTCAGCAACCCATAGTGCAGTCAAAAAATACAGAAATGCACAAACGTATAGAAATACCCACACACACACACACACACACACACACACACACACACACACACACACACACACACACACACACTCAGATTGTTTCTGTCTGAGGTCAGCTGAGAGGACCACGATGGTTCTTGCGCTGACAAGTGCAGAGCATCAGCAGAAAGTTGGCAGTAAATACATACCAGGCTTAAATGTGATCAGACAGGATCTGTTGGTGCACGTCCCCTCTGGGAATATCATTATCTGAAACAAACACAACGCTCGATATTCAGATGCAATTTAACTGCTGTTTGCAGTATCAGTGACTCACCACAACAAAGAAAAATGACGTTTTCCATCACTCAGTGGAGATTACTTACATTTCAGCACTGTGTACATTTGCTGTGCTATAAGCTGCTTGCTCTGTTTTACCGTTTCTCACCAAAAACACCTTCTCTGACAAGGGCAAAGATGCTGACTTTCGGACCAATGCACTATGCAATACATTGCTCTGAAATTCAGTTTATAGTGTAATAATAGCAATAACCAAAACAAATTACGATTTACTATATCAGAACAGCTGGGTGGAGCCATTAAAAAGGTTCATTATTGCACTCATCTATCAAGTACTGAAGCCATTTTGGTCATGTTCCATTAATTGCACTTAGGAATATTATAGACTGTATGCAAGTGGAGCCAAGAAGAAGCAAATAGTTTCATTTTGCTATCCATGGCTGCTCAGGTTTGATTATGATTATATTTTCAGCATTTCGGTTAGCAGGACGGGCTGCTTCCAGAGCACAGGCTAAACCGTGCCCGCGCGTATGATGTGTGTGGGGTCACTACCTGAGGCCACTCCCCTCCTGAGTGCGCCCTCCGCTTGATCTCCTCCACAGTCTTCCTGCGGGAATCCTGGTCCGACCGCGACACAAACACGGGGCGGATGAACTTGATCAGCGCTGAAAGAAAGTAGAGACGGGCAGGGCCATCAGATGTCAGTGCGCTGTTCCAGGCTAAAGCCTGCTGGGAGATGTCCACAAAAGCTCAGGTGTGGTTTGATTTATACTAATGACATTTATTAGTGCAGTCTTCAAAGTAAGCAGCCCTCTCACGCCATTTCACATCTCTTACAATTGTAAACATATAGGAATCAACTGCATGGCTCAGCTGGGATGAGACTTGACTTTCTTAAAAATAAACTATATGCAAGACACATTTACTTAATGTTACTTCATATTTAAATGTGGAGCAAAACTGTTTTAAATTGACTTCAAAAAAACATCATCTCCGATCCCATACTATTTTTTTATTTCCCCAAGAAGGGAGAAAAAATAATGTTCCCTGAATGGGACATTCAGAATTAACAAGAAAAGTATGCTGACATGTTAAAGGTAGTTATGGTCTTTGAGAAAATAAGACGCATAAGGAATGGTGTACTGAACTCTGGTGAAAAAAGTCATTTTTCCCATTTTTTATTTGCATTTCCTTAAACAAGCTATTTATCTAATGGAATGGTTCAACAAGAAAGCACTCTGAAGTCTGAACTGAAAACAATGCACAGTAACATCCCAGCCTCTTTCTGTGAGGGCTGACAGTCAGGTAAGACTCAGTCAAGCTATCAAAACTACTATGTACGAAAGTGAGCACAAGGTAAATCTCTCATCATTTCCATGGTAGAAACTGGCACAGAAAAGTATTCACACTGCTGGAAGGTGCTTCTGTGTTGCTAGAAATATAACATATATTGGCAGACAGACATGCATTTAGATGCATAAAATGATTCATATTAAGAAGTCTATATGTAATAATTTTAATGATTTACAATATTTAAAATATAGAAACCTGTCAACCTCTCTCTTCAATTTTGTGGAATAGGTCTTCACATGATGAACAGGGGTTGTGTTAACACTGTACAGTGAGATTCATTAGGGGTTTAACAATGTCTTTGCTAAACACCCCAGCAGCAGTTTTGTCATACCCAGGGGTATGGACCCCTGTAGCTGTGATCATTAATGTTGTCTATGCCTAATATATTCAGTGTATACCTTTAGGATTTATGGATGACAGTTGCACAAAGCTCATCATGCACTTTCATATATGAAACACCATTTACAGAAAGACAGAAAAAATACAGTGGAATAAACTGCCTTGAACTCTAGGCATCATCTAAGATGTGGTATGAGAAGGTGTCCATGAGAGTCTGGTACATAAAAGTTAGGCCCATTTACAAAAGAAAAAAAAAACTTAAAAGAAAAAAAACTGTACCCTTAATTTATGGGAGATCACCATAAAACATGATGACATCATTAAAAGGACTTCAAGCGAGAGGTAGAGGTAAATAATGTTGGACCTCCATGAATCTCTCTGACAGAAGACACTAAATATAGAGGAATAACGCACTTTTACTCAGGGAGTTATTACTCTGCAGGTGACAGCGTGCCTCACCCTGTAAAAGCCCATACTGAATCAAAACCAAACAGCCATAAAAAAGGTGACTTTCAGCCACCGAGAAGCCTGCATGGCGTAATGTCGAAATAATGACTCACATAAAATATTCACTGTACGTGCTGTGACTCACTCTCTGAGATGCGAAGTTCTTTTTTATCACCAAAATATTTGTTTACTGCATACGGTGCACTTTTTAAACATTCAAAAATTATTCCAAAATGATGGGACTCCAACAACTGGTTGACTCTATGGGCAAAGTACCGTATAAACAGGGTTGTGAAACACCAAGATTTTCACTGCTATCACCCTGTACTTACTTCACCACAGACTCATTTGAAGTGTGCACCAGATGTGCAAATTGAGTGGGAAATACTGGATTTGTGAGATTGGCTGCACTGACAAATCTACTATTTTACATTCTCACTCTAAAGCACATTTTTTGTGTGTTTTGAGACCACAGCTGTTAATCAGTTAAGGTGGGCACTGCTGGCTGAGAAGCCATTCTGCATAACAGTAATGAATGCGAAGAAGCAACATAATAAAAAGGGCTACCTTAAAAACAGAGGACTACAGCACTAGAATTAAGTGAATGCCGGTTCTATTGTTGTACCACTACCGCTTAAGACAATTAACTTGGTAGTTCTGAATGGGTATAACAAGGCTGTGCTATTGCTTGAACTCCAGAACTCCTGTTGGGCATGAGTTCTGTTTTAACACGTTTTGTTCCACCTTTCAGTCCGTGCCAGATCGCATTCATCGCACAAGAAGGAGCCAGAAACTGCAAGTACAAGATAAAACTAATTTTCTGAGGGCTCACAAACTTCCCATTTCGGGAGGCATTCCACAAGCACAACCTATTTGGGAAAGCATTTCAAAGCGGTATTGTTCTACTGCCAGAGCGGAGCCTGAGAAATCCTCAGACCTGACTGGCCCACATGACATACTGTTCATGCAAGCACGCTATTTTCAGTCAAAACCACCTTGTGTCAAAAGGTCAGAGTGAGCAGAGGGGGGTTCACTAGAGAGGGGAAGGCAGTAACGCAAGTTGAAGTTTCACTGGGATTCCTTTAGCCTAGCATACTGTGTGTTCAATGTGTTCAATAGTACATTATATGTGATCAATAACACATCACAGGGAACAAATCTGAAACACTGCAATGTTGCTCCTCCAGCCAGCCAATTCTGAAGTGCAAACACAAATCCATTCTAAGGAGTCTGTGGCAAGTCATGGCTCAGACATGTCCTCATGGGTTGAGGCCTTCAAGTTGTAGGAGTTACTTAACAGTTAGCAATAAGGGGAGTGCAGTTTCAGAGTTCTGTCCTCCAATCAACACTTAAAGAGAGGTAGAAGGAACACAAGGGGAGTCCTTGACAGTCTGAAATGTCACACTCAACATGACAGCAGAGACAGGCCTAACAATTCCAAAATGTCTGCAGCCATCAGAGTGACTCACTGACTTCACCTAATAATAGTGTTCTGGTGCGGAGAGCAAAGGCTTGTTATTTGTTCAAACAAGTCTATGACTGACAGCATGTGCACGATATCGCCATCTTTTATGAGGTTTGTGAAGCTTCACTCTCCCTTCACCACTAAATCACAACATTTGATAGCTTACTAGCAGACACGCTAGAAAACATTTTTCCCCATGTAATACACTTGTCAATCAATTTCTTTCTCATGATCCATCTCTGTCGCAACAGCTGATGTATGCTAAAACAGAACTCACTGGTGCATACTTTTTCACTAGCATACTGCTCTAAAAATTGCACTGGGTGTTACTTGGATCGACGACTGAGATCATCTGTATACTCATCAATGGTTTGACCATCTTCATTCATTTCAAGCCAGTTCCATGGTTCTGTTTTCATATCTCTAGTTATAGTTCTCAGTACGACTGCAGCAATTCAGCATCCAAACAGTCTGCACAGCGTGACAAAAGGACATCAGAGGACAGGATGCAGATGAGGTGAACGGAGGGGAAGAGCCACTTACTGCCCCACACCGGGATGTCCTTGCTCTCGGCCTTCATCACGATGGACGCCATCGTCATGGTGACGGGGATGGCGTCGAAGTAGGAGGAGTGAGGCGCCAGGGTGAGGATGGGCGCCTCGGAGGGCAGGGCCTGCCGCCCCTTCACCGTGATCCAGTGGAAGCCGCCGGCGAACCACATCGCCCGCATTATGGCTTTGAGCGCCAGGTCCACCAACCTGGAAAAGGGGGGGATGGGGGATGGGTGAGAGGCAACAAAGGGATTTGTCTTTGCATTTACATTTACATTTATTCATTTGGCAGATGCTTTTATCCAAAGCATGTAAGCACATATTTCTAGATTACCTTCCGAATGACAGAAATCAACCCGCCCACTCTCCCGGGGCCATAAACGTGAACACAGTACTCACTGGGTTAAACAACACGTCAGGAGACAGGTTTCTGGGAAGCGTGCCCTGAGCACTGGGGTGTACCCAGGTGTCTGTTTCAGCAAGCTGGCTCGCCCCGCCCCGCCTCTGCCCCCCCTCCCAACACTCTCTCTCACAGCGCACACTCGAAAAGGCAGGGGTAAACCGATAGCTACAGCGCTGCAGCCCGGTGGCAGATGGTGGGTGTGGTTTTTGCGGTGCGAACGGGACAGCAGGATCTATCAGATGGGTTTGCCGTTTCCATCGGTCCCTTGGGGGTCCCGTCGGTCCGCGTCTGCCGTCTCGCCAGTTTTTGCGCAGCTTATCGCCGGCATGTGTGAGTGTGTTGCGCGTGTGTGTGTGTAAGGACGGGTGCACGTCTGTGTGTGCCCGTGCATGCCAAGCAGGAGGTTTGGGAGCCATTACAACGCCCCCGCCCCGCCGCTCCGTGGCCCTGCAATGTGCTCATTCTGTCTCCGCAGCTGCAGCATCAGGTGACGGCGGAGGCCCAGGTGAATAGAATCGTTAACAAAAAAAGGGTCAGAGGATGAGATTACAAAGATGGGAGGGGACCCGTCGCGTCTTTGTCTTTGAATAACGCAGACAATGTTCTGACAACCTCTCTGCAACATCGGAGCAACACTATACTGTCCTCTTCCAGCTGGGAGAGGCTCATTCATTCATGTAATGAGTCTAAAAAGACAATGCTGCAGCCTGCACTGGGGTGGATCACCAGCACTGCCTGCCTTAAATGCAGTTTGAATGTTCAGCTTGGAAATACTGCCGTTTTCATTGTGTATTATTAAAACCCAATAAGCCATAGAAATATACATTTTAATCATACTATGGGCTTGATGCATCTGGCCACACATTGATTACTGCTTGAGAGGGTGTTTTAGACTGCTGGGTGTGTTTGAAAACAGAAGCATGGCACATAACTGACGGAATGATTTGGCACTACTGTACTAACTGCAATGTGGATATCACTGCTAATGTTCACCAGTGGAGATCTGACAAAAACCTGTTGCAATGGTATTAATGTAAATGTTTGTTTTTACTGTTATTAGCAGCAATTGATGTTCCTTCTATGCTCTCAGAAAACATTTACTATATTCTTCTTTATGAAAAGGTAATGGTACAACTATAGCACCATAACCATTTGAGTAATGTTATAAACAAAGCTGGGTCTCACAGAGCTAAAAGCTACGACACAGAATGGTCTTCTGCGCTAAACTTGTATGTTCAAACCAGCATGGCCATTCAAATCCAGCTTTAGAAGGCTGCAATCCAGCAGGTTTCCCAGGTCTATTTAAACCAGTAACACCCTCAGAGCTGGGGAGGGAGGGCAAATTGGTTGAACTGAGCCAGGCTGGAAGGGGAAGCCTGCAGAGCCGCTGGCCTTCCAGGACAGGTCTTTAGGGATGGACTGTATGTCACGCTTACCTTCTCCACCAGCAAAGCGGCTCCACCACCTGCTCGGAGCGCCCCACGGTGGCCACGAAGGCGAAGGGCCAGGCCAGCAACATCATGAATGCAGCAAAGAAAAGACGGATGGGGAACAGCGTCACCGACATGATGGCAATCTGCAAAACAAAGAGACGGGGGGGGGGCGATTAAGAACATCTGATGAAGACTGAATTTTTGCCTCACTGTGATGTCCCTTAAATCCTTTAATGCCCTAAAGCCCTGGATGAGGAGAGCTAGCCAAGTTTGCTCCTTCTCCAGTGCAGCTGAACCGTCTTTTACTCAGACAGTGACCGACAGAATGCTGACAGTGACAGAATATACACAATGCGGGAATGTTGGTGCAATGTTTTAATGTGAGACGGTAGCTTAGCGCAATCATTGGAATTCTAAGGTTTTCCACATATAACATCAGGTCAAACTACTCCAAGCTGCTCAATAAAGTGAAAGACTCTTATCTTCAGTAATTTTATCTAAGAAGTGCCATTTTCAAAAAAAACAGTCAGGGCCCAGTACCCAGTGCCTAGTACTTTGCTTCCCCGGTATCACACTTTTTGTTAGATAAGCATTAAACGGCCAATTGTGTGGCAACGTAACAGCTCTCAATAACCTGCTGCTGTGTCCTTATTTGTCTCCTACCAGCTCATGGGAACAAAGACTTGGTTTTAGAGAGTCAATCTTGAGTGAGGAGCTCAATGAGTTCCCTAGACAGTGCCATGTCTACAGGTATAAAGAGGATTTCAAGGCATTTAGACAGAAATGACAAAAAATTCACCTAGAATCTGTGTACACAGCAAACTGAAAAAAAAGCCTTAAGAAAGACCACCTTTACCTGTCTGACATATTAGCAGTGAATCCTGGCCATATTTCAACAAATGGACAATCAACTCAGATTTCACTCTCCACAGAACTCGAATAACAGTTAAAAAATAACTCAGATAAGGAACTCAAATAACAATTAACTATAATTTTTTTGAGAGCCAAGGTCCATGATCATGAGCGAAAAAACACACTTATAAGCATCTATGGTCTTACTACAGCATTGTCTAATCTGTTTACACATTTCAAAGAAATCTTTTCTTTAAATACCACTTAACTGGAGATTAGTAATCTAAGGAGATCTTGATTTGAGGGGAAAAAAACACATAAACAAAGAACAGCAAATCTCTGTGGCCAAATATCACAGCTTCCTCTCCACAATCTCCTCTGATCAAATATACATAGGGCATATTAACTGTAGATTACTAATCTAAGGAGATCTTGATTTCCGGGGGAAAACAAACAGAAAGTCATCGTGGCCCACATCCCTCAGCACAATCACCACTGGTCAAATATACAAGGAGCTGTCTCTGTTCATGGCAGGTCTGTATCAGGCCTTCAAGCTCTGGTCTTATGGCTGTGGTTACGTCATGTAGTTATTATACTCAGAGGGTGAAGAGACAAAATTATCTGACAGGAAACTGCTAACCAGAAAACAACAGAACAAATCTACCACCAACATTCTCCTCATTGCAAATTCAATGGAAGCTTCTGGAAGTATACAAAGGTTTCTTGTTTCCTTGTGGTGGAAAAGCAGGTAGCACACAGAGGAGATTAATCAGTTGACTGCATTATCATGGTTAAGGTCAGAGAGCTCTCTGAAGACTGCTGGCAAATGCTCATTAACCTCCAAAAGCTGGAAAAGAGCTATGAAGGAATTCTGAAAATGCTGAATTTGCTTTCCTGTTATTGAGAAATTTTAGGCCAACTCCTACGATGCCAACCCTGCCAGAGAGAGAATGTACATCTATGAAGTCCAACACATACCAGGTCATTCTGGCCAAAAACCTGTTTCCCTCTGCCAAGAAGATCAAACTTGGCTTAAATGGAAATTCTAGTATGGAAATGATCCAAAGTATTTACCCAAATGAAAAAAATTCAGAAGGAAATGGTTAACTACACACCAAAATAACTTATCAATTCATCATCTCAATATCCACACCTTAATCCAATCAATATTTGTAGTCTGAAGTTAAGAAAGCAGCTCATAAATTAAAAACAAAAAATCTGAAGGACCTAGAGAAATTCTGCCAGTAGGAATGGTCAAAACCTCCACTCAGAAGTGCCAAAATCTCATAAAACACTACAGGTAGCATCCTGTCTGTGTAATCCATGCCTGAAGAGGATTTACAATATAATAATTACAGAGACGTGAATAACGGTGACGTGTGTGTTTTCTGGATTAAAATCCATTATTTGTGAACAATGTGAATTTTCTTTGCGCAATGCCACGAAGATTAACAAAGAACATTCTATTTTTTAAATCCAATATCCTTAATTTGGCCAGGAGTTTGGAAAAAAAAAAATATGGATAGCACTATATATGTATCTCTCAGGGCTTAACATTGAAGACTCTGCCCTGCATTATTGAATAGAAAGAGTCCCAGTGAATGCTGGTGTGCACGTATATTCATTAGCAGTAAGACATTACAGCTGCTTGCTTGGCTCTGCCTCTACACATGGTCAAAAATGTACCTATCTGCTGTAACCACCACATGCCAGTCACACATTTAAGGCCTGTTCACTCACAAATACTGAGGAATGTATGAGCAGGGTTCCACTCAGCTTTATCAGCAAATAGCATCTTTAAGCAGAAACCGGAGGAAACCTGGAGCGCTTGATCTCTTTGGTGATATCACCGCTAATGTAACAGGTAAGTACATGCATGCCCTGCAGCTTACCCAGGTAGAGTCAATGCAACCTGTGTGTCCCAGCTACTCATGTGTCTAAGAGAGGAAATGCCACATTAACAGCCTCGTTCCTGTCCAGTACTGGGACATGAACTTACGGTCACCACTACCAGTTGCAGCCTTCAGCTCCGTAAATGGTCTACTTAGTAAGCTGGGACTCCCCAGATCTCCAGATGGCAGTAACAAATAGGTTTGTGGGCCCGCTCAACGGGTGGTAGTAATGTTACATAACTAATTACGATACCTCAGTCTCTTGATCTGGACTTCTGCAGTGGCCCTCCCCGTCTCAAGGCCCCACACACGCAGGAGAATTAGACGTGACGATGTGACGGCTATCCTGTTACATCAGAGGGGCTGCCATTCAAAGCGGGGGGGGTGGGATGAGAGGTGGCAATTAAGCGCCGGCCAAGCTTACAGAGAGCGGCCCTCAAATCAGCCTCCGGCAGGAACCGAGCGCAGCGGTAAACATCCTGCACGTGTGGCGAGCGGCGACCAATCGGAAATTTCAGCGCGGCTCAATTACGGCCCCCCACTGCGCCGGCCCGCAGGACTGCCACGGCACTGTGTGGAACTCTCTGATCTGAGATCAGCGCTGAGAGGGTTCTGAGGCCTGTCGAAAGGGTTCCAGTTCGGGAGTGTGGGTTTAGTGCATGCGATCATGAGATCGAAGGGGTGGATTCGTCAGGCGCTGTGAACGACCACCCTGAAAATAATGAACAAGGCAATAAGTGCCAGTTGTTCTGACAATACGGATGTGAAAAATTAAAACATGCACACCCACTGCCTGACTGAGACGAAGAATAATATGTCAAGCAGGTATATTTTTCATGCTAAACGAATAAGATTTTCATCTGTGTTTATATATATGTTTTTCAAATCTAATTTTACATTATGAATTTATGATTCAACTGCTATGAGACAAAACATTTAAAAAAAATCAATATACAAAAAAATACAGTCTCGATAGGAACTACCTCAAGAAGATTTCCACGTGTCTGATCGTAATTATGCATTATTAATGCAATGTTATTTAGTTCTGGAAACAGAAAACATTAATCTAATGCTAATTCACAAAAACAAAAGAGAGTAAAAGAAGGAGATTCTAATGCACACAGACCTTTCCTGAAAGACTGCTGCGCTGCAACTCTTCCCTGGAAGTGTGATTTATTTTTCATGGAAAGCAGCTGCCAGACCCAGACCTTATATCATACATTTCCATGGGACAGGGCTCTGACAGACACAGGTTATGTAGCTTTGAGGCTTGAGTGGTCACAGGCATAGAGTGAATATCGATTCCACTGGATACGCTTCCAGTGTTCTGAGACAGGGGTACTCGGAAGGAACAGCAGTTAACTATTCTGTACACTCCGTGGCTGCAGACCACAGGCTGACTAATATGCTGGTTAATTAAACAGAAAGATACTTGACAAAGGGCAACAGGAAGGAAACATGCGCAAAAAGCATTTTTGACACCACCAAGTCTATTAATAACGGGAGAAGACCAAGTGAATGAGTGTGAAAGATTGACAGTCACTTAGTATATGTTAACGTGGCGCCTTATATGCAGGGAACAAACAGACATGCAAGTCTCCTTAAATAAAAGTGAACAGCTATCAATTTCAATGTATTTTTTTAAATCCTAGAAATACAATTACTTGGCTGCTTCCCTGCAGAGACAAGAAACTGACACTGGACTGATTTGGACAACTTCATATAATAGACCCCTCTGAATAATTACAACTTTACAAGGTAAAACACAAGACATTTGTGCACTAAGTATTCAGTTGGGAACATTTTTTTTCCTTCCAAGCTCGCTCCATGATGAGTCCATTCAGCGGACTGGCAACAGATCCTCCGAAGCCAGTGTTCCTGTTTATTTATTTATTTGGCCCAGCTGTCTGCACCTTCAGTGGCGCTGACAGGAAGATTAAACCTTCCAGGAGCTGGCTGGGGTGGAGGGGGGGAGGGGCTTCTCTTGGGACCAGACCACCTGACTGCCACTCCACTGGCAAAGAGATGGACAAGCAAGACAGGGAGAGAAGGAGGGAGGGAGGAAGGGAGAGAGACAGGGAGGGAGAGAGGGGGAGAGAGGCAGGAAAGGAGGGAGGGAGAGAGAGAAGGAGAGAGAGAGAGAGAGAGAGGGAGGGGGAGGTAGACAGAGAGAAAGAGGAAGAGGGAGAAAGAGAGAGAAGGAGAGGTAGACCGAGAGGGAGAGAGAGAGAGGGTGAGGGCAGTGAGGCAAAGGCAGACATGTGCAGCACAATCTTCCTTTCGGTTTATCTTCCCCCTTGAGACTCATCACATCTTTATTTGCCCCCGTTTTCATGAGACCATGTGCTGTTAGACAAAAACAACACTGCCAGGCCTAGAGATCTGTGACTCCAAAACACATCACACATCATATAATATCACTATAGAAAAACAATGTGTAACAACAATGTGCAGCAGGGACATGATTTTGATCCAACAAAATAAAAATGAAAAATGCTTGTACGCGTTAGCGCCATCAACATCGAAAAGCATTGTAAATCAAGCAGAAAAGCTGAAGACATCACTGAAGCATGCCAGCAACATTTGTGCTATAAAACTAGGACACACAAGAAGGGGTTTCTGTAGAAAATTGAGAAAATGTTCAGTATTTGGGCAGAATATACAACACAGCAGCTACAAATAAGGATACTGAACCCCAGACCTCCAATTTAAAACAAATTTAGCTAGTATACGTAAATTACTGAATGTCTGTATTTGGTACAATATAGCTAGATGAGATAGGGACAGTAAAAGACTTAAGTCTGTAATTCAGCACTCTGAGCACTCTTGCAAACGTCCTGCATTTTCTTTATCATGAGTGACAGATGTTTAACAACATGTATCTGTTGTTACAGTTTACAGTGTACAGTATCTCTCTTATACGGGGGATGGGTAGACTGTTCAAGAAATACCATTAAACAGCAGTTCTCCAAAAGCTACTACCACTTCACAGCATGCATACTGTAAGCCAGATATTTTATGTTACACAGCTTGCAGTCACCCATGTGTTCACTACTGTACAGATGCAATACCATTTGTTGCATTACCTTTTGCTGTGAGTGACGTTTTTTTCCCCTTATGTTTCCACTATATACATGCTCTTTTAATATAGTCATTTTATAAGATTCTGTACTTTTACAGCATGGTCATTACTCTGTAATTACAATTAGGTAAGGCATTCAGATGCATACGTCCAGCTGTCCAATCTGAGTAGCAGTAGTACAGTTGTACAATTACAAATGTCATGTTACTGATCAGAGTATGGATTACCATTTACTTCTCAAGCCAGAGTGACTTACATAGCCCCACACGTTTCACCTGAATGGATAAAATATGTTAACATCTGGCTACTAAAACCTGCAACGGCAGCGTCTCATTTGGGATTTCAAACTGAAGCCTTGAAGTTAAGAGCCCAGTTCCATAAATACTATGCTGCACTATGACTGCCTGCACTGTGACACCAAGGCCACTCTGTCACTGCTTGGTCCTGAGACTTGGCATGAGCACTGCTGCATAACAGCACACGAGGGCTATTCTTGTGCGTGTCGCGTGTGAACAGCAAAGCGCCGGCGTTCTTTATGCAGGTGCTCAACCTCTCACACAGACAGAAATAGCAGTAAAGCAGCAGTAAACCTGCAGTGAACCATCACCCTTTTTTGTACCCAATGTGGTTTTCCTCAGCTCATGACAGAGCAGGCTGGCTGACTGGCTGATCTAGAGTCAGCTAAATGATTGATACCCCGCACATACCAAGCCTGTTCATTACAACCCTTGGCACAGCTGAATATCATGATGGATGGGTGACAACTAAGCTATTTTTTTCCTGGCTCACAGAATAGATCCATATCACAACTAATTCTTCAAAAGTCAAGTTAGGCATATTTTTTCCCTTCGATAAGCCTAGAAGTCATCTCTAACACATTTATCAGGCAAGGGCAGTAAGTGTAGACGGGGCGCGCTGTCATTACGGGGAGTTTCGGCCCGCTCCTGGCGCGGAGGTGACCTCTTTTTTAGGAATGCGCTCTGTGTCTACTGGATGCTGATACGCGAGGCCTCCAGGGTCCGGGAGAAGAGGGGGATGGGAATATCAGAAACCGCAGACACCTGGATGGGGCCCTGCCAGTGGCTGCGCTAGCGGGGATCGGAATTCCTGGGCGCTGACGCCGCTCTCTCGCCCGCCCACCTGCCCGCGAACGCTCACACTGTAAAGGGGGGCTGGATTCGGTCTAATGGTCTCAGCTGTGGCGGAATGTTCCGGCGCGTACGACGCGCTCCGGCTCGGAGCTCCGCAGCCTGCGCTGCGCGAGTCTGCCTGCAGGGGCGGCAGCGTAGCATAGCGGTTAAGGCTCAGGACTCGCAGCTGAAAGGCTGCCGGTTTGATTCCCCGCTGGGGCACTGTTGCCGTACCCTTGGGCAAAATACTTAACCCACAATTGCCTTAGTAAATATCCAGCCGTATGTATGCCTAAGTTTTTAAAAAACTCTAACCAATGTAAGTTGCTCTGGATAAGGGCTTCCGCTAAATGCCAGTAATGCAACATGATGCAATGCATTGCCCTGTGGCGGACATGATAAATCCTGCAGATCCCATGTGAATGTGTGGTGGTGACTGGACACAGACACGACGGTCTAGGAATAACTGGATTAAGCAAACAGCAACAGGGGAAGGGATTAAATACAAGGCAGCGATGAATCAACATGCATTCCTGTGTGTCTGTTTAATAACCAGATTTTATCCAAATACAGTACCGATGTTTGCCCATAAGGATGTATACAACAGGCCAATATAATGATCACCTGAAACACTACCACCTAGAGCAATTTCTTACATCTTAAACTTTGTTTTCCCATTTTAAAAAATTCTAATTTAATGGTTAAATGCACTCGTATCTCTACCAGCTAGCTTGTACCTTGTCTGGCCAACTATTGAAACCCGGTCATGCAGCGCTTATAATATTGTTGTCTCCTCACATGGATTTTTGCTTGTGTTGTACTCACAACACAAGTTGCTTTGGATAAAAGCATCTGCCAAATGAATAAATGTAAACGTAAATGTAAATGTGTTGTGGTTTAATTTTTTAAACATGACCCTAGCAAGATGTCAGGGTATCAATGTTTATGAGATCAAGTTACAAACACAGAGACATAACCGAACTTGGCAAGCATGACTGAAGCGATCACTGACATGCCCTTTTTAACTCTTTGCTAACGGAATGTAAACACCCTGTTGTTTCGCAAATGTCAAATGCCGTTATCCACGGATGCAAAGAACCATGAGAACTATTGACGTCAATCGTGTCTGAAAGGGGGAGGGGGGGTGGGGCTGACCAGCGAGTGGGTGGTGGTGGCAAGTGGTAATTTGAGCCCTTTCACGCACACCCAGGGCATTTGAATGCTCATCCGTTTGTTCTCGGTTGTGTGAAGTGGATACTCTGTGAAACCAGAGCGAATCAGAGGCAGTCGACTGCTCACCCTGTGCCAGAGGAGGCTCTGTAATATCTTTCTATAGCAAACACTCTGGCCAGGAGGTTCTGTAGTTAGATGTAGGCAAGTTGCCTTTGTGACCCTCCAATAAATCCACCAAATAAGAATACACTCCTGTAGCCCTGCTTTCCCCAATACTGATGTCCTACTGTGAAAATGCATTACAACTAATCTTACTGGATATATAATACAGTGGATTTTTATGCTATTCAACAATTAGTAAAAAGTACAAGGGCGTTTTGAATGGCATGATTTTTTTAATGACAGCTCCTGTTATTTGGCACTGGCTGCATGAGGGTGTGATGTGATCTAGCTGAACTGTGCTGATACAGTCACATGGAACAGAGTATATACAAAACATAGTTGTCTCTGATATTCCTGCATTTTGTAGTTTTGATGGTGCTAGTTTTTCCCAAGAAAATGATGACAATAAACAATTCTAAGTACTTTTATATTGGAATCTGTTGTTCAAAACAGGAACTGTGCCATTTATCTCTAGGGCAGCAAGAGGATAGGATTGAACCTACTGGAAAACAAACAAAACCAAACCTCACTCTAAGAGACAGATCAGAGGGTGATAGTCTACTTAAGACCACAATGCCACGTGTGAATAGGCTCTAAATAAAGTCGTCCAGCACTGGGGACACACCCTCTATACAACCCAGTGCCCTGCAACCAAACCCAGCTGTCAGGCTTGTGGGAGGAATGAAGTCAACCTGCACCAGCAAGCTGCTCTTTACTCTCCCCTAGTCCCCCCTGCTACTACTCAGTAAGGAGAAGTTCCTGCCCCCACCAGCTGTGTGGTCTCCTATCTGAGCCCCATTAAGCCTGACCATTCAACAATGGAGCAGTGTTCCAAACAACGCGCCGTCTGCAACAATGCCTGCAGCCGAAGCATTTTAGATGGCCCACCATTAAAATTTTAAAAACTAGCTGAGAGCAAGTGTGAGTGACTCCCCTTCTCTGTATGCACATTTATACCCCACCGCCCCCCATTCAAAATCTGTAGTGAAATCTGTGGTCTCCCATGGGAATCACTGGAACCCAAAGTATCTCTAAATCTGAATGCATCATATTCCATCCAGTATTAACCAGTTCCACCTCTAGCATTAAACACAATACATTATAGATATCCTGAAATATTCATAGCCAAGGATTCTAAACATGAAAAAATGTTATAGTGAACTTTGAGTGCCTTTCAGGCAAGGGAAGGTATCACAAATATCACTGAAGAATATCACATGCTGTATACTATATACTAGCATATTGTGAATGGCAGGGTTGTTTTGCCCTAAATTACTTTTATTGATATGTCATAATCACCGTTTTATCATTTTCTTTAGAAGGGCTTTCTGAAGAGGAGTATATCAACACAGAGAACAATATTAAAACAAACTCTAGATAAAATTGATGCCAACCATGTCAGGTGAGTAGAACGTCAGTAAAATCATGTCATGTTGTATGTGTTTTCCCCCATTTCTGGAATTACTAACATTTTTTGTTATTTTTATACTTTGTTATTTTGTTTTACTTCTTCACTTTAGGGATGGGGGTTGGAATATTTATTAAGAGAGGTCACATAACTCTCCCTAAACATTTAGACTATGCCAAACTTCTAGAGGAAACAGCACAAAACTGGCTCAGCAAAGCCAGCTCTTTGTTTTGTGTGTAAATAGCCTCTCTGCACAGACAGAGTGAGCACAACAGAAGTGAAAGAGAAGTAGAGAGAGAGAGGGGAAGGGAGGGAGGGAGAGCGAGCAAACAGATTCTGACTCTCCCCATTCAGGGAACAGCAACAGATACTGCCCACAGGCGACAATGTGATATGGATGCTGCAATTTCGCTTCGCCTAGTTCCGCTATAGTCGTCTTAGCAAATTTACAAGTTAAATTCACCAAAAAATGCACACTGACACGCTGCAGGAATCCGGATACGTGTGCAAAAGACGACAGTATTCTGTCGTTTTTTCAAGGTCAGTCACGCGAAAATGTGCTGAGTCATGAGGACACTAGCTGCTGGCTGCACTTACTTCATGGCTTTAAAAGTTAAGCTTTGTTTTCAGTTCAGGCATGCGTGGTATCCAAGAGGTTATAAAATTGTTTACAACAGACCTGGACAATTGTGAAAGGACTCGAAATCCACCAAGTCAGTCAGGTTCATCATCAAAACATTCTAAAACATTGGCACGCACTGACTAATTTTGCCTGACCTGTTGTTAAAAAAGCACTAGGAGAACCATGGATGTGGAGAATCTTTCAGACATGATATCTGCATGTTCAAATTTTCTACAGCCAATGTACAAAGAGCCCAAAGACCAATGAGAATCATCTGAACAATTAGCCAATATTATTAACTAGCAAAACCTATCATTGGGCCCTCAGACCCTAGTCTTGATGGGCAGCATTCATGAATGCACAGATGACAAGTATAATTAATGAAGATAAACGCAGTATGCAGTGTAATGTAGCCGTGAACTCTCAGAGAAGTCCCAAATCTGCATTGCAGGGAAACCCAGGCTGAATCACTGGTTTGAATTAAAGCACAGCACTGATAAGGGCATAACTATAACCGTACCTCAATGAAACCACTTAACTGAGCTGTCCTCCTCAGAAGTCAGTGCCTTAGCAGTTACAAATCAAAACGGCGGGAGTAGTTAACTCAAGAGCAAGGCATAATGAAACAAACCGCTGGACTGTGAAATGCTTCGAAAACAGGCCAGTGAAAAACAAGCACATGCGTGCCTAACAAAGATCCCTGACATTTCACACTGGCTCGTTTACACCGTTTCCCCTTGATTGCTTATGCATAATTGTGCGTGGCCACTTTGGCTCAGTTAACCGGGCGCCCACATGAATGCAAGGTATTACAGCCCAGCTCGCAAAATATTTAATCACCCTGGCAAAGGCAGTAACCAACATATGCTATCCAGCATGTTTCCGGACACCAAGACAAGCGGTAGCTTCGGCTTTTGTGACATGCACCTCTAATAAAAACTGCTACAGCACTCAGGCTAAGAGGAGATTATAGGAATCCAATAGCGCATCATCCTCAGCTTCCCTCTTGAGTCTGTCGAGCGCTGCGGTTGGGAGCTGCAGCCACAGCTGATGTAATGCAGCGCGCAGCAGAAGCGGTTTTATGTTCAATAATTTACCATTCACGGACAGCCCGACTCCTAACAGGGGCTTAATCAATCTGTGCGAGTGCCACAGGGGATGACGAATGCGTCACACACACTGTCACAGGGGTTCCCCCTGGGCTCCTTCGCTGTACTTTCCGTTCAAATCCATCTCAAGAGAAGGGAAATCCGCTTCACCGCTGACTGAACCTGACTGAGTGGAGACAGAACCTTGACAGGCCTAGTTGTTGACACATACCGACCAAACCTGCCAGAACCTCCACCCCCTCCCAGCTATACAAATAATAAGTAAGGGGAGTATATTACCAAGTATATATTAACAAGTAAACTGCATTCCTGCCCAGGTAAGTCAAACCAATTATGCCACCCGTTTACAAGAGGGATTTCAAAGACTTGTTTTGAAACATGAACAACAATACCCAGAAGGGAAAGGGAATCAACAGGAACTGA
Source organism: Megalops atlanticus (assembly GCA_019176425.1). Classification (NCBI taxonomy): domain Eukaryota; kingdom Metazoa; phylum Chordata; class Actinopteri; order Elopiformes; family Megalopidae; genus Megalops; species Megalops atlanticus. The sequence goes on from CM032895.1 coordinate 15,615,655, forward strand.
AGATGACATGTGATGCATTTTATTCTTACATCATGGCTTATTGATTTTGGTATAGTTTACTTACATTGACTATTTCTGTTCTTTCTTTTTCATATTATTGAGCCTGAATATATTTTCTTCCACTGGAATGGTTCTCAGGAGGGTCTATTTTCCTAATGTGGTGCATAATGTGGTTCCCTAACCTCTTAATATACCAATTTTCTTTTTTTTGGAGTGTGACTTCACGGTGGTCTCGTTACTGCCCCCGTTTTCCACTCATTAAATTCATTGGCAAACCAGAGCTTTTGTGCAGCTTAAAATATTTCAGTTGTCAGAAAGAGCAGCGTGTCCTCTCCCACTGCACTGCCATTTCTCACAGCGGGGCACTCAAATGGCTTTCTGATGAGCCGCGCTTTAGCACGGCGGAGCCGCGGATGACGCGTGGGAGGTCGGGGCCGGGGGCACGAGGCGTGCGCAGAGGGGCAGGGCATCCGGCCCGCCACGCCCCGGCCTTCTGCTCCATTACTCCCATCTCCTGCTCCTTCCAAATCCACCCTGGCAGGGCAGGCTCTCTGGAAACAAAGGCCGAAAATCACCGATTTGTCCTTAGGCTGCGCGATGGAATTTCGCTTGTGAAAAGCAAAAATCGATAAAGGCCTTTGGGAACACACAGAGTGCACAAAAGTCCCGTTTGCAAACGTTTGAGGGTACGACGCACGGCTACAGCCTGTTCGAATAATTGATGAAATCCTCTCCTGAACTTTTCATTTGAGTCTGAGGATGCACGGTTTAGCCATACGGCTGCAAACTGAGTTCTGAAGTACAGATTAACTAAGTGTTCACTGTAACACATGCTATTCTGCGCTACTCTGCTACAGCCACAGAGATGCTAAGTCAGCGAAACTGAAGCCTCATGTCCATTACACCAAAAAGTAGATAAATATTCTTGTGTCACTTCTGCTAGTTCCCATAAGCCTTTCACTATTAGCTAATGTGAATCTGCAGGTCCTTAGCTATTCCGTCATGTTACTTATGTCAAATTTATAATTAATAAAGAATTTAATTATAAAATAAAGATAACAGAAATAAGTTTCAGGGAGATTTGTCCTCTGTTTCCAGAACATTTCATTCCGCTGCCCGATTTGACGTCTTTGTTCGATTTCCCTCCGGGCTCTGATAGTGTTACCTTCCAATAACTGTCAACACACAGAAAAGTAGAAACCAGAAGACCAGAAGAAATGCAAAAAAAAATGCAATAATGAAAAAATAGTGCTGACACAGCACTGAAAATTTGTTGATCATTATTAGGCAGTTAGTACACTGTATTCCACTAGCCTATTTAAGCATTATCAGTCCATCAATCAGGTTAATTTTACTGGGATTTACTTGCATGCTGCGACTTGTTTAATTTCTCAGGCAATGAAACAAGACAGCAGCAAGATACTGCAGAATGGAGGAATGCACTCACACAAGAAGAAGTCGAGCTCAGAAAATGACTTGGTCAAAGGCTGCATCGAAGAGTAGTGCTTGGTACAACTAAGGACAAATTACCCGGTAGCAGTAGACTGAGGATGAACAAAGCACTTCACAAGTAAACAACAGAGCCAAGAAGAAAGCTTATCAGATCCCGACACACTGCATAGCTTCCTTTTCAACTGAATCCTTTGCTTTCTAATCATGTTTAAATTCACTGTGTATTTGGCTGCTTGGCTGCAAATCAGTGTTGACTTTCAGTTCCCTCTCAGAGTGCAAGAAGTTTACATATGATGGACTTCCTGCTGAGGTGATGCTCTGCCAAGACTACATCAAGTGCAACAGTCATTTGAATCTTCATATCCAGGTCGGACAGGAAACTTTGCTTTGAAATACAGTTGTGAATGATGAATGGTAGCTGTGCGAAGTTTTCACACTATTTTCCCTGCTGTAGTCAAACACCTGGAAAGGGCGCCATTGCCTCTCTAAGCTCATAAGTAAAAACACTACTGCCTACACACCACTGTTGAGGCCATCCATTCAGTGAATTTAATTACTTATTATTGCTTAAACACCAAAACCCTGTCATGAAGGAACAATACAGCAAAGAAACAGACAGGCTGGTACAGGTATAGGCAAAGATGACACTGGTTAATACCACCTCACTTCATGGCCCAACCACCTTTAAGCTCAGTAAACCATTTGTTTTCAACTTCAGAGTAGCCAATTATATCTTTGCCCTTTAGGTGTACAGTTTTCAAGTAATTAATTTCACCAGTAATGTCGTAATTAGCTGCAGAAATATGTGAACAGCCAGCCAAAGCTGGCAGGGCAGTGTTGTGAAGTAACACTCCAGGGATGTTATCAGCTACAGTGAAATCAAAATCAGTGTCCACTGTGATATACATGGATGACACAGACGCAACAGGTACCCTAAATGTTGCATTAAGGGGTCTCATTTTAACCCGTTAAGGGTTGAGGCAATATTGCAATATTGCAAGCTTCAAAAATTAGGAGTGAATGCTTATACTGCTATCTTTCTAACAAACTCATCAAAACCAGCATAAAACCGTTTCTTGTATATGCCAACAATTGCCTGTTTTATCACTTTGCACTTATGATTTATTGTAATCTGATTATGATTTAGCCTAGCTGATCTCTCACTTGCCCGTGCAACTCAAATGATCCCCCGTACTTCCAATTGTAACTCCCTGTGCACTACTCCTGTCCCATTGATTTCTTAACTCTGCTCTTAATGCTAAAAGCAAGCCTTTCAGAAGATCAGCATCAATATACAGACAAATACAACAGGCCTGGATTTGTAAGCAAAAAAAAAAACACCGATCTTTTCACAGCTGACCATTGAAATAGTTCATTGATACATGTCAACCTGTGTATCAACATTATGTGGAGAAACAGCAATGATAGGAACAGCTGTTTCATTAGATTGTTACGGCACAGATTCTGGCATTTCATGCAAGCAAGATGACAGGTGCCTACAACGGTTTTACACTGTAAGAGTGAAATAATTCAGGATATGTCACCGAGCTTAGTAGGTTCTCAGCAAAATATCCTTTCATATATTCTCTCAACGCACTTCTTACAATAATTTTGTATCATTCTCTCCACTTCACACTACTCTTTAATTGCACAATAACAGGTTTTTGTGCACGTTGACCTGGGGATGCAGCAAAAAGAGTTTAATCTCAGCAATGACTTTGCATGTGGAATCTGCTGAATTATTGCATGTGTATTGTGCCTCCCAACTAGTAGATCTCATTTCCATCCTTGAATGAGTGCTGAGCGATCAGTTTGCATTCCAGGACATTGGAGACTCTTTCTCTTGGAAGAAAATGACACGCTAGAGACTGTAGTATTTGGGATGAAGTCTTACAGGTTTTACAAAAACTAAATTGAGAGGAGAACTTCTCCAAGTCACTGGAGTTCTTAGCAAGAATGCAGGGAACACAACATTGGCTGACATGCAATACTAAGAAACTACCTGTGAAGGGCATATAGTTCCAACATCTACTAAGTGACAGCTAGTTCTATCATCTACTGTGTAACGGGCATCTTGCCCAACTCTGATTTTGGCAGAGGAGCCAAAAGGTCACTTTGGGAGTCTGGGAGTTGTTTTTTTTCCTTTTCACTTTGCTCAATACTCCATACAGTAAATGCTGATCAGCACATCAAAATGTATTTTCTTCTTCAGTGTTGCAATGCAGGCTGCAAGCAAAAGCACTTTTCCCCTGCCAAAGAGGCCAGGGGAGGTGTGACCTAAGGTATCTCCATATTCATGCCACCCAATCTCCATTTTGCTTACCCATCAGCCCTTGCAAAGCCCATTCCCTTCCTTGTTCTAACAGTGCCTCGGTTTTCCATAGCGAAAGATGTACGTTAGTGACATGTGACACGGCCTACAATGTGCTGGCAGAAGAATCGCAAGAGCCTTTCCGTGTAAACGTGGGTAAGAAGACGTGAAGGTGTATAGCTATAGGAAGGTGTATAGAGGGAAGATGAGGATGAGGAGGAGGTGAACGTAGAGGAAAAAGGATAAATAGAAGGCAGATGAGAAGGAGAGGAACAGAATGATGAGAAGGGGAGGAAACGGAAGACACCACTAAGACTCATTTCCTCTGGGGGGCTGGGGTTCTCCTGATAACCACTCCTTCCCATCTTAACCACAAATCAGTGGATTGAAATTGACACTGAAACCTCAAACAGGTATTGTATTTATATTCATATATAAATTCTGTTCAGTTAGTCTCTGACTAACTACACGGGGCTACTCATTCTTCTAATTCACACATCTCGTCTGGGTGACATGTATAGCTTCACTCACCTTCATCCTTACTGGATACTTACCACACACATTTCACTCTGACTGAGCACTCTGCTGCCTGAGATAGTGGACCAAATCTGTTCCACGAATATGCCTCCTCCCATCTACATTGGACATTGGATCAAATTTACAAATGAAGAGAAAATTGGCACAAACAAATTACTGAGGTAAACAACACTCACAGATACAAGAGATTTTTGGCTTATTTGTTTGTTTCTTAACCCAAGTAAAAAATCCAGTAGAACACCCTGATTAAGTTACTGAGTGCAGTCAGGTTCAGACCTGAACACTGACAGTTAAAATGGGTATTTCAGACGGTACTTGGCGACAGAGTAAACTGGGTAAGGGTGGGTAGGAGTGTACAGGCTAATTTGATGTACTGTATCCTCTAATGTGTACCATACATTTGTAACCATGCTAAGAAGGTGGTACCTTAACCAATGGCGCAACAGCGTAGCCCCATCTGGGAATCAAAACGACAACTGCCGAGTTACAAGCTCTGCTTGCTATCACTGCACCACACTGCTTCCTCTTATATAGAGGAATGCCAGAATTCATACACAACCAAGTAGTACCGTGACCAGTACTAAAATCAGCACTATTAAAGCATCAGTCTGTCATTCATAAATACAGATATTTTTGGTTTACAACCATGGTAGGATCATTCCTTGGCAAGTGTACAATGTTGGCATCCGACACAATTAGAACTGAGTATACTACAACTGAGGTTCTCTTTTTTATTACCTAGTGACTGATTTCAATTACACATTTACAGCAAAAAAGTGGCGTCACGTTTTACCACTCGGGCTTAATGTGAAGCTCCTTGCAGAAACAGACAAAGCAGGATGTCTGCCATCTGTAAGTCAGTGAATAGTATGGCTAGAAAAGCTTTTTGTGAAGAGGTATTATCCTTGTACAGCTGGTCATGGAGCACATAGATATACACACCATTGTGCTGTGCATAGAGGAACCAGTTGGTTCCTGGGGAAGTGGCAGTCTGTTAAAACCGCAGTGTTTACGGACGCTGATAGATTGTTAGACACCTTGTGTGGGGGGAGCCTGCTGTAACCAATCCCTGCGGTCTTGTATTGACAGCAGGGCAACTAATTGCATTTAAAATGCAAATGACTTCCTGTTCATCTTCTTAAAATGGCAATGTCTGACATGTAAACTAATGAGTACCATCCATACACTCCACCAGAAATGTGGATATTGACATCTTAAAATATGCATGTCTTGAAAGCCACACCCTCAGAGCTGATTTAAAGGTATTTTGCAGGTTTCAAAAAGGAACAGTTAAGTGAATCTCTTTTTTTCATCCTGCAGTGATGCAAAGGCACCAGTTCAGCAAACCGGTAAGGGAACATGACCTGTAACCAGGTCACAGTTTCTAATCTTGGATGCAGCACTGACACGGTACCCTTGTGTGAGAATACTTCAACAACTTGAGAAAAATATCCTGCTGCACTAATGAGCAATGTGTAAAAAGGTAAGCTAAGCTATGGCAATCCTCTCAGGATGAGGGCATCAACAATGCAATTAAACAATGCAATATGCAAGTTTTCCTCAACACTGCCGGGGCTGAGGCATGCAATAAGCAGCAAACTGAAATTTAATGAACTGATACAATGGAAAGGGTATCAAAGGATCCTGCCGTTACTTCACAAGTCAAAGCACAAACTAAGAGGACTGTGAACGACGGCGTGTAACTGATTTGAATTGTAAATAGAGAGGAGTGGATCTCATATCTGCATCTGAAGAGCAGAGACTGCAGGCCAGCAGCAGGAAGCACTCACAGGGCATATCAGCCATGACTGGTCAGTCAAAGAGATCACTCCTTGCTTACAGATATGGAAATGAGGACAGATATAGGTCAACAGGTTACTGCTGTTTGGCCCTGAAAAGAAGCCATCAGTCATTAAGAGTGGAACAATGGCATCAAACAAGTAACATCCTAAAAGAGCGCCAAATTAAACACACTGTCTGATGAAATTCAAAACCTACGAAATCTGAAATATCCAAACACATTATCTGAAAAACTGAAAACAATGGATGGCTGTTTGTTGTCTTCACAATATAGCACTAGGAAATGAGTGAGGAATTTCAGGCTGCTAAGTATAGGTTGTGGTAACAGCATATAAATACATTCTCCAAACTGACGCAGCACACTGATTTTTCTCCTGATCTTCAACATTCCACAGAGGGGCTGTGTTTAAGGATGTAAAAGGATAGCTGTCAAAACTGAATATAGCGTCTACAAAATATCTGCCTAGAACACAGGGGTCTTGCATGCATTAGGAAGAACCTATAGCTCAGCATCTGATATCGAGTTTAAATGGTGTCGTGATTTACTCACAGCAGCCAGAGCACAGATCACAAATAAGGCAATGCTGAAGTAGTTCAAAAGGTTTCAGAAAGTGTCTGATTCTATTTCACAGCTGACCTACAAACTCATGTTTTACAAAAGTATGCAAATAGACCAAAATGATTATCAAACCATTTGTCTCTAAAACTTTTTTTAAAGAACACAACACTTCACTGAATTGGTTTGCTTTAGCAAATGCAAAAACAGACACACACACACACATGAACACACACGTGCGCGTACCACAAAGAATACCATATTGAAGCTAACATCAGTGTGTCAAATTGTCAACTGTAACAACTTGGCCTTGAAGACATTTCTCAATGGAAATATCACAGGTCATTTGACAATGTTGCCACAAGAGATAGATTTATTGTATACTGTTTACTGTACACTCGATGTTAAATATGGGACTCTACAGATTTAAGCAAATCTAGACCAAAATTATTGCCAAAAACTCATTTACAAAGGAGACATGCGAAAACGCATCACTAAGCGCAAGCCAATCACCGCTGACTTCCCAAGTTCGACTGACAAATACATATCGATACGTTATACGAGAAGAGCTTCTTAATGTACAGTCGTACAAAAAATCCATCGTATGAAATTAAGACTCTGAGATTAAACATTTTCAAGCGTTAATCACCAAACTCAGTGTTGAAAACATTCATGTTTCCCGTATTCCTTCTTTGAACTAAAAACGGAACAATACGCCCATACGATACACGCTAACACCGGGGGGCGTGGAAGGGGTAATCGCGTAAATCTGTACTCGACACCCTACATCCATTTTGTAATGGACGCTCACGTGTAAATGCAGCACACCTCTTAAGCAACATATTAACATACCCTTTTTCGGCTTTCTGTATCAACAGGGTGGCGAGTGTCAACAACTGTGGTAGCTACTTTTTCAGCTAAAATGACGGATCAGCGGGTATACAGGTGGTCACTGGTATACGGATATTATGCAACGAAACAGCAAGGAAACTGTAAAGTTGTAAAGCCGTTTCCTCCACCGTCCTTCCTAATCTCCAGATATCCGCGGAAGGAAGGCACATCGACACACGCATCATACAAGTCTCCTGTAACACACGTTGCACTCACAACAGTATTATCGAGCGTCCCGTTTAAGGCAAGCGATCTGCCTTGATGCGTTTCTGTGGCAAGACACGGATATGGCCATTTTGACATCTAAATTGTGCTACTTTACACCAGGCATACTGTTTGCATACACATCTTGTCTAATCCACATGGCGTTTAGCGCACATAGCTGGCTGGCTAGCTTGGATATTATGAACCGAAGGCCCAAGCGACCATGTTCCTAGCTAGGCTGCGATTCCCGTTATCTATGAAGCTGTGCAACACTGTAGCTGTGCCAGCCAACTAATTCGCAAATTAACTAGCAGGCCGGTATAACATACGATGACAAAGAATGTTACGAATGACTGTTTAGCTTTGATTCAATCCATTATAAGAAAGCTGGCTGTTTTTAGAGAACTCACTTCAGAATTATACTGTCCATACGCAGCTTCTAGGCTGACTAGCTAGTTAGCGAAGTGGTAACACATTTCTTACCGGGAAATGCCGATAGCTAGGTCTTTGTGCGCATGATGTTAATCTAAAGGAGTTGTGTGCTTACCTTGACTTTCTGCAGGGGGGTGAATCGCAAGTCATGCACAAAGGGGTTTCTAAACGGGGGAGCCAGCTCCTTCCCATCCCCATCCACAGTTGAGCACCGTCTGCTGTTGGTCAACCTCATCTTCACACCCGAGGAAATTTAGTAGTAAAAAAGAAAAGGGAAGAGAACACAAGCTGTGGCGATTTACTGCTGTCTTCACCGCGCAATTATTCTCTCCGATTTGCGCAAATTTCTGTTTCGTCGTTCTCCAGCCGTTTTGTCGGCGAGAACTGGTGTGATCAAGCGAGGATCATCCAGCTATTTGAATTCGGCGATAGTTTTCCGCTTACGCTAAAATGGTCCGCGTTGGATGCGTTGGGCTGAAGACAAACAGGATCCACTAATGTTCCTGAACCACGCATGCGTTCTCTGCTCTCCTCGCTGACATCACTAGAGGTGAGCGGGTGCTTGATATTGTACTGTACCATAGACTGATAATAGATGCATGGCCATCGGATGGCTACAGCAGAAAAGCAACAGAAAACTAGTTCTTTCCCTGCTCATTTGAAATGATGGAAGAAGGTAAACACTCCGTACTCAATATCAGCTGCCAGCATGCATCCTACGAACGGTACATGAATTGACTGACGTCAAGTTTTAGTCACAAAAATGGAAGTTTTTCGATGACTGTACAGTCCATTTTAGTCACTCAGTTGTAACCTCAGCACGATCGTACCGATACAACAATTATTTAATTCCTGTTATTTTCAGTGACACATATTGGGTAATTTGACATTTTTATCGTCACCCGATATTTTGCCAATGGCTGTTGCTGGACTGCATTACCTGATTCAATAACCAGCAGATGGTTCCAAGTGACAAACGTTGAGGAGCGCAGATCTCAGGGAAGCTAAATCTCGTATGCACGCATACTTTGTTACGTCCGTTTTCGTCTCAAAGTGAGAGTGTCAACTGGCAGACCAACAGTATCACCCAGAAATGTTTTCAGTAAGGACATCTAGGCCCCCGAAATCACCTTAAACCATCATCTCCTGCGGCAACCTGTAGCGGACATGTATGGGAACAACGCCACCTTCTGGATTGAATTTGTAATCTCTATGTCAGCCTCAACAACGAAGGATCGATTAAACAAATTAAAGCGTTGTAACTCATCATACATGGAGGTTGTAGTAATTCATGATAACGTTAAATGTACTAGTAAAATTAAATGTGCAAATCGTTTGCGTCTCAACCCTAGTGTTTGGCTGAACAAAATCGTTCTTCTATCAGAGAAACTGGTGACTGTCTGTAGAAATGGGTGGTGACAGCTGTTGTACTTGGCTGTTTGACATTTCCATCTCAGTTGTGTTGGAATTTGTTACTCATCTGTAGCAGGAGTAATATAAAATGAAAATGCATATGTGAAATTCGAATGCATTTCAAAACCGATTGATTGAGCTAGGGGATGTTCACATGGTATGTATGGCTTCTTATTAAAGATTTTTCAACTTTACATTTCAAAGTTAATTCATTTATCTTTGACGTGTCATTTCCTGAGTATCAGACTGTGTATGTTTTCCAGCTTCTGGTAATGAGGGTGATCACAAACATGAATGAAATAAATAGATGCAGTGTTTATCTTGTCTGTTGTTCTATCCTGCATTCTATCTATGTATCACCAACATAATCTGCATCCTGTATCTCTCCGCCTTGGGTAAGTATCATCTGTAGATATTTTAAGAAAAAAGTAAGTGCTTCTCATGTTGAAAATGGCAGCCAATTCTTGTGAATTTGGAAAAGTAAGTAATGATATTAGTATTCCAAGGAAAGTAGACATTCAAATTTATGGTTGATTGTGATATTCTTCTGACTCCCATCATCATTCTTCAGAAAAATTGGAGTTACTCCACCAACCATATTTTTAAGAAAGCTCGAAATGCTTTCCTTCACTCTCCTCCCTTTCTGTCATGTGATGTTTTTTTAGATGCACAAAACAAATAAATAACATGAATTATCATAAGGGTGCTTCTCAAGTTCTGCCAAAAATGAGGTCAGAGATACATGCCTTTCCATTCAGAAGGCAGCTATTTCCTGTGTCATTTGATCTGCCCTTTAATTTGTGCCTACATTCCTTTCAGTATGTCTGAATTGTTTAAGGTTGTTTTTGGTTGTGTGGACATTCAAACATTTAACTTATGCAACATTCTTAAATATAAACAGCATCTTATAACCATTTAGATCCCCATGCCCTCACTCCTACAAGGAGAGTTCATTTTGCCATCATGGAGTACCTACCTGAGTTGACAATGGTGAAGGGGACAGGGAGGGATAAAAAGTATAAAAGTCTGGGACACACTAAAGTATTGCCAGTTTGCAGCATCAGCCCAAGAGCAACATTTTCCATTTGCAGACAGATCTGCAGCTCACTGTTTAGTCAGCAGCTGCTATAGCATTTGCATTCTAGTGCAGCCTTCTCTGAGATTTGCTACTTCCACCAGATCAGCTTGCGGATGGCTTCATCGACCCCTATGGTTGCAGATATTTACATTTAAATGATTGCATTTTAAGGCTGATGGGTTTGCATAACAAGCAAGGTCTATCCACAGCGGAAATTGGTTTTGTCTGCAGCTTGCTCGCCAGCTACTTTCGGCACCTATCTTTATACAGATTAATTTCCAAACCATTTACATGCATTACAACTTTCACAAACAACACAGTAGACAATGGTAAGCAATTTAATAACTCAATAACCTCTAGGCAAAGTGTATTCCTTTATTCCTGTGTCATTTCTGTCTTGTCTTTGACATTGCAAGATTCTCAGTGCCTGGGTATTTGCAGACTGACTAGACGGGGCGGAGCAGCTGACATCAAAAGAAGCCCCTCTTCTTCCTCATATTTCCAATATAAGGTATTGAAACACCCCTTAATACAGAAGTGGTGACACTTTCAACTCTCAAGGTGAGTCAAAGTTAATGAACGAGGGGTGTTTCAATACCTTATAATAGAAATATGAGGAAGAAGAGGGTCTTATTTTGATGTCAGCTGCTCCGCCCCCCTCTAGTCAGTGTGCAAATACCCAGGCACTAAGAATCTTGCAATGTCAAAAAATAAGGCCCTCTTCTCCTCATAATACCATTATAAGGTATTGGAACACCCCTTAATACAGAAGTGGTGACACTTTCAACTCTCAAAGTGAGTCAAAGTTAATGAATGAGGGGGTTGTTTGAGACCCAGCCGTACACTCTCAAGGGCACCAGTGGACTTTAATGAATGAATTACCATCTTATTACAAACTGAAGCAATACATTGACCAACACTGAAGCCTGACTTCAGATAGATATAAATGGAATAGTGCCTGTAGCATAAATAATCTACTCCATTAAATATGTGTTCATCGCAAAGCATCGATTCACTGAAAGCACATGTCATTCTATAAAGTAGCAGAAATCATTGATGAAATAACTGAGATTTACACCTATCAGCATTTGGTCTGATTTTGTCTGCTGTTTATGAATATTAGAAGGAGATATCTGCATGCTAAATGTTCTTCAAGCCTTTCTTCACATGCAGGAGGGAGATCCTTTACTCATTCTCCCTCCTGTCTCTCTGATTCATTCCCAGCAGTGGTATTTGTACCGGCATATCTTTCAGAGGAAATGTGCTGAATTTATGCAGCCCAGGGAGGAGATAGCTGGGGAATATGACTTAAGCACTTTGAAGCAGGCATTCTTCGCAATCCACCGGCGGCAGATGTGGACCTCACATATCTGGCGAGCTCTGCGCCGGAGAAATACAATTCGGGGATCCACTCCTTCAACAGGCAGCTTTATATAGAGCTGTGCAGACTGTAGCGGGATGATATATTGAATGGTGTTGAATCAAATATCACTGCAGCATCATCCCCTTTGCTCAGTGTTATCCTTACAATCCGGAAAAAGTCTTGGTTCACTCGTGTCTCCGCTATCAGGCAGCCCTGCAGAGGGGGAACAAACCAACACATTTCTAGCCCCGTAACCTATCTGGTATGATTTCCCTGGAGCCTAGACCGTGGGTCATGCCAGCGAAGGACATACTCCGTAGTAGGTATGAGTTAGTAATATCACATACAATTGCCAGAGTCATACTGTAGTTGTAAGGTTAGAAAGCAGGTATAAAGATGTATAAATGCATAAAAGAAAGAACCTCTGCATTCATAATTTTGTAGAAAACTGTAGCTGCTTCCACACTTCAATGATTAGGTTGTCTGAAGTGGGAAGGTCCATGTCTGTCTAGTCTTTCTCTGCTTTCCTTTTGGCAAACGCAACAGCCACCATTAAGTCATCACAAGACGAAGTGGACTGTGCAGTAGAGCTGATGAATATTTTCTTGTACTAGCACTGATGTTTCTATTCCACCATTTCTTTCCTTTTCCATTGTTTTCCAGGAGTCTCTTGACCACCTTTCCTGGGGTCAGGAAATACACTTCCAGATATTCCTCCATTGGCACGCGTTTTTGGCTTTTCAGTTCCCCCTGTAGAATAACTTCTGTCCAGTGCTTTGTAATGCGGACAGGAAACAGGAGCCCATGAATTATTCTAATGTCAATTCATAAATAGGGCTTATGGGGTAGACTAGCGATTAAGTTAAAATTGCCTCTGTCAAGATTATCATCAAATTTATGGAACATAGGTATTCACTTAAATCTACCTCAATCTACCTCTTAAATCACCTCTACATTGTAATTTCATTTCACAAATTGTGTGCAAATGATGTAGTCATTATAATTTACTTACATTTTCTGAAATTACAAATACAATTATATTTATAAAAGTTGAAACTAAGATACTGTAAAATGATATATGTATATATTATATATATATATATATATATATATGTATACAAAAATTTTTCTATAATTTTTTTTTCCTATAAAAACTATTCACGAACATCAATGAAACATCGATGAAAATCAATGCAGCCAATAAAAAAACAGCAAATCGCATTCTCACTGAAGCACCAGAGCAAGCTTTTTTCAGTGAGATAATCTGGCCAGAGATACTTGTACAAACAAGATGGGTATTGACCTGGGCTTTGTATGTTGACATAACACCTTTATGCGGGTAATACGTTTTTTTCAACAATTTGGTCAGTCAATATTGCATTACATCTCACAATTGATTTCTCCTTTAGCAAAGGAGGAAGCTAACCAAAAAAGGAATAATCTTTATAACAACCTGAGGAATCTTCAGTTGCATTATGATTATGCAGTGTGACTTTGGTTTATTTAACTTTTCAAAGTGACATAACTCTTTTTTGCTTACAAGTCTTGATAAGGTCCAGTCTCAGCATTTCTAAAAAGCATGAGTTGGTGGACCATATGCAGAGTTGGGAAGAATACCTCGTTTCAGTATTCTCTCTAGCCAATTGATTTCTAGCACAAATACATTATGCTGTCCAGTGGCTGATAGCCATTGTCAATATCTGATTATTAAATAACATTGCAGTTATGCACAAAAGAGGTCTATCTTATTGATTTTCTTGGCATGCAAATAACAGTACTGTGCTTGCCAAATGAAAAAGTGAAGAAATGAAAGAATGTGATGAATTGCTGATTAAATGCAAAGTCACATAAGTACATATTGTAACTTATTGGTCTCCTGCTGTGGTAATGGACAGATGACTTTTTTTCTCTCACACAACACTTTTCTGCCATCTTCAGCCCCCACCTCAAGCAAATCTCCCTCCTGAAGAGAACTGTGAAGAGGGCTTCCTGAAATGGCACACCAGCCAGGAGGTGACCTGAAAAAGCGCAATGGTGCTCAGGGAGCCACACTTACGACAATTTGCCTTTCTTAAGTTAGATGTGAGCACGTGCACTACCTGAGAAAATTAGCCTGGGAGGATACTAAAAAAAAAAACATGTCTAGAGATAATCCCTCCTCTCTGTCATCTTCAGTCAAAACATGAACTGTAGATTCTGCAGTGCCATCAACAGCAAATGCCTCCTTTGTGGTCCAATCAAGCACACACTCTGCAAAGTGCATTTCGTTTCTTCCTCCGTCTGATGTATTACCTAGGGGGGCGCAGAGACCCTGCTTTTGTGCATGTGAACCTGGCATTTATGCCCTGCTTTGGGAGCAGATAATGCATGGTTTAAGGAACAGAGCGAGAAGGTAACAGTCCCCTGAAACCATGCATGCACATTTATGGCTGCGGCTGCTGGCAGGGGACACATAAATCAAACAGAGAGCTCTACTCCACGTGACTGCATTTCCTCTTCTCATTTCAGACCAACGCCTGGTATTCACACTACATTGCAATGCTGCAGCTGCAACAACAACATTGTATTTTAGCTGTGTTTTTGTTTAAAATTAGCAGACCGATTACACCCATTTTTCTGGACACACATGTAAGATCTCACTGATTCACACTCTTCCTAGGTTTTTGCAAGTTGTGGCTATTTTTGACTTTGCATATAGTTCAAATTGTGACAGTAGGTATCAAAGTGCAAACCACATGTGTATTATTTTATTAACGTATACAGTGATAGCCAAATGTCTCCATAGATTTATCAACATGCTTTGTTTTTACTGATATTTCCGTGCAGTGTTAAAGAAAATGTAATATTTCAAAGTAAAATATGATGTGTATCTGCTCCAAGAAAAGCTGTTGATATGTTTATCTTTATCTGCTAACAATACCACGCATTCAGTCAATCTAAGCATCAACACTTGCGTTGCTCAATGCCCAAATGCTGACAGCACTTCAAAAAATGTTTATCACAAAAATAGAAAATCATTAAAGCGGGGGAGGAAGAGAGAGGAAAATGTACTCTTTGCTTAGCCTCTGCTTCCATGGCAACCACTTGCGTACAGTATTATTGTACTTCCTCATTGTTGACCTTTATTCACATAAGGGAATTCACGTGGACATGATGCACAGGGGGGAGTTTCATGGCATGGCAGCCTCTTCCTCATCTCTCTCATGCCTGCATGCAGAGCTCGGCACAAATGAGATACACCATGGCTGTAGCATTTATTATTGTGCGAATCATTTTAAGACATGAAACACGAAGAGAATTGAATATTATAATTATAATTATGTAAATAATTTCATCATTTATACATGTTGTGATTTATATATGATGTGTGGTTTCTGGTCATTATCTCTCTATCCCACCTGTTACATGTCTTTACTTTTGTTATGAAGCATAACTCATGTTGTAAACTACTTGTTTGGTAAACATATATAAAAAAATGTCCTATGTTTCATTCTGAATGATGCAGGAATGCTGTGTTGTACCATCTGTCATAGAGGTTGTTGGCCTGAGTGAAAACATTGCTTGCATGGTTTGGTGCTGACCATTTTTCTGCCTTAATTTGCCTTGCAAATTCTCCTGAAAGCGCTACAGACACGCGGTGCTCATGATACGACCCAAGAGGAAATCCCCAGGTGCCCTCTTCACTGATAGCATTCGCAGTGTGGCTGTCCCTTGTGCAACCCCTCAGCTTGTTTCGCTAAGGAGGAGGAGCTAGCCCATGCTGGGCGCAAGCGAAGGGCAATTTATCGATGTGACATTTGAGAGCCTGGCATGAGGAATGTTTATCTGTGATTTGGCTGTTGGTGTGCTTTACAGTCTGTGCAATAAAATCCGACCAGATTTATTTCCATGATTAAATGTGTCATAAATGAGCTACAGCTACACTCTGAGTTCATTGTGCTGTGTGGGGGGAGAGTGTGTACTGGCCTGAAAGGCAGCTGGTCGTCCCATATATTGAAACTGAGAGTAGTAAGCGATTGTGATTGTGATTAAAAATGATTAAATTGATTGAAAATAAAAAGTTAGTGTTTAAAATAGCAGACCTACAGGATGAGCAACTCTCAACCTTTGTGTCTTGTTAATAAACATTGAGAGCTATGTCAAATTTAACATACCGTATATGATTTTTCCTTGGTAAAGGTCCCTGTGCACGTGTGGAATTCCACTAGAGATGCAACAGGAGGTGAAACTCCTTTTTGTCACATGAGTTGGAATTGTGGGCAAGGTGACAGTGTTTTTTTTTTTTTTTTTTTTTTTTTAGATGGAAGGAATTGATACTCCACAGTCTGACGTCTGACACCTGATGTCTGATGACGCCAGCTGCATGTTTTATTCATGGTGCTGGAGCAGCTGTAAGCATGTGATGCGTGTCGCATAATTTCCAGGGCGCAATTCCAGGTGACACACACGCTTTCATTACGCTGATGTGACACTGTAGCACTGTGGCCCCGCTGTTGTAATGTTGCAGCAATGTTGCAGGAATGTATCACTGTTTTACCAGTGCTAAAAGTAGGTGCCAGGGCTGCTTGATGTGTAACTTCTTCTCAAGACAAGGGGTTACACATTTAGAGTTTAAGGTAATATTTACATTTTACAAATATCCACATTTATTTGGTCCTTGGCTTTTGGTCCTTTAAGTGGATCATGTGATTTGACATGCTCACTGTACCATGGACAGTGACAATTGTTCAGTCTCTGCATTTGATTGGTAATGCCTTCATGAAACCAAGGGAGAACAATATGCTGTAGAACCCCAGCTGCAGTGCGTTAGTTCCACCTTGTGGTTGCACACGTTATCGTGAAAACCCATTCACATACAGTCACTTCAGTTGCTGTGAAGCCTGACACCTAGTGGAACGTTAATTAGTTGCTGTAGATGAGTGTTCCTGTATATCTCCATGGCCTATATTATCTTCTATGAGTGGTAACTTATGAACAAAAATACCTTATTTGTCAGAGTAATTTGTGTAACCAATTTTGGTATATACAGCCCAACAACACACACACATTCACATACACACACTCTCTTGCTTAACTAAAAAGAAAAGAATGATTTTATGATTGTTCATCAAGGTTCATAACAAAAACATCAAATTAAAAAGACATTATTAGCTTTGGCTTTGCCAAAAGACATAAATTCTAATGCAGTTTCATAAACATATTTTAGATAAATTTTACAGAAAGTGGAAGCTTTTTGTTGAATCTACTATTATATTTTATTGTATTATATTTATTATTTTGTCTCGTCCTTTACGGTAAAAAAAAAAAAAAAACTTAGAATTGACCTTTAGCATAAGTATATTTCAGTGAGTTCTGTATTATTCCTTTTCTCAGAGTGTTCAGAATTTTACGACTTGTATATACACATATTTGTGTGTGTGTGCGTGCGTGCGTGCGTGCGTGCGTGCGTGCATGCGTGTGTGTGTGTGTGTACATGTGTGTTTATGTGTTATCAATGTCTTCATTTGTTATTGTAACTTGTCAAAGCAGTCACTTGTCTACACCTTTCTGGAACTTGTGGAACTGTAACTATTCCCGCCCCTTTGGGCGGACTGGATCAGGTCTTGACATTTGCAGCTGGCAGGAATGGAAATGCTATTTTCTAATGTATAGAAGAGCTGGTGAAGTGTTTCCCCACCCTCAGTGTCAATAGCACTTGAAGTGAAAACGGAAGAAAATGCAATTTAAAGACACAATGGAAACAGAACCCCACTGCGTGTTTTCAGTACGGACACCATTTCCTCTTTCTTGTACAATTTCAGTATAGCCTCAGGGCAACGTGTTTTAACATTTGCTCTGCTTCATCGATTGTAACTAATGTCGGTATTAAATCACCCCATGTGACATTTTAAGGCATGAAGCACTGGGAATTTTAGGAAAGCAAAAATTTTCTTTCAGTTTTGGAGATCTTTTTGCCCTGTTTCAGTTATTTAAATGGGAAATTTCATTATGCCTCGACCTATGTATTTACGTATGTTTTTCATATTGAATATATATTTTATATCAAATACCTGGCTCAAGAATATAGCTGCGATGGCCCAGAGGTGCATTCAAACCCGCAATCCTCTGATTACAAGATCAGTTAAGTAAGCACTGCACCACATTGCCAGTCATGTTTGTTTTGCTACAACACTACAGCCAGTACTACCTGACTGAATAGCATTTCTACACGACAGTCCAAATGTTAAAAAATTTTTACATTTTCATATTCTTAAGCATACAACCAAAAAGGATGTAGGCTACATGTGATGTTATTTCAGCCAACAGGAAAAAATAGAGGCCCATTATTTTTATCACACATAAAAGTTAGCTTGGTAACTTGCAATTAATAAATCTCTACAAATATTCACATGACATGACATGACATAACATTTAAGAAGCTTTGCTTGGTGTTGCACCACCCCTGCAGTACTGCTGTTACAGTGAATAACGACAAACTCATCTCCCTGCTCAAAGTTAAACAAACAGAGCATTCAGAATCACAGATATAATCCATAATTGTCAGGGTTCAGGACTCCAGAGTTCTTTAACTCTCATCACAGACTCAGGATGATCAGCGGAGGAGGTACACTGACGAGAGAGCAGAGAGGCATGCGCCATCCACCCCAACTCACTCAACAGCGGCTCTTTAAAGGTTAACAGCAGGGGGCAAGTAGCAAGGGCAGAGATGGTGTGAGGTAAAACACAGACAGACGACAGCGCGGGATCGAGAGGAGATTATCAGCTCCGCAGAGATGGCAGGTCATAGTGCCAGCTGACAGTGAGCACAGACCCACTTGAGCTTCACAAAGCCAGATAAAGAGGGGCCTATTGACCCAAACACATTTGGAATCTCAGGTTATCCATTACAATGGATTCAAAGAGAGTTGCAGTTTTTTTGTTAATGGACAATTTGAAAGAAAGGGACTTTGATTTCAGTAATTGGTGAAATTAATGCATATGACATGGCATGACATGGATTATGCCTTACATATATGTGTGAAGAATATGCATGTCATTTCTAAAATAGTAAAACATTGATTCCATGGTGACAATGATAAAGATCTCAAAGTGAGTAAATTCTCTCATTTTATCCATAAATGGAATTAATAAAAACACATGTTGAAAATGCAAAATACATGGCTTACCACCATAGTATACATTCAAGAATGTTAAGAGAATCAAATTATAAAGCCAACTTTTTAAGACAAAAATTCTGTAACCCCTACAATTCCACAACTTCTGCTATTGGAACACATACTGAAACATATAGGCTACATTACAGATCCTTCATTGTACATTTTAAGCAGGTTTTTAGAAACAGCAGTCACTATTGCTCCCTAGCTTTTGCAGTGAAGATACCAGATGGAAACAGCACTCACAGATATACATTACCATCCTCTCTACCATATTAACAGAAGCAGCCACTGTTTTTGGTTCTTGCCCTAGCTCACTGATTCTCAATCCTGCTCATGGGGCCCCGTGCTCTGCTTTTCCATCTTTCCCTGCTCTACCTACCTGACTGAACTCATCAGTGGCACTTTTGGTTAGCTGAGCACACCTGATTTAATCAAGAGCATGCTAATCACACTAATCAGGTGTGTTTGGAGCAAGGATAGATAGAAGATATGCAGGACAGTGGGCCTCCAGGAGCAGGATTGAGAAACACAGCCCTAGCTGAATATTCGGCACAGCATCACTCTCTCCACTAGATGGCGCAAGGTGACGGTTTTGCAGGCAACGCCACAGTCGACGTGTCAGAGGCAGCTGAGACGCTCTAATACTGCCAGTTGGAATGTTTCAGTGCGCCGTTGTCCATCCCATATGCCTCAGCTGACAGTGGTGAGTCAGGACAGACAGATCCAGGGTTTACACACCGCTCTGGGGGTAAGGAGATTATCACCATAGAGACCCTATCAGCCTGCTCTGTGTGGACTGCCACCCTCACTTGGGGGTCTCGTCACAATCTTTAAAAGCTCCAGACATCAGCAGTCGCATTAACTTCCTTCCCATCTCCAGGGCCTGTTGTCAGTCATGTTGCACCTAAGAGCTCCTGAAAAGTTTCATAGCCCCACAGCGAGTTGAAAGCACAGCCAGCGGGCACCAAGACTCCTTAAGACCTGGAGAAAAAATGGCAAGAGCACTAATGACCAGAGGGATATCATAGATGCATTTGCCCTGAACTGAAAGCAGGACCTAGATCTGAGCCCTCTAAGTATTTATGGCCTCTTACATTCCCTGGGAGACAGTAATTTGATTAGACCTATGCCTCTGTTAAATCTAATGGCATCGTGCACTTTATTTGAACTAAGGGGTTTTTCTTTCCTTCTTTTTGTACAGCATTTCAATCAGTCCAATTCAGCAATTTTCATGTTCACAATTCCATATTCAGCTTAGTTGTGGTTTAGTGCAAAATGGTTCAGGTGGAATTGATTAATTCTGCAGCTAACTATCACCGCAATGAGAGAAAACAGGACCGGAGATCACTCCTTCGCTCACAGGTCTTGTCAGGTGATGAAAGAGCTGGTGACCGCTCATGATGCATGATAGGAAATATGCAGAGATTGCCTAAATGCCTGATACGGACATGAGCGAAACCATCCTGTCTGTTAGCACCTCCATGTGAAAAAGTCCAGGCGTGTCCCTGATAGCAGCAGGACTTGGTATGTCACATTCCTCTCATCTGTGCCTGTCTGGGGTGGGTGACAATACTGCCTCTGTTAGAAGAAACTCCCACTGCGGATGTAAACATGGTGATTTTAATCTGAAGTCTTTTAATTTGCAATCACAGTTTACATTGAATGAATGGAATATAAACAGGAAAACGAAATGAGACAAAGCGCATGTTTATGTTTAATTACAAAGCCCTGGCACAAGCTGAATAAATATCAAGAGGGCCATTCAAATTTTTTATGCAATCTACAGAGACAGAGTAATAGGGAAATAACTTCCAGATTGCTTTCATGGGCTGAATATAATGCAAAATGTTCTGATTTGGACCACCCCAACCAAGAGTGGTCATTGTTGCACAAATCTAAAAGCGTGTAAGTATTCTTCATACAGTATAACTTTGTGGCAAAATCGTGTTTCACAGCAAATAGGGTGAATTCCTCCTCATTTTAAAACCCTTGCATGACAAATAAAACCCTGCATTCATAGACATTATTTCAAAGTGTAGCTGTCAGATAAGATTATCTTATGTAACATATACAAATGGTTGAATCTATTATATTCATCAGTTACCTAAGAAGTGATAGAGGGAATCCAAATAGTGCCTCTATATAATCTTTCAAGTTCTTGTGGGGTTGAGGGATTGGTGAAAGAGGGGTTTTGTGTGGGTAACACTGCTTTACTGGTTAATATCATCGATTTGGCAGTGGACATTTTTCTGTGGTAAATACTGGCATCTGCCTGCATATCATGCTACTCTGAGCCCTACTGCTGTTTATTTTCCTTGTGCAAAGGAAGGACCTGCTTCAGCGAGCAGTGCAAAAGACTTATGCGGGTTTGCTCATGTGGCGTTCAAAGAAAGATAACCGGGGAGATCATCAGGACAGGAGTGTCACATTAAATGTGTTTTCTTTGTACCGCTCAATTCCCCACAGAAACCCTTCCAATGTACTTCATCTCATCCAGAGAACAGCACCGTCCCCGTAGACTGCTGCACGAAGGACCATTACAAACACGAATCTATATTTCATGTGTTTGGAAATGTGTGGTACCGGGAACAAAAGGCAGTTTATTAAAGTATTTATGCCGCGCTGCCACCGGGGCTCACGTTTCATTCACAAAGGGCTTTTATTTGGAAGATGTTGGGAGTTTCTGTGCAAAGCAAGTCTTTCATTGCCAAAGAAATTATTCACAAATGTAATTGTACCCTCTAAAGGTGTGCTCCATATAAATATTTAATGCATTACCACTTATCTTACCTGCTATTGTTATTGGACTCTCCTATGCCCTCACCTCTTCTCACACGATTCTATCTGACATAACTAAGCAAGACCACATCATTCCATGTACTCGCCAAGGTAAATGCATTACAATGCACTGTATCAGTGAGGGAGCACAACATGAATTTGAGTAAGAAGCTATCTACAAACCTTTCTTTGAGCATATTTTGTGCTCAGTACCCTTTCTTGCTATTGTGATGAGGCTCCAATACAACTGCAAAATTATTTAACTTTTTTTTTTTGCTATATGGTGGTGCTATTTAAACACAAAAAACAAAGACACTTGCCTTATGAAATAATCAACACATTAATAGCAATAATAACCACAACAACAACAATAATAATAACAGGACTAAGAAGAATAGGAATATATAAGCTGTTGTATGTAATAACAGAATATTGTTGAAGTAAGATTCATACATTTTATTTGTTTAGCCAAGTGTACATAAAATGTTAATCAGATTTAACATTAAACATTAACAGCATATTATTTAAAATAAGCTTTATTTATAATAAGCTTAAAGTCTCAAAGAACCTATGAGACGTTCTGGAATTGTATCATTCAGCTGTCATTTAAACAGAGGAAAGCAGGCAATTTACCCTGGCATGCAGAGTGAAATGAACAGGCTGAAGACACAGCACAATTCATCCCCACAATGGAGTGAGTGCTCCACATTACACTAGCTTAGCTCTCTAATTCAAATAGGCAGACATGCTCTGCTGTAATCTACAATAGCAGTTCTTTACTCAAACTGATGTTGGCACTCATAAATAAAATCTGTGACTGGGGACTCCATCTGTCTATGCTGATGAGCTGTTCTTATTTTCACAAACATGCAAATGTAGGGAAAGAAATTTAAGTGGTGATTATTTTCACTGAACAGCGCTCCTGCAGGTAACATTATCCTTTGGTGTTATGGTAATCTCCTTGGATCACTGAATTGTGCAGAGATTCTGATTTATATCTAAACAAAACTGTGCGGATTTGGCTTGGTTTCAGTTCACTTATGTAAACTTCAGCCTTAAGAACAGCTCAGCCTTTATTCTTGAATAAAATGCGCTGACCTAATAATTTGAGAGATACATTTGCATTCAGGTGCTTCAAACCTACTGTTACAAGTGGGTCTATGATGCAAATTTGCCCTGACAAAGTTCCAGAGGCTGAAGCTTTGTCCTGTGTGCACTGCCAGAATATATTTGTTGTAGAAGAAAATAGTGTGCTGTTTTTTGAGTCTTTGGTATGTTTTGGGGAGGAAGTTAATTCTCACCATCAGTTTCATTTCTGATTACATTTTGGCTGGCATAAAAATTCAGACGTCTACAACACAAGTCACATGGTTAAAAGCAATTATATATGTGTGAATAATAATGATGGGATGCTCTGACATATGCTGTTACTGTGGGATAATGATCCATTTACCTGAAGTAGGGATTTAACAGCATGGTTGCAAAACAGATGTGTACACTCATTCATAATGTAACTCCAGACAAGACAAATTGTCTCTGTAAGATAATGATTAAAATTCAACAACTTTCTAGTTGCTTAATTTCACACTGTGCTGGAACCACAAGACAGTTTTAACCTCAAGAAGGCAATACTCAGACATGTCAACATTTTATATGCATGGACATGGTCCTCTCTAACTTAAATTCTTCACCAGTGTCAGATTTTAAGTTTCCAGTTTCCCTGATTGACTAATGTTTACCAACACATGTACCTTTTCAAAGCCTGAAAATTTGGAGCTTACAACAGATAATTTTTACAACATTACATTACTTAGCCTTGTATTTTCCAATTGTCATCACTAGTTGAGAGAATTTTTTAAAAATGTACTTCATGGTGGTTTTTTGGACACCCCGCCGCCCCCCAACGTATCAGATAGTCAGAACTTGCCTTACTCCCTTCGGTAACAATAAACAACTAACTATTGTGAAGTGCAGCGTGATTCTATGATGCAATACACAAGAACTTTAACATTCTCAAAAGTTGGATCACTCCGTACAAATAAGACATGAAATTGTACTTTCTGATATATTTTATTGTGGTACAACAACCTGATCAAAGGTAGGACACTGTTTTCGTAATTATAAACACCTCTCCCCCCAATTCATCCTTGCCGTTGCTTGTGCCTTGGGTTGGTCTTGCAGAAAACAAATAACCGTCCCCTTCGGCGCACAAAGAAACAGTCCTTGCATCGTCTTTTTAGTGCAGTCTTTGTTTTCATTCCCGCAAACGGCTGTACACATGGAAGCTGCTGGCACTGTCCAAGCATTGGCATTCGGGTCTGTTGGTGAATTCCAGGTGGCAGGAATGTTCTTGCTTGCGTAGTTATAACGGAGGACAGGCACCTGTATACAGCTGCGGCTGGTGATGCATGGCCAGCCGTACACATTCGCAGGTGGCGAAGCTGTCGCGTGACGGTGCTGACCAAACCAGTCAGTAAGACGGATGTCATTGTGACTTCACCTGTGAGCACAAACAAGACCGTGAAATACATGTACTAGGCGTAATCACTGACAGAAAATCTACTTTATATTACTTAGAGTTATAGTGGAATCTGTAAATAAAATGTGATGCTTCTCAGAAAACATCGTGATAGACCAGGTTGCTCGCGAGTTGTCCATTTAATGTTACGAAGAAAAAATGGAACGCTGTCATTTTGACTTCTAGTAAGATGTTAACTAATACTTGTTAAGACCGCCATTGACAATCTAACTAAACGAATTGCAAAGCTAACTTGAAAATAAGTAGAAAATAGCTTTGGCACAAATGCACACGCTAGCAACGTAACTTGCTACAAGTGACGTTATGCCGAGCTAGCAGCCTGCTGTCTGCATACGTCCAGGCCCAATTCTTCCCTCTTAGTTGTGTCGCCTACTAGCTTGCTATAACACCCACTTCAGAACATCTGATCGAACGTACATAAAATCACACAAACCTTGGGAGGGTAATTAGTACACAAGATTAGGAGACAAATACCTTGCTAACAACCTGTAAATGTTTCAAAACGGACAAAACTCAAGCACTCTTCCTTCCAGCCTGCATATGGTTTTCTTTGAATGTCACCGACGTCACTACGTAAGAGTTCCGCAGGGTCCTGGTGCTTGCGCGTATGGCCTTGTAGCCTACATAACGGTCACTTATTCATTGTATAAAATATACCTACACGATTTTCATACTTACTCGAATGGCTATTTTATTGTGTAAATTAAGATACACTTAAATGTTGATAATTGCATAAGGTAGTGAAGGTGGTTTGCTAATTAACTTCATCGCGAAATGGAGCCAGAAGGTAGCACTAGGACCCAGAAGGTAGCATTTCATCTGTTTGCAAAGGGAGTCTTTTGCAAAGCACGCTGGGTTTACAATCTCAGAAAACATGGCCGCCCCCGCCGGAAGGCTGCTGTCCTTCGGTAAAAATGCTAGGACATTTCTGGCACCGCTAAGGTTGTTGTCAGTTTCTGTTCATCAGTATGGTGCTCAGATGTCTAGTACCGGTGAGAAGATCACTCACACCGGACAGGTAAACGATATGCAGATGAGTTGGAGAAATGCTCTGTCAAACTTGCAGCAGATTGTCAGGCCATTTTATATTTCTAGTTTAGCTAGTTAGCCAGCCAGCTACAGTAACAAGAAACACTAATAAACATTTTTGGAAAACGTAAAACGACAATCAGAATGTATATAATGGTAGTGATCCATCCAATCTTGTCATGAATTGGCTTTGGAAGTCCAGTGTCAATTCGAATGGAGTGACCTATTGCAGAACTGGCTAGCGAGATAGCCAGCTAACTATATTTTGCACTCAGAACGAACTAGCGATCTAAATAAATACTGTCCTTCGTTGCAGGTGTACGACGAACAAGACGTGAGAAGAATGAGATTTGTGAACAGGCAAAAAGAGGTGACGTTAAGTGTTTTGTTTATGTTTGACCTAGCTAGCTAACTACGTGGTGAAGTATATGTTTGGTTTAAGAAACGAGTTATTGGACACATATTCCATCTAGTATTAAGTGGTTCATTCTAATGCTGTTGCAGATGGGTAGCAGTTTGCATGAGTCCAAGATACTTATAATTTTGTAGTTATGATGAATGACTAATTGATTGCAGGTGAATGAGAACTTTGCCATTAAGATGGTGGCGGAGGAACCAGTGAGCTCTGTGGAGACCAGGATAGTGTCATGTGATGGAGGTGGAGGAGCTCTTGGTCATCCCAAAGTCTACATCAATCTGGTAGTAAAGCTTTCATGAAATGTGCTGTAGGATTTGTATTAGTTTCCTTGCACAGTTTAGTACCTGGCTGTATATATGTCATATTGGTCACCCTGGATGTTTGTCTACCCAGCACGTAAATAGTGGTGTAATCTAAGAAATGAATTGGAGTATAAATTAATGAAACAGCTGTCATTGAGGATGATGTGCATAATTATAAATATGTATAAAGGAGTAAGGCAATTATGGGCGAAGGACACTGCATTAAATAAGAGATGTGACCATCACATATAGAAGTGTGAAAGCAGGCATTATGTTGTGTGTGTGTGTTTTTATAAGAACATGTCTTTAATGTTATATGGATAAACCTATGGAAGAGGATGTGACTTTATTTCACCAATATTTAAAATGTCTTTGCTGTTTTTTCCCCATTAAATTTGATTTGTCAGAATTGTGAGGCCATTCAGCTCTTACCAACAGAAAGTTTACCCTGAATTGTAAAATGTGTGGTGCACATTGAATATTATCAGACTCTGTATATAATAGAGCCTATTTAAGATGTAAAGAGTTGCACTGTGGCTGCAATATGTTTTCCCAGGTGCTGGGAATTCCACAATACAAATGTCAATAATAAAACCATTGTTTTCTATTCTAGAATGGAAATGAATGATGTAGTGTGTACTAATGAGTTTCTTGTTTGAAATGGCTACTGTGGCCACCTCTTTCTTAAGGTGTGTTCAGTCAGTGATAGCATATAATTTGGCTGAAATTCATGAACTTAAATGTGTTTTCTTTACTGTGTTTAGGATAAAGAGACCAAAACAGGCACATGCGGTTACTGTGGCCTGCAGTTCCAGCAGAAGCATCACCACTGAAGCACTGTTTTTGTCCTCCTTGTCTGTAGTTGATTCTTCATCTGGATAATAAATTATTTTTTCCTCGTCAATCTGTTGTTTCATTGTCATGTTTAGAGGTACAGAATGCACTGATGAAAACTTGACAATAAAGATGGACTCCAGAGTGGTTCACAAGGGAAAGACGCTTATTCTTAGGGCAGGCTAAGCTCAACATGTTACCTGCCAACAAAGAGCAGGAGCCCACAGCGGTGGAACAAATTGGCTTCGTTCTGCCTGGGAGAGGTTTGGGTGGGTCATTCTGGGTTATCCTGCTAATTGCTCAGGCGCCTGCAAGCTATTCGGATAGTGTGAAGGGGATCTGCCTTGCCCTCCATTCAGTGTCTCCCTCGTGCTGCACATGGAAATGTTGTGTGAAAAGTAGTGGCTTTGGCTTGTGTGTGCATTGGAGGATTGACCCATGCAGGGGGAGAGGTTGTCACGGTGGGGGAACCACATGTTCAGCTGGCATTCATGAGTACTTGAGAACAAGAAGGAAAAAGATAAAGTAGAATTGGAGATGTGCATGTGTGTAAATAAACTAAGCACAGATATCAATAGCATTTCACACTCCATAGTGAGCACTTGCCTATCTCAGCATTGTCACATTGAGAAGATAGGCAATATTCCATTTGCTTCCCCAAACCCAGACCTAACAAGCATAGCTTTGAGGAGACACAAAGGCTTGAGGTAGGTTTCCAGTTGGAACTGAACTTTCAATGAAAGTGAGACACAAAGGACTGGGTCGGGAACTACGATACCCATAACTCATATGAACTCATAAAATAGCCTTATATTATTGAAATTGTCACTATCTCCTTGTAGTAGTGGGATAAAGGTAGTGGTGTGGTGTCACATTTGCCGAAGATGTACTTTAATGCTTCGCCTTCTGGCATGCTCTCAGCCACAGCACTTCAACAAATAGTAATGTTGAAATCATCTCCAAACTCAGGGTGAATTAGCCTACTACAAGTACACACACAAGCACGAAGAGCAGTTAGCATGTCAGAAAAAAAGGCACTTAGAATGAAAAATGCAGCTGGCAGCAGGAAACATTCTGTAAATGATGTGCCTTGATTTACAGTACAAAGTGAATGGACATAACAATCACATTTCCTTTTTCACCGCTCAATTAATTCTAAAAATAATGTTGAATTTCTATGTTTCAGTCCTATTGAAGAACATTTAACCATAATAAAATTTAGTCAGATATAGTTATCATCAGAATGTACTTCAATGCTAAATGCATTATGAGCTCTGACTACAATGATACAGATTTTACATCCATATATTTGCCTTTTTCATGGTGCAATAACCTAAGGCATGGCTAATGTTCCATTTTGATAAATCTCAGCATAAAATGTTCAAATGACTATCAAATATGTGACAGTTCCTCTGACAACTAAGTGACCAGAAAACTAATGATTAGCAAATGACTCCAGTTTATAGAGACTGAACATTCATTACATTATTTTGTTGTTTTTGCTTGTTTTTGTCCTTATAACAGGGCACTTAGAAGTAAACAGTATATGCTCACTTCCATTATAAACCTCTTTTAAGGATGGATTTTTTATACATGCACAGTAGAAGTAAAGTGCCTCGCTCAAATGGACACCCAACATCTGTTCCTGAGCTGCGGATTACTTCAGCTTGAATATCACCGAGCTCATTAAACCCTTTCTAAATCAGTCCAAGACTCAGAGCTGCTGGAAATAGGATCATTTAATGATGTGCAGACAAAAGGTTAATGGCTCACTAGCGGTGCCAGATTTTGCCAGCCTTTCCTCGGCATTTGTGATGAGCCAAATAGAATGTCATTACGCTCTTGTCATGTCGATGCACCCATGAGCCGAGCCATGTGAGGCACGGAACCTATGGAATAGACCATCACCATTATAATATTCATGAACATGACAGCCCTCCCCCCCACTCCCCAGCCCTGCTCGGGTTCATTCTATGCCTGTCACATGTGGCCCGTGTACCCAAGGTGACAGGCTCTCTCTTGTTCGTTTTTTAACAGTTCTTGCTTCCTTGAAGATTAATATCAATAGCATTACTGGGTATACTTCAGAAATGTTTTGGTCTGCGGTCTCAGTTTTGGATGACTCTTTCAATCTAAAATAACAGATATCACAAACAACTCCAGCTGATCACTCTGAAAATAACAATAAATAAACACAGAGGGGAAAAAAATGGCTTTTGGGCACCGGTGGCAGTAAGGATTATGAATTCATCTTAATGAGGTTTTATAGATTCCTGTGATCATTAAATGATGGTGGCAGTTTTCTTTTTTCCTTTTTTTCTGTAGACCTATACATATGTAACAAGAGAAAACAATTGTCTCTGATCCATTTGAATTACTCCCCTTTGTTATTCCATATTGCGTTCAAGACAGAGACAGTTGATGTGCCTTGTCCCTTTAGTGGTATCAGTGACTATTGATTTAATCACTGTATGAAGAACCTCTGGGCATTAACCTTAGCCAGTGCCTGATAAAATCCCACCCACTCCTGTAAGCTGTACAAAATAAAATTTCCACATATATTCTCATTTGTGACAGTTTGTGTGGTGTCACAAAAGTTCTTACAGCCTGGATAACAAATTGCAATCAGTTGTTTATTGCATGCCCACACAGTCAGATAATGGTGCTAAGTGCAGAGTGCATTTGAAAAAAAGCAATTAGAAGCTCTACTGTTGTTATAGTAGCTCACCAGTGTTTTTGTGTATAACTTAAAAAAGAAACGCTTCTATCCTGGTCTCTAAAGGGGGAGACACAGGTTGGGGTGGGGTGGGGGTTCAAATGAATAAAATATGGAACACAGACTGGAATGTCATTTACAACACTTGCATGCTGCCCACAACTAAAAAGTAGCAATTTAAAAGCTGAAATATAATAATACAGCTGATTGACAAGGAGAGGGAAAATGTGCACACTATTGCTCTTTGGATCAGGTAAAAAAATATGAATTTTCCTCTTTTGACAGACTGGCATCATCACCGATGGCAGGTTTTGAAACTCATATGAGGCCTCCCTTATTAAACCAGCCCAGCAGACCCTTTAACAGTCCGAGCCAGCCTGGCTCCCAATCGGAGCTCAGCTTACCGGTGCCACAGGGCAGAGACCCCCACCAGCCTTGCAGAACTCGCATACATTGTACTGGTGATGCTCCCCTGTCTGGTGTGCTCAGCGTGACTCTGACAAGTGAAGCCTGGGAGCGCATCGGGACAGATGGGAAAAAGTGAACCCTCACCAATTTAGGAAACATCACTTTCAGCGTTTCAGTGTTTGCAAACCTAAGCGGCAGGATTCTTCCTCTCGAAGCCATGTTCGAGAAAGCAAGCGCTCACCTAGACTTTAGAACATGACTGGCCTAATAAAAATCACAAAGTATGATATGTGTGATGCGTAAGTGTGAATCATTGGACCAGAGTGACAGAGTTTTCCTCACACAACTGCTAAAAAACATACCAGTCACAATCATATGACGGTGACAGGCGTTAATATCATGAAATCAACATGAGTGCATTGAACAAAACATCATGGTGACAGGTATTATGATTGATGATAGCCCTTTGATAGACTACAACTGTATGGCTCAAGGACTGTAAATGGGGTGACTTTGAAAGCTGATACTCTGTTGTACCATCACATAAGAAAATACAGCCCCCATTCTACAGGAATTACTGAAATGTCTTAGTTCTACAGTTTAATCACAAATAATCAAAAACGGGATGGATGGAGCACCCATCCTCCCATCACGTTATTCCCATTTTGAAAGAAAGAGGTCACTGTTGATCCTATTGAGGGCCACTGAGAGCCAAATCATATTTTTGCATATGCTTCTAAATAAATTCACAATGTTGCTTAATGAAAGATATAATATGGAGTAGTTAATTAGTGAACTGCTCTCTTATTGCAAACCTGCCTGTTCATTATCAATATCTGTTATATCTGTATATAAATAAAGTTAGCCAATGAGTATATTTCCAATAACACAAGTAAACACTGAAGTTAAACAGTGTACTCCCAATTAAAAATGTAAAATCTGTGTTCACCAAAACATTTTAAGGAAAAATGAATCAACACAAAGGATGAATGTTTGGCTTTGTCCTGTGGGGCACATGTTGCCAGTATGCTGTCAGTTCTGACATTGTGGTGAGTTTGGTTTGTGTCTCCCCATGAAAAGTTAGGCGAATGTACTGTATACAACTATAGCTGCTGAAATGACCTTCATGCATGGCTTGCGCATCAGGTTGGTTGCAAACGCTTTTTGCCCTGGCATCAGCTGCCTTTAGAGTTCACACCTACAAAATCTCAGCTCAGTTACCTGACAGACACAGCTGCTCTGTCCAGTCCACTGCAGTAGTTAATTATCTTGTTTGTGATGGCAGCGTGCAGTCTATACATACAATGTGAACTACATAATCATATAAAACCAGCAAGCTGCCACTGCCATACTTCTTCTCTGCGTGCCAACATGCATTAAAAACAAAATTTATATGAAATCACAGATCAAGTCATGCAAGTGTTATAGAAATCAAACAAAAATAAGACCAAGATCCAGACATTTAATTCTTTTACATATCAGAATCTAAACTTATGCATGTTATTTTGAGGATTTTGACATCTACATCATAGATACAGTATCTTGCATCACGGTCACAGATTACACTCTCCTCTGACTTGAGTTGTTTATCTGTCCTGCTTTTTCTTCCGGAATTTAATGATAATCTAATTGCTTTCCAAGCAACGACCATATCCTGAAAACCCCCCATGAAACATAGCATGAACAATACAAAAATGACAGCCCACAGTTTAGAACAATAAAGTTTGCAGTCTCACTCGGCTAACTTTGGAATATATCAGACAGGATTCTGCCTGAAAAGGAATTCTGGGGTGGAACAATACATGTTTGAGGGAGATCATATATATTTTATCAGCTCTTTTCGCTGTTGAGTTGACTATGCCAAAATTGCTCCATGCACACAAGCAGGCCAGGTCCCTACTGGTGCATGCAGTGAATCCAGCTGGATGTTTTCAGGGGGAAGAAGCAACCAGGCTGATGTAATTGGCTGTGGAGAAGCACCGAGTGTCAGTTTGATGTCTATAAAATTCAATGCATGGTTATCCTTGGTGTGTGTAATTAAAAGAATACAATCAACTTCATTGTAAGGTCTGTTGTCCTGTTACGTATATATAACGAGTGTACTTTGCAGACAGTGGGCTACTGCAAGAATTTTTCAGGGCAAATGCTTTGAGTAAAAAGAAGATATTTTGATTAAATATTAAAATAGTCCTGTTTTTGCCATGTGTCTGAATGTGCTGGCTTCACTGAACCAGGTTGGCTAAAATGAAAACATTTTTTCATTTAAAATTAAATGGAATTCCTTTTTGTTTTCAGTAGACAGCTTTGATCATTATTATAATTTCATAAACTTCAAAGTCCATGTTAAAAGCATTTTGACACCATGAGCTAGTGGTGTGAGTGATAGGCAGTGAATAAGAAATCACAGTTCAATTAGAATTAATGTCTGTAATTATCTTGGAGAAACAAGGTAGTCTAGCCTACTGTTAGAGGTAAATGATGTAATAACAATGTTATTGGTATGTGTTTCCCCAGGGTTGTGGTCCATTGAAACAGATTAATTTATGGGGATGTTTTGGTAGTCTGAAAAACAGTACTTGATTGATAAAAATCACAAAGTACACTGGAAAGATTGGTATTTGGAGCTGTATTACCACTATAACATAAACTTTTCAAGCATATTTGGATACCAGCCATGCCATCTGCCAACTTTGTGTGGCATAGCCCATATACAGCATTGAGTGTTGGGCCCTTTTTGGGGTTTCTAGATTCCCTTTTTTATTGAAAATGTCATCACTGGCATATCATACTGTAATGGAGAGTGCAAATGGGCAGCCAGCATCAGAGCCCCAAGTGCCTAACCATTCCTGTGTTTCTCACTCAGCCTTACTTTATGTTCACTGTCACAGTGGTGTGCCTGAATCTGAAAATATGGTTCATCAAAAGTGTTTCTCATCTTAATCAAGTGAAATGAAGGCTAATGTATAAGTTTATCAACATGCATGTGGGTTTAGCTTTAGAGGGGCGTTGGGAGGGGCATTTCCCCCTTGATGTTGAGATAATACAATGAGCTCACTACAACCGTAATGCAGCATTTATGTGAATGATAACAGCAGTATCTCACCCAACGTTCACACCGATGCTCCTGAACACAGGGTGAAAATGAAGACCTCAGATAAATAAATACCCCATGCTTGTGTCTCTTTGCAAGAACAAACACCCTACCAACTGCACTCTTCTCTTGAAAAGGAGCAACAGCAGACTCCTGTCGAGTGATGTCAAACCTTGATCAGTTCCCAATCAACAGCTCAATCAAGCCGAGCTAATAAAGAGCTCAGTTGGAGCAAAGACGGTTTACTCAGTGCGCCCCCACGACAAGGTTTGAGAAACACTTCATTAGACAATGGTCCGTGTCACAGCCCGTATCACAGCAAGCGTTGTGGCCCCAACGGGGACAACACACAAACCCTACCAGAGGCCAGGGTGGCTTAATTGGTGAAAACCCAGACATATGGCCAATTCCAAGTCCCCGCTCTGTGAGGATACAAGTGGATAACGACGTGTCATTTTCCACCCTCGCTCCGCGGGGCTCCGGCAGGCCCCTGTGTCAGGCCATGTGCGTGAGCTTCATCAGACGATGCCACCTCGCCAACCTGCATAAAGAACCAGCTCACTCTGCGCACAGCCCAGCCATAAAGTCACTGCTTTAACTGCTACAGTGATAGTTCTGTACAAGATCTGGGGGGAAAAGAGATATCTATGTATTCTCTTTAAACCAATTAAAGTAAATATTGCCATATTGAGAATGACTGAGATATAAGAAGATGAAACATGGGTTACTTTTGTACCAGTGTAAACCAATACAACAGCCAATGTGGCTGCCTGTAGCCGGAACATGAATAGCCAAAAACAGCGGCCATAACCTGATAGGAAAGTTTTTACTCCAGTTTTAATATCACTAGTCTTATTTTTCCATTGTTAATTCCAGCATCCTCACACTTGATAAAAATCATATTGAACATTGCCAACACGGAAGTGTGGCTTCCCTGGTGTTCCTGGACATGTGCAGCCTGCTTTCATTGTCATGTTATAGCCTGCCTTCTTGTGAAAAAACAAACTATTTTAATTGCATTTGTCTGATGCACCATGAGCTAAGTCAGATATGGTGATGATTATTATCATTTGCTAAAATGATAGTATAGCTTAAAGGCCTGCCACCATTACAGTTATATCTGTCACTCCCATAATCCTTATCATCCTCCTTACTATTGATATGACAACATCACAAAACACAAACTAACCAATGTGTTTATAATCACTGGTAAGTGTGAAATAGTAGGCTACACATAGGCTACATAAGAGAATGGAGAGCATCAAAGATCTAAGTCAGCTTTAGCATCATTTTT
Organism: Megalops atlanticus; assembly: GCA_019176425.1. Taxonomy (NCBI): domain Eukaryota; kingdom Metazoa; phylum Chordata; class Actinopteri; order Elopiformes; family Megalopidae; genus Megalops; species Megalops atlanticus. Next base: position 15,650,258 of record CM032895.1, read on the forward strand.
CTCAAGATTATCTTGATAATAGGGATGCATCTGATGAATTACATTATTAATTTCCCTTTGCCAGCTCATCCCTCTCTCTCACCTCACCTTCCGTCCAGCCACACAATGAAGCCTCCGAGACTTTAATAACCCACCTCATGGCTCATACTCAGCCCATCACGCCTTTCAAGGCCCGCCAAAATATTAGCGCTCTCGGTAACCAATTACCCCCCATTTTCCTGAAGTGTCTGGCACCGGAGATGTGACCTTTAATTTTTAGCTGATTGCATTTTCTTTCCCGGTACATGCCGAGCCGTGCGTGTCCATGGAAGCGTGACCGCGGTCACGTGGGGGAGGCTGGCGTGAATGTTAACGCGCTCGGATGGGTGGGGAGCGTGTAAGTGTTCCTGACATGATACAGGGGCACCGGAGGAGGAGGGCGGCAGAGTGGAGAGAGCGGTGAACGGGGTCGGTGCCTTAATGAGGAGATGGCAGTCAGCTGAGCGCTGTCCACTTCGCCTCCGTGCCACCTCCCAGCGCATGAAGAAGTGACTCACTCCTGCCCGCGGGCCAAGCCATAAAAATGCCGCTTTAACTGTTATGTTGTTATTGTTGTTGTCATTTGTCCCCTGCTGGATCCCTCAAACGCAAGAGAGGAGCGGCCACTAGAGCAGAAATTGCTATCTTTCAAGAAGACAGTTTACGCATGGACACTTCATCAGAATTTCGATCGAATAAATTCCTCTTCACTTAAGGTGAGAGAATGTAACGCCAAATGTGGGCCAGGCAGCTTTTTGCTTGATTGAGTAGCGTCGTGAAGCACCTGCTGTAGCTCCACCATCAGAATCACTCAGCTTAATATTCTGCCTCTCAAAAGTCCAAAGATGTGAACTGACAGACTGAAGCTACAATGCTTTCGCAATATATGCTGCAGATAGAGCAGAAAGCCTGTTTTTTCAAAGCCTGCCTCACTTGACCGTTCAACATTCATGAACTAGCAATCTAAACCTACGCGTGTTACTTCAGGTGCATTTATCTAGGACCAGATTACCATATGTCAAAGCTGTTGCTCACTAAAGCGCATATAATTAAATAAGAGAAAATGCAAGCATGATAAACTGTGATATAATTTGCCTGTCAGCACATGAAACTCCTAAAATTTTAGAGAATTATTATGATTATTAATGAATAACTTAAGTGTAAATTTAACTATAACATGATATTACACTGTTGGTGTTGCTTTATTACCAACACTGATTTGCAAAGTGCATAAAAAAGTTTGCCAATATTGCACTTCAAAGGGAACTACAATTATTTTTAAGTGTTTCATAGTATATGTCATGCACTTTTATAGGGATTCATTGGTTGAAACTTACAAATTCATATAAAGTCATATTCAGAAATTTTAAAATACATATCCCCTAATGAAATAAATGTGTTTGATGAAGAACGATAGGCAAACTGCATGTCATTTTCCACAGAAAATGCCAGGGTACACTTTTACAGTATTATTGCAGTCATGTTTAGAGTTCCCTAGATTCCTGGATTTTGTTGTCAGCGCCAGATATATCCTTCAGAGTAAAACAAACACAATGTCAACATTTCCCAGTGCTTGCATAACATCGGAACATAATTATGCTACAAGGAATGAGGGCGGCATTCTGTGTTAACTCTGTTGTTAGAACCATGTTAAAATATCTAGTCAGAGCTTCAGTAATTACTGTAACTGTGCAGGGTAACACTCATGAAAACTATCTGACGCAAGGGACCACTGCTCTAAAGCAGTCAGTAAAGGGAAACTGCTTTAGTGTATGTATATTTTCCAGAGTGGACATAATAGAGTAGGCAATGGGTGGGGTTTTACTCTGAGTTCACCAAATGTGTTGTTTTTTTACAATATGAAAAATAACATATGAAGATTGTCTCAGTAAATACAAAATGTTTTCCTGTTCATCTGCAGCTGTTTATCTGTGGGGTTTTCCCTTTACTGTCTCAGCCAGTGGAAAGAGAGAGTTTTTGTCAAACTATTTCAGTGTGAATTGTACAATAGTAAGATGACCTACTGCTAAGATGACATAGTTGAAACAATCAAGCTAGAACCCTTCCAAAGTCCCATGCAAAATGCTGCCTCTGGCACATAACCGGTATAACTGCGATACAGTACCATTATTAAAACAACTCAGGTCCCTCTTAACTGTAACTGCTTCAGGCTTTGCTCGGCAACTATGGGTATTTTTAGACTTTGATGATTGCAAATTTCATTTGAAAACTATTACAGCCAAGAAATAAATGCATTCATTTATTCCGTATTTTTTTGCTGCTGTTGCTCTTGTTGCTGTTAATGACTACAAATTATAATCATCATCATCATCACCACCATCATCATTGTCATCATCATCATCATGACCATCATTCTATTATATAGCTAGCACTTGAATCTGCTCTTGAATCTAGGCTTTAAAGTTTCTTTATGTTCTTCCATGTGAGGTTTTTACCTTGCCATGAGTCTCGCTATCTTATAGGATGCATCAATTTGGCTTGCTTTCATTTCATACTTTTGTTTAACTGATTCTTCTGGGTCTGGGTTTAAAAGTGCACATTCACACTGAACTGAGTGGAGGTACACTTTAAAGGTTTTGACATCTTCTGGGATACTGGTGGAAGTTTTGGTGGCCTGCACAGATAGGGTTTATAGTGTGTGGAACTGGGCAGGGCCCAGTCAGGATGTCCCACACAGCTCCGAGTGCAGACAGATGGCACTCATTCCGTTAACTCCACTTTGCAAAAGGCAGCTCATATCTGCACAGCTATATCCACAGTCACCTCAGAGCAAATAAAGGTATGGGAGTTTAGATAATCCATTGTCAGCAAGAAGGATATTTTTGTTGGTGTTCATGAGTCATTCTCTTGGTATTAATCTGATGTTATGAATCTATGTAATCAAATTCTAATTTTTATGCAACTTGATGAAAAAAATAGCATTGGGATAAAGAATCCAAAAGCTGATACAAAGATATTGTATGGGTTCGCTTTGATAGAGAGGTTTTCTATACTGCCATTTTAAATATGATGCATGCAGTTAGATATGTGTGTACAAATAGTACCTGCAATCCAATGGAACAAAACAGAACACATATGGAATGCATCACAAATTATACAGATATGAAAAAAGTCTAACCTATAGTGCCCTCTGTTTCCTGAATTTCTGTCTATTATATGCACAGATCACCCTAACAGAGTGCATTAATATGTGTTTCAGTTAGCCAAGAAGGTTTGGCAATGTCTCTTGTATGGTTTCAGTGATTTTAGTATGTAGTTGATTCACAGAAATAACTGAATGAAAACTAGATGAAAACCAACGTGTATCCATTGCATTCATTTAAAAAGAGGTGACAAAGGGTTCTCTCATCTACATGCATTATTATTATTATTATTATTATTATTATTATTATTATTATTATTATTGTTGTTGTTGTTGTTGTTGTTGTTGTTCATTTACCACTCACTACAATTATCCATTGCTACAAAGCATGTTCTCATTTTCTATTTAAGGAATGTGCCGGAGAAAGTAAACTTTAAGAGAAAGCCATGTGCGTTATTTATATCCTTAAATGTAACTTATTTATAAAGTTGAATGAGAATTTAATTCTCGTATGAATTTACCTTAAATTATTTAGCAAGAAATTGTTCATTCAAGGCACTGACTGATTTCTCCTCAGTTCTTATTAAAACTTAACGTTCCCTGCATCCCAGACTAACTTTTTTCCCCTTTCTTTGTGTCTATGGAAGTTTTCCTTTTTTTCTCTTTTTTCTTTTACTTTTCATTTCGGACGTGCTGGTAGAACATCGCCTCGTGCGATTGTGGTAGCTGGAATGAATAATATATAAAACAAGTAAAAATCACATAACAACGCTATCTATGATGTTGTTATTAAGTTATGTGTAACTTGACATTCTAACAGTACTATGTATCATTTGCAATACTCTGGTTTGTTAGGGTTACAAGCATCTGTTAGTTCGGTAGACATGCAAAATCATGTAAAAACCTCTTGTGCAAGACGGCCCGCGAGTGTTATATGTGTAGTCTGCTGCTGTTGCAGAATTAAAACCTTTCTAATATTAACGAATAACTCATTCTCATCAATACATGCAATAACAGGACGTTTGAACATTAATTCAAACTAATCCACCTCTTCCCGTGTTGAAAGGGAGGAATAATTCATTGTTCCAACCAATAAATAGATAAATAAATCCATCTTTAAAAATTCTCAAATCTCCTTCTAGAAAACCAACCACTCGGTCATTTCTTTACGGGGATGACACCGTTGCTTTTTAAGTGGTTCCTCTCCGGTTTCATCATAAGCAGCAAATTAATTGCTGTTTTTTTAAGGGGGACCCCACCTCATATAAGCAGACAGGAACTACATTTTGTATGAATATATGGTCGTAGTGCCCAATATGCACAGAATATGTCATCTAGTACTTTTAACACCGAGAATTTTTTCCACTATATAAAGTTTCTTTTTTCCCACTATGTACTAGCCATATTGCTTATGTAACAAAATCAAACAGAAAATATTTTTGTCTATATTCTCCAGAGGGGCTACATTTTTATTTGAAATAATTCTTGAGATGTCTCGACGTCCTGACAACTTAAATAGAGACCTTAAGGTAACGTTTAAAGGTCTCTGCTGCTCTCCTTTCCAGTTTAAAGGTGTTGTGTCGAAGGCTATTACCTCTACGGGACGTTTCCTTCCCTTAAGTCAAAAAAGCAGAACCATCATTAAAAGACGACCAGGTCGATAAAGCTTTTAGATTTGTAGATGTTTTTAGGGGCCCATTTCCCGCGGCTAAGCATTGTTAATGGAGCTTGAGGAATTATCTCATGACTCCCGGTTTGAGCGTAGTTTATTTCCTCGGTCTGGTCCCTTGTCGGCCCTGTCAAATTCACTTAATGAAAAGTAACGCCTCACTGATTACAGTTTTATTTGGGCTCAATGTAAAAAGCGCTGTTAATTTAACATGCCCTCCTCTGTGTGTTTGAATTTGTCATGGCTGAATTATTTTTTCCTGTTTAAAGTCCCCCCTTCCCCCCATCTAAGTAATTTAGTAACTCTCGCTCGCTCGCTCCCTCTCTCCCCCTCCCCACTTCTTCCATCCACGTTTACTTCATTTTACATTGGCGTGTGTGTTTTCGCAGTCGATCTGTAACGTTACTTGCCTGTGGATCCAGTTTTTGACTAGTTTTGTTAATGCCACTTCGCATAGATAAGCCTATCTAGGTGTTATCGAGTGCCTGTAGTTATCCATCAGACTATAAGGAATGATCAACTTTTATCTCCGTCATGTTAGTCTATCGTTGTCTATGATCCTTTTAAATCTGTTTAGTAAATAAAATCGGATGATATTGCCGTTTCTTTCAGTGTTACATTTACGTTTACATTTATTCATTTGGCAGACGCTTTTATCCAAAGCGGCTTACAAGTGAGGTATGCAACACAAGCAAAAAACCTCTCCCACACCTGAGAGAATGGAACAATTTTAGGTTTCCATGGCAGTTGCACGTTTGTTTAGCATTTCAGCAACAGATATGCTGCACATATATTGTGTTTTCGTATCGGCTTTTAACTACATACTAAATTCAACATTATAAAACTCTGAACACAGATTTGTTTAAGGCAGAACATTTTAACGTTTTAATTTCGTCAAGACTTGACAGTCAAGGCTTGTCAGACTTCTGATCTCATTTTCCATATCATGGACATAAACACTGTACAACTTTAAGTTGTTTCCGTGATTATTTAGTTTGCTTGTATTCAACAATCGCGTGTTTTGTATTAATATCTCTCTGAGGATATCTGATTCTTTTGGCTGCCATATTAAAATTCATCAGAGCTTTGCCTCTCTCGGAAACCTTTCTCCCTGGAGAGTAGACTTTTCGCCATTACTGTCAAATACTGCACTCGTGACGGCTAATTTTTGCCCTTTTATTGGTAACAATTTTGAGACCCGTTGCCCTTTTCAGCTAAAGACGTGGATCATCTGAAACAGTCTCCCTAACTCAAGACCCCTTGGAAATTGAGGGGTCCGTGTCAAAATTTCGCTTCCAATGATCTTGCCTGATGTACATTTCAGGTACTGGGGAGCCTGCCTTAGCGTTTTGACAGTTGCTGGCGTGAGGGGGTCTAGACATTTCAATAATATTATCATGGAGGTATATAAAAAATGAATATAGTGGCATGAAATATGGTTGAAGTATCCAGGCCAATTGCAAGTCGTCTCCAGCGCGCATAATAAGATGATATTATGCTACTGTTCTATCTTGAATATATGTACTTTCTCGCCATTAATTTATGACAATGATTACTCGACACTGTTTGAAAAATAATATTTAACATGTGCATATGAAACATTTCCCACAGAGACGTAATGATTTCTCTGTTGATTGCGTAAAATTTGCATCTGAACATGCAAGATCAAAAACCGACACTCAGACGTACAATTACTTACTGCTACTTATCATTGATGTGGAAGGGAATAATGTCGCGAATATTGATGAATGGTAATGATTCAGTTAACCCTCCAGAACTTTTTAAACCTGAAGACCTGGTCAAACATCACGCCAATTTAAAAGGCCAATGTCACTACTTCCCAAACCAAGTCCAAGTGTTAGACAGTTTAAGTAATTAAGGAAATTACCAGAAAATCTTTGCTTTGCACCCCGTACATATGATGGAGTTTCCATTGACGAAGTAGCCTAATCCCCCAATGGCCCCGGACATTTCAGCACCAAGGACACCGAATTCGTGCAACGCAATCACACATCAGACGTTTTTCCCAAAAGTTCCAATTTATTTCAGCGTACAAATTATAGACACGTCCTTCCAATTTTAGGAAACTTGTGCATTCATGTGATATTTTACAGCAGTGATACGCACTTTGTCATTGGCAACACGTGACAGAGCTTCAAAGAAAAAAAAAAACATGCCTTCCCACAGCTGTAAACTTTCAGTTAAACCTCTAAGTAAATTGTACGTGCGTTTGAAAAAGAAAGGAATACCCTTCACGTTGACCCTGACTAAGAGTCTCAAAAGTGAAATGCCAGTTTAACTTGGTGGCATTGTTATCTGATGATAAGCTGTAGACGCAGTAACGTGTGCTCCAACATCAGTGAGTCAAATTAGAATACATAGTACAGAATACAACAGTACATCTCATGGCCATGTCCAGCGCTGTGTGACGTGAGGTTTTGGCTTGTTAAGAGCAGAACGTTTTGTTTCCCGTTTTAGGGAATGCCAGGCTGTCTTTCTCTGAGTCTTTATGCTGTAAATTAGTTATGTGCTCCTTGATTCCGCTGTTTCCAACTGAACGCCCAAGGGCACTTGTCTCCAGTATGGCACCTTTGGTCGCGGCCCAAGGCACGGTAGTGTTGGCCAGTGCCTGATTCAAAGTGTTGTGTCGAAAGAGGGGGTCGTGGAAAACCCCGTCCACCCAGTTTCGAAGAGTAGCAACGGGTGAGTCCTGTTGTCTGTCCGTCACTACAGGAGACGAAAAACCTGGAGAGGCGGGTACAGTCAGCTGACTTTTGTGCATGCACGAAGGATACTCGGCTTGGTTCAAAGACGTAGCGGTTTGCGCAAGCGACCATATTTTTGGTTTGTTTTCTGATATTTGGTGACCTTGTTGGTAGAAGGCTTTTGCTGGCCTGCCCTTGGTCCCACTGTGTTCACAATCCTCCGGAGCCGCTCTCAGGCAGCTCTTGGACAACTCGTCACATCCAAGAGAAACTGGCACGGAAATATTCAAAGGTGTTTCTTTGGAATGGTCATTCCGACAATCCGCCGTCCACATATGGGTGTTCATATGAAAGCGAGACTTCAGATCGCATTCAGAGCTCTCCGACTCAATTGAATCGATATCCTCTAGATCACTTAACTGCGGATCCTTGTCTTTCTTACATCGGTCATCTGAAAAGAGAGGTTACACAATATAAGTGGTCACGTTTTCAGTAAAATCTGCTTTCAGATGAATGCGACATCTTAAACAAGATGAAGCGCGAATTTAATTACTGCTGCGGAAGCTATGCATGACTACGGACTGAAGGGTTACAAATAACAGCCACTGCTTAAATTAGTAAATCGTTGGGGAACACTTAACTCAATCACTCAACAATGAATAGCATTGTAATGTGGGCCTACGTGTTTCTTCAATGTAACAACAGGCCTCTGGGTAATATAGATACTCAGGGCGACATAACTGCTTATAAATCGCTTTAAACACAAAACAGAGGCAGATGTTCGTTTCGATGAATATAACGACAGGTAGCTACAACAAACCATGGTCTTTCATTTCGCTTTTAATTGGTTCTTCTTCAGAGCCCTCTTCGTCCGCGTCGTCATAACTCTTATCTTCAGAACTTTTGGTGCGCGGAGGCCACGTCATCTTGTTCTCCTTTTTGAGTCTCCGTCTGGCATTGGCGAACCAGGTGGAGACCTGCGTGAGGGTCATCTTGGTGATGATAGCCAGCATAATTTTTTCTCCTTTGGTGGGATAGGGGTTTTTCTTGTGCTCCTGCAGCCAGGCTTTTAAGGTACTTGTTGTTTCGCGGGTGGCGTTTTTTCTCCGTGTTCCTCCATCCATAGACCCGTATCTAACAATACAAACCGTAACGTAGAGATCAAATTGATGAATCAGACTTTATTGAAGGTACAGTAACGGTTATAATAAGACCGTACCATCATCGCACTGTGATGTGCACTTTGAATGCTTAGCTTCTGTTTTCTTGGGTTTTATTACTTTGTACATTTATGACTTCTTCCGTCATTCGCTGGAAACTGATCTGAATGGAATGTGGTGTTTATTAATGATGTTTACTAGTAAGTGATGTTCTCGAAAATCAAACAGAACCATTAAATTGGTGATTTGTGCAGAAAGCAATGTCTTCATGTCTGAAATGTATCTATAATATTATATATAATAATAATAATAATATTTCAGGCTTATTCACGATTTTAATGTCAAGCTGAGGAAGACTATCATTTGCAATTTCTTCATTTACAACAATTTATGTAAAGTATTCATGTTTAATATTGAGCTCAAACTGAGGAACATCAAAAATATGCCATCTGTATCCCTTTAGACAATAGTTTCCGATGGTCCGACTTTGTGAAGTGAATAACCTTATTAAAGGTTTCAATGCAAAACGAAAATGGCACAAAGTGTTACATTGTTACATTGCGATTACTAATTTTATTCGTATAGGATACCGAACACCTGAAAACAGTAGGCCTCAAAAATAATGATGACCAAGCCGTGTTGCTATAAACTCGTATGGTACAAGAAAAAAGTCAATGAAAAGTTATTACATTTGTTAAGGTGTTTACAAGAGTGCTGTACATATTTGTATATTGTTTAAATTGTTTATAGCTCTTCAAGGACTTGTGTTTTGCACATACTTATTGTTGATATTGATCCTACCTGAAAACTGGTATCTGTATCAGATATGATGCGAGATAGTTATTTTATCAATCCGTACCTGTCATATTGATATTGCCCCAAGGTAGCTTCATAGGGATAGTAAGCCGTCGATTGTGTGATGCCCGCATGCGCAGGCGCTGTTCCGTCTTTCGTGTCAAATGCACTCTGTAAAAGACCACATATACAGTGAGGCCATGGAAATAATGAACAGCGTTTTGTCCCGTGCACTAATTTGTATTGATTGTCACTTAATACAGTAACCAGCGCTTCTGAAGCTTTCAGAATAATCATCTTAAAATGCGATTGAAGACAATTACATGCGTTGGTGTTAAATGGCTAAGTTGTCCAATGGGTAAGTTGCATCACAGTGACATACAGGAGATGACGATTCACTCAAAGGTTTAAATGTAACTGTCAATGCATAAAATAGATGCATAAATGCACAAAATCGCAATGTCAGTTTTAGAGACTTTCCGGGTGTTTTTATTTATTTCAGCCAGGATTAAGAAAAAAAAAGTCATTTACACATTTCACCCAGAACAGTGCATCCCATTTTTCATGTGTTGGGAAGATGCTTTTGCGTGTATTACTAAAACACTTTATAAACACAATCAAAAGGACAAAAGAGTATTACTGGAAAGACACCAGATTAATCCAATAGCATGATTTTCGCACATTCATTTTGACTCAGCATGATTTAAAATACCCATCAAAATTCCGATTGAATTCGTGATATTACTTCATAATAAATCTGTATTTGATGCAGTCGGATGTAACCTGTAACCCAGTCAATATTAATATGTCAACTTGCTCCCAAAATATAATGGCATACATATAATTGCTATTAAAGTCCACCCAAATTAGTTTATCACTCACACTGAGAAGATTTATCAGCGCCTTTCAATGACTTTTTTTCGGGGTGTAGCCTCTAAAAAGCCCTTGTTCCATTACCAACAAAACTAACAGGTAATGCTTACCAGGGAATAAAAAGCGGATGCGTCGGCGCCATAGGTAACATAGTTTCCATAGCACTGGCTGCTGGGGTACGGATTCCCATAGACGCCCATAGTTGCTGCAGGGTTCAGCTCGTGTCTGGCGGTTGCGAGTAGACGACTCTCGTAAACAGGACAATACACCGGCGTTTGGGACGAGGCAACTACCCCGGTGTCCGCAAGAGTTCTGCCACTTGATTCGTAGCAAGTCGTCAAAGAATTGGTGGCCATTAGGAACTGACGAGGAAACAAAATAACATATTGTCCTTAATATTTATGGTGAAATTTGTAATGGATACAAAGTCTACATGGATAGCTTGCTTATCTTAAAAAGGTGGATAATAGAAAACACATGAAACAATGGCACAGGAGAGAATCTGTGTTGATGTAGAGTTAAACATAGCTTCATGTGTAATTCCTCTTTGCAACGACTCTCACATTTAAAGGGAACACGTTGACGGTATAATTTATGAGCAGATAAACATGAAACAAATGCTTAGTAACTAATCTCGAAAATCCACATCAAGGTAAAAATTCGTAATCTACATTTTGCGGGATCTTTGCCAGAAAGCGCAAGGGCAAACTTATTCGTATTAAAATCATATGTACAGTAAAGATATTTTGCGGATATCGTTCCCTATACTTCTGAACTTGTCTTGAAGTCCTGTGCACTCTATAATGCACATTCCCAAAATTAATACGATATAAGCCATTTGACAATCAATAAAGCCAGTCTTACCTGGGGTGCAGACGAGTAATGATATCCCAGCTGCGGATATGACATTGTCGAGAGATCCCGATATCCAGAAATAATGCGAGACCGCAGGTCTCCGCACTACTGCCACCTTCCTGTGTTTTACTGTTGCCTGCCAATTGATTGGTAAGAACAGGCTCCCAGATCCTTATAGGACGAAAGAGAGTCCCATGTTTAATTCCATCAGTTGCTTCCCCAGCGTTTTTCAAAAGGAAAAAAGGTATCGTTTAATCTTTGATGGGTGTGCAATTATTTAGTTTTCGCAGGGGTTTTTTCCATATGAAAGACACTGATGTTCATAACATGTTACATATATTGCTTTAGAAAAAAGGTGCTAATAAACACATTTTCTTAGACACACGGTGTTTTAAAGCATCTCTGACGTCAGATGAATCTCACTCAAAATGACTGGAGTGTTACTTCAACGTGCGTAAGTCGGGAAAAAAACAGACATGTTATTGGGAACTGGAGAAACGTTTCATAGTTTCGTAACTATATAAACCAACCTTTTAAAGTTGCAGGCCTACAACTTAAAAAAACGAAAACACGTGTAAAACATACTGCAGCGTCATACCCATTTCAGAGGGTAACTGAGAGCATGTTGTTTTTACAGTTTGATCCTTAACAGCTCTTAATCCTTTACACGTTCAGAGGCATAAATACATTAGAAATAAATAAAGTTACACAGACGTATTGTCCAGCAAGGGTTTATTTAGTTGCTGAACTTAATTTATGTGTCACGGGAGAGTCTCTAGGGTCTATCAAACTGCAGCAAGAGGTATAAATGGGTGTAAAAGTAATTAAAGCTAAAACGTCAAATGTCATCGGAAGTCAATCGAGTCTGTAATGTAGGCTATGTAATGAACTAGCGCTGACTCCGTCTGGTTGATGATAGGCGTCTTTGTCAGGCTCACTTGTAGGGAGAATTCTGGCTTCAGACGTGTGAACAGCCCCAGGGTCACCCGCAAATTAATGATGATGTATTCCCTCTCCTCTCAGCTGGAAGACTGCCCCGCACGAGACGAGGTTGCCCACTTTGACACGATTGAGGGTGATTGATGAGGAGGCCCATCTAGAGATCATCCAACAAAATGTAGGCCCATGCACACTGTAATGACTTTCACTGACAAATTAAAGGATTTGCCCCCCACAACTAATTTAACTTGTATGTAACATGTTGTTGACAGTTTAGGATCAGTAAAAGTTAACTGGCCAAACAAATGGGCACATATGTACCAGTAAGTAATTGAAAGGGAAATTGTTCAAATTAATTTAGGTGTCTTATGTTTTTTTTAAGTCTTTGAGGTCATAAATGAGATGTGACCTTTTTGCGTATGCAAATAATAATATGCACACACACACACACACACACACACACACACACACATACAAATCAATGTCAGTGGAAAGAGCCATCACTACATGTAATGTCTCTCCTGTACAATGACTGTGTACCCAACAGAAGGTATTGTCAGCCACAAAGCTGAGAAAATTGATTTTGCACTTGTCGTCTCTCAATTAATCTAACACATTTTTCTAATCTTTTTTAACTCTTGCAATTCATTGTGATATATTTTGCTGGGTTAATTTGGGTATATTGGCCTTAAAGTCAAATTTAGTCAAATTCAGTGATTTGGTTTCTTAGTTCCTTTGAGTGCACAGTTCTTAAATAATTCAATTAATGCAATTTTCACAGGCCCAGTTACTCAGTGGATTCAGGTTCATGTTGCTTTACAAAATTAGTATTTATTTGATTAATTATTATTATTTTTACCCAGATCCTTTAATTTTCAAACAATGAAAGATTCATGGAAGCTTTTGGCTGATCTTTTTCTTAAATTTTCACACATGTGCATATACACACTTTATGTTAATGGATACCTTCTTATTGCCATTAATTTCCTTAGATAACTTATTTCAGTTTTTTATTGTAAAAGCTCTTGTTTTATTGTAAAAGCTCTTATTGTAAAGCTCATTGAACAGTATGTTGGTTTACATTTCACTTCAAGGTCATCAACATTTTTGTCTCTTGACTGAGGAAGAAAATCAAGAAAAACAGGGCTTGGTGAAATCATGGATTTTATGTGCCTGCAATCAAAGTAATTTATAATTTTGTTTAAAATATCATATTTTTACCACTGTTTTATCCTTAAATGTAATTAAATACAATTAGTTTTTAAATAATCTGATGGAGGTGTTGAGTATCACTGACTCCATAAACACAATTTGAAACTAGTTTCATGTGAACACATTCTGTTGTGAAATACAAAGGTAATGACAGATAAAAGCTAAAATTGGACATTAAATATGGGTGGAAGGTTGTTTTTTTATTATTTTGTTTCATCTTAATTCATGTGTTTAGCTTTGGAATGTCTGGGACTGTGAATTATCTTGCTGCTTGATAAAAGCTTGCCCCACAGGGATATAAAAGTCCTCTTCTTCTTTCTTTAGCCTGCACTGCACAGCGTTTTGTTCATATACAGCATTCTGAACTAGAATTGATTAATGTTTTGGATGTCTGTCACATAAAGGTGATAAATATTGTTCATTGGGCTATTGAAATGAAAACCTCCACTGAGAGGCTTGTGGATGAAATGAACTGAAGTAAACCTTTGCTGATGAATATGTTTTCCGTGCCAAAGGGATAATGGTCAGCAACAATTGGAGGACGGTAGAAGTGAAAGAGTTAAATAAGTATTTTCGTACATGTTTGGCTAGAAGCCTTCATCATGGCAACATCAGTGCCGGGTGACCCTGATATCATGCAACTTGGAAACACATTGGGTTTAACAGTATTTTTTTTTTCCTCTCCCTCATCAGTTGTCCTCAAAGTCTTGCTAAACTTTTCATCCTTACCATTCTGTTTTCATGAACCTTTGAGGAACTGCAAGGTAGTGCTTGTCGCTTTTTTGTTTTTATTTTTTATATCAGTGTCCTCAAACGGACGCAGATTGGCAAATGCTTGGTAATGAAATATGAATATGAATGTGTCCATTCTGCAAAGCATTGGGGACAATGTGCACATCACTCATATTTCAGGGCAACAAATTTAATTTGAATTCTGGTAGTTGAAAAAGTTAACTTCTAAAAAGATCAAAGTGATTGTAACATCAAGAAATGATTCCTTATCCAAATCCCTTATCCAAATCCCTCAAGGCAGGAGATACTTAAGTGATGTTTAAATCCAAAGCGGCATACATATATATATATATATATATATATATATATATATATATATATATATATATATATATTTTTTTTTTTTTTTCTTCCACAGCATTGTAATTCACTTAACATGCATTATTGATAGTTAAGATCAGTGCATTAACCCTGCGTAGATTTGAAAGTCAGCTGGTCCTCAAACATTTGACAATAGATAGAAACCAGTGGACAGTTCCTAAAAGGAGTGGTTTCAAATACTGTGCCTATGCTGTTGTAATCTATTACTCCTATGTGGTGTGCATCTATTTACTCTGCAAAAAGCTCAACGCAGCTGGTATCTCTCCTTTCATGCTTCTGCAAGGAGCTGGCTTTACTGACAGATGCCTGCCTGGCTGGACAGAGAACAAGGAGCATAGTTCTTCCTCCAAGAAGAGCATAGCTCTGCCACCAAGTTACTGCTGGACTGCTTTATGTTCATTTCCATAGTGAAGTTACACTGGTTGCACACATGGCAGTGGCCTCATTACAGTATGATATTATTTTATCATTATAGATTATATATAATGTATTATTATATGCATGATATATTAATAATACATTGACATACATATTTTTTCTCTGTATAGTGGGAGAAAAAAGGAAATTCCAGAACAATCCAGAAAACATGATAAATGGCTGCATATTTAACACTTTAAATAAGAAAACAATAGGAATAATAAGAGTTCACTCCAATTCTTTGCCTGTTTTCAGAAAATGGTTGACTCACCACCACAAACGTCTCAAGACTGATCTGGGCTCAGCATGAATTGATTACTGCACAAATAGTGACAGAGAGTGGTGAGAGACAACTGTTCTGACAGCAGACTACAGCTCAGTTTTCCAACTAATAGGCAGAGATGAAAATATTACAGATCTTTCAGTGGGTTAGAAAAGGATAGACAGAAAGACACACAAACAGATATACAACCAGGGACAGAAGACAAGTAAGGGCATGCAAGGTGTGAGTGGGGAGACATGAGGAAGTGTAAGTGTGTAGGAGCAGCTGTGTTAAGTGCTACAGAGGGCATGGTGTACAAGGGCCACAGTGTAGAAACATCTGTAGGGCATTCCTATACTTTGTGCTGGATTAAGTGGGTTTGCCAAGTACATGCGTGATTATAACAAGCCAACGATATGGGTATGAAGGAACTCAGTATGCACAGCACTGAAGAACACTATACCACCCAATACCCTCTGCATGGCACCCAGAGGGGCAGTCATGGACACGGGGATCACTGTGCAGTTTCAATAACCTTTCACAGGGTCATACACTTCTCCCAAGTTATATAGTCCAAGCAACAACTATGCATTAGCATTTCTTTTCTCCAACTGGGTCATGTGCATGAGTACTGCTAAAAAAAAAAAAACAAGAGATTTCAGTCTCATTATGAGAATGATTTCAGCTTTCTGACGCGATCTTCTTCAAAAAGTATGGAGACATCCGTCTCGGTGGAAAAAAAGCATGTCATGCTCAGAGCTGCCAGAGACGGTCCGGTTTTACCCGCCTTTTTTATGCGGGAATAGGGAAAGCCGAGAGGCAGGGGAAAGCATCTGCATGTTAAGCAGGTATTAAAATTGTATAGTTCTGATACTCTCAGGTACGAAATGCTCCAAAGGATCCTTGTTTCCTTCCTCGGTGATTGAAGGGACTTGTGATTGCCTTTCCACAGGCTGCGCCCGTCCGCATCGGCCGATCCAGCCCTCCGCGATATCAACAAGGCTCTTTCATTAGGGGGAGGCCCATTTGCCGTTTCGTGGGTAAAATAAGATGCAGAGACGAGACAATAAGGTGCATTTGTGTTTCCGCCCTTGCATTATGAATAAATGATCGTAAGTGTCAGGGCTGCTTCAGAAAGGTAATCATGGCCTAACGCACCCCGTCTCCGCTACATACATATTAATACATAAATACATTGTTGAATATTGAAGTAGGGCGAAAATAATGACTTTTCGGTGTTCCTGCCCCTTTTTAAAGGTAAAAACAGGGAGGGAAATGAGCAGAGAGGGAATATGATTTTACGGCAGATAGACATTTCTGAGGAAATGCCGTGAGGTCGGTTGCATGCGTCTGGAGCTTGATGAGGGAAGGTTTCTGGCTGATACCTTTTGACGGCCGTGGCGTGCTCCATGGGTTGGTGTCTGATGAGCGGTCGCCCGGCACCGTGTTTGGGTGGGTACGCAGTGTTTGAGAACTGGTCCTACCTGCTGAGTGGCACCTGGAGGCAGCGGGATGACCATTGCCACTGCCTCATTTGACATAAGGCCCTGTTGTCACTGATGGCCTCAGATATCTATCTGATGGGGATAGGCTGCTGTGGTGGGCACAGTGAGTGATGAGCCATGCAGATTATGTAAAGATCTACGTAGAATTTTGTGGGACACAACACCCTCAAACGTCCTTGTTAGATATATGCAGGCAATTACCTGTGTGTCTATTCAGCCTTTGAGCAATGTATAAAATAAAGCTGTAATGGAATCTGTGGTCTCAACAGACTGCAGATGCATCCTCTCTGAATCTTTAGCTTTGAAATAAATTACTGATGCAGTTCATGGGTATAATTCAGATGACCCTTGCAAAGTATTGAAACATCACATTTTTATGCAAGCATTTCATTCACACAGCAAAGATTATATCAGCACATAAGCTTTTCAATGTACGTTACGCTACAGTTGCTTAGCAGATGGTGTTATCCAGAGCTATCTATATAGTTTATCATTTTTAATTTATTCATTTATACATGTGAAAATCTGCTTAGGCTATTCTGGTTATGTTCCTTGACTAAGAGTCCTACAGCAGTGGCAAGCTGGAGAATGAACTGGCAACCTTTTGGTTACAAGCCCTTTTCTCTGTCACTCTACCACACTGTCAACACCACTACACCTTTGTTTGATAAAATGACTTTGATCAAGGGCCCCAGTTTATATTGTGGAATTTGCCACATGTCAAATGCAGCCAAACTGGATAGTCACTAAACAAAAAGGTACTGTATTAAAAGTGAATTATTTTGTAAAAGAATTAAAAAATGGTTTTAGGAAACAAAAACAGATTGGAAAAAAAAGTTGGACGTAATTTCACTCCTCCTTCATGGTCTTCACCTTTTGCAGCTTTCCCCTCGGAGGGGGATTCCCACGACAATACTGTTCTAAATCCATGAAGCGAAAGCACATTCCCTTATAGTCACTCCCCCGATATCTGCAACCCCTCCCCCCCACCTCATCACCAAAAGCACCAGGCAGAACAGGTGCTCTGTCTGAGTGGAAGGCCACTGTAGGCCAGGTCCTACATTGCTTTTTGCCGCACTTCTTTCCAGAGCACAGGAGCCCCTTGACCGGGGAGGGAGGGTGTGTGAAAAGGCACAACGCAGGTCCCCCCGGTGCAGTCTGTGCAGTGGAAAGTGTGCGAAGAGGCCCTGCATTTAACGCCTGGCCGACCAAGCCTCCCGCTAGATGGACCACAGTATTCCCTCAGGTTCGGAGTAGCTGGGCCAGGAGAGGGCTAGATGGAGAGGGGAAGCCACAGTAATTGTATCAAAGGTCTGTTGAGATTTTCTCAAACTGCTCTCAGAGAAAAATAAAATAAAAAAAGAGGAGAGGAGTCCCAAGGTGACAACTCAAAGTACTACTAAATAACCCCCACACACACACACACACACACACACACACACGTGCACAGACACAAAAAAACAACAGCACACACATGCAATTCAGTGTATCACATGGGAGCCCACACATGAACTGCCACATTTTAGTCTTTTTTCATGTGTTTAGTTTCCACATTTAGATTGAAAATACATTTTAAAACCTATGCCTGTTTCACGATTCATACAAACAATGTGCCCAAAAAATCAGCGACTGTTCTGTTTGAACCCAACATAAACACAGGATCTATCAGAAACACACCTGTATTTAAGCAGGCCTAATTGTACAGGTGTAGCTCATTAGCCAATGGCTGGCCTCATATAATTGCACAAAAGGAAATTAAGTTGTTGAGCTGTTGGTTAAAGGCTAAACAGGAACTGAGGTTCATCAAATCACACACAACTGTTCCCTCCTTTAACTCTTTGACATGTATGTTCTAAATAGTTCTGCTGGGTCTCAAAGTGAGTTTTAAGCTCACAACAAAATAATGTTATGTTCTTGAAAGAGAATATTAATTATTTTATGATGAAATCATACTTTTTAACAGTTCTTTTGAAAGTTCTAGTCTAGGTGATTCTGCAGCAGTAAAATATTTTTCGCAGTTTGATAGCTATTGAGAGAACTGATGATAGGAACATTAGCAGTGATACATGCTCACATTTAGGTGATTATTAGTTATGTCATTTTATTCTGGTTTAGCTCAATAGCTAGCCAGCTGTTAAATAGTTTTGAGACTGCAGTGATGCTTGTCATGCAAATTTGGAGAAACCTTTTTAATCATCATTGGTTACAAAAGGATAACAGTGACAGGAAAGACCTAACTGGATAGCTTGCATTCTCAGACACTTTAGTGTTGAACCATTCCAAAAAAACAGACATTCCAATGGCTGTAGCTGCCCTTACCTATGAGAAACAATCCTCTCATCAAGTAACAAACAGCAGCAATTCACCTCAGATGGCTCCATTGATTGAGTGGTATGTTTTTGTGTTTGTACATTTTGTTCAATAAAACAGTAAGAGAAATGGGGGTGTGGTTTGGCAGTGAATAAATCAGTCAGTCTGAAAGCACACTCTAACACACTGGTGCAGCCCTCACTGGGACCCAGCCAACAAGGGAATCACCAGTGCATGCGTTTAAAACATATCTTTAAATCAATGATACGACGTACAATGGAACAGGCTTATTGGGAAGAGATTACTTTTTAAGAGGCTTTTTCAGTTTCACTAGGGTTTAGCAGTTTTTATTTTGGTGGGAAGACACAAATTACATTACTCTGTTTTCATTTAGCAGGCACTCTTATCCAGAGCAACTTACATAGGTTACAGTCACGTGTTATCCATTTATACAGCTGGACATTTACTGAGGAAATTGTGAGTTAAGTTCCCTTGCCCAAGGGTACAGCGACAGTGCTGCAGCAAGGAATCATGATGATGATGATGATCATGATGACATTGATAAAGTAAAATAATCAGCTTCTTACAGAGACACATTTAGGAGTTACATTATGACCACTGATCTGTATGTAGAGGTCAAAGGGTCTCATGAGACTGTGAGGCTGTAAAAGGCATTCTTAGCCCATCTCCTTGCTGAGACACAGCCAATTCTGTGACAACATGAGCACCCTGTGGCAACGCAGAAGGAGAGGAAATGGCAGCAGATGGGTGAAGCCCAGCTCAATTCTGGGGATTTTTATGACTGAGATGAAGAGTCTGGAGCTGAGGTTCTGGACCTGCTGCCTTACTCTCTAGGCATTGCTTCACTTTGTTGTTTCCGGGGGACCACAAAGGGACTTTTCCACTATCATAATGAGAACATGGCGGGGAAAAAAGCTCCTTTGTTTCTGTTTCAGGAGTTTCAGTTTAATGAACCACCTCAACAAATGGAGAGTTTAAACACTGGATGTGAGTGGTAGACAGAATACTGTGTAGTAATGCGTGACAGTTTCAAATGAATTGGTATTTTACATTGATTGCAAGAAAAAGGGGCATATTTTACCTCGCTAATCTGAGGACAGATCAATACTTCGTACAGTCAGCAACATGGGAGCAGGCATTTCTCCAAAGACAGCAATGTGTTTTCTTAACCAGTAAATTATTCACCATTTTGTTAAAGAAATTTGGTACCTCTTAGTCTCCCCTGACTGGCTGGGCCTGTCAGTGGTCAGGGGCAGTCAAGAGCATTGCTCTGAAAGGGAATGCACTGGAAACATGAAGGGAAACGGTTCTGGCTTTGCGGTCCTTGCTTCATAATTTGTGGAATGGGAGCCGACACGTTTGCTGCCTTCATTTCAGTTAGGGTTCAGGAAACTTTAATCAGGCTTGAGCTATTATCTAAAAACTGAACTGGGTTTGTCATTTTGTTTGAAACTGGGGATTTCTGATGGATTTGTCTTTTGGTAGGAAAGGTAACCTTTCATCTGAGTTTATTTCCATCCGTCTGGGTTTGTTTTCCACGGTGACACCACAGAGGGTAACGCAGAGCTGTCTCCCCCGACTGTACGGATGTCAGGATCTCAGGGACGCGAGCTGTAGCCCTCTTCTCATCCTTTCCAGTTCATTAAATCCTCACCAGCCATGCATTATTCTGCCATACCCACTCATATCTCCTGAGGGACGTTTATTGACTGAAAAACGTTTTAACCCCCTTTACTTTTTAAAGTGGTCCGCTGCTCTATTTTACATCATAACCGCTTTCCCCCGAAGCATATGCAACCCGAGGATTTGAGATTCTCAGTTAACGCGTAACCCTCTCTGAACATTTTCAAAACGTTGCCCTAATGTTACAGCAACCCCTGAGAATGTTATTTGTTGATATGGCTAGATAAAGTCATATGCATACTGTCCATTGAAAAAAGTGTTCATAGCACTCAACTTGATGTTAAATTGCATTTAATACTTGAACATGAGGTTCTTGACATTTCAATCATACTGTGTGGTAGCAAAGTAAAAATCTGTAATAAATGGAAGTCAATGACAGGCTTGCACCTTCACAATCAAACATATTTTTAAGGGGACAACAGTTGTGCTCCATCTTGTATCACAAAATCCAGGAAGAGAATCAGAGTCTAAGTGCTATTTTGCTGATGTGCTCATACTCATTTATACTTGCTGGAGGTTACATAAATCCTACACCATGCTAATTGCTTGTATTTTGTGTAGAGAGAATTTATATTCAGGCAGGGAGAAGTTGGGTCAATGTAACTCTGATAAATATACTCTTGTTTCAGACAATGTTAATTAGAGCTCATTATATAGTGCAGTAATGCACAGGGCTACAGGCACAATGCTAACGTGGCTTTCTATGCTCCATGCTTTGCTGTGGGGCACCCAACTAACACTGACATTCACAGAGGCTACACTTCACTTAATTGCAAGATCACCTTCCGTTTAAAGATGGTCTACTTCTTCTTAAATATGCTGATTGCAAATAATAATACATTCATGAGGCTGTCTCTTTACAGTGCATTGCATGGAACAGATACACTAAATGAAACTGAACGTGACCATGCAATTTGCAGAAAATCAACTACATGTTGATGAGAGATGAGTTCCTCAAATCCATAATTTGGTGCATTGACTATGCCTTTGGTAGTCACATTTTTGGAGAAAATACTGTGACCAATCTCTCTCTATATAGATTTTAAAATTACAGTTAATCTATTTATACTGAGGATAAACACTGACTGGCAAATTACTTTGAACTGATAATCAATCAATATGTACACACTTGAGATTATTTGTGACAAATTACTTTTAATTGGTTATCAATGCATTGGCGGCATTAAACCCAGTGATGAATGAGTGTTTAAAGGCCATCCTCTCTATGGGACTTTAATGTAATACATAAAACTGCTTATTTTATCCTAGGTAAAATAGATTAACTCAAACAGCTATAATGTGACAAAATATGGCATAGACAGTGGGGCATTGAGGTAGTATTAAATTTTGTTAATTATTCAGAAAGAGTTTGTGCAGGTAACAGTAATTCAATAATTTACAAAGAACTGAGATCTAAGCCAGAGTTCTTTTGTGGCTCCCAGAGAAACTCTTGACATACCATACCACTGTGCCAAGCATTGTCCTACAGACATTTTACACAGAGCTTGCATGAGGATTTCTAAATGAATGAATATACTAAGAGTCATTTTCCGAATTTCATACTAAGCATACTTAAAATCATGATGATTGTGGGTTTAAAAAGGGACAAAGCCAGAAAATACTTTTCATTCACAATGAAATAGCAGTTGACCTTAAATTTAATGTATGTGATGATAAAGATGATGATGATGCTTATTATTGCTGCTGTTGTTATTGTTCTTGTTGTGTTGCTATATTTAGAAGTTGTGGTGATATAAAGCATCGATCATGTTGCATTGCATTCCTCAGACAACAAACTCTTGTTCTGTTCTCTTTTCGAAACTTCAGGTGAGAATGCATTCTGCAGGGGAGAATGGACTCAGCTCTCACTCGCTTAGGTGGCAATTTCTGGATCCAGAAGTGGTCATAAATATTTCACAAGAGAGCCACAGTTTTCTGAGTCGAACAGGTGCCACCTGCTGGTTGTTATTGTTATTGTATGAGAAAATACTATGTGAGCCTCCTTTCTTCCTGAGTTTGTTAAACACAGAGAGGCTTCAGAGATCAGCTTTTTCATGCCAATTTTCATTATTTCACCAATAATAATAATAATAATAATAATAATAATTGCAGGTTTTCTTTGGGTCTGTTCTTTTTCACCTTTTTTCCTCTTTAAATCAGCACAGCTTCAGCTCTAACTTTAACAGTTTTATCTTTTTCTGCCACGATTACCCTGGATACCTCTCTGACTGCTTTGAATCATACAGCACTGGCATTGTCATGAAAACTAAAGGAAACTATTGCATGAGAACCTAAAAGAAAATGGCACGCTGTACTTGTATAAACTTGTTTCTCAAAGTGAACAAAGCTTTGTGAGCAGTCGGAGTGAATACATTGTACATTTTCCGTCCGGCCCGGACAATGACTGTACCACTGGCCTCCTGGTCGCACGCACTGCAGCTGGAACAGAGGCTCAGTGACATGTGTGTCATCTCCGAGCTTGGAACGGGAGTCAGCTGCCCACCAGCTGTCTGACTCACGCTGGCTGCAGACAAAGAGAGACGACCCTTTTTTAAAAAAATATGATATGAATGATGGATTAGAATGAATGCATCTTTTAATGCATTATGATCAGACACACCCATTTCTCAGACACTTTTGTCAGATTGTAAATGAATAGCTCCGGCAAGGTGTTTTATGTTATGTTTGAAGTTATTAATGAATACTCTTGAGTCTGATTTAAAAGGTATATAAAGTATACGTTTTCAGCTATGAGTATATTGTCAGCTATGAGTATATATCAAACTATCTATACAAGTAGTACATACTTTGATGTACTACTTACATACATGCTTCCTACAGAAATGCTTTAACAGACCGTTGTTTATTTAGACAACATTTTAATCATTTTTTTATGGTGATGTGCTTTTACAAAGCAGTGAAAAGTACATTACATTATATTACATGCATTTAGCAGATGCTCTTATCCAGAGTGAATTCCAGCACAATAGAACATAAGTGTATCCATTAAAGTTATGAAATGATGAAATAAAAATGATAATTAATACAATATTACATAGTATTTGTGAAATCCACACCGGATCCAGACTCCTTTTGGTATGTCTGAGGGGGAAAAGTGTAGAAATGAGCCTTGCTTGGCAAGCATACATCAGGCACGCCTTATTCCTTTTAAACAGCATCTTCTTCTTTAGTGAAGAAGTGCTAAGTATTATGGATTTTGTTTGCCAGAACAGTTTTGATTTGAGCTGAAAGAATGCGTCTGCGGAAGGGCCAGCTTTAACCAAGCAGGGGGACGGAGGCCGGGGACACGGCAGCTGTCGGTGCCGTTGGGTCAGATCATAATCAATAATGTAAAGGAGTAATGGACGGCGGCAGTACCCTGCCACCCCCCCCCCCCCAACACCACCCCACCACCCCCCTCTCCTTTGGCACATATGTCACCCTCAGTGTCA
Organism: Megalops atlanticus; assembly: GCA_019176425.1. Lineage (NCBI taxonomy): Eukaryota > Metazoa > Chordata > Actinopteri > Elopiformes > Megalopidae > Megalops > Megalops atlanticus. The sequence goes on from CM032895.1 coordinate 15,674,350, forward strand.
GGCACCGGGATGACTTCCCTGGGTGATGACAGCTGCGCCAGGCGTTCCGAGTCTCGTCCCGTTTCACCCTCAGTCCTGCAATCTGACCATCCAGCTGGCCTAGACCTCGAAGACCCTGTCACCCTCTGCAGATACACACGTGCGCGCACGTGCGCACACACACACACAGAGCCACACACCTTCACACAGGTGAGGGAACTTCTTTAAGAATATTCGTCTCTTTTAAAATAACTCTTTGAAGATGGACACAGCACAAAATGGGTCAAATGTCTTCACCTACTACACAAGACAGCATTACACCACCAGGCAAATGAACATTTATAATATTGCATGCACACACACACACACACACACACACACACACACACACACACACACACACCCCATCTTATCTTAACCAAATGTCTACGCAGGACTGTAATCACTTCCTGTTCAGTCCCCCCATTTCATATATTGTTAGCTTGTAAACTAGTGGATTTAAAGGGAACTATTCATCAGCACATTTTGTTAAATTCAAAATGTTATGTGAGTTGTGTAAAGTGAATTTTGTTATACAAACAAAGAAAAACCAGAGTGAGTTGGTCTACATGTTTAAGTCCCCACACTGTGCGGTGGGGGGCTTCTCTCCTTGAATCGTACTATCCGACCACCCATGCCCAGACCCCCAAATCACAAATGGGCCCCAGGCAGATAGTCACCCACCACATGGCCCAAGTCTCTGTTTATGGGACAGATTCCCCAAGTGCTGTTGGGCCTCTACCCAGATGCTCGCCTTCTCTCTGTGATGTCACCATCTGACCCCCCCCCGCCGTGGTCTTTGAAGCAGATTGCCCACCAAGACTGCAATTCCCAAGTCGCTCTTTATGTTTCAGATGCCATTTCACTCCACATGCACAGATCTTGACACTAATGACTTTAAAATAGTTTGGACAACTGTAGACAACTTGCAAAGGCTGCTGCCACATGCTCTATAGATTCACTTATTCCTATTCCCATTGATTAATGAGCAACAAACATCAATCAAGACTTGCTACACATTAACAGGAAGATTGGGAGGCTGTCTACTGCATGCAATGGCACAGGCATGATTTTTCTTTACTGTGATTGCATATCATCCTCTCTGCCTTTTTATTTGGATCATGTGATTATATCATCTGATTATTCATTTGCTCTATTTTCAATAAAGTTTCAGATTCCTTCTCAGCTTCTTCAGCTGAACTTCTTCGAAGAGCAAGCAATACTAGCCTACTGGACAGTGGTCTTCAGGGATATCTGAGGAAGTGTCTCTTTCCCAGTGTGAACTCAAAACCTTTACTTTAATGTGACATTTTTTTCTGTCAGATATACTGCACATTTAAATAATTACATTTAAACAAGATATCAGATGTCATTCCAGTGATACTGACTGAAGAAACTGAAATGCTCAAAAATCTTCATTTGTCCTGTTATTGATACTTCACTGGTAAAACTAATTGTGGTGTTTTCCCAAGATTTAAAGCCAGGTCATAGTCACTACAGCACAACAATGAGCAATACTTGCAAATGGCCAGGGCACAATTTCTGCTGTGTCGTTATTGGCAATTCTGTGACTGGCAGCTTTTTCTAATTAAATTCGACTGCAAGGGTAAAGGAGCTCACTTTCAGGGACCCATTCCAGTGAAAGCCACTACTGAGTAATTCTCTTCTATGGTTCCTCTGGGAGACACGTTGCCTTGTTACGCCATGCCCACTCTGATCCCATTACCAACAGAAAGGACACTTAAACATCTGTGTCATTTTGTAATAAAATATCTCTCAGCTTTTTATCTGATCAATGAGGGGGCAGAGCCGCAAGCTGGCCTGGGTTAACGTGCAGCGTTTTACTTAAATACCCGATTATTGACTGTGGGAGACAGGGGAATTCACTCACAGGCTGGGCTCAAATGATTGTCTTTGCATAAGGACAGAAGCCTGTGCTCACATGTCAGATTCTGGGAAAATTGTAGGTGTCCATATGCACAGCAAAGATGGCAGAAAGATAATGACCAAAATGATGGTTGACCTTTGGGGGGGGGTGTTCCACAATGTACTTCCACAGTTTATGGAAGCAACGGACACAATATGCAGTAATTCATCGTTTTCACAGGCTTTATGGACTGTAAAATTCACCTTCCTGTTCTAGCTACTTTTGGAAACATTTCAAATAGTAATAGTCTGCACTAGTAAAGAAGTAAGTTGGTTTTTGATAAAAATGGTTGTTACTATGCCCTGTTTGTAAGGAGGTGACTAAACTGAATGTTACTGTAAATATCTATGTTAGAATATGACAACAAATACCAACATACAAGAAGTGCATTTCAAAAACAATGATTTCATTTTCCTTACACTTAAAGTTATTACTCATTTTCCACGTTCTCACTGCTTATTCCCCATCTATTTTAATTAGCAAGTCATATTTAATTATTAGGTAGCATGTGTAACAGTATTACTAGGCCTCTGAAAATAAGTGACCTGCATAATGCAGTATAAAGTGTTTTTGTGATTTTGAATATTCATTTCTCCCCCACTGAAGACTGCTGTAGTTCCCTTGAGCAAAGAATTTCACCTGAATTGCTTCAGTAAATTATCTAGCTGTTGCAATGGTTAGCATGTAAAATTTAAGCTGTCTACTGCACAAATCAGTTGAATAATGAGTGTAATGTACATTTTAAGGTAGAAAAACAGCTAACAGTGAAAATTTTGAAAAAAAGGCAACCTCTGGTTTTAAGGGAGGCACAATTCCTAAATCTAATTTGTGCACAGCTACCAATCTACCACTCTTTGCTATGCATTCTAATACCCCTTTCCTTTGGTAACCTGATGAATAGATGGAAACAAATACAAAGGATGGGAACATCATGTTGATGGTCATTCAGAAATAGACACAATAATAATCCCTCATCACCATCATCATCACCATCATCATCGTCATCATCATCATCATCATCACCATCAGAACTACATAATTACAACCTACCCAATAATTCCCAACAATATTCCTATTCTGTCTGGGATAGTAAAGGAATTCATGCTTTATGGAATGTAATTAACAAGAATGGGTTTACTATATTGTATGATTTAAGAAACATATTCACTGCCTTGCTTTTCCTGGTTTGTGATCATTTGTCTTTCTGTGATCATTGTTCATTCTGATTGTTTGCATGTGAATTTTTCAGTGTAAGGGAAAAATGAATTATGCAGTTCAGATGTAAAACTGCAACTCCATATGAATGTGGACTTCTGTATATTGGACCAATTACACTTCAATGCCCGTGTAGAACAATCCCTAATCTTGTTTTGTAAACTGTAAGCTTGCAATGGAAATAGAATAAAGCTCTCATATACATCCAGAGAGTCCAGCTCAAGAACAATGAATGTGCCCTTTTCTTAAATCCTTTCCGTGGTATGAATTGGTAGGCAACATGAGGCAAATTAAATCAACGGTTTCATCCTAACACATGCGTGTTTTAACAATCAGTTAGCCTATAGATAATTGATGCGTCGACTCCAGGATCGTAAAACGGATGGCCTGTTTATAGATTTTCACCATAATAGATTGGAGAGGTTAAATGAATGAAATCCCATTTGTCACCTTGTAATACATAGGACCCCCTGCACAAACAGCCCGGTTTGGCCCTTTGGGTTGAGGGGGCCATTCTCTCATCCCCTCCGTTGATAGAGTTACATCTTAATGAAAGGGTCTTACGTCTGCATGTGTTTTTTTTTTTTTTTGCCTCCCCCCTGCACATTGTGATAAGTGACAAATCAATGAAGCCTGTAATTACAATATTACCGAGAGCCCAGGCAATCTGTATATAAACCTCACCACCCCATTACAAGATGTAATAATTTTGCAGTCAAGCTGGTAATGAGGTCTAATGCTCGTGCACAGGGATGGTCCCTGGCCCCTCCCCTCCTGAAGGATGCTGACTCTATCAGATGTTGGCTTTGTAATTATACTGGCAGGAAATCATTATTTCATGTTCAGGAGAAAAATGAGGTGGGCGGAAAGTTAATTTTCTCCATGCTCTGTGAAGCAGAGACAAAAATGCGATGACTCCTTTGCTGCACGAGGAAACAATTTCGCTTTTAAGAGTTCCCTTGCAGTAAGGCTTGCAGTGGAGTCACCTTTTTATTTCATTGGCATGCAACACCAAAACTATTACCTTTATGTGGTAGAATTTGTATTTATTATTTTCTTACAATGTAATATCTCTCTCTGTCTTTCTAGATACATTATTCTCTAATTTATTCTCTAATTTCACCCCAACCTAATCAGGTACCATGGTCCTGATGGTACCAAGCTATGATGTCATAAAACGGGTCAAGGACTTTTGTGTTATGTGTGTGTGTGTTGGTGTGTGTGTTTGTATGTTACTTTTGCAGTATTACACTAAGCTACCAGTTTTGATGGTCCAAAACTACAGCACAGTTGGCAAGTGTGCACAGCACAATTGCTTTGGGTAATCTGAGGTCAGCACAATCAGAACAGACTGGCAACAGTGGCAACAGTGGCAGATTTGCAATTTTTGCCCTGGTTGCTCTAGTGCTACACCCAATGTTGGAGGCTGATGAGTGAATGTTATAGAATTTTCAAAATTACAGGAATTGTGAATATTTGCACAGTGGTGTTTTGGCACAGTGCAGTTGGCAGTTATACTTTAGGCTCACACCATTTGAGATGTGGTAGAAAGGCTAGATCAGGGTTTACCCTAACAATATGACAGCAGGAGTTAGATCAGAATCCGTTTAAGACAATGGGAGATGTAAGAAAGGCATCTGATGATGAACAACAACCGTCTAACTGACAACAATTATGATTTCAGTAACAGCACCGGTTGTTTTTACATTGAAATTTGCAAATCCAGTTTTTAACATTGTCTGATTAATTCTGCCCTTCCCCATTGATGTATGAACATCAATGTTTTATCGATCAAATAGTTTTCATTGGTCAAATACTAAAACACTGACAGTCAAGCAAAATATGAATATGGTTCACACAGGACTGCCTTATCCGGCACAAGGACAGAGCGGGATAGAGAATGAAAGACAAGAGAAAATGAAAAAAAAAACCAGCTGTAAAAGATCTAGCTGCAGTAGTGAAGCAGGTAAGAGTTTGGTGTGTCTTTTTGCTATGGCAGTTGCTATCCACGAGTTCAAATTGACTGCACCCATGTGTGGCTGCCAGTTCTATCAATCAATGCTGTTATATGTATCACCATCAGGAGGGCCCATTCATTCAACGACTAGGTTGCAACAACTAGCTCCGTGACAATAATAATTGTTTTATATCGGTGCAGCTTTGACTGGTGCTCTGATTTTTAAAAAATGTACAATTTAATTAAAATATATTGATAATAAATTGATATCATTGATAAGAAATTTATAATAAATAACAATACATGAATAAGATGTCCAGACAATGGGAATGGGTGGCATGTCATCAGCTTCTGTGCATACTTCCTCCACAAAAGACAGCAATAATAGAGTCACTTAAATAATAAGCTCTTGAAAAGATTTACAGAAATGGGCAGAAATATTCTCACAAAGTTTAAAACCTTCAGATTGTGGTTCATTAGTAAACCAATCAGATGCTTCACAGAGGAAGCCAACCTCTATAGTCCACCAGCCTTCTTTTTTTGTGCAACATAGCCTTTATTTCATTAATATTGCTATTTTTTCACCTGGGGACACTTATGCAAAATTGTCCAATACAAATTATAAAATAATCTTTCAATGTACACGATTCTCTGCTCTACTGAAGCTTATGATGAGGAATTAATAGTAGGTAGTTCAATCTTCATAAAATGGCTTGTTGTTAAGTGAATTGAATTTTTCTCAGGAGTGAGCACTGACAGTGGGGTTGTCTGGTTCAAAAGCATCTCATCACACGGCAGGCAATAACATGACAAAAGTGCATATTGCACAGTTTCATCATAAAATGCATAAATAAGGGGCTATCAATGCTATTATTTTTATGCACTAATAATTATTTTCTTACACTACTCAGTCTGTGAGTAACTAAATTACTACACATCATCACACTTCTTAGTCACTGTTTACCCAGTCTCAGTCTCAAATAAAACCTCTTCTTAATCTATATCAGGCCCTCTCTTATGTTGTCGGCCATACCATTAGCCTTTGAAGCTGCTGCTGGAACTGATCTTATTTTCATATATGAATATTTGCGATGTATTCAAGCAAGGCTTCCGCCTTCCAGTTTAGACCATCAGACCCCTTTGAATCAGAATGAGTACCTCATTACCCAGAATACCACTAGCCAGCAGCACCAGGTTTTGCTCCTGTAACTGAACTGACACAGACTGAGGAAGAAAGTCAAGGGATGGATAACCATTACCCCATCTGCACTGTAGAACTAGATCCACGGTTGGCAAAGGGCCTGGTGACATTGCACTGGTTAACCCCACAGCTTTTGAGAAAGAGTAAAGGAAGAATTTGCTGATATTCTGTGAGATGTAGCTGTCAATTAATCTAAGGTATTGGACATCTATTAAGATTACCTTCTAACAGACATTTTTTCCCACCACTCATACTTGGTCTTCTCTATTGGTGTGTGAATGTAGTGGCTATCAATACCTACAGTACACTTTACATTTATCATAAAAATAGGTAGCTGTACACTTGTGCGTACCTAAACCACTGACCAAGTAATGATAGAAAACACAGGAGATTTTCACCATTTCTAGGGGATATATTCCAAAAATCCAAGAGGAATAAACAAATACTAAACCAAACCAATCATGAAAACTTGTGCAAAAAAGATTTGTCCTTAACACAAAACAAGCACTTCTTCAGTATAGAACCAGCTCCTGGGAACAACTGCCTGGTACAAATGACCAAAACAAATCTCATATCTGCAATTGGCAAAGGTCTCCATTATGGCCAACAATTCTTCCATATTCATTAAAAAAGAGCAGAATTAAGAATTATGAATCAAATTTATGAATTATGATGAGAACCCTTTACCCTGTATGAATGATAGTATAGACTCAGTATCTCCTTTTATGCAAATGTCTGTGACATTACAGCCTAGGCACTACAATGGAAAACCAACCGAGCCAGCCAGGTTTCAGCATGGCAGCTCCACGATGGGAAAAGGAGTATAAGTGACAGGACAAACAGGACCGGGCGGCATTAATGACCCGGCTAAAAGTGGACTGGGATTTGGCCAGCCCCAGCTCTATATCTCGTTTTTTACGTTGCACATTGTTTAACATTCAGTGGCTCTCCCCGCGTGCCCCATTATACCTCTGCGCTGAGAATGATGATGAATGGCCTGACGAGAGGAAGAAAAGCATATATCACATCCGGGTCTGGGGATTGGCTAAGCACGTCTGTTGAGCCTCTGACCTTATAATCACATTGTCAGTCGACCTCCTTGATTTTCCAAACTGGCCGGTGATTAATGGTCCCTTAGGTGGACGAGGCATGCCGAAGAAGTGCAGTTAAGACTGCTTAAACATGGCCGCCACTTGTAAAGGGTGGACAAACAACAGCCAACACATTTGGGTAATTGTGGGGCCCCCCCCCAAGGAGCTCACAGTCAACTCTTGAAGCTATAAATCACAGCTATTGCCCTCTGTTTGACATCAATTTTGTTTGTCCCGAGCTCTGGCTTACCAGTAGGCTTTTGAGAAGTTTTAGCTGGAGAGGCTGTTCTTGTATTAGGCTTGCGGCCCTGGCAGGATTTCAGCTGAGAGGAAAGTGCAGTATCCAGTGGCTGATGTCATCATTTGCCCTTTTAGCCATCTTAAGTGCAAAATAATTAGGAATGGTTACTAATATCAGTTTTGTGGGTGATGGGGAGTGGGAAGTTTGATTTAATTCCAATAGAGATTTCATTGTGTGATCTTTACTCTGATCAGTAATTACTAATTTCTGTTGAAATTACTGCGATCAAATTTCTTTAAGGTAAGCACCTAAGATTGCTTGCAGGTAAAAATATCACTCATAAATATTATTGTGCATAGTCATAACGTAATCCCACATTTCTTTCATTTCAGTTATGCAAATGAATGCTGCACTTCCAATACTCTTTGATCACTCCATTGCAGATTATTATGATAACAGTTGCATCTGTAACACTATAGAGGTAAAAGGGAACACAGCAGTATATTTTTGTGATAATGTGAGAAACATTTATTTGCCTGGTGGTGTAGTGGTTTCGTGCAGTAGTTTTGAGGGTGAAACTATTTGACCCATTTTGTGCTGTAGCCATTTAGGGTCTTTGGAGAGTTATTTTAAAAGAGAAGAATATTCTTGAAGAAGTTCCCTCACCTGTGTAAGGTGCGTGGCTCTGTGTGTGTGTGGGTGTGTGTGTGCGCAAGTGTGAGCTCGAGCGAGTGGGAGTGATACAGTGCAGTGAAGCTGTCAATGTCAATCAAATATCACATTCAATTTCCTTGTTTTATAATCCCATGGCAGCTATGCACCAACACTTCCAGCCCACCTCGAGCTGAGGAAGATTGATTACTCTCGCCTTCCCCCATATATAGACAGGTACATGGAAGTATGAAACAACCATTTGTTTGCATGGAATTGAATCAAGAAAATCTATGTGAAAATTAGGGCAGGATCGGATCCAAACGTTGAACCCGCTCACCATTAAAAAATGAAAATGGCTGGTCCTTGTAGCAATTGTCTGGTGTTTTAGAGACTAAATCCAAATCATAAACAGCTAAATGTGTTGATCTGTCATTTTTTAAAGGTGGGTGGCTCAGTGGTTGGATCTGATCTCGCCCTTTGTTCAGACAATGACAGGGGCATATAATAACATTTGGTTTTCAGAAACATAGACAACACGCTTGAGCAAATTTCAAAGCCAGTACACAATTTTCATTTGAAATGATCTGTATGAAAGTAACTTTCACATTTCTCTTAAGTAGAAGAGAACAGTAGTCATCATATGCCTCCAGTTTTATGTCGTAATTATAACAGTATGGGGTATTATAAAAATTCAGTACAACTGAAGTTTCAGTTAGACATGCATGACCCATGCTACTTTGTATTGTTAAGTAATCACATTAAAACTTGCACTTCATTTCTTTGTTGCACTGAAGGCTTTTCAGCGTAGTTCACCTTAGTTTATTTTAGTTTATTAGCTTATTTAGCAGGGACCATGCACAACACATTAGTTGCAATTTGCAATAATTGCAATAATTGTAGTTAATTTGCTTCTGCAGTCATTGGGCAGGAAGCACATTAAAAAATGAAAATACATTACAAGCAGGAAGCATAACATAGCAACTTAATATACAACATTCACAAACAAAACAAGGATGGAAGGGAAAAAAGACAATGAAGGAAAAAAGACAAGAAAAAGAAAAAAAGGTAACAATAACACCAACCTTGAGCACATCTGCATTTTTTCAGTAATGAATATACATGAAATCATATGAACTAATCCACCTCTGTCCCACAGCTTTAGATACAAACGCATTATATTGGTATTGGTGAGTGGAGCTATGCATGAACACTAAGCCAAAGCCGTTAATAAATAAACAGCCTTTAAAAGGCCTACAAAGGGCCGTTCACATGGGAGGTGCACCGTGGTTGGTGTCGCTCGGATAATCTTTTAATGCACAATGCCATTCAGGAGGAGAGTATTGAAGGGCAATTCATTTTTGAACCTTTGATTTGTATTCTTTGTACTGTCGGCAAATGAAACGTTACAGGATTGCTATAACACTCCAATTGTGTGAATGTGTGTCAATGGACTGCTGGAACATATTTATTGACAAGTATGTTTGTGTATGATACAGTTCACAGCTATATTTGACCTTAAATATTTTACACGTGAGAACATTGTGTGAACAGTAAAATAATGTGTACATCTGCATCCACGACCTGCATTCATTCAATAGTCACTGTGGTGGCAGTTATGAATGTGAAATAAAAAGATGCTTTTGAAGATGTTCATTGAAATGAATCTGACCTGGTAGGATAAGCGCTTGCCATTGTGAAAGACAGCGTCTCCTAACTTGGCATCTAGAGGGCAGCAGCCGTGCTGGTCTGCTACCGCTAAACGGAGAGAAAAGACATGCAGAGGTCTGCATCAGTGCGTCCTAGGATCATGTGCGCATATGCATTACCTTTTCTCTACATCTTTTATTCCAATACAAAGTCATATAATCATTATTCTGACTGACAAAATGAATTCATTTTGAATTCATGTTAGACTGCGCAAGTAAAACTTTATTATCAACTATACACATTTGACTAACCTTTGTCACTGACTGCCTATAGTAACATCACTCACTCCCATCCAATAGAGGGAATGGGCAAGAAACAAGGGATTTATGTAATAAACCAGCAGATATTACTACACAACAGGGAGTAAATTAAAATGTTTCATTTCATAGCAAAGCCTTGGGAAGGGATAGTTTTTATTATCATAAATTGTATAAATTTCTATCTTGCTTTGAACAAACACCAACTCATATTTGTCTTTTGCATGGAGCATTATAGTATACCTCTGTGTAAAAAAATCTGCATTGTAAGGACCATCAGGTTTGGTTTTTGTCTGGTTTTAGCAACTAAAGGGCTAATTTTCAGATAGTCAATGACCATTTCAAAAAACAAACAAACAAAAAGAAAGAAATAAAGAAATAAAAAAAGAAATAAAATGAAATAATTTTAACTTTGATTACAGACAAACAGACATAGATGCTGTGTGCTACTTTAAAGTTAAACCTTTAACGTTTTTTTTTTTTTTTTTTTTTCAGAAGGCAGTCCTGGGTGCCCTTCAGCTCAACATTTCTCAACATTTTCTCTTGACTCCAGAGCTGTCAGTGTGCGTTTATGTTGCTAACGTGATTCTTGAAACCTTTTCCCAGTCCTCCTGTTTGTGACCAGGATGGCTGCCATGACGCCTCATCTCTTGTTGCGAGCTATCAGCATTCAGCTGGCCTGAGCTGGTTTACAACAGTTGTACAGACATGGGTGACATGGTGGCGTGTGTTGAAATGAATCTGGCATTGCACCTCTGGAGAACACATGAGAGGAGGAACACTGCCCCGCCAGGGGCCGATTCATCCGGTTTTCCCAGAGACTCCCGGGTCAAGTTTTTATAAGCCTGTTTGGTTTTCAAATGCTCTTTTTCTCTCCCTCTCAGTGCGGCCACATTGTCCAAACTTGGCTACATTTACTTGTCATGTTTTTGTGTAAGGTGGATGTCCTTTAAAAAAAGAGCATCTCACATAAGCCTTTATTCTTGTTGTGTTGGCTCTTATTCTTCGGTCCCGTGAACTTTGGCCCCTGCCATGGCAACGGCGAGAAAAATGCGAGCGGTGATTGACGGGATTTAAAAAGGCCCCCGTCCCCAATTCGCATTTCAAACACTTCGGGAACAATGGCGTTTGTTGTGAGTGAATTAATGAGGTATCGCTGACTGTCAAAAGAGCACATATTCTTCACAGAAATCTGGTTATCTCTGTGTGGCAGAAATGGGAGGGACAAGGGGTGGGGGGGAGACTTGGGGTGTTTGGCTTTCACGAAGCACCTCCAAAAGGAGCCATCAGAGTGTGTTTTGGGGCTTAGGAACGAAGTTCTGGCTGTGCCGTCCTGCCCTAACCCTGCTTAGCAAACATCGACCAAAAGGGCTTAAATAGAATCTTTTGAGGGAGCAGGGGCCCCCAAAATAACACAGTTTTTTTCACAACTCGCCAACTCCGAGAAGGATATTTTGGAAGCTGGCATTGTTCCATGCTTGTCATCGTCCCCCCGGCCTCACCGCCTTTTCTCTGCCCTCTCAACCTGGGGAGTGACACCATGCCTGAATGCCAAAATCTTCCAGCCGCTGGAACAAGAAAAGGGTGACAGAAGTAGCATGACAGAGCTGCTCAGCGGAGTAGCAAAGTGAACCCTCCAAAACATGAGATAATTTGCCTTTTAAAAGCCTCAAAAGAGGCCTCAATAGAGGTTCTTTTCCTTTTCTAGTCACTAAAGACCAGTCTATAGATTCTGCTGTGATCATTGTACATCATTGGTAGATTGTTAGCATGTCATGTCTGCATTACACCACGCATTTGTGTGACATTAATGTTGAATTAATGCTTGCCAAGACACAATAGTTCATGTTGAATCCTGCATGGAAAATGTATTAATTAAATGCAAATTTGTATTTGTGTAATATATGAGCAAAGATGCGGGATGGGGTGGAGTGATGTATCATGGATTGTAATAAATACAATTTAAGAAAAATCATCTTGACTTTTCTTCCTGTAAGGACTAATTACAAAGGCTAATCATGATTCACCAGACCAGAACCTCTGTGGCAGTCATTGGTTTGTTTCTAATTCACGTGGACATTTACATTAACTTATGTGAACAATTTTCAATAGAATGCTGTTAGTCATTACAGATGGATCAATATATCATGTAACGGGCGCATTGAATGTGTGAGTCTGGACACAATGAGGATTGAGAGATAATGTTGCCTTTCTTCAGAGCAGTACTTAGGAACACGGAGGTAAAGCAAGGCGAATTAGTGCACATGACCGTGAAATGATCCGGGAGATTATAAGCCTCTGAATCAAACAGAATAAAGAAGGAGTACTGAGTGAAAGCTGAGGCAAGCCAGGACAACCCAAACAGAGAAGACAGAAACTTCTGATTTAACTGCCTCATGATTTAACAAAATGATTGCAAAGCACTGCTATAAGTGACAGCTACTCAAAGGTGAAACTTTGACTTTGGTCCTTCAAATATTTCAGCTTCAGATATATTATTCATTTTGAAGTAATTGTATCAATTACTCCAACAACCAGCTACAATGAAAACACCTCTATTGTGGTTACCTTGTTCAAACTAAATTTGTGGGCCATGTACCATAATTATTACAAAGGCAAGAATTTTGATAGTTGTAGAAAAAATCCAGGCAAAAAAATATGTTGAACATGACTGGAAAATCGCTCTTCAGAATCCTGGCCTTTAGCAGTAGCCAATCAGATACTCTGTGCCATATAGAGCCAGAGCATGAAGTCAAAGTGTTTAGGCTCAGCACATAAATATGTTTAGAACAGAAATCAGGGAAGACGCTGAGAAAGTGTACCAAATACGGTCACATGAAAGTTCAAAATGGACAAAATCTAGAGGGGAGATTCAAACCTGGCCATCACTCCCTCTAATGGATTCGGCCCTTAAAGTTAAACTATAGAGGGGAAAAAAGATACGACAGGCACTGACAGCATTTTTTAAAAAAAAAAGAAAATAATGATCCTTGCTAGTTAACTAATGTCATTTACAACATTTACAACATACACCTTGGTTAACCATTTCTTTATGAAATAGAGCTTTCTCTGACTCCTTTGTTATACTACAAAAGACAAAAAAAACAGGTTATCGATTATCTCTTTAATAATTACTCTTCTTACAAAGTACTTTGCTATGCGACCTTTCCAGAACGATTAAACAGGTTACAAATCTCACGGGAGAACTTACATCATAAAGCACTGTGACACTAAAATGAGAGCAATTCAAAAACCCAACGAAAGCTTATGAGGTTAATTTGACCCCCCACCTTGGGATGAATGTATTAAACCTCCGTCTAACTTTGCTCTTGATGAGGTCTTGCTCTGCATGGCTGGCTGTGCAGCCCATTACGAGGCCGGCCATGTTTTGTTTTTAGAACACAAATGGGATTTTCACACTGACATGAACCCGTTTTTGATTGCCCGCGCAAAGTGCAAGCGCGTGAGAGCGCCCTCTATCCGGTCGTCGTAACATCTGCTGTGGTTCACGATCGCGCCTCGTATAGTCAGTGAGATGCATTCACAGCATACAGAGCGGAATAAGACAGGAAAACAAAACAGGAAATGATGATGAAGATGCCATGCAATGAAAAACAGGCTGCTTGGATGTCGTGAGAACAAAAATGTAAATGCTATAGAAAAAAGAAACCACCAAAATATTAGTTATATCCTAATCGGCTGGTTATGAAATATTTAATATTGTTTTTTTCTAAAACTAAATGCAATATTTAAACAATCAGAAAAGGCTCCCTAGACAATATTTAGTTATCAAATCCACAGATATGCAGTTCAAAAGATGTTTTCTTTTTTTCATTTACTGATTGGTTAATACAATAGGGCCAAAAATGTTATTAGTATCATATTTATGTCTTTGGTTATTACTTGTGGAATGTCCTCTGTTCTGTTCCCTTTTCATGCCCTGTACTGGCTCTGTGAAAGTAAAAAAAAAGATCTATCCTGCGATTTCCTGCAAGTGGCAGTGTTGACTGGTCAGCATTTATGAATGGCAAAAGAAACAGCAGGGTTTGAACCAATAAAATATATAAACAAATAAATAAATAATGAAAAGAAATCACAGAACTTGCATTATGTATACCCATGTGCAGAGAGTGTATTATCTACATAAGGCAGCCCTTACCCCCTGTCATAAAATAAAATGAGACTGACTTCAGGACCTGGGCTGACCTGAGAATTGCCATATAAATTAGACTTTTGCACAGTTATTTTTTAATAACTAAGTGACACATTACCCCCTTTTTAATGAGCTGATGAGATGAGTCCCTGATGCCCACCTACCTCTTTAATCACTACCAGCAGCTGTTACCACTGCAAACACCCCCCTCCCCTTAAAGGTAGCCCAACAGGCATGGCCCGGGATCCATAAACTTTCATATCATAAATAATATATACGTCAATCTAGACTTTTAGATGAGGACAAATTATTACAAGCAGGAAGGTACAGCCTTCCCATTTACCAGTGGCTGTTGAGGAAAAATTATTCATTGTTTAATTCATCTGGAAATGAATAAAAAATGTTTTGATTAATGTTGCCCAGTGTCAGCTGTTATTTGTTTGATAGAGGTTACAAAGATCATACCACCCCAGTTCCCATACACACACACACACACACACACACACTTCCCATTCTCAAAGAACCCAGAGGCTACTGTCATCGAGGTCAGGTGTTGGGTATCTCAAGAGAAATTAAAATGAAAATTTAGTGAAACATTTTTTGAAAGTGGCAGCGCAGGGTTGCCGCTCCTGGTCTTTTTAATCAAGTTTACTACTGAGCAGATCAAAGGTCCGGCGCTCTAATTGTCTTTTTGATGTCATCACTTTCATTTTTACATTTTTTAAAATGTCTTTGTTGAACATCCATTTACAGTCCAACCAACAAAAGAGCAAACGTTATGAAACCATCAAAACATAATTATATTTGTGATAGAGCAGAACAGAGATATAGTCTGAAGACAGAAATAGGTCCCCAGCAAAAATAAACCTGTGGTCAATTTATTTTGTAATTATATAAATACATCTGGAAAACAAAATATACATTTGATGCTAATATAGTGTGTAAGAGAGAAGACTTGGGGGCATTTGGCTACTTGTTTAAATTATTGACATCTAGTCCCTGTGAATATTATCTTTAATCATGATGTAATCATGTAATACAGGAATTTATTATCTAGAGTCCCTAAAATGGTGTAAAGCAAGATAGAAAATATGTCCCTGCTCAGTTAACCTTTGTGACTTTAGCTGTCATTCAGACACTTTAAATCATGACATACTGCTACCCTTTTTCCACCCCTGCCAAAAACTGCTGCGCCTTGGAGTGCCGGGGAGGGGGGTGATTAATAAGGACAAGGAACTAACAAATCTCCTTCCATCTCTCGCAATAGATTTGTCCCTGCCCAGAGACAAGAAAAGGTTTCCGCTGGCAAGACGTGGACTGGCGAACCAACTGCAGACTGACACATTGCCATTGTGTGAGGTAGCATTGCTGGTCGGAACAAGCACCAGGACAGTGGTATAAACAAAAGCCAGATTGACTGGATCATTAATCATGGGCTTGAGTGACAGCTGACTCTGGACCATTCCACTCTGAATAATAAGTTCTCGGATCGGGCTTAATTAGACGCTCGGTGATCAATCATTGCCGGTGAAGCTCTCGGCAAGGAAACGTGCATGTGCTTCTGTTCAAAGATACACAAATTAAACAATTATCATAGCGGGTGAGAATTCTGTTCACTGTAAACTTTATCAGCCTGTCTTGTATATGGACCTGCCAGAGGATGGTACACTTATACCATAGAACACTTCCTTGGGCCACATCTATGTCAATAACACTATCCCAGGTCATCAGAAGAAGCCTATTCAAAAAAGCCATCATTAAGCATTATTGAGCTCAGCAATTACTGCACGGACAGAAAATCTTACAACTTACATTTTTACCTGTAGTTATTAAACACAGAAACACTACAGAGCAGACAGTCATATTATACTTGAACTGAAATGATGCATACCTCAATTTCAGTGACTGCTTGATCACTGGAAAAAGCCTCCTTCTCTTTCACATATGCATGCGGATTCAAACACACAGCTCGTACGCTATATGCGTGACCTTTTTCAAAATGTAGAGTGGCTAATATGAAAGTTGTTATTCAGTGCCTGCAATTGAAAATACGAACAACAACCTGACAAAAAGGTTTTCACTCACAGGCAGCCAGGCAGATGTCTGCCTTTAAGTCTACTTCCGCTGTTCATTAGACAGTTACACGTTCCCGGCAGCTGCCGGATGATATTTGATCACTGATGAAATATGCCCAGGTGACAACACTGCCCCACATTCATGGCTGGACATTAAAAATTCAGCAACGCGGGCATGAGGCACAAGACTGGATGCTTCTGAAGGTCCCTCAAGATGCACAGGAGGCAGAGTACCACATCTCACTAAATGTCTAAAACCATATCCATTTGCGTTTGCCATGCGAGCCTTAACAGCATCCCATCTGACTGCTGAACACTTGATAGAGAGCATATGAGACTGTAGAATGACGAGTGTGTAAAGGACCACACTGACTCTGGCCACCATCAATAAATATTGACTGAATTATTTTTGTTCGTGTGTATGGCATATACCTGTCAGTTCAGACAAGCTTAGCAGTTTGAGGGCAACTCTGAGAGTATAAATGAACTCTAACAGTGCTGATCAGCAGCAATACAATGTGTGTGAGGATAGGTTAGGCCTCCTTGGAGCCACACTCTTCAGCAGGTTTTGGTCAAATGTAAATACAAAAGAAAATCAACCCAAGAGCCCAACATTCACATACTTTAGCTTTGGCAGCATCACTAGCACTCCTTGTTTTGTGCTTGCATTTTGGAGAAATCTGATACTGGAATTTCAAACATACAGTAGTAACATACAGCTGCCATAGTCAGTAGAAGCCTGCATGTTGTGATGAGGCTTTCTCCAAGTAACTGAGCGATGGACATTGGTGAATGAACGCTGAAATGGCTTGCTGCACTGAGTTCTCCTCTGCTTTGTCATGTGAAAACATTCAGGGCGCCCCACTGTGTAGGCGAACAGAGTTTATTCAATCTTATGACAAGAAATGTCAAAACTCAGAGCAAAATCTCAAGAATTTTCACACTGTGCTTCTCTGTGGTCTGTTAATATAACACCTCTACAGGAGACACCACACTGGTCAAACTGTCAGTAATATTTATCAACTAAGAGATCGGGCACTATATTTTTATGACCAGCTGAGGTGGAAAAACTCTGATTAGGTAGGATCTGAGTTCTCAACGTGATACATTTATTTATTTATTTTCCATATGAAACTGTTCAATGTGTTGTGAATAAAATACTGTCTTCATAACTTCCCTCCTGTGTCCTTTCAAAGCCCTTTGTTTAGTCGTAGTCACGTGGTAATAAAAGATGAGGATAGTCCTAGCAGGATGTTAGCAACACTGAGCCACTGGGCAGTAAATGTGAAATCATTCATAGTTGCATTGACACAACATTTTATGGACTGTGTGTAACTCTTTTAGATGTACTAACAGAACCCATTTCTTCCCAAAGAGGTCACAGAGATGTCACCTCTACAGAAATGCAAACATGGAGAGACTCTTCCATAGATGGCTGCAAGCAAAATTAAATATTTCTTCCTATTTTTTTATCTCTGTCTGGGGTTTGTGTGTCAAATAATTTTGAATGAACAGGAATTGAATTAAGTGTCAAGAATCTTCTAGAATACCAAGTGGATCTCGGCCTTTTCGTCAAAAAACCATAAATGGCATAAAAACATTTAATTGAAAATTGAGCAAATTAAATGTTTTTTTTTTTTTTTTTTCTGCCTTCTGCCTACTTATGTAATTTGATTCTCTTCACCTGCTATTTTCACCTTGTTTCACAGGATCACAGGATCAAGTGACTTCTGGGACCTAAAACACAGGATCAGGTTCCTCCACATCGCTTTGATCACCTAGCTAATTGAATTAGGTGAACACTAGGCCAGCTGGGCAGTGACTTTGATATGACTGATAAGGGCACAGTTCCTTTTAAGCATGTTTCTGTGTCAAAAAAACACCAGAGTTCACCTGACACTCAGGCCTGAGCTAAAGTAAATACTGTCATATAATTTCAGAATGTAAATTCACGCCATTAGATTATGTTGAGTGGGGTTATTCAAAATAATACTATCCATTTGTACTTTTATAACCCCTTTGTGTGCCGGAAAGCTTTGTGGCTTTGACCTCTGTATGAAATTATATTTTGTGTAAACATAAAAAGGGTATTTGCAAAAGAAGTATTGTGTTTATTTTTTAATGTGGTGTAAATAAAATAATTTCCTTCCCCATCAGAACATAGGCTGTGTGAGCATCCCTGTGTTTCTGACTACAAACAGGATAACTGTCAAAGTTAGAGATGGATTTAGGGCAAGGGAGACATTATTATATTGTCAGATTATTAGATGCTAATATTGTATATGCAGTATTTACGAACAGGAGATCTTGTCTGATACTGGAAATAAGGATCCTTTCACTTGGTGAGGGTTTATATCCAATGGGTAGGTATGCAATCTGTATGCTATTTCAATATTACATGACATGGTTACTTGGTTGATTATGAGTGATAATTCAGAGGCATCTCAGAGCTGTTCTTGTTTCAAAATCAGTGTTTCAAGTAATTCATTCAAGTCCATACTCCAGTGATGTTAGGACTGTATATTGAGTTTGAATGTGCTGATGTGGGCAAAGCCATCAAGGAAAGCAATCAAGACTTTTTACAGACTCCCATCCTAAAGCGACAATTTCCTGAGGATATCCGTTCAGTACAACCATTGCTGTCAGTATTGATTGAAACATTGATCCAGCTTCTCTGAGTGTAATAAGTAATTTAAATGGTTTTGAAAAAGGAAGGAATATATGTGCATCAGTCACATTACTGAGGCCATAATAACAACAGAGGTATTACAAGAAAGCACAACAAGGCATAAAGGCGTAGCTGTATGGATACAGATACAGATATAGGTGTATTATTAATTTGTATTTTTATTTCATCAGATGCATCATGATTTTAATTCTTAAGTATGGAGGAGGTGTCTTATATAGCTTATACTGATGCACTCTCTCTTCATGTGACCTTTTTATTTTTACTTATTTTGTAAAAAAGTTGTATACATCCATACACTTCATATATCGTCATATTGAACTTTGTTGTAGCTATACTACTTTGTTGTAGCTATTTAGCAATACATTATATATGATTGCACTATAATTTACCTGTGGATCATATTTCAAAATGAACTATCACCCTAAGTTCTAGACCAGATGTTCATCATATTAGTCTTGGATTCTTTTCAAAACCAGCCTTGAGTTAACAGATTTGGCGCACCAATACTCCCCCCTCCCAGAAACTAATATACCATCCACGACCAAAAAAAAAAAAAATGGTAATTCTATTCTGGATTAGTGCATAATTATATTCTTTATTTCCAAATGAGTTAAGCGACTACCATGAAGCATAGCTTAATTGTTTTTTTTTGTTAGTAAATCTAAATTGAATCACCAGAAGATAATTTAGTTAGCGCTCAATGAAATTACATGCATCTCACACAGTGGCACAGTTTGATTAACATATATGAGAAAAGTCAGAATTAAAACAGCTGAATTAAAACAGCTGCAGCTGGTGCCAGAGAACTGACTGGAATAGCCCAGCTGAGATAGTTCTGTTGGGGACTGGTGACCCATTACCACTATATGAGGTCCCTTGGGAGTGTAAAGGTGTCCACAGAGTCAGCAGAAATCTCTGGTCTTCTAAACGTTTACTATGGTACAGTACACATTGGAATGGTTGTGTAAATACATACCTACAAAATCATACTTTGGGTAGTTCAACATTTTGGTATGTGCTGATTTTCCACCAATAATATAATGAACCAGTTAATGCTGGAAAGAACTAAAAGGACTACAAAGTGTCTGAGGCACAGGACAGTTCTATACCACATACAATGCTATATGTACTACAAAATTGATCTTGTGTGATTGCAATGAGCAGCACAGACCCTTACAGCCTTTATAACATTAATCTAATATAATAAATATTTTAGAGGAGACACACTTAGACAAAACATAAACATATTGCTCTTAGTTTTCTTTAGTGGTAAAATGCAAAAAAATTCAAATAAAGTGAATCTTAATCTATTTCCCATTAAGTCATTTTAATATTGCAATTATTGTCCAATATACTGTTTGAACTCCCAGAATAAAAGGTGAATAATCTAAAACATTTGCCTATGTTTTGTTCAGCATGTGCCCTCTGCGACTGACTTCACCAAACTTAAAGTGCAGCCTTTTCTGTGCCTTCAGAAAGAGGGCAGCCTTGTGTCAGCTATTGTTCCAGTTTCTCATGTAAATGTCGTCTAAATCATTCGCCCTTATATCCGCTGCACAGTTGGAATTGTGGAAGTGAGCATGTTCACTTAATTCGCAAGGCCAAACATCAAAGTGTCTGCTCGAATATTTGGATGGTGTTACTCATTACCTTAAAGTGCTTTGTTATAAGGTGTAATGTCATCAGTCATTATTGGTACATAATGGAAAGGGACACACAGTATGACCATCTACAAAGTCACCAGATTGCATTCTTAACATTCAACATGACTGTATGTGACGTACCTCTTTGAATAGTGTTATGGCACCATTCATCATGTCCATACAGCTCCTGTTTTCATAACACTTGAAATAACCATAAATGTGAATAGCAATGTGTAATATCTGGCAGGCACTGCTAATGATGACATGGCAGATATTTAGAGAAATAATGCACAATGTTAATTGTAAGTAGCAGTGAAAACATTTGTTTTCTTCAGAATGATGTAAATAAATGCTGGCAGTATGTAAGAATCATATATGGCTGTATAAGCCTTGAACATCTACATAACATTTCATTGGAATGCACTTCATTTAAAAATTCCTCAAGTCAAACCACATGTAATGGCTAGCAGTAGCAAATCAATTGTCTGACCACATACCCACCAGCTTCTTTAATGATAACAATTCAAAGATGTACATGCTTCCTTTTTTTTAAATATTATGAAATAGCTCTGTGTTGTCAAACAATTTCTCACTGAGAATACAATGGACAGAATTCAATCCATTTATTTATTACAGCTCACATTAAGTAGGAAATCTCAGTTTTTCAGAGCTCTTTCTGTATATTAAATTCTATTTGAAAAATCAGTTGTCTCAGGAAAATGAGATGCATATGGAGTGTTGTGAATTCCTAGTGCTTCCAGCATTCAAGATCAAAGGGTTAGGAAGGAGTTAGTGAGGGTTAAAAAGGAGGGGAAAACATGTGTTGTCCTCTCTTGACCTCACATGATCTAATAAACAAACTCTTTTGATGTACATGACTCAATGACGGTGCATTACAAAAGTGCACTCCTATTTGACCAGTGGAATAATTATTTGTGTGTGTGTGTGTGTTGGGGGCGGGGGGTCCTGAGTTGTGTGTAATTATCTCCTCTTCCTATTGCTCATCAAGATTTGCCCTCTGTGATCTGGTTCTAGAGCCATTATTGACATGATCTAAAATTCAGAAAGGTCCTGATCTCTGACTGGTGCAGGGAAACTCAATTTGGTTCTGCTGATATAATTTTGTAACTCATAATACCCAGTTTATTGGGGAAGAATACAGACGGCAGGCCACTACCTCTTTTGTCCCCATAGTGGTGCTGCCCTTTTTTGGGTGAGGCATTCAGCTGTCAATCAACAGCTGATTTTTTTTTTACCCCACTAACTCTACGTGCCGCTGATAAAACTGAATTGATGTTGACTGATTCTCTCAAATTGAACTGTTTAAATTCTCTCAAATTTCTCTTGAGACCTTACTCCTACCCCTCCCCCAACACACACACACACGCACACACACACACACACACACACGCACACACGTACACACACACACACACACACACGTACATGCCCACACACACTCTTTCCCTTTTTATCACAAGAGGTCATTAAAAAAGTGCAGATAGGTTAGTGATGCATATATGTGTGTGTGTGTGTGTGTGTGTGTGTGTGTGTGTGAGCATGTGTGTGTGTGTGTGTGTGTGTGTGTGTGTGTGTGTGTGTGTGTGTAGTATCTGCACTTGAGGGAACATCAGAATTAATGCTTATTTGACACTCTAGGTCCTGAAGCAGAACTAAGGCCAGTCCTTTCACACATGTGGACACATGCCCAAGTACACACACACACACACACACACACACACACACACACACACACACACAAACAGACACACACACATACACACACACGTCCCCTACAGCGATTGACATTTACCCTGGGTGGATAATTGAGAAATAACATTCGCATTCGCGCTACAATTTAACATGACCCCTGCCTTTAAAAGCCCTTTTATATTCCCGATGAAAATGGCTGCTGACAGCCCTGAGAAGCAGGAGGCTCTATTATTGTGTACTGGGGGAGGGAATGGGGAAAAGAGGTCAGGTGATGGGGCACAGTAGATGATTTAGGAGAGGAAGCTTATTATAACAATGGCAGTCAATGTCAAGAGGGGCTGCTCTGTGTGCGTTTTCTCGGGTTGAGTGACTATAAAAAATGCATTTAAAGATGGCAAAAGGTGGCGAGGCAGAGGTAGTGACATACAGCCAGAGCTAAGAGCAAGGGTTAATGCACTGAGTGTTACCTGCACCAGAGGCTTAACAGTCAAACAAAGTGAATGCATTTCTGGTTTTGTTTCCCATGATTCTCTATAAAAGGGTTAATCTTATTTGTGGAAGGGTGTGAGACAGAGAGGCGATTGATTTTCAAACTGAGAGACAAGGTCTAGCCTAGTGAGTAATTTCTATAATTATTTTACTACATTTCAAAACAAATACGATTAAATTAAATTTTTTTTTTTGTACATTTTTACAAATTTTGCTTTCTGTTTGTTGGCCTTCTGCTGAATTGAGATTTGTTGTGAATAATCTCTCCTCAGACCAGTTGAGCATTCTTTTGTTTTCATGCAATTGCTTCTTTTTTTTATAACTTTTTTGTTAACTAACATTTATTTTAGTTACCCCATATTGACATTTTTTTCTTTCAAATCCATTTTATTTTCCATTTATAAGCCGCTGTGATGTAGGTCTTTGTCTGAGCGACACCTCCACTGATAAATGACTAAAGACTGGCCGGCACACTTTATTAAAAAGTAATAACAGTTTTTTATAAGCACCTTTCATGTCATTAAGGGCTCATGAATCTGAGGATACCAGCTGTCTCGCGCTGATAAATGCTTAGTTTACAGGCTGAGGAGTTATTTAGGGGTGGCCATAAATTTAAATCGCATGAATCCCCCCCTCAACACGGTATTGCTGTGACAGGACTGTAAATGACCAGTGATGCAGCAAACAGCCCATTATTTATTATTCTCTCCCTGCAGCCTGAAGCACAATATGTCAAAGAAACGGGAAAACGCTTCCTCCTGCTATGATTGCCTGAACAAATTTCAGTGTCACAGAACTTCTTTCCTTGCCCCAAAAACAGAGCCAATATTGCTTCCATTCAGTAGGCTGCTTTTGTCTTTTCTTAATTTTG
Organism: Megalops atlanticus; assembly: GCA_019176425.1. Taxonomy (NCBI): domain Eukaryota; kingdom Metazoa; phylum Chordata; class Actinopteri; order Elopiformes; family Megalopidae; genus Megalops; species Megalops atlanticus. The sequence goes on from CM032895.1 coordinate 15,698,251, forward strand.
TAGGCATCATCCTAAAAATATAATTTAGTATCTTTCTATGTTTTGTGTTCATTTAAAAATAAAAAAGAGAAAACACTGAGACTCGATGTTAAGATACAGTACCTTCCTTACTTTAATCCATACTAATCCTGACAACTTGGTGCTTGTGCTATCAGCTTGGTGTCAGCTCAGTTACTATTTATATATCACTTGTAGAAAATCATAATAATGTTGTTAATGAATTTCCAAAGCAGGTACATGAATTTACAATTAATGCATTAGTTGCATTTGCCTCAATCTACACTTATTCTGTTTCTACTCATAGATCCAGGGAAAGGGAAAGGTCAGTTTTCTCAAGCCATTTTTCTTATCTAATCTTATAATTATTTAAGGTAACTACAATGCTTTGTGTAGTGTTAAATACATTTAAATGAAATTGTTTTCCATCATAGACTGAAATCTGTAATAAAACAATAATTTTGCTGTAAAGCTACAGCAGTAATAACAATTAACTAATATGCTACAGGCTATGGTTGAGAATAATGTTTTCTAACATACAATTGACAGAAAATGACATTTCCTAATATGTCATTCTGCAGTGACATTTTTCAGTCTAAAATGTTTAGCCTGCATTGCTCTTGCTTTTTCAGCACTGATCTTTACCTAATCAAGCACGAGTCAATACACTGTAACTTTCTTTGGCTTTCGATGGCTAGCTTGCAGTCCCAGTTTTCCTATGAAAGCATGAGATGTGGACAGCAGTTAAAAACTGAACTCTTGGAGGTACAAGCTGATTCCTGTTCTACCATCCCATGTGCACATCCCTGTAAAGTGAACGTGTTCTGTGATGTACAAAAATCATGCATCAACTGCGTTCACAGTCCAGTCATCAGTGTTTTGATTGTTGATATGTTAGTGCTGGTAGTGCTAATATTGGATCCTGGAAAAGTTCAAAAACACAGAAAATATGTGAGTCATTAAAATATGTAGTCATTAACACACCCACACTCACTCAGATTCACTCATGCACACACACGCAGACATGCAACATACACACACAAACACAGGCACACCGAGTGGTTTCAACATTATGCTATTCATTTGACAAATTGGATTCATTCTTTTTTTCCTTTTTTTCTAACCAGAGATATTTTGGTAAACTGTCCTACATAGCATTTGCCTTCTGTATATTTAAGAACACAGCCTCGTGCCAGCTACACCACGCCGCCGCACTGCTACCAGAAGGATTTTTAATTTAGCCTGTGAATAGACACATTCAGGCTGACGAGGTCTCATAGATGCTTCGTCTGTGTCGCAGCTACATTTTTTAAAAGTGACTTCCCGGTGACCTTTCCAGCGGTGGGAGCAACTTGAATTAAGTTCCAGCCTCCCGGACAAACACTAGCTTCACATTTGCTGTAAGCCCGGGCTCTAAGTTAATTAAACAGAGAGATGCGGATCTTTATGTTGTCAGGCTATACACCTAAGTTGTGTTCATACACTACGTCATGTTTGCCTAACCTTTGCCTGGACTTTCTAAAGCCATAACGGTGATTAAAACAAAACAGAATTAAGTTACAAATGTCTAATAGAGAGCTGTGTGTACAGTAAAGCCCCAAACAGCAGCGAGATTAGCACATATTTTCATTCATTTAGTTTTCATAAAGTCAAATTGTCTCAGAATCAATAGACAAATGATCCCTGTAGGGCCTGTGCAGACGGGTAAGCCCAAACCCATGCTAAAACTGTTTCAGCTTCCTTTCGCAACATCCGTACTCTCGATTGGTATTTTATACAGGATTACCTGACGGGGGTCAAAGTGTCCCCACCCTGATTGTTCAGGGGGGACGGTTTTCCCCTAAGGTTGTCAGTGGTTTGTATGAATGAGAAAACAGTGCATGGACAAAACAGCCACAATAACAAAATGCAAGCTTATTAATGGACCATATGTAAGGAAACAGGGGATTTGGGTTCCAGTTTATTCCATATGATAGTCATCAATGCAGGGAACGTGTTTACAGAAATATGGAGGCGTTTGGAGGACAGCACAGCCTTGTATAATATTAGTTGAATTTAATAGTTTTCTGTCTGTGGATTCCCTTCATTCGTTTCGAAAAGTAAACTTTTAAAGTGAAAAATAAAAAATTATTAAATGCCTTTGTCACCATGGGACTTGCAGACAACAAGAGTACTCCAAGAGACTGCAGTAAAAAGTATTTCTCAATACGTGAGCAAATAACAGAATCAACCAAATAAAAATGCACCATCGGCCACATTCTTATGTCAGTGGAAAAATCTCTGTAAGTACAATTCTTGACTGGTAATTCTTTTGACCTCTGAAGGTAGTGGAAGAGACAAATGAAAGAAGGTGTCATTTTCATATTTCATCGCAGATACCACCCATGCCCCATGTGGCTGACCAGGACCCGTATCAAACTGGCACCACATGAGTTTGGCATGCTCAGGTGTGTACCAGCATGGGCGCATGGGCCAACAGCTGCACACAAGAAGGCAGAGACAAATGGTTCCCTTTCCTGTGCCCCATAGGATGGCAGCCATCTATCCTCAGCACTTAATCCCACAAGAAGCATATCACCTCTCCTTGTGCTTAATCCTACCTGAAGGACATCTCTCTCCTTTGCACGTACTGTGTGAGCATATAGTGTCTTTATACTTCATGTGTGGTAAAGTGAATTCCAAGTGGGTTTATTAATTTTAACGCTATTTTAAATGTATAGCATATTAGCTTTACATTTAATTTATTTTTTTTTTATTTTAGGTGCTGCTTTTTAGCTGATGCTTGCTTGGTTGCCAGCTAAGACAGAGGAAAGCAATATGGGAGTTATTAAATGCATGAAAATTAGTTAGCCATTAAACAGTTGCCAGTGGAATGTATGTAACTTCTAGTTAGACTAAATGACATTAAAGTGCCTGCAATATATCAAATGCACACAACTGGTGCAGCTTTTTTGACTTTTGATTTTTGGTTTTTGATGTTAAATTTTAACATTAACATGTTAAGTGCAATTTAATTTGCTTCTCTCTTGTATCTATCTATTGAAAATCCTATGTGAATGAAATGTGAAAATAGTTGGTTATTAAATGAATGTGTTCTTCTTAAAATATTTACATTAACATTAATCAACAAGAATTAATGCATTTTGCTGCTTTATTTAAAGGATGTAACTAGGACAACATAAACTGAAATGCACTTTTACTTGTATTTTTCTTCAAGAACAAATGCTGCTGTCAAGCCATTTCTCTCACAAAGCACTCCGGGTGCATGACAAGTGAGAGCCAATCAGCATTCAAACCACCAGGCCGGCATCCAATTAAAATCTCATTCAAACCTCATGAAGAGCTCAGAACACAAACAAACAATTAAGAACACAAACCAGCAGTGGGGTGAGTTCAGGCATTCTCACAATGAACAGAGCTGTCAAAATGCAGTTTATTAGATAAATTACATGACAGCAGCATTTTAGAGCCATGTTTACCAATTGGAAAGCGGAATGAATATTTTAAGTCAATATTGACAATTTATTTCTGAAAACAGAATAAGTACATCAATGTTATTCAGAGTATGCTTTGCTGCCACTGAGTTAATCTCTCAAGAAATGAAACTACTGTGCGGATGTAAATCAAGTTCTTTGACTATTAAAACTGAATAGCAGGCCATAAGACGTTGAAATCAAGAGAAATGAAAAATGAAATGACATTTGTTTGAGCACCATCGACACTGAAAACCATTTCAAATCAAACACAAAATGTGAAGGCTTCAGTGCTGCATGCTGTTGGCATTAGCTGCTGGAGCTAAGGCAGCACTGAAAAAGAAAAAGGTGAGCTTTTTAAAGTATGCTGAATACTGTACATGCTTATAAAAATGTGTACTTAATTTTAAGACACATTTGATGTTTGACTAGTTGGACTGAAGGTTTATACCATTACACTTATTCTCTTCCTATGCTATTTCTTTAGTACTTGCAATATTCTTCCAGTTACCCCCTTTTCTGATATACTGGAACATACTCTGTATATGCTATTTATAATTTTAGAAACAACATTTCTGATAACAAAATAACTTTATGGAATGCATTAACTTCATTAATTGAGCTAAACCTGTACTCTGTGAGCTACCACATTCTAGTCTATACAAGGTGAATGACACCAGGTGCTAGAATTTTTGAAAAATCAATTGAGCTTTGTGACAAACAGAAACATAATTCATATTTTATTTTACTTCATATAACTTGGAAAATTCACAACCGTATAAATAAAGTAAACATTAAAAAGTAAGGCAAGACTGCAGGAATTTCCAGTCTACCAAGCCTTGAGGCTTGGGTCCTTTGATTTATCAACTCTAAAATATGTGCTGTAGAGGTGCCATTTAAAAGAAAACTTCCAAAGACAGCATGGGAAATTACCTCTCAGCAAATAAGTGTTAATATTCTAACTTGCAAATCCACACCAGATGCACATGATTAGTTGAGCGAGATACTTCATAATAAGTGCACGTCAAATCAAGACCACATTTTATGGGGTGGATACACATGGAGACATGGAACCCAAGATGAGATATGGGGATTATCCACCCATCTCTCTGGGCCCTGAGTAGATAATCCCCCATCATCACCATCACATCCTGCTATTGGTCTTTTATCTGAATGTCAATTAAGCACGCATGTCATTGATTTTTTTTTTTTTTTTTTTTTGGGAACATATGTCACTTCCATATCTGCTTTAGAGCATATTCAGCATATAATATTAATGGAGTAAGTAGTGATTTTGACATTTTGGGGAAATGTTTGTCCATGCATGCATACTCAGGATACAACTATGTGACATCTGTTTTGGTTATATTCAGTTAATGCAGTCATACTGCTGATACATTAAGCACAGTAAACTGTATGGATATTTGGCGTCCCAAATATGAATTATCACTATTAACTGTGTACAGTGCTGACATTGGTAAACATGTCCAGAATAAGTGTATTCCTGCAAATGCATGCTGTTAGTTCTGGCTTGTGCAATTATGTTTGCACCTGGCATCATATCAACATGAAAACTTCAAGAAGCATCATTTAGTGTTTTTTGTCTTGTTTTTGTTTTTACAAAACACAGTGATTTATTATAATGGATAACCTTAATGAAAAATAAAATCTGTATGGTTTATACCTTTCATTATGACTGCAAAGAAAGAACCCGAGTCTTCTGCAGCTCCCATGACATTCATTATTCATATTATCATCATTCAATCATTTAGCACATGTATTCATCCATGCTTGAAGACTTGAAGTGCAAGATACATTGACTGGGCTGCATAATATATAAAACAAAATGTTTAATTTTAAAAATACATTTAAAAATAAACAATAAGATAGGGTTTATTTAAGTGGACTAGTAGTGGAGCAGTAGTTTACAATTACTACTGTGTGTTGGTTTTGTTAAAATAAAGTCATTGGTAAGCAGAACAAGCATGAAGCTAATATAGATTATTTGAAAGATAAATGTCAGATAAATAGATGTAATTAACTAAGGTCTAGAGTGTGGAAAATAAAAAAGATTAAATTCAGAAGCATTGTTTTAATGTGTGGCTTATCATGACATTATAGTCAACATTTGGAGCAGTGGATAAAATCAGTAGTATGCACTATGCACAGTAGTGCATAAAATCCCCATTGCTGTTAAACAGCACCACTAAAAAATATACAAAAAATATATAGCAAATATCACAAATGGAAGTAAAATACAACTAAATGTGATCTCTCTGCTGAAGCGATTTACTGTTTATTCGCTCAGCGGTTGCCCTTATCTTGGGTAACCTGCAGCGCTGTCTTTTCTCAGTCTACCCATTTACACAGCTGGATATTTACTGTAGCAATTAATACCTTTCTCAGGGGTACAACTACTGTGCCCCACCTGGGATTCAAACCCGCATACATTTTGATGATATATTTTCTCCTTATTTAGGGGTATCAACCCACCGCTAAGCAAAAAAGGGCCGGGCCAGAACGAGGAATCGTCTCAGCCTGTCAGCTCGACGTTTCACCGGGAAGACGAGCTGGCCCGCGTTTGCGGAATTCATTTCTGCAGCCCCTCCTCGCGCCTCGAAGTCAAAACGGTGCGCCTCTCTGAACGCACGTTTGGACTTACGGTGAGGAGAAAGAAAAAGCCGGGCTAAGTGCTGGGGGAAAAAAAGCGAGCGGGCCTCAAGCGCCCCTCGTTCCTCTGCGCTCATGCAAGAGGAAGCGCCCGCGGGCTAGGATTTCCAGCCAACTGGCCACACTTACAGCTCCGCGCAGACGTCGCGGACGGGACCCATTACTTATCAACTCAGCATTAATCTTTAATCGGGCCGTCATCAATTATTAAGCGTCTCATGCAGAGATCGGTCCGTGCAGCTCCCCCGACACGGACCCGCGGGTGCCGCCAGGAATACCTATCCGCTGCAGCTCTTAAATCGCTCGTTTACCTTCCCTCGCAAGCCATCGCTCTCGGGCCGGAGGAGACATAAAGAGAGCGATTTTAACTGTTTTAATGGACTGCATCAGACAGGGAATATAAGAGGTCCCAGCGCTGCACTTGCTGCCATTTACCGTTCTACAGAGAGATTTAAAAAGAAAACGCATTCGTTGCATTTTCCTTTTTATCCTCCGGAGTACCAAAAAAGGGAGGAGGAATCTGTTCCCAGCACAGCCACGCTGGCATACATTGTTCCTCTTCTTTTAAAGGAGCCATAGAGCCAGTGCTAGATATTATTGCACACCAGAATATTACATTTAGCTAGCAGCACTGGCACCAAGATAGTTTTTATGAGTATGTATTTGCTCGCTCCCTTTGAGGGAGGTTATTAATATGTGTTAATATGTTTCAGTGCACCGCTTCACTTATGACGCTTACCTGATGGTATAGTTCAGTGTGCCTCTTCATCCATCATTAATTAACTGGCTGTTACAGTAATGATGCCCAATTAAATTCTTAAAAGGTGGTAAAATGGATTAAAAGCAAGCACTTGCTGAGCGGAGAGGCTTCGCTCACTACTCCCCGCAGGGCTTCATCGCCTATTATTAATTCCCAGAGCACACAGAACAATTGCTATTTTTCATAGTTTTGGTGGTGAAAAATATGTGAGGCAAGAGGATGAATGTATTATGCTGGCTTTTATTGTGTTCCAGTGGATCTGTAGATGTTACAGATCCATTGGAATTTTAACCCACATTACTACTTATGTAAAAAAGTGAACACTCATCAGGCTGTTAATAATAATAATAATAATAATATTTTCATTTCTTATGGTCTCACCTTCTCAAACACCGGATACAAACTAAGATCATATAATCAATTTAATGGAAATACTGGACCTATGTACAGACTCCTAAATCTGCCAGAAAGTACACCATCTGCTTGGTGGTGTGATGTGTCACATACGTGCCAGCCATCCTTTTACAAGTCCCCCCTTCTTTACCCCCATTACCTTGTGATGGCAGCCCTTTCCCCCGAGCTGCTGTCAGATATAAAAACGCCTCTCTTCCTCTCTAAAAGGCCCACTCCTGCAAACAGAAGGGCGGGTTCTGTGGTGACCGGCTGAAACAAGAGGATTAATGGGTATTTATATTTCATTACATTTTATGCCCACCGGAGAATTGTGCACCACTCGCAGATATTGAAACATATGTCAACCCTATCCACTTACATATAATTCAGCTGGACTGAAATGCACAGATCCAATTAGGTTTAAGTCCAATGAATCTTCTAAAAGGCTCATTGCCACAATAGCTCCGGTTATGCGCTCACTGCATAAACTAGATCCAGCAGATTTAAGTTGCTATTTCTCAGTCTTTTACAGATGAGAGAGATATTCGTGGAGAGAATGCATTATGATGTGAACGGAACATGGCAAATACCATGACGGAGTTTTCAACAAAATTCTCACAAGCTGTCATTTCATTTCAATGACTGAGGTACTGAACCTGTTTATTTTGCTCCCTCTCTTAAACAACCCAGAGAGGAGAGGTCAGCACGGCTATCAGTTTGACCTCTGAAAGACCCAGTAAAGATTTTTTCCCCCTAAGGATGCTTAACAAATTACACATAAGGAGGCCCTGTTAAGAAACAGATATATATTTGACTCCCTATTTGAGAAGGTTGTTTTTTCAGTCTGCAAATAATATTAAAATAATACTAAAGCAAACAGTTTGCACTAAACAGGAATGCCCAGTGCAGTGACACAGGGTACAGTACAGTATGTACAGGCAAAGGAGTACAAGCAAATAAACATGTGGAATGGTCCCATAATCTTTACTTGGGACTCATAAAACCCAGTTGTGACAGAGATGTAGTCATGTTAAGTTCTAGTCATACAGCAATTCGTAAATTTAGCTTTACCTGTCACTGTTACAGTGGCAATTCAGAGGTTCATCTTATTATGAGGAGCCCTTGGTCTCCTGGAACACCCCGGTACAAATTTGACAGCAGTCACATTAAACCATAATAGCAGTATTCCTTTGTTCTCTTTCCTCTTGCGTATGTGGTTAATTACTGCATAACAACAGCCAGTTAAGACTGGTGTCATTTGTTATGTTAGTTGAAACCACTGCTATCTAATGGAACTTTGCATTAGTCTAATTAAAAACTGGACAATATAAGTAATTTGTGTAGATATTTGTTACGTACTGAACAGAAATGTTGAAGACAATGACATCTGCTCTACAGTTGTGGAGGTGAAGGTTACTCAGCCTTGATCCCAAAAGCATATTTGATGATTTCCACCAGTTCAGTAAGTTGGCCCTCTCCCCATTTGTTCCTAAGTCTTACTGCATCAGAAAGGGACACTGCATTTCTTCCTGCCATATTTCTGCTACATCTACAAACTTTCTCATAGAATTCATCTGAGAGAGTCAGTAACACAGCTGGCATTAGAGCTGGGTTTTGATGTACTCCTCCTCAGGTAGCATCAGGCAGATGGTCCCCCATCCTACCTCCCAAAAGAGGGATGGCACCTCTCAGGTCTGTCTGAGCCATGCTGGGGGCTTGATAGAGGATACCCAGGAAATACACAGCAGGTTGACCTCTGAACCTATTCTAAACACACACACACACACTCTTTTTTTATAATATTTCAACAGGTACAGTTTATTCATATGCTTAATGGTAAAGTTAACCTTATTGTTATTCTACATTGTTATTCTTATTGCTGTTTGCACCATTATAAAATTATATACTATAAAATCCTGATAATTTCTCACAAAACATACAAAATCTTGCAGGTTGTTAGAAGGCTTTCATAAGCTGTATTCATTGAAGCCGCATAGGTTTTCCAATGACAAAAAAAACCCAAATGTTTCACATTACACAAAATATCCCGTAAGCGTCATAGCCGTGAAATTTTGCACACATAGTTCCATACATGAATTTTCCATAGCACAAATTTTCCAAAGAATGAGAAAACATGGCCACCAAAGGCCAATTCATTTGCAGGGTTTGCACGTTTCTCTTCTTTTCCTCTCTTGTTCTCACTCCCCAGCTTCTCTCTCATCGTAAGACAGAATTGTCTTTCTCTCAGGTTAGAATCACCAGTTGTACTAGGCCTGCCTCTTCACACATTCACCCTATGCTTACAGGAGCACAGAAGAAAGGCCAGCGTGATCCTCTGAATTAAGCCAATGGCTATTTTAGCATGTGAAAATATATGTGTTAGACACATAAAACCCTCAACGCTGTTCATTGCATGGACATAATAATAGGAAAGTTACAGAGTGTTAACGTGATGTCACTTTGCTATTCTCTTGTGTGATCTTATAAAAGCAATCCTCTGGTGCATACAAAAAGAACTCCAACTTTTTTAAAAAGGTCTCCAAGTGGTGAAAATAAATGTACTTAGAGCCAAGAAGCAAGAATGCTTTTCAGGACAATCATCCTTCAGCCAACCCTCCCAGGAATATCCATCTTATCTAATTTAATCACCGATCACTAAGGCCCTGAGATTCCCATTCATTAAAGACACTCAAAAATTCAGGCCAGCTGTTTCCAGCCGCTGTGAAGACAAGGTGGAGAGAGACAAGCAATTCCATCCTCAGCAACGCTTGGCTGAGCTCAGCATTATTCAGAGACTTCATAACACCCCTCCTCCCAACACACATGCACACACACACACACACACACACACACACGCACACACACATACATACATACACACACATCACCTTAAAAGTGACAGGAAGCTGCTGATTTGCAAGCAAATGTAAGCGTAAGCAGCTTACAGTTTACGGGTTAATCAGGGCCTTCAAGCAATAAACTATCTGAGCAAATTGATTAATTAATAGTAGTCTTTAAGCCATTCAAAATCCTCTCGTGCAGAGATCAGCAGAGGCTACAAGCAGAGAGTGGATCCTGAGCCCTAGGGACAATTCTCTACAAATGTTTTCTTTCACTTATCAATGCCTTTAACAACAAACACACTTACTTGGATGAATTCCTCACAGCAATCTATTGCTGTTAGGGACAATGCAAAAAAAATTAAATAAAGTGGAAAAAAAATCCCATTGACTCTTTTAATTGGCTGGTGGTCCTCACATAATGGACAGTGGCTCTCTGGAACAGGAAAGAGGATGTGTGGGAAAACTTCAATTAAAAATGTGTCAGCGTATCTTTACCTGAGTGACATCACTTGATTGCAATCATTTTTGCCAGCCTTTGTCCCCTGTGGAACAGAAACAGAGGCACCTCATTGAACCTAAACCATACTGACAGAGCACATATATTAAGGACAGGCAATTTTGCAATACACTAAAATCAGCTTTTTTTCTGATCTTTGCCGCTATGATGTCCCAAATAGCAAGCTCAGGTGGGATTATGCAGGCATTTTCTGCCGCAATCTAGATGGGAAAATAATGAATAAGCAATATCATTTTACTTAGACCTTTCTCTCTCACTGGTTCTTGGGATTGGGTTTGTATTTTTCACATAACATCTATTATAATATTTTAGAAAAGATTGTTTGTAGTTGTTTCCAGTTATTCTTTTGTGGAGTGCCATCTGCTTATAGTCACAGATTGATGCACTTTTTACAGCATATCTTGTCGAGATGGTAGAACACATTGTGTGTACTATATCTACAGGCAAAATGTTGAGAGTCACCTTGGATTGAGGTAGAATATGAAAAGTTAGGTGGACAATGTCCTGTGAAAACGTCAAAAGCAACCTTTATCTAGAGTCTTTATGGAATACTTTTAAAAAAGATTTTGACATGCCGGTAATATCTGAACCATTTCTGTTCTTGGATCTCAAGATCCAAGCACTCAAATGTCTCACTGAATATAAATGCATAATTATCCTGGGATCAGCCTATGGCATAACTCAGAGCCTGGGAGAGTGTGTGCAAGGGATCAGTCGAAGTTGTACCAAGGACATTATTCATCAATCTCAACCAACGTTGCTGTGGAAGAATTCTGAGCACAGGTCACATTTTATAAGAGCTAGAAAAGTCGCAAAGGTCTGAGGTGATTGCCTACCCTTGTTTTGATCAGCTGGGTGGTTTCACAGGTGATGACCCGCCCTTTCGGCCTCTGCAGCTATGTCACGTGGCCGTCTGGCCCATTTTAGAGTTGATGTTTTTATGTCAGCTCCATGACAGACGTGAATGACGTATTTATTACCTTGTTACATCCTTGTGTAGCCCGTTCACCTAGCTAAACCAAACTATGGCCTCTTCTGCTGGTTAATTGGGGTGTCTCCTGTCAGGAGCCAAAGCACTTGATGAGCCAGAAAATGATGATTAATTAGTTAATTGTGAGGTCGATGTTCACGCTGAGAGGTTTATGATGTGCGCGGTGGTCGGGGCTTCTCCATTTGGTGTGTAACACAGGGAACAGGCATTGTAATGCTCAGGGCTACCTTTGCCTTTACTGGAAAACTTCACAGAAAAACCAGGGCAATGCAAATTATGTGGTAAATATTGCAGAGAAATATTGACGTTCCATTAATTGAAAATATGAGCTAAAATAACTATAATAAAAGGATTTTCATTTTAGAGTTGATGTTTTCAGCAGACTGTGTCATCTCTAAATATTAAAATCACAGAGGTAACCCAATGTGGCCATGCGCACACAATGACAGACGACATTTGAACTGTCAATACAGATGAATTCCTTTGACAATAACTGGCAATTAGAACATACAGTAGAAGCTTATCACATGCATTGATTTTTTTGGCAAGGATGGTATGAACCATATGTATGGCAGTGCAGAGGTGAGTCCTTCACTATCCTGTGTTCTGTCTTTAGATAAGCAACCCATCTGAATAATGTGACAGACATTTCACGGAGAGGGAGAGGGAGGTGGCATGCTATGTAAATAAACACTGCTCCATCCGCCTTTGTGACCGTGTGTGTGTGTGTGTGTGTGTGTGTGTGTGTGTGTGTGTGTGTGTGTGCGTGAGGGTGCGTCAAGCGCATCTGTGTGTCATAATTGCTTCAGGAGCCTCCAAGTCCAGTCCACTTTTCAATTCAAAGCGTCAGATGAATAATTGGATTTCCTGCAGGCCTGCTGAGCCACGGTGCCCTGGTTGTTTCGCATGGTCCTCAGGGCAGGCACTCTGCTTTATATCAAGCTGCTCCTCGAAAGGGTAGTCATGGGGTTATCAATGTGCATTAAGCCTTTCATCCATTTTAAAGAAACCCCCCCATAGTAATCTTGAAAAAGCAAACGTGATAAGTGGGAGTGGGAAGGACAGTGACACTGCACCAGCCCTTGAGAGCCCAGCTCTAGCCAGTTCTCCTCCATCCAGTCCGCCTTTTTTCCAGCTGCAGTTTGACACCGAGCGCGGTTGACTCGATGCTGTGATTGGTGGGGGAGCAGCTCCTAAAGCATTATGGGGTGCACCTTTGTTGATCAAAGTGCCGATGAAAGACTCGTATGAAAATATCATTTGCTGCTCAACCGCTGGGTGTGGAGTGTCAGCGCCACTGTGCGCATATCACTCCCAGCAGCACAGCCTGAGAATCAGCTCCTGGAACAGAGGTGACATCTCTGTTTACTCCAGAGAAGGACTTGTGCGGTTGTTGGTGGTGCTGCTATTACCCTTTCTGCTGTCGTTGCTCCTGTTGCTTTAATTGTTGTTGCCTCTGTTGTTTTTTATCGGTTCTTCTGGCATTTGGAATACGTTACATCCAGTTGATTTTAAAATAAATACATAAACGCAAATGTCAAAAAATCATTTGTAATGAAGTATTTACTGTACAGTGAATATAAGTAAATGCATGTAAAATTATTTAAAACATGAAAATGTAATTGACTTTGCTTTTTGATGTTGACTTGATTTTACATGTGATTTGTAATTACGTTTTGCACTCCAACATATTTAATTTTCTCTCAGAAAAATCTCTGGGGAAAAAAAATAATGTTTAAGGTATTCGGTTGAAACTAATGCTGACTCTTGGATATCCACACCCTAGAGTAACCTTGGAAAGGGTTTAGGTTCTGTTCTAAATTCCTGTTATAAAGTAGTCAGGGGTTTTTATACAGGCTAAATAAATCCGAGACTGACACTGCAAGATCATACTTTACATATATTAATTTCTTCTGCTGAACCAAGGGAAAAGCAAAGTCCCCAAATGCCACTGTTATTTCAACTGAATATTAGAAACAAAAGATATGGTAAAAATAGGGACAGCAATATAATATGCCCAGTTGTAGAGAGAAACACGTGAAGATCGGGACAGATCATTATGCCTAAACACAACAGTAGTGTAACCTAAACGCATTGTTTCAAAATAACTTGAATTTACTTCTATGAGCAACCTCAGCAGATCATTCACCCTAAAAAATCCAAATGACATGCCCTTACAGAGTAATATTTAAGAAGGTGATTAAAAATGTTATACAACATCGTAATGTTTCACAATCCAAATAACATCAGTCATTTTAGTCATATTATGAGTACAGACCAGGCTGGCTGCAGTTTATGAATAATTCTGGGAAGACAAACTGAAAATTAAGTTGTCCCGATCATGATTAATAGATATTTTAAAATTCAAAGTTTTAGAATTGCACAGTGATCCAATTACTGGGCTTATCTCTGTCTGAGTAATGGGGAATGATAGCATGTCATGATATCCCCAATCAATTATACTAAGATAAACAATGAAAACAATTTCCAGCTAACAGCCTCAGAGGCAACATTTGTATGGAAGCAGACTTGAAATTATGAAATTATTCACATTACTGACATGCTCATGTGGTTCTGCTATTTACCCATCCATTTCTTTCCCTGCCAAGATGAACTGTGTTCCAACACATTATCGTGTTGGACTCGATGACCACAGACATAACAGAGGCGTCATATGTCCACCTCTGAAACAGTGTATGGCTCGAGGCTATATGCCTTAAGCTTAGTGCTTTGTTTACAGCAAATCTCAGGGTGTTACAGTGTAAAATATTCAAACTTGAGCTGGGTCCACTGAAATTCCCACCCCTACCGCCTGAGTACAAAAAGGTCATGCTTTCCATTATCAACAAAGCTGAGACTTTTTGGCACTATATTCTACACATACATACAGACAGATCCAACCCCCCACCCACCCCACCCCCAACACAAACACACACACGCACACACACACACACTGAAAATGTGTGACTATTTTTCAAAATAAAAATAAACTCCAAAACAAAACTTCATTGCACTTTATCCTGCACAAAAGGTAGACTATAAAAATAAATATATTGAAAACATTTTATAGATGCATACATACATTTTTGTATAACAATTATTCAAATATAAAATATGCATTACAATTGCAGTCTAGAAAGCAATCCCAAAAAAGGCAGTTGCTTACTTCAAATAACAAAGAGAGGTCTCCCTTTTTCTTCAAAGCAATTGTGACACCTATCTGTGGACCATGGAAATAAAACCCAGTTTAGATATCCCAAATTGTGAGAATAAGACATCAAACAACAGATTCAACTAATTTTTTTCAAACGAAAAAAAAAACTGCTAAGCTACAGGAATACCATTAATACATAATTTATCAAAGGCAGTACTGAAGAATGTGTTTGTATGAATGAATTCAGTTACATATATATGAAGTATATGTTTTATATATGTATCTAACATTGGGGTCAGTTGTAACAGTTGTTTCAGTCCATCTATAGGACATAAACATTTGAATGTTCAATGGCAAGACACTTTGTACAAAACCTTGGTAAGAGTAATTCAAATCCCCTCTGCTACCACCAAACCTGGGCATTTGGGCAGTTGTAATGCTTTAAAGATTTCAAAATGGACTGCTGGATATCACTGGAGTTCATAAATATTATATTTGAATATATAGATCTTGCTAGATGCATGTTCCAAAAGTTTTCAGCTCTGAGAAGCAAATAATAATAAAATAAAGAAAAGGAAATTAAGCTGATGCGGCGACTAAGTCCCCACATTTCTCATAATTAACTAGAAAACAGGCAAATGTAATAGAGTACATAGGTCTTCTTCAGAGGACGCGCGGTAGGTAGCGCTAGCCCTGAATGTCAGTAATGACGTTGATGAGTGTGCTCGAGGGACCCTGTCGATCCCTGCGGTCCTTTGGGTCCGAGGTGGCGATTTCGGCTAATGACCACAGTTTAGGCTTGGAGGTTTGCGTCTGTGCGCCCCAGGAAATTCTACGGTCGAGAGGCGCTCCACTGTGACTGACGGACGAGCCCTTTAGGTCACGGCGATTGTGATTCAGATCTCGGACTTCCACTGTCGTCGTAGCTGAGGATGTCAGAGGGTCCAGTGACAGACATCCCTCCAGAGGTTCCTTTTGTATGTTGCAAACTGTATCCGGAGCTCTGAAACTAGCACTTGCCCCGTTGGATTGCACAGGGCTATAATTGTCTCTGCGTCTTTCAATGTGGAAGTTGACACCTTAAAGAAAAAAGGTGATGTTTACATTTGAAATAATCTGTATTTAATATCCCATTACAAAGCAACAGCAACAGCAACAACAACAACAAATAATAATAATAATAATAATAATAATAATAATAATAATAATAATAATAATAATAATAAACTAACATTGCCCCCATAACATATGATAACACAGTAAATGTTTTCATAAATGTTTTGATAAAATTAAAAAATAGTGAATTAGGTTGCATGGATGGAAATCTGTAAAACATAATTAAATTGCACATTTTACATGCAACTCTTGGCAGTGAATATGACCCCATTTACCTTCTTCAGCAGGGGGTTCCCTTTTGTCCACACTCTTTCCTAAACAATCGGGGTTCTTCCCCCCGTCCTGACACTCTTCATCCTCGTCTTCATTTCCACTCCGAGGTTGGCCTGCCCACGTCACTTTGTTGTCCTTTTTCAATCTCCTCCTGGCGTTGGCGAACCAGGTGGAGACCTGCGTGAGGGTCATCTTGGTGATGACAGCCAACATGATCTTTTCTCCTTTGGTGGGATAGGGGTTTTTCTCGTGCTCCTCTAGCCAAGATTTGAGGACAGCCGTGGCGTCTCTGGCGGCATTGCTTCGGTAACCTGGGTCAGTCAGTGGATAGGGATAGCCAAGGCTTCTGTGAGGATGGCACCTTATTGCTCCTGCCAGTCTGCTCGTATCAACATCATTTGGTGAACCCTTGCAAACATAATAAAAACACTGTAAACTGCAGCTCCAACCAATATTAATTTTCGTTCTGGAAAAGCAATGATTGAAATATAAAAAGTAATAATTGAGAATTGACGCAATTATATTTAAAGACTGTCAGTCAGGAGTCAACTCATTTCAATTCAACTTTATAACGTCTTCAACAACCACCATAGGACAGCTCGCATGAATCGTTATTTACCTTAGTTCATATTTTAATTACCCATCGTTTTCTTTCCCCAGAGGTTCTTCGGCTTAACCTACAATTGCATTCGTGCACTTGCTTAAAATACAATTAGAAACCAGTAGATGCCCATACATTTTCAAATTATTCACCTAAGCCCGGGAACATTTACTTATTCACGATTTAACTGTGCTGAGTTTATTTTATCCCAGAATATTAAGGAACAGGTTATGAGCATCGAATATTGTTCGTGCGAAGTGCTACTCTATGTATCTTTTTCGCTCTTAATTCTGTAAAACAAACAGGTAAGGGCTAGCGACTCATACGGAGCCAATAGATGTCATTTTAAAAAATGTTAACAAGTGTGTGCGGGCAAGCGTGTGTTCATTACGTCAGGAAATTTATATTTAATACACGCATATTTATCAGAAAATCGTTTCGTAAATGCTTCCTGAGATCGATTAATACATTGCGCCCAGTAGTTTCTTTTAAATTAATCATATTGCATGTCATAACAGCTAAAGTGTTAATTGAAAAATGAGACTACAGAAAACGAGTCATTTTTAGTTGTCTTATTTAATAGGCTGCCAAATCCACGCAAATTGTTCTGTCCACATAACGAGGCATTTACTATTATTATTTTGGACACAAACATATCTCAGGTGATTAAATAAATTAAAAGGAGATCTGTTAGGACTTTAAAGGACAAGACATTGTGAGCGTTAGGTGTTTTTTTCCGTCACCGGGCCGCCACCAACAAGAAAAAAGTTATACATTACATTCTTAAATTAGTTAAACGCCCTCACAAAGCCCATTACAACATAAAAATAATCACACACACGTCTTTCACAGATTTGTTTGTTTGTTTGTTTACCAAACATGCCGGGAGTCCGGTGGCGAAGGTCGCCGAGTACATCAGGGTGCTTGAGAAGTCAGTAAACGGTCCAGTAAAAATAGCCGATCCGGGCAATGGACTGAATGCTGAACCGGACGGAGGGATTGCTAACCCCTCGCTCCTTGAGATGGTCGGCTCTGAAGACCCGACAGGCCAAGAACAGATAGGCAAAGAGCCCGAACCCGGCCGGAGGTAACCCTGAGGGTACCACATCGCAAAACGTACGCGTTCAAACAAGTATCAAAACAAAGCGCGTAAAGCAACCATTTTGCAGCAAGGCAAATAATGACGTCCCCAATGTCAACAGAGTGTCTGCACGGAAGCCACGTTTGGATTCCCTGGTGCCCAATAGTTTTAGTTGTCAGAAAAAATGACGTGAGAACCCACGGAGCAAGCTAAAAGAAACTGTTACTCTAGCTCATCGGACGTAAGTAAACACCCCCCTCTCCGCCCCTCGCCCCAAGAAATGGAATTCAGTGATCAAACCGCCGACAAGAAAAAGAGTTGTTGACAAGGTAATGCGGAACGCTAGTCTCTTTCGAATGTTTCCGCGTCAACATAATATGGACTTAATTTGAGTTTTTGTATTTAACAACGGCACATTGCTCAATGTTAGCGTGGAGACACGAAAAGCCGTACACAATACTTTAAAAGTTCTAAATGTGCCTAATTAACGAAAGATTTCAAATACAGGTACATCGAATCCAAAAAAGGTACATATTAAATCCTCACCTCGGTTTGTTGGAGTGTGGTAAACTGATTACCGGTATTTTGAAAATATCATTATAATCGCAGCCGCATCTCAGTTGTTAGACATGTTCAATTGCATTTGCAGATTTTCTATCCATGCACAACCAAAACAGATTCGTGTTTTTTTTTTTTCTATATCGAAAACGTTTTCTAAATTGCCTGGTGTCGTGAGGGAAATGGGAAAATGGCATTACTACTACTACAATAATAATAATAATAATAATAATAATAATAATAATAAACTGTAATTATAATTATAATAATAATGATAACAATATGGGGAGTCAACATTGGTCTACCTGTACTGTTTAGCATACAGTACACAATAAATCCTTTTGCCTCTTCTTTTAAATAAAAACCTCTTTTGCTGTGATGGAAATGATGTGGTGCGTCAAGTGGCCTGTGGGAGGTGTTAGCTGGCTTTCAAACAGTTATTTTTCTACGATTATATCAAGCCCTCTCAGGGTTTCCACACACCGCTCCACTTGCCCATACCCTGGGAATTCTAAACACACAATCCTCCAGGACAATGCTTTTGTCATCCCCAGGCTAGAGGCTGGGCCACAGCGTCGGGGCAGAAGCCCATGGCTACGGCACAGGCTGTAGCTACTAATGGCAGACAGTTGCACAGACAGCCTATGTAAACACCTAAACACTACCGTGGTCTTTAGACCTGATTAAGATCCCAAACCCTAAAAGGATTTGTTTGCACCCCCCTTTACACTCTGAAAACAATGATGACATTTACAGTACAAAAACAGTGTGTGCGGTAGCCTGTGGCCTGAGTCGAAGGGGGGGGTCTGGCTGCAGGGCGGAGCTGCACAGGACTGCGGCCATGTGGCTGATGCATATGCAGCTTATGTAAATGCCATTGTTGTGCTTCGACCAGAGCAAATTCACAATGTTTCTGAAGCTAAGTAGAGTATTACTGATTAAATCTTTGTCATATAATTTTTTTTTCAACTCTTTGTGTAAAGAACAAAAAATCTATAATTAGCCATTCCGAAAGGGGCAATGAACAGATTCAACATGATATTAAAAGTCTCCTTAATACTGAATCCAATGGTGAGGTGGTGGCAAGCAGCGTTTAAAGAAAAACTGTGGAGAGCTGGGGTATAAATCAAGGTGGTTTTACCAGGTTTAATTGGGGCCACACCGTTATTTATCCGATAAAGCTAATTACATTTGGAATCTAAGATCTAAGAAACTAATCTTCGTCATAACTGTGCGGGCACACCAGCAGGGTTTTTTACAATATCATATTTGCAATGTTTGCCATCTCATCAAATAAAAAGATGGTTATTGATTTTAATATTTCCTCCAAGCTCATTTTCTTTGAGATAATGCAGTCTCTGAAAGGTTGCTTGACACTGATTGGAAGCTGATTACTTTACTCTGCAACTGTCTTTAAACAAGGTACATTGCCCAGAAGGTGTTAATGGATAAAGGGTACACTTTCATTTTCTGTGGCTCTTATGAATGATTGTTGATTTTATATTTATGAACCCTTGAAGCAAAACATTAAATCCTGCAATGTTTGTTTTGATTAATTCATTTCTGTAGGGCATAATTAGCTTGATTTTTCCTCTTTTTAACAGTTTACCCGCTGTTCCTTATGGGAGGTCACACATTGGCCCTTGTTCAAGTTTAAATTATCCTTGGGGAGAGAACTTTTATCATCAGCTACAATAATCCAAAATGTGGTCGTACAGTGTGTGGCTTTGTAACATTGGGAATGTATTTTGCCTTTTGGAGAGATGATCCTAGATTCATTAAGCATCATACCTGAAATGGCTATACCTGCTCTGAAGTTTAAACTTTAGTCTGTTTCTACTTGGAATCTTCAAGCAACTTATGTTGACCGGATCATGATTTGTCAAGGTTAACTACATTCATTTATATTTTAATGATTGCATCATATTCAGATAATATACATTGCAACCCTAATTACAACAAGAAAAATAAAGACAAACACAGTGAAAAAGGGAAGAAGTGCCAAAGGATTATATTGTTAAAATGATCACAGTTTAGAAGATGTGAAGCCAAAGTCTGGTGAATAGTCCATAAGATGTAATAAGAGACGGTAAAAGAAAAGCTTACGCCCTTCATTTGAAAATGTCTGCCCTTTCTATGGAGTATATATCATTAATTGCACTTTGTGCCATAAGACAATAGAAAATGTGAATCCACATATACTCCCTGTACTTGTAATCTCACCAGAGTGGCTTGTGTCTCCATCTCCTTGAAGGTCAATTGCGGTTTCAACTTGGATCTATTAGGTGGCCTAGATAACAGAAGAAACAGGGAATATGTGGGGGAAATGAAGGTTAGAAATGGCTGTTCATCTTGTTATCTGACCTCATCTGTTTTCATCATTAGAAGATTTCTTAACCTTGGCCAAGAAATTATGTGAAATGCTGTTTCACCCATTTATGTACTGATAATCAAAAAGAAATATGTCTCTGCATGTATGCATGGTTTTTGAAACATTTAGAAGATTTAGAAGAGTGAAGTTTTTCTCAGTCTGTTGATCAGTAAGATCATTCATGAAATATTATGATACACAGCGGTTGCTGTTGTGGGTGAGCATAAAGGTTGGTAAATGGTAAGAAAGACAGTAGAGACTAAGACTCTGTAATGTAATATTAGTATCAATATTAAGACACTGTAAATGTAATATTAAAAATGTCACAATTTTTGTTGTAAATGAGTCGTTTATGTGTAATTTGTCATATTTTTAGTTAATCCATGTCATTGTTAAGTACTCAACAAAACAATGTTTACATTGGGTTGCTGACAGAGTGAAAAATCCTTATGTTTAAAGACCCAAGGCAATGTTGGGCTTATTGCTTCAAATGGCTTCTCCCTGTAGCTCCTCCTGAGCTACTTTCTTCCTGTTTACATTCTGAATTCCAGGTGAACCTTTTGAATTCTTGACAGATTTCACAGAGGTTTTGCCATTTTCACAGTGACACAAATGTCACATATGCAGGCAGTGATTGAAACCAACTTCAGGTGTGTTTTGTGCATTTGAAGGTAAAAAAAAATATCACCTTGATGCTACCTTTGATTTTGAAGGCAATGTGAAATATAAGTTTTAATTGTGTATGTGAACACACCCTTAAGTTACCTCTGTGATTTTTGACTATTTCTTATACATTCATCATACAGCTGACTAGGCAAGAGGTTATTTATCCTGTCAAAATATCAAGCCTGGTGAAAATAAAGAAACCCCCAAAAAAAAAAAAAAAAAAAAAAAGAAATAAACATGCCCCTGTTATCCTAAAAATGCTTTCATGCCAATGGTACATGGTATGGTACATTGAAGGTTGGGCTAATTCAGTGTACTGTGTTACAGTGTTCAGGATGTTCAGAGCTAGCAGTTTCTAATGTGGCAAGATGTTAGCACCAAACACAGCTTATTTGCAATAGACTACAATATGGGAGACAATGAGTCACAACACCTGCAAAGATGGAGGCATCCTCAGTATTTACCCTTCATGACCATTTTTATAAGGTCAGTTTTAATACCTCAGAAAGTTAGTCTTTATTTTCCTAAAACATACATGCATGAAGGGATTCAAAAGTTTCTGTTGGAGAATATATTTTACTCCAGATGATATGTGCAAATATGAGTAGCATGGAGCAAAAGGATTTCCATAATTACAGAACAACTTGAATCTCTGTATTGCATGAGTCAGTTTGTATCTATAAGTACTAATATGAAATACATTTCCTGCTAAATATTTTACATATGGCAATAGGTTAAAAAATAATAATGTAAGAGGACATGCTGTCTTGGCTTCAAAATTGATCTACAGTGGTATTTGCAGCGGCTGTTAATGATTTACTGCAGCTGTGTAAAATTGCACAGATAATTAGTTAAATCTCTGAGCATGAAAAGACCACTGGTCAAGACATCAGTTCTACCTGGAGTTCACTCCTTTCGTCTTTGGTACTTTCTCCAATATACATGCTCAGATGCTGCAGACAATTAAGATCTGATCAGTTGCCAAAGGTTGAGCAGTAAAGTGTGGATTCATGGCAGTGATAATTACAGAAAGATATTAGACTGTTGTGGTCCTTTATAGTGGGTAATAACATTATCATTGTTATTGCTTATGTTTCAGAGCCATAAAAGGTTATAGACTGTGGAATGAATTTTCTTGACTGGAGATGACTTGACACTTAAAGTAAAGAATCTCAGTGTGTCAACAGTAGCAGGCCTTCCCTGAGATGGAAATTGCCACTGAAGCAACGTATTAAAACCATATCCTTTATGCGCATATCAGCTTCAACTTGGAGCCAATGGTGATCAGTGCAATAACATTTTTCAGTATTCTGATTGCTCAAGCTAATGGTAGCCAGTTAGCTTGTGGACATTTAGGGCTTTTAAATGAGAGGCCTGCAAGAGTAAATAATAGCTGAGAAAGCCTGGAAGTTCCCGAGTGCCACAGTACTCTGTTAGACTGTTGCTGGAACTGGAACTTTGCAGACTGAAAACACCTAAATTTAGGCTTCAAGAGAGATTTCAACATTTTCAAAATGAGACAAGAACTGTTTACGTGTTCCAGCAAGAGATTCCATTTCAATATTGTCTAAGTTAAAGCATACACCGTGTAGCACTTTTTCTATAAAGTGCATTGTTGGATCAAGCAAGCTTATCAGTGCTGCGCCTCTTTTACTGGTGCATTTTCGTTGGTCCATTATTCTGTACTGTTTACTCAGTGTCTGGAGCAACATTGACAAGGTGAGACTTCAAAGAGGGTCCATACACTCTTCCTTAGATCCCGAGTCCACTTGAAACCAATGGTCAAACAACATCAAAGTTGGGCTGGTGCATATGGTCAGAATAGGTCTTTTGTCTCTCTTTCTGCAGTGTCCACTTTTCCATTTCGTTGAGATTGTTTTTCTGTGTGAGGACTTCCTACTCCTTTCTGTCTTTATGTTGTTTTAGCTGTTGGTATGGTTCAGAACAGGTGGACTATGGACTTCTTTTGCGCCAGTACATACATATGCTGTCCTCTCCATTGCCTGCTATTGTAAGCATACTCTTTTTTTTAAAGATAAGCAAAATGATTTGTGTTGCAGTTCCTGAAAAACCAGAGCTGATCTACTGTGACCCAAAATCCATGCTTCCTGAATTATGGGTAAGAATTCAGAACCACGGTTTGCATATCAGATCCGATCCCATTATTTGTGTGGCTAGGGCTTAGCGGACTAGACTTCCATGTTGTACTTGCTTGAATATGTTTAAGTTCATCCCTTTACTGTAGGTTTGATTTTATGTACTTGGAATATGCTTATTATGCTGGTGCCTTTAGGGGGTTTTTCACCTTCAGCTCAAACAAATTTGACAACTTTTAATTTCCTGTCTTTTCCTTAGAAGGAAAACTGTTCTTTTGGCTTTCTGCTGACTTAATTTCAGATTTGTCGTCATAAGAACGATTATGGAATTATTTTCATAAATGAGATACAGGGACATTTAAAAGGGTTTACTTTTTATTTATTTGCTTTTACGGTTGGCAAGAATCCCTGTGATATTATGAGAATTCAGCCTTATTTTCAGTCTCAAAAGTGGTCACAAAACAACTTTCTCACTGTTTCAGGTTGCTGTCTCTGAATAGGACGCATGTCGTAGCTCTGTGTGTCAGAGTGTTAGCCACATGAGGGCCTGGACTAAATCCTACAACAGATTTTCCTCAAATTATAAATCTAAGACGGTGATGTTTTTCCTCCCTTTGCCTCTGTAACAAATTACAAAGTATGCCTACCCTAAGCAGTGATCAAGGTAACACTTGACACACCTCAAATTCATTGTTCAAAGTTAAGGTCAAACAGCAGTGTGAAAAGATTAAATCCAGGCCAAGGTTCTTATAGTTTCAGTTGTTACATTTATTGAAGCTCACTATATTGTGGTTTAAAGCAAGATTGAGGCTAGAGAAAAGCACAGGGGAAATTATCTGAAACATACATTTGACCTGGTTTCTAGTTTAAATCAATGTAAAATTTTCACTTCCATTGGGTCTCCATAGCATCTTTAAAAAGACACATTTTCTATTGAATTGCAACATCAGATTTTTCATATTATTTTGCATGCTTCCTAAAATAAACAAAAACAACAGTTATTATGTTTCAGAATTAAATGTATACCAGAACTGCTTGTAACAGCTGATGGACATATGCCAGGGTAAAATGCTGAATACAGACAGCATGGTAGAAAACACACATGCTTGGCTCTGCCCAGTCTTATTCTGCTACACCACAGGCCTCAACATTAGTACTTACAGAGGCAGTGATTTTTGTTATATAATCACCCACGACAGCACATTATAATGTGTGAGAAAAAAGGGAAATGAACGACTGCAAGTCTTTAAAAAAACATTCTGTCATTTTCAATACCAGAGGTAAATGGGGCAGGACTGGCGGTTCATTTCAACATTTAATAGACACTTTTAA
Source organism: Megalops atlanticus (assembly GCA_019176425.1). NCBI lineage: Eukaryota > Metazoa > Chordata > Actinopteri > Elopiformes > Megalopidae > Megalops > Megalops atlanticus. The sequence continues at coordinate 15,723,143 of CM032895.1, forward strand.
TAGGTCCCTGATGGATGCTGTGTTGTGAAAAAAGAGGAGAGAAAAAAAATTAAAAAGGAAAAACAGGGTTAATTTAGTTTGGCTCAGGTGAGCTAATTATTCTTTTAACACACTTCATTGCACATCCATAATGATTATTAACAAGCTTATAACACTTAAGGACCTTTGGGAGCGCATGCCCCACAACAAAGCATTAGAGAAGGTGGAGGGGGGATCATTATGCTAATGAGTCTGGTGCAGTATTCTCTAATCATGCACAGCCTCCACAGTGATCCGCTGGGACTTAGCAGGGGTCACAGGGTCAGCCCAACCTTATAAATATTTCTCCCTTTTCTGCCTGCTTTTCAATGGAGGAGCAAAAGGTTTTAACACGTTTAAAGATCGCTGACGCTCGGCACGCCTGGTCGACTCTTTACAATATCTGCATCATTTTCGGTTCCAGGAGTTTTGACTCAGGATAATTTCCATAGACCATTCACGCATTCCTTTACATTGGAAAGTGAGGAGTTTGGTGAGATTTTTGCTAGTAGTGAATGAGAAATAATCACATAAAATCTGATTACCAAATTAGTGGCTTTTTTCTCTTAGGCACATGGTCCCGAGCTACAGTATATGATTAGGTTGGACATATTGACAGTCCAGGTGAATTAATCCATTTTTGTAAAGATGCATCTGTAAAAAAAAGTGAAAATAATTCTGCATCTGTTATGACAGAATCTGTGCACTGAATTATGTCTTCAGTGACTGCAGGGAACTGTATTTCTTCCACAGCTGATTTACTGAGTGGTATTCTGGTTCTTGCCTCTAGTGGATATGGATGGGTACAGACAGTGAAAGATTTGCAGCTGTGCTGTTAGCAGTGATAACAGGGAGTCATTAACTGCGTAACAAGATGAATGCTTCCATCAAAGAATCACATCTTTAAAAAAAAATAATAATTAAACATAAACAAAAAAGCCTTAGGAAATCTTATCTTTTCACTTGATAAAAAACGGCTAAAAATCTGGGCACGTTAGTCTGTAACAGCATAAGCATCATTTTCACATCGTGGGGACAAATGACACCAACTTGGAGAAAACCATGGCTGCTTGTGCCATAGGACAAATCGGTTTTTGGTCACGCCAGCATGCCACCCACTGGAAAAGCCACCCACTCAGTAATGAAACAGTGGGAATATAAAACCATGGTGAAGTTACCAGTATGCAATGACTCAGACAGAAACATCACAAACCTTTTTTTTTAACTTCACAAACACAGTCTGGCAAGTTCAGCAATCACCAAAATGAATAAAAAACAAAAATTGTGTTTGTTTTGAAAAATGGTAACACTCACATTTAATTGTGAGTCAAAGTTAAGGGGAGCTGTTGATTGAATTCCCAGGCAATAGCTTTGCTTGGGAAAGCCCAAGTCATTCCTGTGATGACTAAGGGTTATCATATTTCAGCACCGTCGGAAAATTAAAAGAAAAGCCTATTAGCCCTCTTTGTGTTTTCACTGTAAATATTACTTTTTCATTCCACCAGTTATTTTTAAAAAATACATACTTTAGAAAAAAAAAAAAAAGGGGGGAATCAGCATTAAAACCGAGCCCGGAAGAGTTATGTGCCAGGTACCAAGTACTACAGTGCTTTATTCAATTACAACTGATTAACTGAGATGTGTTATGGCAGGACTATCGACACTTGGAAAAATGTTTTGACAGGCTTCATGGTATGATGATTAATTGCCACCAGCCATTCTAATTTCCTCTCGCTTCTAGTATTGGGTTGATAGCCGTGCAGCAGGGCCTTTTTTTCCTGCAGAGGGAACATATTTTCATCTCTCATATCCAAGATTAGCAGGGACACAATCTGAAACAGAGGTCCGGCATGATAAGTTTATATTGCATCTCTGCCCTTCTCAGATACTAAACAATTTAATTCAGATTATCTCCTTTTGGAGGAATTGCTCTGCTTTCTTTTCTTATCCCTACCTTTTTTGCCACAGTAAGAACTCCACATTCCTTATTTGCAATCTTGGAGTAGACTATGCGCCGGCTCATTAATTGGAGTTCCCTGTCAGGCCCAAATAGAATCATTCAAGTAAGATAACAATAAATACAAGGCAAACAGTTCAGTTTGTTATTTTTGTCTCCAGTGACATATCAACAGGGACAAATTTTTTTCTGGTTAAAAGTTTGCAGCCAGAGCGTATTGTTCTTCTCCTCTGCAACCTCGGTGCATTTTAATGACGATGATGACGCATTAAAACGAACCTGGTGAAGTTACATCTCCGAATTTAGTCCGCGTGGGTTGGGAAACAATGAGCGGCATGTCACTGCAGCATATGGGAGTGATCACCAGTGAACGGATCCAGCACTCTGTTAAAACGCATTAAACCAGAAGGGATTAGAGACCAAAGTGAGAGCTCGCCTTGAACCACAGGGAAGATAATCCCTGTTTGAGTCCCCGCGAAGGTGACGGCAGTTCAGTCTGGCTCTCCGGCGTGGAGTTCCAGCAACGGGTTTAAAAGAAAAACAAAAAATGTATAGTGTGACAGCATTTTTTTGTTAAATACAAAAACACAAGTAACTGCTGCTTCTGTTTGTTTTTTTTTCCAATTATTAATAACATTTTTGTTTTACTTGTGTATTGTCAGTGGCAGTGTATGATTACTTTTAATGCTGAATTTGTAAAGCTTGATCAAAATGTAAAGAAGGATAGAAAGAATTGTGTTTCTATTATTAAGAGAAATATAATGATCATTCAAGTTATTCGCATTGTTAATAATGTGATGTTAGTGATATCCTGAGTTATGCAAAAATAATTTTAATTTCAATTTCTTAATTCTCTTTTGTTATTTTAAAAAATACTGTTAATTTACAAGTACATTTTAACATTCTGTCATGTTAAACCAATACAGTTATGGCAAACAGCTACTCATTTTGTTTTAGCAATATTAAAATTTTCATTGACATTTCACATGAAAAAAACATAGGTATGTGATATTCTCCTGAGTTTTCTGTGTATTTTAAGATGCTTACTGGTAGTTATTCTCGTCCTCCTCACTGTCTCAAGACGTGTCAGGTTCTCTTAGCTTGTGTTTTCAACACACACCTCGCTTTGCCTGGTCTCAGAGCACTCCAATCTCTGTCTGTTTTAAAGAGCAGGCGCATGTTGTGGAACGGGATTCCCACCATTTCTATTTCAAACACGCACACACCCACACCCACACATAAACCCAAGGCAGGGGAACGTGGTCAGAGTCATCTGCAGGAAAAATAAGCACCATCAAAAAAAGATCTCACATCTTTTCAGCCATTTCCACTGTTGTAAGATAGCATGACATGCTGAGGAGTTTTGGATGTTTTGGAGCAGGCCAGAAACGGCCCCATGTGGCAACTGCTAATGGCCAACTTTACGGTATTGTACCGTCAGTTTTAAATGTGGTAAAATTAATTAACAGAAATAAAAATACAGTTTTAATCCCTTGGAGAGACTGCCCGAGAGCAAAGCAGCACTCTCTGCGAATCCCACAGCTGTTGACTCGCTCTCCGTTTCAGTTTGCGAAAGGTAATGAGCATCTAATGAGGCTTGACTGCAGTTTTCTCAGCACTCCGTCAGCCCCCCCCCATCCACGCTCACAGCACTGGACCCCAAGGAGCAGAGGGAGATGCTGGGTTTCGGGTAAAGCCCCACTGATGGGCGTGACCCGAGCACAGATGTGCCCGATGGTGCCAGGGGAAGGGGAAGAGAGAGATGGGTGGGGAGATAGAGGGGGCAGCTGGGGGCTGCGCAGGCATGGGAAGGCCTGACAGTGTTACCAGAATGATGCACTTCAGTGGTGGGCAGGCTCAGAAGAACCTTCTGATGCCTTTGATTTAAACAATCATTAATATAGCAGTCCATCGATATAATCAATCCATCCATACAGGGTGAGCATAATGTCCTATTCTATTCTATGATCTATTCCTGGACAGACATCTTCGTGTCAATACAAGGATTTCCCTGCAGACACGATGCTACCACTTCTCTCCTGGAGAGTCAGCATTTTGGGTTACACCTGACACTGAAATACGCAGGGTATTAACGCCCATGTCTACTTTTGATAGGACTCTAACTCTTTCAGTCAAATAGATTGGGTCTTTACAACCACCTTGTACAGTTGTATTTAGCCTCCCTTCATAAAAGAGCGCTCTGGGGAGTGCATGCAGAGCACCTGATACCTTTTAATGCTCATTTAAATTGATTTCATTACACTGGGTTGTCAGATGCCAACTTCAAAATCATCATAAAAAGCTTTTCTGACTACTCTGCAGATTATTCTGCTTCGGCGCCAGAACAACACAGACAACCATCCAAGCATCATGAGACATGCGAGTGAAGCCGTGGAACCCTCTGGCTGTGAACACCTATAATGAAATAGTATTTCAGGTACTATTAATTAAACATCAATGTCCACTGGAGGGAAAGATGACATAACAAATAAGACTGCCTGTGCCCACACGGTGTATCTGTTAGATCATTCATTTGAGAAGGGAAATCTCTGCCTTTTTTGTTCAGATCTGGAAAGGGACAATCAGCCCTTTCAAAGCCATTTTGCTGTCAAGCTTATTGAGATTTGATTGCATTGGCTGTGGTAATCTGAAATTAATTTCCTCTCGGATCCATCTTTCTGCATGGCTCAATTTGAAACCCTGCTGTAATCATGTGCCCTGCATGAAAACCAGCATAGACGTGGATATGACGAGCCAAAGAATATTAATAGCCCCTGAATGCTTAAAAGGTTTTTGTCCTCACTTATCTCACAAGGCAGTAAAACAAAGCGTTCAGACAATGCGCAGGCTTAAGGGCAGAGTGCTAGCCTGAGGGGAAACAGTGATCCCCACACACTCGCTCATGCGTCCTCACAGTAGGCCGTCTCTTTCTCTCAAAAGAATGTTCAGCATCTAGTGATATTAGCTGACGAGCAATTATCACCAAAAGACAAGCATGGATTCTGCACTGTACTGACATTGACAAGATGGCCTCCTTAGCATCTCTCTTTTTTTGAAGTATGCAAAGAACTGTGCACGTGTGGGATTGATATTGTAGTTTGCTTGAAACATTCTGACTAGCACTTTAGCTTTTGTGTTTGTATTCTTCATTCTTTCTCAGTTTTTTTTTTTTTAATATTAAACTGAAATGTGAAAGATATGAAGATATTAGACTGAAAAATATTATCAGTGTAGTTTATTAGTATGTTAGTATTTGTTCAGAAACCAACACTGCTTAAATGAAAATATTTATGCATACAATGAACTGAAGGAACTGAGGTTCTTTGTGGTGTCCGCTCAATTTTGGGAGTCCTTGCTCGGAGTTTGCCACTGGGTGCTCTTCACAGCAGGGAAAGGTTAGGTAATGCCCATTGACACTGATAATACCTCTAACTAGAGACACTTGTTATGAAGATTAATGGAACAAAAAAGGGGGGATTGAGTCAGAGAGGTCGACCTGATCGTTTGGAATTTATCCTTCCTCCTTCAGGGGGAATAGCCCCCCATACCCATGAATGAGCCTTTGTTATCAGTCCCACGAGCTAGCAGAGCTAGCCCAGTGGCCAGGGCTGTTTGGATTTTTAAAAGGAAGCACGCTGAAAAGTTATTATGATTCCTGGAAGAAGATGGCATTCCAAAGCAGATATTGTGCAACGCTAGACTGCCCAATACACTGCACGGTTCTTGAGCATCTTACTTAGCAGTGTTTTGAGGGGTTTTATATTTTTAGCATCTGTTCAGTGTAATAAAGGTGTGCTTTAAACTAACTCAGGGAAGTATTATGTCTTGTCATTCCATACCTGCTAAATGCTGTTCCATAACCAGCACAAGCATAGCTGTCAAAAGGTGAATGACGTAACAGACCTCAGTCACTGCCACAACTGCCAGAACCAGGCCTCCTCTGAGAAAGAGCTCTAGCCTCTCTACTCTTCACACAAGACGGGCTGTGTCTCAATGGATAGACTGTATTATGAATTTAATACTCCTGACAGCACTGTCTCATTTTCAAAGTGTACATATATAGTATTAATAGGGCAGACAGGTTTTTTTTGTTTTCTATTAGCTGTTACATATGATATTATATATAATATTTCATGTTTTATCGTGTTTATTATGCTACAGTGGAATATTTTATGGTCACTGAAGAGCAACCCACCTCAAGAAAACATAAGTATAGAGAAGCCATCATTAGCATTTTCTTGAGCCATGGGCAAGAAGTAGCATTGGAGACAGCTGGAGGAAGCATTTTAATATAATTGGATTATGTTCTTATTTTGTTTATACATTCTTGTCTTAACTTAAAACCAGAGAAGCACAGCCAAGGGAGAAAAATAAGAGCACAGATACAGAAGTGGGACAAAAACATGGAAGTAGGAGGAACAAGAAAGGGAAGAAAGGAGAAAAAGAAAAGTAATGGACAGCACAAAAGAAGTGTGACTAGGCATATTTTCATGCTGGTAGAGGGAAGGGTGATGCTTTCAAAATCAGTGAATTAAAAGTTGCCATTGATTTTTGTTACTGTTTTTGGATGGATCTTGACATACTGCATTTCATCACTGAGCGTGGGAAACACGCAACAGTATTGCTAGTGGGTGAAAGGGGCCACAGGGCACCTTTTGAGCATAACAAGATGCCAAGATGGATGTTATTACAAGTGTTTCATCTCAGTGTGATGTGACTAACATCCCCTGAGTCTACACGAAAAATGAACATTGTTGGATATTGGTTAATATGTTTGTTGCATAAGACAGAGCAAGTCCAGTTGAAACAATTACAGTTTGGTTTTCAGAAAGTACATTTTACTTCAAATTATTGTCTCACAAACACTGATATTGTACCATGTGAATAAGCTTATATGGAAATATACATTGTATGCATATTGTAATCATTTATTGTTTTTATTTCATTTTGTCAGCTTTGGAAGTCAAATTAGATTTCCCTGTGATTCAAAAACTGAATGGAAAACTGCACTTTGTATATTATGGAGATGATTATAATAGAGAAATAGTAGAGCCAAACACATCCTGCTTCCATTTCCTAAACAAAGAGAATTAAACCTGATGCACTGCTGGAGAGGTCTTGTCATTTTAGATGGCAATTAAATTGTGCATTGTATATCAGAGTGTGAATTGTGTGTGCATCGACTGACAGAAGTTTTAATGCAATATGTCATACTAGAACATTGATTATATGCATTTCACATCCAGAACTATTTCAGATCTATTTAATCAGCAATTAAGACCACAAATAGAGAGAGTTGAAAAGCATGAAAAAGAAAAAGAAAAGATGTTAGGTACTATAAAATAGAACTGTAAAAACCCTTATTTTTTCAGGCATATATATAGTAACTGTATATTTTCTAAGAAACAAGAAATGAAGAGGCATTTGGAAATGACCTTAATGAGAAGAATCTCATATGATAATCAGGACATCTAGGATTACCCATAACATGGTATTGGTTTAATTTTATAGTTGATAAATCTGTTTCAAAATGGATCGATAAGGGGCTATCACAGGGAATCACATCTTTACCAGCTTCTTTCTTTGCTACAGAACACAAAATCAGTTCAGAATATATTACCATCAAATATACTTCCCCATTAATGTGCAACATATACAGTATCTTCTGGAGGATGTAATGTGACATTTCCAATATTCCGTGGGCTTTTCTGTCAGTCTGAATAAGCACATGGTAAAAATGTCTTACTTTAATGTGAGTTGCATTATTACATCATTCTAATCAATGGTTTGACCAATGCAACAGGATGTGTGGTTGTCTTGCCTGCAGCTCTGAAGCCAGTTACATTCTTCATGTGGTCATACGGCCTTATGTGGTCTGACATGTAAACTGTTTTAAAACATGCATGCGTGGACTTTAAACACAATGCTGGGGGTCTTTGGCTCTCTCAGCTTTTTTTTTTTAATTGTCCAAGTGAATAACAAATGATTATTTTAATAATTAATAATTGTGGCCAAGCCATCTCAGTGTCTTAGTGTGGGTAAATAATATACTGTACAGTCAAAGCTTGATGAACTCCTTCTATATTCTCCATGTCATATTTCAATAATACATGTGTGATGAAATAGATGAAATTACAAATTATTAATGCCAGTGCTGGTTGTTAACATACAGCACAGGACTGATTTTGACTGTGTGTGATACAGACATTTTTAGCACAACTAAGATGGGTGGGATACTATTGTCTTCGATCTTTACTTAAGTGCAGCACATTATCTGTTAACTGCGCATTGTTGCTTTTTTTAGTAGGTGAAAAACCAAACACTTTATGGAGGTCGTAACAGGTGTTAAAATCTTGGCGCAATCAGTCATACAGACGGGCCTACAAACTGCATGTCAGTATGGGTTCTGTGAAGGGGAATTGTCCTCAGCTGCACTTGTTGATCACTGTGATTCGTACATTATCAAAGACTGAGAATTAGGCTTGCGTCAAACTGCATCAGGAGCACTCTGCTCAATCCAGCAATAGCTACTCAAGAGCATTGGAATATATTTCATGCTTGGTTTCCTCAGAAAACTGGAACTGAATTTTACACCTTATTTGATGCCATTCCTCCCGCTGATCATTTGTATTGGGATCTCTGACTCCATTGATCTCCAGCGCAATCCTCTAAATACCCAAGTCTGCTAAACTCCATGGGAGATCCTCCACTGTGAGCCAATAATGTGATGTGTCTTTTTTCCCCTCTCATTTTTTTTTGGATGGGGGGAGCTTTCTCATCTTTGGTTTATGTCCAAGCTCCACGGAAATCAGATGACAGTTTTTCTTAACGATAAACTGGCCTAATTTCTTGTCAGCTTAGCTTATAGTCAGTATCTTGGCTCGCCAGTATGGAAGTGTCTTTTTTCCTAGTAGCTTAGTCTCCTGTGCTTTAGTTTAGCCATACATCCAGGGAAACCTGACAGATAAACACATTTTTTATATTATTTCATGGGAAAGAGGGTCAGCTATCTGTCACTGCTGGAACTGGCTGTCTCTCTCAGTTTGTTCCCACTGATAAAATCAGAAGGAGAAGGAACAGAAGATGAGCCGTGTCAGGAATTAAATGATCACACAGGGGGTGCAGTGGCATCATATTTTGAAGCACAAGCAAACTGTTTCCTTTTGGCTTGTGCGCCGCTCCTTTGAGTGCTTCACAAATTGATAGATTTCCAAGACTTTTTTTTTTGAAAAAGACAGTTCAGTTTTTTAAAATCCTCTTAAGAGTGTTCAGAAAAAAAAGTAACTGCTTATTTTGCAGGCTTCAAGATCAGGCCGTAGCAAATCATGTCCAATGCTTGCTGTAATGTTACAACACATAAAATCAATTTTATGTTAAAAGAAACTGACACATACAAATCCATGTTAATGGTATTGTGTGGGCTGTTGACTATATATAAATTTCAGAGAATATTTTGGATGTCTGGAAATCCAAGAATGATACCTCAAGTTGCAGAAATACTCCCAGAGTCAAAACTATAAAGGTAGTATCTATTACAACAGAAGTTGGAAAGACTAAAAGGTAAATGACTGATATTAAAAATGTAGAAAAGCCAACTTTAATTTCCTTACTTGAGGTAACACAAATGTAAACTTGTATTTCAAGGATTCAGTCAAAAGCCTGAGAGTGAAAGCTGATTTTGTAAACTGCTGAAACCCTGAACTCTCCACCTGAAAAGAACTGACGGTAAAGTGAAAGAAAAAAAGGATTAGAGGCCGATTAAGACTCAGTTGTTGAGCCCAGAGAAGGATCAAGCCTCACACTGGCCTTTTCAAAAGTGATAGTGAAAGCTTGTGTTGCTTAGTACCAGGCCAAGATAATTCCATCCTGTATCTGGAAACGTAAGTGGCGGTTGTCGGTATATTCTTTTTGTTTTGTTTTTGTTTTTTTTTTTTTACAGTGTCCAGAAGCTGAACAGATCAGCTTTGTTTGTGAAAAGCAGCAGGATCTGGGAGATTGAGCTTCTGACTCTTTACCTTGAAAAACATTCAGTTAAAAGACAAGGAAAGTGATAACTACAAATCTGTCCTATGTTACAAAAATAAGATCATATTAAGGCTTAACAGCTTAAATGAGCCAAGGTGCTGAAAAAGCGGGAAGTCTCACTGTGAGCAGGAAATGTCAATCTTCAAAAAATCTCTGCAAGCTTGTTAACCTGACTGCGTATCTAATATACTGAAGCAAAGAGAGTACAGTAAATTCTCAGGAAAGTAGTACAGAATAGCTTCCTTAGACAGGAAACTGACAGTATTTATAAATCATATTTGTGTGACTTCTCGTGGGACTTCACCTGACACCACACAGAAAATAGCAAAAACAGAGCTGGATGAACATGGCCTCAGTAGCTGAGCTCTGGGCGAGTACAACACATCTGAACTGAAGTCATCTTCCTCAGGTTGCACTGGCTACATATTAAAAGCTGTAATAAGCATGTTTGATATGTACAGTATACAACGCAGCCAATTGTGTCGTGTTGATTTTTGCCCATAACAGCTTGTTAACGGCATAACCTCTGACCATGTGGCATGAGTAAGTGTTTCTGGCAACAGGCTGTACGTTTCCATAGCCTCCGAGTGGACATTTCTTTCATGAAATCATGCACAGAGAATAATTTTTCAGTGTTTGGACGGTTCAGGTTTTCATCCATGGGGACAGATGCTTTGAGGAAGAAAAGGAAGCTTTGTTAAATGAACACACATTTCCACTCTTCTTGGCCTCCCTATTTGTTTAACGTGAGCCTTTGAAGTTATGCTAGTTCTCTGACCCTCCTGGTGAATTTAGTAGCCCAGCAGCCTTAGAGGAGACTTGTGTTCTAAATTAACCTTATCCATTTTTGACGCAATTACTAATTCAAATGTTCATGGATATTTCAGACCAAAGAGAAACATATTGCATGCTCTAAGCTTAGCTGAAATAAGCCCTGAGGTATATGAAAGTGTGTGGCCTGTTATAATTGACTCCATCACCAATATAGTGCTTTGATTTTAACCAGATTTAATGCTCAATGGCCAGGTTTAGAGAAATAGCAGAAAATACTTTTTTTTTCTGTCCACTTTCCCTTGATCATGCTTACAAGGTACATCCGGCCTATTCTGTAATGTTTTTATTTATTGTTACTATAATTTAATATGAAAAATCATATGACAATCAGCTTTGATCATTTATAAACCTACAAATCAAATAGAGAGGCAAGAGGTTTTAGATGTGTAATTATGCGCATATGTATGTACGTGTATGTGTGTGTGTGCATGTATGTCTGTGCGCGCACCTGCGCATGTGCCTCTTAATAAAATGTGTGCAGTCTTGTTCCGTTTCCTGGAAAACACATATGATGGAAGCTTGGCGGAGGCGTGTTCCGCGCCCAACGCCAGAAGCCGTCAGTCTCGTCCAGCGCCGGCCTCCATCCGGCTGATACGATAACCACAAGCTCCCCGGCGTCTGCTCTGTTTATTTAGACCTCCCCTTCATGACACGGCTCTGCGAAAAAGCTGGAACTGACGTGGCCGCCAAGAAAGCTTAACGTAACCTGACATTGATCTGCCCGCGGAGCTTCCCCCCAGAGACGGCCGCGCTGTTCTTGCCTGCGGAAAGTGACTGGCCTCTGGACGTGCTCGGACGCGAACGGGATCGGCCAGCTGAGGGGAATGTTCCGGGACATTAGCAGCGTGTGAAAAGAGCTGACCAGCCCCAGATTAATGTCCCCCTGTCCACCCAGACAGACATATGGGAAAGCTTTCCTCCTTATTCTCTGTAGGTATCAGGTTATTTTGATAGGGATTCCTCCGCAGAGAGACAAATACGAACAGGCTATCCCAGAAGCCTACCTCTGTTTATTCTTAGCCCATGCGTGTCCATCTAAATGATTGTTTCCTGAATGTCAAATCCACTTGGACATAAACTGAGAAATGTTATAAGCTTTATGAATTACTCTTTTTTGTTGTTTTTATGCACCAAAAACAGCTCATTGCTTTCTCGTGTTTAAAATTTTTGTGTGTTTAATACACTATTTACAATAGGTTCATAATTTATGGTGGGCCCTCTGACTTTTTGAATTTATCAAACTAGCAATACAGTAAGAACGGTAAGAAGCTTACCTGAAGGAAAACATTCTTTTCAACCCAGCTGTTTCATGCAGGCATTATTTTGATTTATGGTGAGGAAGGAAATTATATAATAACCATGTGTGTAAACTGAAATGAACTCCACTGTGCCATCACAGGAGGTAAGGGCCTTATTGTGATATGTACAGTTATCATCAATAGTGGGTTTTGTTTTCATGTTAAACTTTCAGATTGGAAGAAAATGCATTTCTTGTTCAGAAAGAGGTAATACAGTGTGATGTGAGTGTATACCTCTTAAAGCTCATGTGGTTCAGCTCACATGGTGTAACACATCAAGCAGAAACACCCAAGCCAGAGACACAGCACGCAGATGTTGTGGTAAGCCTGCCACTCTTCACCACCTCCCATTAGTAGACATGGGCGGCAGTGTAGCATAGTGGTTAAGGAGCAGGACTTGTGACCGAAAGCTTGCTGGTTCATTTCCCCGCTGGGGCACTGCTGTTGTATCCTTGGGTAAGGTACTTAACCCACAATTGCCTCAGTAAATATCCAGCTGTATAAATGGATAACATTGCAAAAATAAGTGTAACTTATGTAAGTCGTTCTGGGTAAGAGCATGTGCTAAATGCAAATAATATAGTGTAATGTAAGAATAGAAACAAAAACAAGATGTGATTTGGTAACTACAATGTCCAAAAACATAAACAAGCCTGTTCCTCCAGGGCTTGCCTGGAAGCTGGTGGTAAAGTGACAATGGACATGTCAATGGGTACCTGGCATGTCTGTGAGGAGCAGGGTAAAGTGGACTGTGAGATCCTCATCTGATCGTTCGGGAGGAAAAAATTCAGAAAGCAGAGACAGCATTCAATGCCTCTCCGTCTTTTGAGTGTGCCAACTCGATGCGGAGTGTGTGTGTGTGTGTGTGTGTGTGTGTGTGTGTGTGTGTGTGTGTGTGTGTGTGTGTGTGTGTCTGTGTGTGATTCAGAGCTGAGCTGCAGGTGTGTGACCCACTGAGCAAAGGCCAGCGATCCATGGTGCTGATGAGTCACCATGAAGATGAGCAAAAAAACAAATGCCACTTAGTAGGAGAAAATGATCTTTACTGGTAATATGTGGTGCTGACGCACCACGATCTGTCTGCGATTGACAACAGGGAGCTGCAGAACCCTGATCCTCATTGCACCTCTCCTCATCCGCTCACATTGCCAGGGGCCACTGCTTGCCAAAAAAAATCCGCATTGTGTTGTTGCGATTTGTTTCCTTTGTTTGGTCTCCACAGTTTTTGCTGGATCTCAGTGGTTGACCTTGGACACTTTTTCCCTGTTTCGAATAATTGTCCAAAGATATTCAATTACTCTACAACAGTAGATTGCAGGCATATTCATGTTCTCCCTAAAAATAATCAGAAATGATGAGCATGTTTTTGTTGGGTGGTATTGTTTGTTTCTATCAGGGAGGATTCCCCTTTACAATGCTATGTTCATCTGTTTAGCTGTGCACGCAGTTTGAGGCAGTCAGGTTGATGCTGCACAATCTATAATGCGTCACAACATCATTTTATATAGTCCTATCAGTCATGTTATTCCGAGAGCAACCTGGCTTCCAAGGGCAGGTCTTCTCTGTACTCCAGCAGCCTGCTTTAATGGAGCCCTGTGCCAAGGGTCGATCAGCGCAAGATCACACGTACACAATGGCTGCCAATTGTTTACAGAAGTGTGAACTCCTGTGATACATTCTTGCTTGTGTCTCACGCATGCTGTTAGCGCATATATAATACATGGGCTGGTTCGTTTTAAAGGACGTCTGCGTGCGCACGGAAGAACAAAAGCAGATTCAAACCGACAGCACCATCTGCCAAACCTGGTCCAACCCAAGTCCCACCCTGCAAGCCGCACTCTCGGCCCGACTCAGTGCGGCTGCGTCTTAGAGCCGATGCTAGATATTAATCGTCCGTTGACCGGGAAATATTTAGAGACCGCAGATGCGGACATGTCCTTCTGAGTGACACATGCAAATCGGTTGAGCTGCTCATTGTTGATTCAGCCATGCTCGAGAACAGAAGATGAGTTTGTGCATGAATATTGCATTGCTTCACATTTGCCGTTCAGCCCAGACACAGTGAATGTGTGATGACAAACCCAGTTTTAGATTAGCGTTTTAAGAACTATGAAAAACCCCAACATGTATCTGCAGCCTGGTGCCTTTTCAGAATTGACTAAAATAAGATTGATGTCAACATAAGTCACAGATAATTATGTTATTGTGGGCTACTTTGAAATTCTATTAGCTCAAAGTTTGTTCAGTCATCACTGGGTATATGTAAGGGTTTTCAGCTACAAAGTAAAATTAGCTACACAAAGCATACATAATGCCTACAAAAGCAAGACCTAACCTCTACCTACACATTCACACTAATTAATTGTCAAATTAATGTTAGTATATGTATGAGAGCTTTACTGTGTTATATAAGCCCTCTTAAAGCTATATTAACAGACAGGAGAAAAGCTGACCGACAATTGCTGTTTGTTGTGTTCTTAGAAGCCTTTTTTGCACTTAATGTAAAATGTCATTCAATGCGTCACTCTTAAGGCATTCTTTAGGCAATGTAAAGAAATCATAAGATGAATCTGTTGACATACCACATTTTAAGGCATGCATATGAGCTCTATGAAGGTTTTTGCTACACATAGTGTATAGTGTCATATATCACCCATAAGGCTTCCATGAGGGAATATAAGTCATGTACAGCTGAACCTGTTGACAAAAGGCATTGCAAATGTGTATGGAGATGCATATTAAATCCTGCCTTGGTAGGGAGCATAGCATTTCTAATATAAATCTTGGCTTCAATTAAGTTTTTTCCCTCAAAAGGTACATTCTAACATGTTCTTGCCCATTTACACAACATATGCTGTATTGCATACCATAAAAATGTAGCATAGTCAGCCCAAAGCCACAGGTACAAGCGTTTCCTAACTGCTTGGACATACACAGAGGGGAGATTACAGGCATTATATTGTCTGCATCTCTCACAGATTGGCCGGCTTGGGGCTCTGCATTATTTTGTACCCTGAATCTCGCAGGGCTCATGGTGCTGTCAAGCGCACATCTGTTCTCCAGCAGGAGCTTATGGGAAGACTTTGATCTCCACAGAGATTCCTCCTCACCTGCCAGAGCTTTCCTGGCCCCTGCTATCAGAACCACATGATCTTCACAGTTTAAAAAAAAAAAGTAGGTACAAGTTTGAGCAGGAACCTGAGTTCCCATTTAACTAAAAGGTAAAATATGTTAATTTGAGAACATAAAATAATGTGTGTTGTTCCTTATTTTTTATCATGTCATGTTTACTATTGTTTATTATGTCACGTACTGACACATGACACATCACATCAGTGGTGGATGAAGAAAGCTATTTTTCTTTGCTGTAAAGTAGAACCTTGAGAAGGGATGGGAGACGCTGAAGAAACGCCCTTGAATTCATTGCAGAGGTTCTTCAAGGCTGAGACATACAGCCTTTTAGCCTTGCAGTACATTTTAATTATTGTCACCAGTATCAATAGTAATGCTGTGTTTGTATTACTTCCAAAACACAGGCAGTCTCTGTTATATGACAATCTGGTTTACAACAATCTGCATTTACGATATCTATAAAACTGCCACCATTTACTGTTTTAAGATAATATTATTTAGTGCACAATAAAATGGAACATAACATATTTAAGGGAACTCTGAATAATTTATGGTCAGTCAGATTAAGCTGATGTTGCCATCTTGAATGATTATTAATATGCTTGAGAATAAAGTCCTGCATTCAGGGACATAACCCCCACCTATTCCATCGCATCAGTTGTAGAATAGGATTCAGTTACCAATGACCTGGTTTTAGGCAGTGCCTCCACTGTGTCATAAAAGCTGGCACTGCCAGTATGTATATATATATATATATGCACACAGTATGTAGTACTCACAATCTATTCAGTATCACAGTCGAGAAATTGAAGTGAAAGGCAGCTGAGAGGCAAGAATTTATTCTTGAACGCATAATTTATGTAGCAAAGAGCTGACTGTCTTGCAGAAAATGCACTCTGGCACCTACAGCATCTTCAAGGCATGGCAGCAACAATAGCATTTGTCATTAGACGCAGTCGTCTCAGTGCGCCGTCGGATGCAGACGCGCGCGCATACGCGGACCTGCTCAGTTGCCTGCGTGACAGGCTTGTTTGGGACACCAGAAACAGCTGTCTCGGCCTCTCTGAGCCATAATAATTAGGCCTGTCATCCTCTCGCTCTGATATCCCTTCCACCCGCTCCGCCAAATGCAAATATTTTTACTCTCCCTGTCACATCCGCCTTGACACGCGGCGCTGCCTCGCCGCATAACTGGATGAGCGGGGGCTCCGAATTTGCATTGTTACTCCTAATGAAAATTTGCCTCCCAGGTTCGGTCCTGGCAGTACCCATTAGATAAAGTCTCCGGGACTGTCATCAATCACCGACGCTGACGGGCGGTTCTCACTTCTGTGGGGCTCACCGGCGAGGACACGCTTAATTATTGGCGCTGTAATTAGATGGGAAAATGTCAGGATGTGTCAGCTCGCCGCGGCGTTGGCGGTGGCGGCGGCGCACTGCTCGGGAGCCGCGGTGACTGAGGCGTCATTAACGCCGGCGTAACGAGACGAGGGGGTTTTTGGGCATGAGGAGCCGGGGAGTGGGGGGGGGGGGTTCTCGGGACGTAATGATGGGGAGTTCGAGAAGAACGACAAAATCTCCGGCGGTCAAAACGGACGTCCGTCTCGGTTGTGGGAAGACACTGCGTTTTCGGTCTTGTCTTTTCTTCGAATTTTCAAACGGCAGCAAGAAATAAATCTCCACACACAGTGAAGGCCTGCACTTAAATAGACAAAAAAACTGCTTCTTGTCCTACAAACCCTGTCATATTTCACAGTCTGTATTATATTCTACGTTCTACTGGCAGTAATAAGCACACATATTATGCAGCAAATTAATTTAACGCAACAAATGACAGATGGCATAATTTCTTTATGTTAAAAAACCTCTGACGAACAACAGTGTCGATCAACAGTGGGTCTGCTGCAAGAGCTGCAAGCTTGTTGCTGGACATGACACAAGCTGTACATCTGCACAAGCTTTGCATCAGGTTGCAGATGCTACCTTGTGGGACTCCGTTCCATTCTGAAAGGCAATGTGTCAGGATGAGCTGGCAGGAAGGTTAGTGAGTGAGGTCTTGGATCTCCATCAATGTAGCGTTGTGCAGTCAGGTTGTCATCAATCACTAAAAGTGGTGTTCTTATAATTAATTGGCAGCCCTGTCCCACACTCCTTCAGGGTGGCCAAAAAAAAAAGGCTTCATTCATTGCTAAAGAGGCCTCGGTCCCACTGCTGCTGAGCTCACCCGAGGTGCTGCTGACAGCATCTCACACGTTGCATGAACATTTATGAACACTGGGGCCTTGTTTGGTCATGTGGCCTGGAAGTTACCTTGAAGCCACCTCTTTGCAGTCGAACTCCTTTTGCACAGGATGCAGCTTGCTGAGGTTTCTGATGCAGAGGAACTGGAGGAGTTAAATGCCTTGATACTGGCCAAGTGTTGTGATTCATGGTGTGAAATGTTACATCATGGTGTAATGATTACGAAGTGTGTTTGGCTGCTGCGTCTTGCCTGATTAAAATTAACAGGCTATGAGTACATCTGACATCAACAGGCACTGTGCTGACATAATCCAGCCTCCAGCATTGCATTCATAAACCAGGAAGGGACTGTTGTCTTAGCAGATTGTATCGGTCTCTGTGTTTTCCATTTTTACAAGACTCAACATTCAACAAACTAAATGGCCTCACCTTCAAATTATTCTCACACGTGAAAGTATAGGAATAATTTAATCTAAGGGTTTTACATATACTATACATGGCTGATGCTTATATTAAGTGATTCTTATAAATACTGTACACTAAAAAAAAATCATAATGAATCATACTGATTCTAAGCTCAAAAGATTGGTGCATTAAAAAGGTCTAAATTGCATTTATCCAGAGATATAGTACCTCCAAGTGTATCTTAATTAATCTGTAGTTTGGCAATGAAGCATGTTCCAAAGATGTTGCCAGGCGGTGCTATTTTGTCATCGAGGCAAAAGGGTGACATCATCTCTGACTGTACAAAGGCTTGGACTTTGAAGCCCTCGTTTGTTGGCATAACATCTAAGAAAGGACAGTAGAGGTGACACTGTGACCTTACCCTCCAGTTAAGTGACTAATAGGTCTGCAGGGGGCTGATCTAACCTCTAATGACAATCTTGCCCTCTGGAACACTTCAAAGCACCAGAAAAAGCAAGGCAATTGACTCTGATGGATTTACAGGAATAATCCATCCAAAAAACTAGATTTAGTGTTGAGTCTTGCCAATAAAATCGCCATTATCCATTCTCACACGTTTTTAGTCGATACTGGTATTTCCAGACCAACTGCAAACAATCGTAGCCTGTCTTTGGATAGTTGTATTTCCTGCTCAGTAATCACTAAAAATGCTCACTTTCTTTCTAGAACCATCAAATATACTTCATTTATATATGACAACAATAAAAATGAGAGTGCAGAGCACTGTGTTTTCAGTCATCATCAGTATCAGATGCTTAGCTACATAACGTCACCAAATTTCAGATTATTATATTTGATTTTTCTGTATATTACCAACTGGCCTCTGAATGAACTTTGGTGTGAAATTGTAAATCGCCTCTAAGGGACCACAATGTGAGACATTCATAAACATCCACCATTTTACTGAATAAGCATACACTGTTAAATCCTCTTAGAACATCAGAAACCCTCACACCATCACCATCGTATTCCTAGCAGGAATAACTAAAAGCGTGTTGTGCGTCATTGTTTTGCAGCATGCCTTTGTAATTATACCTTTAAGCCACGGCTGGATCCATTTCGCTGCATATTCAAAAAAAAAAAAAAACCCAGGCTTGTAATTTGATAAAAGGGAAGCTTGTGTTGTCAAATGCATTCGCATGGCATCATAGAGCAATGGTAACACAGGCATCTGGGTCTTCCCACCGCTAATCTCCCCGCGCACATCCCACATTTCAGCTGCTGTGATGTGCAAGAGAGAGATAAGTCAATCTAAAGCTAAGCAAATGAGACAACTCTATTATCTCCTTCATAATAGCTTAATTAAATCCTTTTCGCTCGTCATTATGACAGCAATAGACCTGTTATGCGGGCCTCTGTTAAGCAAAAATCAATAAACGTCTGGGGGTAATTTCCCCCCTTTTTTTTTTTCTTTCTTTTTTTTTTTGAAACCTGGAAATGAAATTTGCGGCTGAAAGTCAGTAATCTGGATGGCTGCAGCCCCGCTGATATGGGCCCGCCGTCACTTTTCAAATGGCGGGTACTCAGTAGCACATGAATATGAACAAACCCGCCAGCATAAATCTCCCCATGCGACACACACCCTCCATCTCTCTGTCGTGAAGCAAGTGACCCATGTAAAATGCAATTCTTCTAGCAGAGAGAGTGTTTAGATTGTAATTACATGCAGGGCTCCTGGACCGGAAAGATGGCGGGGCAACAATATTAACATATTAATTATTGTCATCATTATTTCTCATTTTGACACCTGCGGTGGGGGCGACAGTGAGTTGTGTCAATGAGATGTGTGTGTTTTGTAAGGGAGTGACAGACGCACAATGCATTCAACTGCCTCAGTCCAGTACAGTATCACTGGTGTTTCCATGGACAATTAAGAATTAGTCATTACATATAGTGTGTTTATTATTCACAATATATTTCAATGTACTGCATTCATTTCCCGACCCAGACTCGAAAGATGTAGGTCATAGCTGAGATTAAAAAAATGATAAAAGAATCGCATTACTTTGTGACAATTTGACCTCTTCACTAACATGTCTACTGAAGTATAAAATTATGACTCCCATTTCTCTGTGATGAAAGAATTGCCAGGAAGGAATTCCAGGAAGAAATTAACCTTTGGAAAGGGGAGACACACAAATAAATTTTGAAGAGTAGCTAGTGAAACAAGCAAATAAGGTGCAGTGGTAGTTGTTTTTAACAGTAACATTTGAGCAGTGGTGTGAATGTTGATTTACATGTAAGTACACCGCACAGGAAGCCCAGATGAATTCATTAACTCACATGTTGTGTGTCTGTGCCTGATGTTAACCTTCACACTGATGCAACCCTTGTATTGTTTGACAAAAATTCACATGGATCAATGAGATTGACTCTCAGCTGAGTGGCTGATAGCTTAACCACAGTGAACAGAAGTGGCTGGGAAATCATGTCAGCCTCCATGACACCTCCACCTCCTAAGGAACCTTGCAGTGCTTGAAACCCAGAGAAGGCAATCTACTGTTTAAGTAGGTATATCTGTTTAATTTTGAATTGATTACAGCATTAAATTATTTCTTTCAGTACAGTAGATGGCGAAGGTGGTTAAAAAGCATGGAGAAAAATGAAATAAAGGTGAAAAAGATAATGAATATATAAAAGTGCTGGCCATCCCAACAGAGTTTGCTCTTTTTGGAAATGGAAAGGTAGTGGCCTTATAAAACATGTTCTTTTAAAAACATTTCTAATTACATAGCTTTTTATGTCATCCATCTGATCTGATTTTTCAAACATTTTTTGTTCAGCACTTTAGGTATCTTGCAATTACTAGCCACCTGGCAGACACACAGAAGGTTGCAAGCACCTGTTTTGTGAATATGTGGAAAATGTAATTAAGGCCTGGCAACAAAAGAGATTGAAAAGTTTCCAAAATGCAAGACAGAAATGCCCCTTGCTGATAGAGGTGGAGCCGCCGAAGCATGAGGGATGTTGCTAGTCAAGTCAGCCATTCTATATTCTGTCTCAATATAAGTTCCGCATTTTAAAGCACCATTTACATTCATACATATGGATACTGCTGGTTATTCGGTTCAGGGAAATGACAGTACTAAAGTATATGACCTGGACTCCTATGATTAGATCCATAGGAACAAACCAAAAAACCTTATCATTACCTTGCATGCCTTATTAACAATTTCATACCTGCAAAAACAAGCTTGTTGTACACATTGTACAACATGCACTGCGAGAATTAGAATTAGCCTTACATTAAGAGTTCGAAATGGTTTCGTTCTCTCTGTTGTGTTTCCCTTATTAATTCAGACAGTCACAGTGCATTTGGATGAATTATTTTTCCAAGAGCATTAATCAGCTTCTATGTGACCAACGATACAAGAGATCAAGCAGTACCAGGGTATGTGTTTATTTGTAAGCTCAAAGGACTATTCAGTCCTTAGGCTCTTAGGTTTGTCCACAACGACTGCCAAAATTATTCATTCTTTTTGTGTACACACCATTACGTATTTAGTAGTTGGTAGCTTAATTCATAATAGGAATTCACTCATATATATTATGATTTTGTTGCTTCCAACATGTGGTCATGTGAGGGTTAATTTATCTAAACGATTTTGAATGAACTGTAGATTAAGAATTCCATGCATCAAAGCCAAAGCAAAACAAGTCCAAAAAAATCCCCCTCAATTGTACTCAGTCTATCGCTTTGAAAACGAGTCAGAAAATGATCTCGGACACACAAATAGCAATTAAATGAAAAAAAAAAAAAACTATAATCAATTCTTTGCTTGCACGGATGCGCAGACCACCAAAATGCTCTCAGAGCCAGTAATCATGTGTTCACAGAACACAAACAAGATTTACAATTATATGACAGCTGCGCAGATTAGGGCACAGTATTAAGAGGCATTAAGTGGCTTTCCCCTCTTTTTTGTGTGAATATAAGGGATGTGCCCTCCCATGTTTAGCTCTCCCTCATGGCTTCCATGTAATTCCCCGAAGCCCGGAGCAGCACAATTGTCTAGCAGACAGAATGCGCAGTGGCACCATCCTGGCTGGCACCAAAGCAAGAGCCATCATGTCTTTATGAGAAAATGAGAGGAACGAGTGAGCGTGTGTAAGTCCTATGTACACCTCAATTTCGTTGTGAAATTGACAAGTAATAGGTGGGGATAAAGCAGGAATGTGGTGGGAGGAACGGCGAGAGATGTAATGAACAATGAAATGCCGTGACAACCTTTTCATGATATGATTTATTTGCTCGTCTGCATACTGTTGTGGCCTAATCCCTTAAATACTAACGCTGATGTTTAGTGGTGTTTATTTTCTTATGCTGCATACATACATGCATGATATTTACTGCATCTATTTACTGCATTACAGTAACCCAAAACCATAGATGTAGTTTACATTTCAGCTATTAGTTTTTAATTTTAAATGTATTTTTAAGCTGTATTTTTTTATGTAAATACACTGATAATTCTGTCTTGTATTTCTTTGACGGCAATTCTGCATGAGGAACATGAACAAAGTCATGCTTCACACACATGAGAGGCAGGTCGCCATACTCCTCTCCTAATTTCTCTCCTAAGAAATTTTGTTTTTCCTTTCAATAGAAATGATTATTTCAGACTGTTCAATCAATTGTTCAGTAGAGTTCTGTGATCAGGTGCTTTATCAAGAACTGACATGCGGGATTGAGGATTTCAAGGCATGTGGTGTAAAGCCTGGAACCCAAGCCCCATCCTCCATTTGCTGACACAAAATGACCTTAAAATCCAGAGCTAGTCCTTACAGAGAACATAAACCCTGCAAAAAGAGATGACTCCTCTGTCCCTTCAAGACACCAAGAATCATTCAGTAAAAGTAACATCATGTGGGTTTATCAATATGCCGCGTGTGCATTGTGACGATTTCACCATTTCGAATTAAAGCGAAAACAGAGACGGGGCTCACAAATCCCTCCGGAGGGACACATTTTTGAATGAGCTGATTTTTTCATTCAGTTTCTAAGCAGATAAATCTGTTCGAAACACAGAGAAAGCCCCCGCTAGTGCTCCCGCGTTCACAGCAATGTAATGGCAGCTCGGAAAGATTTGACGGGTGGCGGCGGGGGGGGGTATAGCTGGAGCGCTCGAGGTGAGGGCTCGCTAAAGGGGAGCTTTCTTAGCCGACGCTGATTGCCGGTAATTAGCCCGCCGTGGCAGCCGCCGCGCACGGCTTTCGCCTGAGAGACACTCGACACATGGCAGACATCAGAGGGATCCTTCACGAGGCTCCAGAGGCGCGTGAAAGGCACTTAATTAACCACTCAGGTGTCCGCCGTTCCAGCTCCGGCTCGGCGCTCTACAAACGGCAGAGGCTGCGACTGCGCTTTCAAAGCGAGCGGGGAAGGTGGGAAGGATGGAAGGAAGGGGGGCAGCGAAGCTATCAAAAGATCAGGTAAACGAAGGTTTTTGTAAATTATTTTTAATGATTCTCCCCCCTGCCCCGGCTCCTCCGCCGTGTTTATCCTCGTCGTGCGGAGGAAGCTCGTGAGATGGCTCGAGTTTCCGCGAGGTCAGCGGGAGGGCGGGGACCCCGCTGAGCGGCACCCTCTAAATGGCTTCTTAATTAGCGCTGTGGTTTTTACATAGCTCACAGCTCTGATGTAGCGGGTTTGAGGCTGTCGCCGCGCGGGGCTGAAAGTGATGTGCCATTTCGAGGCAGCTTATGCATATCCCCGTATTAGAAAATCATTAGCGCCCCAAGCCCCCGTGCCACTGCGCAAATTGCGATCATAAATATCATAATTGCAACTTAATATTTGTCTTTTTTTCTTTTTTTAAAATTTTTACATTGGTTTCATCATAATTTTATGCTGTGAAAACCTGAGTTGTAATACCTTTATTTGAATCTCTGGTTAATTACTGCCATTTGTTGCACTCTAAAACCACTTGTTCTGCTTTTTTGAGGCACATCATGTTATATACATACACACACATACATCTTATATAATGTTATATTTGGATGAGACCACTGTTCAGTAGCAATGAAAAAAGAGCGAAAAGAGAGAAATAGCGCTTAGTCCATTCGATCTGCTGTTATTATGAGGAGAAGCTCTGTATAAATCTCTCAGTTTAGTGTCTTTATGGTCAGAGTGTCTGCCCTTGTCAAAGATTTAAAACCAATACCTTGTTTAGCTCTTTTGCTCCCTGTACCTTAGTTCATGATGAATAAAAAAACAGCTTTGCAGTTAAGAATGTCACTTCACCACTGCAGCATCTGGCAAACAGAAGAGGCCTGAGTTGGTAAAGTAGGGAGGACAGAAGGCCTGGTACTTGCTGGGGGGGGGGGCAACTTACTGTCACTGCCATGGGCTGCTTTTGAAAAGTGTCCATTTTCCTCCCCTTTTTTCCCCCCCACCAGTGCCAGAATGCAATCAACATCTGCTCATTTCTGCCTTTTAAATGTACTGTAATAACATATGATCCTGATGTTTTGTTTGTATGCTTGAGCTGAGATGTATGACTAATCCATCATCCCCCTGTCATGATCGTGTGTGCTGTCTGTGGAGTCCCCGTGGTCCAGAGCGAGTGCATTGCACGGCTTCATGTTTAAGTTATTGACCAGCTGTTCCTGTGCCCAGCTACAGAGGTAATTTTGTTGCTCACTCACAGCAGAACATAATACATTTTAGAATGTCCTAAAAAACTATCATATGTATGGCTGTGCCTGTGCATTTCCATAGGTCTCTCCATGTTACCTATCCAAAGAAAAAGTCTTTATCTTCATCAAACTGTCCAATGGCAGACGTGTCCCAAATGGAGAAGATGCATCCCTCTCAAGTCACGTCCTAAATGGAAGATCACATGCGAATATGTCCTTTTGAAGCGCCTTAATCGAAGCAAATCTGAAGGACGCAACCAGCGCATCCCTTTCAGAACAGACAAGATGTTCACCTTTTATTCAGTGAATGGCCGTAAGTAAAAGCTGACTCTCTTAAAAGGGAGAGCTAGTCTACAAAAATGGGCAATTTGCCTGTTAGTTGTTAGAATAGAGAATTAAGTTCATACATGTGTTATGCTAATTTATGTAAATGTAAGATTTAAGTTAGTGCTATTTTGCTAGCGTGCCTCTTAGATAAAATCTCATTACCTAGTTAGCTGAGTATCCTTGCCAGCTAGCTAGACAACCAACCTTTAACCACCAAGAACCCAGCTAGCTTGCTAACAAGTAGTATGTTATGTCAGCTTGGGACTAAAGTAGCTAGTCAGTGAGCTGGTCATTTTTAATTCATCAGTAACCATTCTGCACAAAATGAGCATTACATTACATTATTGTCATTTGGCAGATGCTCTTATCCAGAGAGCCTTACACAGCGCATCTAATAAAGTGGCATGAACAGGATACACTTGTTCATATGTGGTTAGTAGTAAGTGCTTAACACAGGGCTGAGATCACAGATGGGTGCCTAGATTGACATGTAAATTCAAGGACTCTATCATTCCAAATATAATGCTAACGCGTACTACACACATGCAAGTAAACCTCCACATGCCTAATTGCATAAAACTCAAAAATACACTTACACATATATAGTATTTCACATAAGACAGACAAAAGATAATGCTAAGGTATCACACTGTGTGCTCCCACACAGACGATGATGTTCACCTGACGTGTGTTCCACGTGCACCTTTCTAGACTGTTGCCGAAGTAGAATGTAGTCTAAGAAATATGTGTACAGCAGCAGTCATCCTTTTGTTTGGTGCACAGCCACCTGGTTAATTAAATTCACCCTCCCTTATATATGACACTGCAACGTATATGTTCCCTATCCTTTTTTCTGTTGGGCAACGACATTATAAAGGCAGTGTTTAACCACAGCTTCCACTGTTTAAAGCCCCAACTATTTCATATTTACTAATTAACCAATGAATCATTTTGAATGCAAATCTCAGATTTCCAGTACAGCTTCACTATGCCTTTTTTCATTCCATGGAAGAAGGCATTTGTGAAGGCTGCAGCAAGATTATACACATGTATACATATACATACACATACACACACACACACACACACACACACACACTTGTATGTGTGTATATATATATATGTATGTATAATCTGTTTACTAACCTCCCTGCTTATACCATTCAGAGGCCCTAAATCAATCCACAAAAATAAATATTTTAGCCTCTCAGCTAATACCATTAATTGTCTTAGTGCTTTGCTGGCAACCGAAGTTGCCAACAGCTGGTCACGCTGTCACATGGCACCACTTCAGCAAGCCTTTGAGATAATAACCTCTGTATCTGCCAAAAGGGATGCCTGCTATTGCCCACAGAATGTGAGGCTCACATGTGGAAACGGAGAGACACCGACTGAATCATTTCACACGAGCTCTTTGAATTTTATTAATGTAATGCAAACACACGCCTTGCAACACCTTAAATTGACAATGCCGCGCAAAGCCACTCCGGGATTGCAGATCCTCATTAACATTATTTGCCTGTAAAATCTGCATTTTTTAATTAGTCATATTATTTATGCACATAATTTTCACTGACTGATGCCAAGTTGGAGGCACTTTAATTAATCTACTGAGATAGCAAAGTGTGTGTTTTTTTTTCCCTCTGCACGTTTATTTGTTTACATGGTATTGTTCGTGATTTGGGGAATATATAAAAATAAATTCTTGAAAAAGACGAATGTCTAAAACCTGTTGTTCTCAGCTATGTAGAGTACTATCCAAATGCTGCAGTTGTTTCTTCGAAGGTGGGGTGTTTGGTTTACCCAGATGTAGTTGTTGAAAGTTGTGCCACTCTGCAGGGTACTCCTTACTCTCCACCTCATGTACAGAATATTTTTTGCATTATTTAAATCCTCCAACAGTGCTGTCAGAGCAGTAAGCTCTCGCACATAAAATATGTAAAAAGCAAGTAACAATACCCTATATACACAGGTACTGTTTCTTAAAAATGCAATATAAGTCTATGACCAGTTACCTACATCCCACCTGCCTGAATTTGAACAGGTGATTAGGCCACAGTAAATGCATGTGGAGTGCTCCTTAATTAACTGCAAATCTCACATGATCCATTGATAGACCCCTGCACAGATTCAACATCCGGCCACCAAAATCAAAGTACCCCCCCCCCGTATGAATGACATAGTACATTGGATCTAATTCCATGACACCCCGTGTTCACACAGGAGTAGCTTCAGGCTTCTCATTCTGTTCTCTAATTTCCACTGTTTCCTCAACAGTGAACTATACTGGGATGGGGTTTTTTTGGTATAGCACAGGATAAAGGAAACAGCCATCTGTTCCACTATCTCCTCTGCAACAGCAAAAGTAGAGATTGTGGTCACTTGTAAGATGTCCTCTCATTTGAACACAGTCCAAGTTTTACAGACAGCTGCTGATTTTTTTTTTTTTTTAATTTTTTTTTTTATTTGTTGGTGGTGTGTGTTTGTGTATACGTATGTTTTTTGTTACACTATTAAACACAATTACACTGCTAAAATATAGCCAGTTTTGTTAATATTTGTTTTATATACCACAGTAATGTTAAGTTTTTGAATTAAATTGATATTAATTCAAACCTTTTAGCCAACGTGCAATGTGCATCTATATCTTGTATTGGATCAATTTGGTACACTAAATTTCCAAGGACATGGTTACTACAATAAAGAAAAGAAGAGTGAAAAAGCTCTGCAGACTACATGGTAAAAGGCATAACAATAGGCATCATACAACTCAGAAAATGCTTCATGCACAAACAGTGGCATCTTATTTTAGTTGAGTCCATCAATGAACCCTTGATGATAACAATACTGCAAAGGTGGCACTTATTAAATGAAACCACCCATGTATTTTATTGGATAGGCCTGTTAGTATTTGGACGCTATCCAGCAAAGCACTTTAGTGTACCTTGTAAATTATATGGACAATTTATATAAAACTATTTATTCCTCCTGGAGAGCAAATGCCATGGCGCATTAACACTGCAGAACATATGCACATCCTAGGTATATAGAAAACAGCAATTAAGCTCAATAGGTCACTGTGTGAGAACACTGTGCTTCCGCCCTTGGTGGTCTAATTAGTTTCCTGTAGACTGCGTGGGAGATACAGTGGACCAAAGCTGTCTTTAAGTGAGCAACAACTTACAAAACTGAAAGGCAATACATTAACAGCAGAGGTGCTTCTTTGGCAAAATCCTCAGATGAAAGAATATAGCAACAGAATTAATCTGTTCAGGTTGATTACTGTTAAATCTCTTCATCCCTTCCCCTTTCATTTCTGACTCCACAGAAGTCAAATAAGAGGTCTTACAGGTTCTACAGAGACAGGGATCAAAAATTAATTTATCACCTTTCGCCAGGAGGTAAGACTCTAGGGTGTGTCAGCATTAAATATACACACACTCACACACACAGACATTTTATTTAACCTTTATTGCAGATCTGAGTAGAATCGGACCACAGCGCAATTTTGGTTCCCAGTAAGCCTGTGGAGGAGAAAGCACATGAATAAATCAGTGTGGTTGCAAATTAATGCTTAAAATATTTATGTTCATAATATTTTAGAAGACAGTAGATTCACATTTAATGATTGAACCCATCTCAACAGTCTCACCTTTAATTGCTGAAAGCTTATGTCACAAATTGTAATGCAAGAACTGCTTTTATTTCAAAACACACATTAAATGAAGATTTTTATGTGTTAACTTTTCCAGGGAACACTTAAATATTGTGAGCGGATAATAAATAAAAAGCATCATAGACAGTTAATATTTCAATTTCTGAATTCATGTTTATGTAAAATTCATATTTCACTCACTACTCAGTATTCACTCAATACATTTTACAGGCAATCGCTTGAATTCTGACCTCGTACCAGGGAACTTTAACGAGAAATCTGTCAAGTGTCATGTTTTCTTTGCATGCAGTTCTACTCAGGAATTGTTCAACACTCATATTGTTATACATTATCACAATTTGTTAATATTAATTATCATATCAATTACAAAAAAATTGCTGGTTGTTTCTCATTGCAGACAGTGGGTTTAAGTGTGGTTTTTGTTGCAGACATCACTATTTGACCTTTAATGACCATCAGACGGCTGCTCACAGAATCCCAAGGCTTGAATGGGATTTTTAATTCTCAGCTATCCATGCGCAATATTGCATATAGCACTCAGGTGAAAGGTTCCTTTCACCGCCCTATTATACTTGTGCAGGTTTGGCTGTAATCAGAGTCAGTGGAAAAATAATGTGCTAAGTCCCCTTACTGTATAGGCATTACACCCTAACAGTGCTTGTCTTTCTCTCCGCCACCACCGCCCGTAGGATAGCTTCTCCCCTCGTTTCCCAGGCTCAATGTTAGGCCTGTCTGGAATGTTTGTCTTTGGCTAATTGACCGAAGGTCTAATAAGTTGGTGATGATGTACACCCCGGTACAGGTGACCCCTGCCAAAATCATTATTATGTTGCACCAAACATTGGGTGGGCAGTCCTTTCTCAATCACAATGATCCTCCCCCCCCCCAGCCCCCTACCCCGTCCCAGAAGCATCTAGTTTCTAATGCGCTGGTCAGCCTATGCTGGAGTGGGGCCCAGGGACACCCTGCGATTATGGTATTACGCAAGGCATTGAGGGCATGAGTGAGAGAACATTAGCTTAGGCCGATACGCGGGCATATTGGAGTGATGACAATGCCGTCTCCAGTCCGGGAGTCGACATATTCAGCAGAAAGGGAGCATTACCTGTCTGAGCTGGCTGCTGGCTACGGCGCCAGGGAGCGGGGGGATGGGAGTGTTTATCCCATCTCTGTTTTGGGAATATTCCATTCCCCCAAGGCGGCTGCGGTCCCACAAGTATCATTACCGTCCATAATCCATGCTGCATCTCGGTGCATCCAACACCACGGCTTTTCTTTCTTTTAGCTAAACAATCTCACATTTTTTTTATTTTTATATGAACAGCAGACAACTCCCTCAGCCCAGTAAGCTATTTTACCTGCTTTAATAAACTATGAATTATTCATACAGCTCAATTATTTGGTATCATTTATTCAAAGTGTGTCACATGAGGCATGCATAACGCATTAAGGATGGTTGACCCGTGAAGCACTGAGAGACTTGCAGAAAACAGGAAGGTCAAAGCTGACTCTCAAGATGCATTTCTGCTTGTTTACATGTTAACCCTGTGCTGCCCGTGCTTAGGTTCATACAGGTAATATAGAATACTTTACATATAGAAAATACTCAAACCCATAAATAACTGTTGTGACTTATTAGTATTAGTACCGTTATCACCCTTAAACACATGGAGCTGAAATTTAAATTAGCAAAAGGGCTAGTGAGAAAAGGAAAAAAAATCTTGGCTTGATCATCTCTCTCCCCAAAAGAATTGAGTCTTACAATATTGTATGGAGGATAAGATGTGCAGCTTAACATGTGATGAATTTTCACACCTGAGTTGCACCCCAGTTCCAGTTTTAAAGGTTGCCTCTGCTACTTGTTCTTGGGACAGCAAGACAATGAAAACAAATTAGATGCACATTTATGAAAAAATAAAGCTGTCATTCAAAGTGCAGCCACAATAGACTTTTTAAGGGCACTCCACGATACCCACAAAGCTGTTTATTAATCTCATCAGGTCTGTATTATCTAACAATATCTTATTACAGGAATCACTGTTAGAGGATTTACATACACCGAAGCCCAAATGCCCAATTACAGAAGCCATCGTAACACTAAGTACCTGGCAGAAATAAATATACCATATGGATGAGGCTACATTTCTGAGGATGACTCCTAAAGAGCATTCCAGTCCATTTTCTGTACTTTTAATTAGGTAATATGAGGACTGTGAATGAAAATATAGGCACATCTCACTAAAATACAGATGCATATAAGGTTTTTTTTAAACTAAGTACTAACAAGAAACTTTACTCAGAATTGACAGAGCTGCATACAAAAAACAATTGCCCTCAGCCGCACCACACCTGAATTTAAACAAGGCTAATTGGACAGGTTTAGCTCGTAAGCCAGTGGCTGGCTTCCTTCGTGTACACACTCCTCACACACACAGACACAAAGACAATGATTCAATCTATAATGAGGCTGATGGAATTCATCTGCCTTTTAAGCAAACATTCATCTGCTGTTTAAACAAACATTAATTACCACACCCTTTCAGGTTAATATACACATGAAAACTGCTGCTGACTACCTTAGCAACATGTATTTTTAAATTCAGCACTGTAACGTTTTTCCAGAGGGAGGTGAAGGCTCATGCAAGCAAAGGATATACTCTTTCTGACACATTTAAAAGTGGAAGAGGTTGTGCACAGCAGTACATTCACTGAATGGAAATGGAGTGATCAAGTGATCCAATCTATTGCAAGGATACAGGCATCACTAGATGCAATGAAACATGTACTTTGGAACATGTATATTCCGATTTGCACCAGATGTACAGAAGATTAACCATGGATTTCCAAGCTGGAAATTTTTGCACAGCTCCCTCTTTGCCATGCTGAGTTTATATGTGAATGATATATTTTAGAACAAAAACAAGGGTTGACAACAGACTGTCAGAGGTTTTGGATTTTTTGGACAAATATGAGGCTTATGCAGAATGTGGAACCAATTCAACTGACTACTTCCATCCCTGCCCATTTTAGCACAGTCATCCCAGCAACACATACGCCTCAGGAACAAAGGGACGGTGATATCATGCCCAAAAAGCCCTCAAAATTGTGAGCCTGGCCCATTTTGACCGCTCAGCAAAGCCAACGTAATTTTATTCTGTCGTAACTTATTTGAAATTGTAGAGTAAATCTGGCTCTGTGATACATCTCTCAAACAGAGATGTATTTATCTTGTCTTAGTATATGACAGTGAATTGTGTGAGCTGTGAACTGTGGGAATTGTGTATGAGTGTGCGTGTGCGCATAATGGAGAGGGAGAGAGAAGAGAGAAAGGTCTGAAAGAGGACGTCTGAAGTGCCAAACTCCACACTCCCTTTGTTTATTATGGAATAAGGAGCATGCAGATAACCACTCGAAAAGTCCCAACTGTTTTATATTTATCTGTACAATACAGTGATTCAGAAAACATGATTTCATACTAAAGTACAAACTTATCCACGTGTCTGCCTTCTGTCAATTATTTTGACCATCCTTGTGCCTTTAATTGTCTTTTTTGTCCATCTGCTTGATTGACTGGCATAATGTTTAGACTTAAACACTGTGGCTGTCAAACGAACAGAGGTCACTTCCCCCTCGCCTGCCCCACGGATGCAGGTCGCATAAAGCTAACATGAGTTATTACAGTTCACGGCTTTGTGAAGGGATCCTGCTATAAAGGCCCCCCATTGTTGAAAGTAAGTCAAGACCTTTTCATGTCATGAATATAAAGGCCTGAACTTTATGTGCCACAAAAAAACACAACGCCGGGGCCTGACCAATTACAAAGTGGAGTCCTTTGTTCGTCCAATTACAGACCGTAATTGCCTTGCAATGAAGTTAATGTTTCGTGGAATTTACGGCCCGGCGCTGACGGCACCTCTTTATTTTGCCGGTCACTTTCTCATCCTACATCATTTCGGCCCCGCCCTCCTTTTCTCCCCGTGACAATAGAAACGGCGACAATATGCAAAAGGTCGTTAACTTAACTCCTTTTCACCGCTGCTGTTCTTTTTTTAACCCCCCTCTCCAGCCTTTTGTGTTCTCTTCACCTCCCTCCACGGGGTGAGGAGGGAACCGCAGACCCAGGTCTTTTTCCACAAACGCCCCGGTTCACGTGTGGGTGAACGCCGTGGCGCAAGCCGCCGCTGAATAAGGGATCTCCTTTCAGGTCTCAACTGCTGCCATTTTATGGCCTCTAATGATTACCTGTTACACAGCCGGGGACAATGGGGATGCCACATGAATAACAGGAGGCACAAATATGCCTGCGGTTGCCAAATGTGTTCCATAGCAACACTTTGAAAAGAGCATGAGTGAAGACCAATTCAGCGGGTGGAAGCTATATCAGGTTTTGAATGGAGCCGCCGCTGTAGAGCAATATGCTAAACGTGTTGCGGGCCCAGACACTCCTACTGTGTTATTCTGACCCCGCGATGCCCCTGCAGCACTCTCCTGTACCTCGCAAGGTTGAAGGAAATCAAACGTGTCCCTCCCTGTTGAAAAGACTGTGTCACATTCCAGAGTGTGGTCAGGAAGGGGATCCAAGACACTGTGCAAGGGGGGCCATGTCAGTAGGGAACCCGCAAGACCTCCAAAAAGTGCGAGTTTTTTTTCTCCTCCTTTTGTCCCAAGCATTAATATCTACGATGTATGGTTCTGCAAAATGTTGGTAACAACCAGTAAATATGATTACTTTTAACATTTTTAGTTACTAAACTGAGGTGCACCTACTGGTAAGTCATTGATGTACAATGATGTGTGTCATCCTTGACAGGTTCTGCCTGCTTCTTTCTACTTCATATCACTATGGCTTTAGTCTGAAAGAGCTACAGCAGTTACATTTTTCTTCGAGTATCTGCAGTGACACAGGAGACTTGCCTGTGTTAATGAGCAGGCTGTCACGAGACTTGTGCTTCAAATGAAACATCATATTAATGACTCCTACCTTGACACAAAACATGTACACAGTGAGTAAAATGTCAGGGTGTTCAAAATTCAGCAGAGACTAATCTTACAAAACAATTAACTTGACACATCAAAGGGTGGAGGCTGGAATTTTTCCTGCAATTCCTCAACTAAACCTCTTAGTGTCTTTAGTTTCTGTGAGTTTCTAGCACTTGGCTGGTTTTAGTTTATGATTCATTCTGGGTGTCTCACCACCAAATGTTCATCGGCAAAAACAGTAAAAGGAACAATCTGTCCTTCAAATCTTCCCTGCCCTTCTTGCTAAACATCTGGCACAGATGCCACCACACAAACAGAGGAGTGTGTCCTTTCAACCAGTGCTTGCTGCCCTGTGGTATGACTAAACCAATTATACCACCAAGTAGGTTGTTTGTGTAGAGTTCTGGACATTTGATGTCTATTTATTTATCTTTCTGGCATTTTAACAGTTGGTCACGATATTTATTTTGATTTCACG
This sequence comes from Megalops atlanticus, assembly GCA_019176425.1. Taxonomy (NCBI): domain Eukaryota; kingdom Metazoa; phylum Chordata; class Actinopteri; order Elopiformes; family Megalopidae; genus Megalops; species Megalops atlanticus. Next base: position 15,757,213 of record CM032895.1, read on the forward strand.
TATATAGATTGTATACGCTAATTAATATTCGAACGTGATTTGTTTTTGTATGTCCCAGAAGCAGACAGGGCACTTTTTTGCAGTTGTCCCAATGGATGCCGGATATTAATAATCAAGCATTCAAACAAGATACTTTCCTTCAGGGGAGAAAATCAACAGGCACACCCCTTTAATTTCCTCTGGCCCTGTTTGTTTGGCCTGGTGCTAACACGCCCCGGTCAGCCTCGAGCCTCAGTTTCACTCCTGTGTGTCTTAACTCTCCTCCGAATTCCACTGTTGGATCAGATTAAGGCCACTTTTCGCATGTTTTTGTGAGGACTCCTTCTCCAAGAGGGTGATAATTCCTTGCACTCCACAGTGGAACCACCTCTGAGACACTTCTGAAATTCCCAGAGAAGAAGAAGAGGTCACGGCAGTGAGCAGATATAGCAGATTAAATTGTAGTTATGACTCCTTACAAAGCCTAGCTCTCAACAAACTGCCAAAAAGGCCCATAGGCAATAACTAAATGGTTTTCCTCTCTTCGGCACATAGAGGGAATTTGGCTTAGACAAGCGGAGGGTCCCCTTGTGGATTTGAAAGCAGCCCTAGGCAAAATGATTGGATGCAAATGCACTTATGTTGAAACACCCTCATATTCTTTGACAGAGCACTATCCAAACTACAACAGCTACATCATCTTCTGTTTATTTGATTACAGAGGCCAATATCATATGGTGACGCTGAAGCAGCACCAGCTGGTGCTGGATTTACCAGCACTTTCCAAACCAAGCAGTGTTGGGATATGTAAGGATTGAGGACATCGGCCTGAATATAGATTCAGTTAATCACTGTAGACACTACTGTGTGTGTGTGTGTGTGTGTCTGTGTGTGAGAGAGAGAGAGGGAGGAAGAGAGTCAATACATGCAGTTCAGCACATATTTTATTTTTAATGGGCTGACAGATAAGAAGGTATCTTCATTGCACAAGATTTCAGGCTGGGCCAGAATGATAAATCAGGATTACTACAAATAAGAGCTGACAGATTCAGAGATCAGAAGATCATTTCTACTGAATGGAGCAGGCTGTTCACCAGCAAGCCAAGCTAAGGCAAAGTAGTAGGGGGATATTAATGCATAATTACATTTAAATAAATTGCGAATTTGAATTTCACAGAGCAAGATGCCTGCAGGAAAATGAGAGTTGAACCAAGCCCAATATCATAATGAGAAAGGAGAAAATAACTCTCCCATGAAAGCAGAGAGAGGAGGAAGAGGACTATATTCCTCTGATAAGAGACTTCCTCCATCGCACAGACCATTATTCATTGCATTTTACAAAGCAAATGGACTTGACAGATGGCTGTGTCACCCAAACCCCTCACTACCAACCTGATTTTGCAGAAAACAATACAATAGAAAGGGATTCATTACCAAACGAGCCACTGCAGTCCACAGGGGGGGCATGTGAAGCATTTAACAGAAAGCAGGTTACTGCAAGGCAATCTGTCATAGCTAAATATATTTCCTTGGCCTGCTTCGAATATTAATATTATATCTGTCATCACACACAGTACCAGTGCTCACTGTATACCATTTAGTGAGGACTAAGGCGAGTCCCTGAATCTATGTAAGCTGAACTCAGGAAACAAGCAGGAGTCATTTTATGTGTTGGCATTGTAAATATATGTCCATCAAGTAGTTTATTGGGATAAAAAAAGATACTGATGGATACCTTACAACTGGAACCGGAATTGTCTTAAGAAATTTCAATATATATGTATTGTGTTATGCATGTTTTAGTGTCTCATGTCATCTTTGTGCTGCACAGAGAAAGTGCAAGTGTTGCAATGTGTGCTGTATTAACAAGCTCTGTTTTAACTGTAAAATGAGCCTGAGGCTAAAGGAATGCACACATTACGGTCTGGTTTTTTTTGTTTTAATTGGTTGGCGTATTTGTCAAGAGCGCAAAGAAAACAAAGCTTACAGAGCTAATTGCAGTGAATCTGTCCTGCCACTGGCCAAATGTTTGTTAAAGCCACGGCAAACATTTCTTCCTTAATGATCTCCAACCCCCTCTCTCTGCAGAAAGTGTGTCTCATTGTATCGCTAATTCTCACCCAGCCACACTCAGCTAATATGATTTAAAATCTTTGGTGTTAGGTAAGCAGGCTCAACAGAGTCACATAGCCCTTCTCCACCACTCCACACTGCAGCCCTTTTAAGGCAGTGCGATAGACGGTTGAGTAGGAAATCTAACACTGACTCGTGACATGCTAACAGGGGTGTAGTCTGTGATGTGCAATCTGGGACCGGGAGAAAGGCACTCCAAATGAATGAATTGTCTTTAAACTACTTCATCCCCCTGTGCAATGAATCACAGAGTTGCAAATCCGTTTTAGGTAATTGCTACCAGCCTGTGAGATTTTTCAGCCAGTCTTAAAAATCTATTTGTGGGCCCAGTGGGGAAAAGTGTGGCTTTCACCTTACCAGTGACTCAGAGGAAGTAAAAAAAAAAAAACTGCACCAGCATCACTTTCTGGGCACATTCTCAACAGCTGCAAGCAGAAATGAGTGTGAATCAATAAATACTCATATACATGTATGAATATAAATGCGTGAGCATTTTCTTCGTTTATTATGAAATATTTTGACACATTTATTAATTTATCTAAATTTTACAAACCTTGTGCGTCAGTGAAAAGGAGGTGTAGATTACAAATTTGAATGCTGGCTGACATGTGGTTTGGGCCTTTTTTCTAACTGCAGCCTGACTGCTTGAATTGACTCCGTAATCATAATAGCCCGGCGCAGATAATGAAGCCACGTCTACTTCTTTTTGAGGTGCCTCTCCCGCTCTCTCTCTCTCTCTCTCCCCGAACTCCGCCGGGAGAAGGGGCCGCCCGCGAGGCCCCGTGCCCTTCAAGGTCCGTCAGGCAGGCTTCAAGCGCGGCGCGACAGCGAGCCGCGCTGGCTGCTCCGGCATCAGCCACCTTCGGCGGGGCGTAATTAAAAAGCGCGGACCCGCCTGCGCCTGGCACGGTCGCCCCGACGCCCCCTTCGCCTCTCCCTCTCCCTCATTCCCGTCATTAATCCACTCTAATGAGGGGGTCCCCCGAGCCAAAAAGGTTACTTTAAAGGTCCCTAGATGGGCTGGGGTGGGTGGGTCGAGGAGAGGGGGTTTGCTCAGGAGATTTTGTGAGCTTTCCAGAGAGGGCCGGGAGCATATGGTTCCCTCCTCAATTTAAAGCCTACATTCAAATGGATATTTATGTCCTGAATAGCGCGATTAGCCAGCAACCTGTCGAAAATAACCCGCGATGGAGGACCTCCCTAAAATATATATTTCTTTCCCCCCTCCCCTTCCTGTGAGGATATGGGACGGAGCTGCCGACAGGGGCACCCTGATCTGTGCTCCATACTGGGCCCACATGTCACTGTTTGCCGAGGGCAGATGTCTGTCGCTTTACTAGGGTACAATTGAACTTTTCTCTGGACGGCCGCCAGTTTGTCCTTCTTTATTTGTGTTTGACTTGGTGTGTTTGTGTTTTTCGCCAATTGTAACCGCCTCTTTTTTTCTGGGAGTTTGAGACTGTTCATCCTCCTATGTCGTACACTGCTGGGTATTTGGGGAAGAAATGGATGAGGCTCTAGCACTGTGGACCGTTGTATAATGAAGTTGAGGAAGAGGCTGTAGACATAAATGCTGAAATTAATTAACTGCCATTTCAGTGCTGGGACACGATAATCACTCAGGACAGAAGAGACTTATTGTCAGTTACAGATATCTCTGCTTTGTTTGTATTTTAAACAGCTAATCCAGGTATTTTAATTGGGAGAAAATTAAAAAAAACAAGATAAATGATGATTATCTCCAGATATTTTGAGTATAACATGGTGTATAATGGGGGAAAAACTCATAGCTGTGCTGTCATGGTTTTTACTGCCACGCTTTTAAATTCTGCCAAATGATACTATGCAAGTCTTTAATTTCAATTGAAAGGACTTGAAAGTAAAGAGGTCTTCAAGACGTGGGCTTGCAGTGGCCCTCACCCTCTTCAAACCCCCTCTCTTCTTCCCCCAAGTCTGATATTTACTGGGCCATCTTTGATCTAGCAGAGCCACACAAGCCATGTCTGCAAGCACAGATGGAGTAAATATGGAGATTAGCTGCTCTCTTACAACTTTAGCGGCTAATACCTGATTAAGTCCAGAAATGGGCGATTGTCTCATTGCTGGCAATCAGAGCGGCGTTCGCACTGAAAGGGGGCTGGATGAGGGTCGATTCTGTAAAGGATACTCACTTTACCGGTCCACTAAGAAGATTAGGCCTCGGGGTGCCCACATTAGCCATGATCCCTGGCCTCTGGTAGTCCCTCGCCGCTTTCAGACAGCGCTGGTTCAGCCTTAGAGCAAACAAGAGGCCTGGGTTCTGCGGTCCCATGTTGTGGCATGAATAATGGTCCACGCTGCAAAGTGCCTCAGCGTCACAGACAGGATCCCCTGGCCTTCTTAGAGGGACCCGTTGGACCCGATCTGCAGTGATATCTGAGTTTTTTTTTTTCCCCTGACGAAATGACCAAATAAAAAAAAAAAAAAAGAAGGAAAGCTTACTGTGAAGGTGCCGTTCTCACAAAAATCTCCACTCACTTGCCACTTGTTTTACAGAAGTCAGCCACCTCACCATCTGATCCAGTGCCTTGATCTAACCAATGACCTCATTCGGTATCTCACAGAGCTTTAAGCCACGTAGCTATGAATCAGATTTATTTTAGGGGCCATTGAAATTCCTTCCAGACACAAAATTGTCATGTTCTTTTCTGTATGTAGGTACCACGCCCCACAGCCCAAAACCTACAAAACCATGATCTTCCATGCCACAGCAAAACAACACTGCCACACCGCTAGCAAGGTCAATCCTTGCAGTGTCACCCTGCCTTACAGGCATAATCTGTACGTTTCATGCGAGAGACACAGGAAGAGAGCTCTTGCTTCGACAGATATACTTTGCCTTATTACACATAACCATTCCATTTCTTCATTAGCCTAATATGTAATAACTGAGCTGATGGCAGGAAAGCTTGTGGCCATCAAGTCAACTGGCCAGTAGGTACCCTTCCCCATTTTCAGCCCAGAAAGAGGATGGATTTCACAAGGGCTGTACTCCTTGGGTCCTCTCCATTGCATTACATTACATGCATTTAGCAGACGCTCTTATCCAAAGCGACTTCCAGCACGATAGAACATCAATGTATCCACCTATTCAACTCTAATAAGGTGTACATGCAGTTCTCTGTTTCCCGAAGTTGTAAGCCATGGGAGCCATGGAGACACTCAACCATCAGTGGGGTCACTCTATCGTTCCAAAGAACCCACACCTCTTTACAGAATCAGAAAGACATATATATCTATATATAATTATCCATAAAAAAAACCCATAAAACATAGCAAACAAACAGCAGCAACAACATGCAACCAGTAAAGCCAGGGCATGGGTGAAACCTTTACTACTACTATCAAAGCTATGACTTTAAAGCCGTGCCTAGTTATTCAACAGCAAAAAAATCTGATCATCAAATTTTAATAAGCACAGCTGTTTTGTTGTCTGTGACTTGTTTGCGAAAATAACATTGACAGTAACAGCAACTGCTATATATGCATATACACCACACATACTAACAATGATTTTTTTTCCTAATGGGTTCTTTTTTGAGGGGGTATTTGCATATTAAGTTTTTTGCTGTTGCTGCTTGCTTATGACCTAGACAGAAAATACTGTTGAAAATCACACAGTATAGATATACATGTAAATATATTTTATTTTCCCCTTTTGAACTGCCTGCATGAAGTTATATAACCTATGTCGACAGTTGTGGACATCCCTAAAACAGATTGACAGACTGCTCTTTAAAGTAAAGAATGAGAAATACTGATAACAAAAAAGTCAAAGAAAGCGATAGCAGACAACCAGTTTTATCTCTCACCATCCAAAAACACTTATTAGGATGGACAAACCTTCAGTGCCGTCATTATGCTGCAGAAAAGTATGGGTTTGCCACTTCATAATGACGGTACTGATGAGCTCCCCAGCTTATTAAGTGTTTTCGTAAAGTGGAAGATTCAAGGGCTGCTCTGCTCTTAATTACAGTCTTTTCTTTAAGTGCTGTGTGAAGGCTGGCTTTGTTACAAGTATTGGAGAGCGGAGCCTGTTTTTTCTTCTCTGAAAATTAGCTTTACTATAGATATGTATGCTGCCATGAAAAAGCGAACAGGGCTTAGACAGGCACACGCCACCCCATATGGTAGCGACAGTGATACAAGTGTAACTCTAGCCTATTAGAGTGACACAGAAGACCTTTCTCCCCAGATCACGAGCCCGTGGGGACACCACTGAGGGACCTACTGTCAGACTATAAAAATAAAATAAAAAAGACATACTTAACCTTCACAGCCAGATCCACTGAATATTGTATTATCAAAATTTATGCATGAAACACAGACAAGTGTGGCACAGAGGGGTCTGTGACAATGATATAGGGCACGGAGAGAGTAGAGGTTTTAGACCAACACTTTTTACAAAAATATCGACCAGAATATCTATCAGAAAAGCCATTATAAAAAAGAAAGCACATACTGGAAAAAAAAAGTATGTTTGTGTGTATATATATGTATATAATGTCTATTCATCACTAATATTACTTTCACAGTGTCTAATACACACATGTTATATATACATACATTTGTGTGTGTGTGTGTGTGTGTGTGTGTGTGTGTGTGTGTGTGTGTGTATATATATATATATATATATATATATATATATATATATATATATATATATATAGAATAATATACATACACATACACACACACACATATACTATGGCTGAAACATGAAAAAATATGGTATGTCTGTCAAATTATATTCCTCTGAAGCCAATCATTGCAGGGGGACATTATTGGCCAACAGTGTCACAAAGGTCATTGTGCAAGGAGGGGACGGGGAGCAAAAATGTCACCATCTGAAAGCAGCAGCCAAAAGAAAGATGAGGCTGGCAAGTAGACCCATGGGGTTGGGGGAGTGGGGGTTGGTGGGGGAGGGGCAAAAGTGTACCCTCTGTTAATTGACTGCAAAATTAGCCCCCGTCCCCAGTGAAATCACATAAGACAGAAGCAGATGGAGGCAGAGCAGACACACTGGCAGAACAACCTTTCCAAACATGCTGCGAGTCTGCCCATGGTCACAGATCACAGCACGTCCTTATTTAAAAGAGCACATGAGGCTCGAGAGGGAGGGTGAGCCATGGAGCAGAAACTGCATCCTTACCCCATAAAAAGTGGCCTGTGTACCCTTAGGAATAATTTGGATTTTCTCTAAGATTACACCAAGTCACTAGGCAACATTTTAGCAGAATACTTTTGCACATCAAGTTAAACAAACATTCAAACACATTGAAAGTTCCAGACTTTGAGAGAACCCTAAAAAGTGTGGGCCTTTGACAGTATGAGCCTCTGCACCTTAGAGATGAATCTCATTTGCCAGTTTATTACATTTAGCAGAAATATTACGCAAGACAAAGGTAGAATTGGAGCCGGGTAGCTTAACAGCAGAGGGATATCGTTTCGATCAAAAAATAGTTTTGTATTTGCAAAGTGTAACTCCGCCAGGTTGAGTTTCCAGTTTAGAGCATATTTCAACTCTTGTGGGAAATTTAACTTCTCATTGGTATAGTTCTTGGCAAATATCCTGGCCGGCTCAGGTTTAAACAAAGATCATGTGTGTCTAGTGGCAACACAGCCTGCGTATACTGTAGCAGAAAGCAAAATAAGGTGGGTTCTATTGCAAGCGCTTTTTTTTGCGTTAGACGAAACCATCCATTGTTTATCTAGTTTTTCCTTTGTTGCTGCGTTATATAAACTGCAGAGTGAAAGCAATTCAGACTGTGTCAAATTGCCCCAGATGTCAAGCATCAAGACTTGTAGGTAGAAGGAGAATGACGACAGGCTAATTATTTGGTAGCCTTAGCAGGGACATACTAAAAGGCCTATCTGGAGTTACGTTATAGCTTGAAGCACTAAAAAATACTCTTTCCAGAGATTGCTCAGGGGAATTATTAACGGCTTCATTTTTTTCCCCACAGAACTTACAGAAATATGGGCTACACAAATATGGGGTGAAAGGATTATACTCCTTTGAAAGGGGGAAGGGCATTCTAGCATTCTATTTTTATCCTCGCCATCACTGTCAGAGAGGCCTGATATACAGCTGTGACAAACACATACTATGAATCAGCTGGCAGTAGAAGACGCCTAAGTGGTTAATATTTAGTAGATTCTTCTTTTCTTATCTTGCGAGTTTGAGTTCCGGGGACTGCAGTTACCTTGGCGATGAGGATATAATCATTTCCCAGTGCTGGTAAAATGCCAAGCAGATTCTCCTTCTCTCTCGCTTAAATTCCAAGGCTAGTAGGGTATTCATTATATGGTGAGCTGTCAAAATAAAAGAAAGAAAGAAATGAAAAAAACATGCCCAAACTCCTGGTGTCAGGCTACGAAAAATGCTTGGCTCAATTTAAGCCACTTGCAAAAGAGGCTAACAACTGTAATTGAATCATTAAATTTGTTTCTCTGCCTCCCAGGGCATGGAGTAAATTAACTTCCCACCAACCTCATTTACTACTTAAGTATGAAATAATGATTATTTGCTCATATAATTACAAAGTCAAGGGGGGATTATCACATGGATGAGTATTAGACCTCATTACCTGTTTGACTGCAAAATTAGTACATCTTCTTAGTGAATGTAAATTATATACAGATTGGCCATAAGACTGGAACTGTAGCCTTCTTTGGAATTTTACACAAAGGAAATATGTTCAAATTCAATTATTTATTAATCCACTTTTCGCAGGACAAGCTGTGTGGCATCAGTGTGTGAAATGATGATGATGATGATGATGATGATGATGACGACAACAAACTGGCTCATTTTGAATATAGTGTGCATATAAGTTGTGCAAGCTTTCAAAGTAGACAATAGCACTCTCATTGGCAAAGCTCTAAACGGTTTGAACTCAATCATGTGCAACCTTAATTATATATTTTAAAAAATCCATAGTATAGAACTGTGGTTTAGCAGTCTAGTCCCTTTGATTAGAATCAGTTGCCTTTTGTTACACTCCCAAAAAACCTTTACTCAACTCTAAAAGTCATTTTTTAAAAATGAAAACAATGATTTCTCTTTGAATGCCTATAAGCAATAAAGAGCACTGGAAAAAAAAAAAAAAAAACCTCTGGAAATTAAGGAGTAAATACAAGATCAAGGTAACACCAGGGTTGTATTAATGATGTGGAAAAAAAACACAATAATAAAACAATTACAACTGATAGCTGGTTTAGACATATTATTAATTTATTGTTCTTCTGTTGTTCTTCTGATCTTCTACATTTTTTATGGTAAAGTGACAGCAAAGCATGCTACCATAAAAATCAATTTGCCCTTGTGTCTGTTTATCATTAATCTACAGCAGTGTCTTTAAAAACCACCAGTGCATGTATGTCATTTTTAGGAATATTTCAATATGCAGATCTCATTCTGTGGCAATCTGCTCCCTTAAAATTCAACCAGATTTTGTATATTGATGGACAAATTTTATCCACTGAAAACAGATTGAATTTGTGGTTGTTGATTTACTTAGTGCCAGGATGAGTAAACATTTGGACTGAAATGCATTGTATTCATTTGTAAAATAATGTTTCAGGCATTGACATATTGGGGTGGCTTTAAATATCAGAACCTGTTATGCAGAACGCTCCACAAAACCCATTGCATGGAACTGAAGAAGGCTTTCTGCAGATTTGTCCTTGACACATGTACAAGAAAATCTGAAGTGTCTGAAATGCATGATTAAATAACTTGTAACTAGTAGCTCAATGTGTTTCCCTGTGTTTTCTTTGTATGCTCATAAGCACAGGACTTTGTCATTCCTCATTAATGCATGTTAATGATTATTCACACCTTGGAATTTGAATGACAAAGTCAGGAGAGACTGAAGGGAAAGGTTAATATTTTTTAATCATTGTGTAATCAAGGTTTGAGACTATCACACATGAATGAAGGGCCTCTGCCAGTGATTTTAGATGAATGTCCACCATTTTGGTCCCAGAAGATTTCACAAACATTACCTGGACTCTTGAATAACGTGAGAAATCAGAAACTTTATTTTATCTGTGAATAACGAAGAAGCACTTTACTTGCTTTGATCTCCTCTCTGAGGGATGCTCAATGTTGACAGTCTGGTTGAATGGAATCAGTTTCTGCATTTGAAAAGCAGAAGTTTTGCTAAGCTTGCAGCTATACCTGTATTGCATTACTTTGCTTTGCTTTAGGATGGCATTGATTAGGGAAGAATGAATCCAGACTCAGACTAATTAAAAACTGCCATTTGAAGCCCCTTCTAGCAACAAAAGCTACAGTAGATACATAAATTAATATATAATAAAATACAACTGCAGCTGGTACGGAAGTTATTTTCAGTGTCTTTTTGGAAATTTATGCTGATATAGACATTTACATTTTGTTGTAATATGACAGTAAGAAGCAAACTGAGAGGATAATGTAATAATGGAATATATCAAATGGATTATTTAGACAGTCTGGTCTATTCTTTACTTTAAAATAACGTTTGTGTGTAAAAGAACGTTTGGGTGTTTGTACAAGTGGCACCACACAATGATAACAGGTTTGTGCCATGGTTTATTTCTAACTATGATCATTATCAGAATGTGTGTGTGTGTGTGTGTGTTTGTGTATATGTGTGTGTGTGTGCGCGCGCGCGCGCGTGCGTGTGTATGTGTAAGTGGGAAAAGGAGGGATCAAAGTACCACCTCCGCAAAAAATCATCTCTTATGATCCCCATCCATTTTCAAATGCAGTCTAAATGTTTTACGTTCTCTTAAAAACCAGATGCAATGTTGTGAGTACGGTGTGTCATACCGAATGTAATTTAGTTGCTTGCTTTTGAAAGGTACATACTTGTTGAAGGTGAGACGCAATAACTGTATGTTAAAAGCTCCATAAATCAGGGAAAGATGCAAATTGTAAGCACCATTCTATGAAAGTGAACTTTCGCCTTTGTCATAAAGCAGCTCGTTTTCTGCATGGGTGGAGTTTGGCATTATTTATTTCTCCATCAATTTATCTTTCAGTCGCGCATTTGGAGATTTAAGCCTATCCTTCTGCAGTCCGGCTACATTTCCTGCAGGTTATCATAACTGCCATTCCTCCTTTCTCGTGTGTTCGGCTGATTACCATCAATACCCTCCAATATTCTGAAAGGATTCTCTCGCTGCCATATCAGCTGTCAGCCATCTGGAGCAGGTCAAAATCCTTGGCTTCATTTAGCACTTGAGTATTAATTACAAAATCCTTTAAACAACCGGAACCTGCAGCAAGAACGCAATACCAGACAACTTCATATATGCTGTTTATTGTTTATTGTGAAGTTACACTTTCTGCCTTGTGATTTAGTAACTTAAGTTTGGCCCCCATGTTCACTGTTGGATACTGTACTACAAGTGTCAACACATTTTCTTTTTTTTTTTTTTGTAACCTCAAAAAAAAAAACCCTTTTGTAACCTTTTTCTAACAACACTATGTTAAATTATACTGTTATTAAGGACTTATAGCCGTGGATAAATCATTATAATTGGACGATTATAAATGCTCACAGTAATAATTGTGAGGAAGAACCGTTATGTTTTATGTAATTTTATACAAATTATTAATGCGTTTTATACATCAAATATCACCAAATCTGTGTTTGTGATTGTTTCTGAGACAGACGCAGAAGGGTGGACGACAGAAAAAAGAATGAGATGTGAATTCATCGGCAGTTCGCTCTGTAAAAGCTTATAGAAATTTGAATGTTGTTGGTTGTTTTATAAAACGGGCTCGAGCATTTCTAACATTGCATCTTTTCTGAATTTATACCCCAGTGCACATGGTTATCGTGCTTCGTACGACTGGACAGAGCGCAAAGCCGCCATGAACGTGCTTAACCACAAGAGAATTTAAATCAAAACAGTGGACTGTGAAACACATTTCGGAGGCTTTGTTTTTTTATATTTTATTTTTGGTAAGCAAATATTGGTATATGTTTTAATGCAAGCCTACTCTCGATAATGATTTCTCTTTTCTAAATCATGACATGTCTCTTCATAAAATATTTAAATTGAAGACACGCGCAACTTAATTCTTTGTGTGTTATTTCGATTCTGCTGATTGAATTGGCACACCAGTTACAACAGATGGCATTTAAAATAAAATAAGTTGTACACCTAGGCCACTATGATGATTATTTGCACAATGCAACCAAAAAAAGAAACGACCCATTTTATTACAAAGGATTATTCTTATAAAGGTATAATCTTTTTTTCAATATTGATATAACATTATGTATACTGATTTAGATAGTTGATTGTACTTTCCCCTTTCACTTTTTCGTCGTATTTTCGTCTTAGAGCGCTCGATTGCGCTGCATCGACTTCAACGCCCTAATGTTGGACAGCTGTGAAATCGAGAAGATGAGTTGTCATAAACAGTAAGTTCTTCAGAAAATAGAACCGCACGCTGAACGTGTTGCATGCAATACGTCCAACAGAGGGGAAAAAGTGCCCCCAGCCAATGAAAAAGGCGCACGCTCCAACTAGGAGGGGTTTGCAGCTCAAGTGAAATGCCAATCAAATCATCAACTTCAAATTGAGTTCGAGAGATTAGCCCCGGGACGTATGGGCAGGCACATCAGTTAGAGCTCAATTGCTGATCTGATCATATCCAAGGGATTTACTGCAAAAGAAAAGAGGCAGCTATTTGACTAGTACAGTAATTTCGACGTTCGCGCTCGGTCACTTTCAGTCTGACTTCCTTGTTGTTTTTTTCTGGATTGTTTTTGTCGTGACTTTACGTGACATTTGGTACAGGCGATGTCTTTACCACAGCTGAGTTACCCCCAGTATTTAAGTGCCACCCAAGCGGTGCACGGTGGCGATCGGACGGGGGTTCTGGCCGCGTCTGCTCGGGGAAGCGCCGCTGACATCGATGCGAATACGTCGGCCACAGCTGCAGCCGTCACGTCGGTGCTGGGAATGTACGCAAACCATTATTCCGCTCACAACTACAGCGCTTTTCTACCGTACACCAGGGCAGATTTGGCTCTCTTCTCCCAGCTGGTAAGAACTAGTTTCCCTCATTTTTAAAACTAAAACTAAACAGTTTGTTACACGCAGTGGTTTACAGCGAAGGAATTTTGACGGAATGGACGGTTTGTTCGTAAGTTTATACAGACAGGCTGAGGTGGCACTTCGACAAAGTTTAGTGTTTTCAGTAAGTTTAAACATGTTATTCGATAATTTACCAGCGGAAAACTGTTACATTATTATTGTTTTAGTTTTGCTTGTTTGTTTGTTTTACGGTTTTCCCTTTGTGGTGTTTTACTGAATGTGCCAGTTTAATGTTAACATTATCCGGAAATTATGAGACAATATTGCATTGGCTATTCAAAATAAAAATACTTCGTATAGTTGTATATTTACCTAAAGCAATCGAAACAGCAAAATTTATATGAGAGACTTGGGATGAAGATGAAAAATGCAGCGTATTTTTAAAATGAAATCAAAATTATATCTCCTTTTTATAGACTGGGATCAGAAAACAGGCCTTGAATGTAGGACACATGTCGCCCATGAAGGCATATTCTGTAATTATGAGAATAGGCGTCATATATTGCAGGTTATGTAGGCCTATGTTGACCTGGTCCGACATTATTATTTATGAGCATATGTAGAACTTGACAGAGTAATATGTTACATTTTTAAAAGTTAATAGAAACAGTTGTTTCAAATATGCGCGAACATTTGCTTGTTTTGTGACTTAATTTCTGTGGTGAATTTACCCTTTCAATGGCGTAATGTAAACCTGTGGACAATCGTTTTAATGCATCCGTCAGGCTAGATAAATACATCTAGACTGCCAAATTGCAACATTAGTTTCAGTAATAATTCTAATAATTCTAGATATGCTATGAATAGCCCGAATAATTTTTAAAGGATAGTTGGAAATGAGTAGGGGGTCTTCTCGTGAGGTATTTGCACAATGTTCTTCATGATCAGGTGTATTTTCTCGACAGAAAAACTGCATTTTTTCGGCCGGGGTGATTCACGTTTTAGTGTTTAATTTTTGAAACTTGACTTTAACCAATCGGATATGTCATTGTTAATTAATCTGTTGTGTATAAACTTGGCTACATAAATTATACATCGGCCTTGGTGAATATGTGGCAGACGTTACTTTTTCTACCTGTTGTATGTCACATCGTTAACGGCAAAAAATCTTTATTATTAATAACTACACATCATACTGGACATTGCCTTGAAAAAATGGTTTCATTAACCGTAGAAACCACATTATTGCCATCTTCACGTCTTCTTCTGCACGTCTTCTTCAGTGTGTTTTTATTATACACAAACTACGCACTGTTTCATGGTTGTTAATTTTATTAATATTAAACGCATTATATGAACTTTACACGAACAAAACACTTAAAGAATGGATTGTAGTGACTCGCTTCTTTTTCAGTTTTTTTTTTTCTACAGTCAAAGTTACATCAGAGTTTCACGAAGACGATTTTGCAGCACAGAGTCTGGCGACTTTTTGAATTTCAGGCCTTCGTGCTGACGCGTTAGCTCCTGGAAGCAAAGTACTATTATTGTATAGCTACAAATGGACATTCAAATGAAAAAAAAAATGTTATGGTCGGTGCGATATTTCTCATAATATTTAAGGTAATAGTTTGTTGTGTTTTCTCCTTTTTTCTCTCCAGGGTTCGCAGTATGAACTCAAGGATAGTCCGGGTGTTCACCCCGCGAGCTTCGCGGCCCATCCCTCCGCCGCGTTCTACCCGTACGGACAATACCAGTACGGAGACCCGGCCAGAGCTAAAAGTGCCACTCGTGAATCCACAAGTACATTGAAAGCCTGGCTGCAGGAGCATAAGAAAAACCCCTATCCCACCAAAGGAGAAAAAATCATGCTGGCTATCATCACCAAGATGACCCTCACACAGGTCTCCACCTGGTTCGCCAATGCCAGGCGGAGACTCAAAAAGGAGAACAAGGTGACGTGGGGAAGAAGCCCAGATGAAAGAGATAACAAAATATTCGATAGTGACGCTGAAGGGGACGCGGAGAAGAATGAAGACGACGAGGAAATTGACTTGGAAAGCATAGACATCGACAAAGTGGATGAACACAGCGGGGATCAAAGTAATGAGGAGGATGATAACGGTAAAGACCAGTCAGAAGAGGAAAACATTGAGAAAAGACGGTCGCTGGCATCTCAAGCGCACAACGGTTTTGACAGGTCTGATGGCAAAGACACTGCAGTACTCTCTCCTGGCGGACAAGGTAGTTGCCAACTGCCAGCAAACAAGCCAAAAATATGGTCCTTGGCAGAGACGGCCACCAGTCCGGATAACGCTGTGAAATCCGGGTCACCCTCTGCCCCTGCCAGTCACGGTTCGCCTCTGGTTCAGCACCCGGCCTTTCTTCCAAGCCATGGAATATACACATGTCAAATTGGAAAGTTAAACAACTGGACGAATGCCGCTCTCTTCAGTCAAAATCCCCTGTTGAGTGTGAAGCCTTTTCTGGGAGTAAATCAAGGTCACCATCCGTCTGATAACTACACCCGTAAACAGCAGCAATCGACCTTGGGGGTTACGTCATCCGCCGTAGGACTCCACAGTGAGAATTCTCCGGAGGACTTCAGTCCCAAACATATAGGTACATGTGAAATATAGTTACGCTATATTGACTAGAAAACAAACGTTGGTGGAGGGGGCTTGTAGAATGTTATTGTTCAAAGATATTTAATGTTATATAAAAGGAAGATTCATACGTAATCGAAACAACGTCAGCCAAAGCTATTTTATTCAATAATACCTTGTGAAATTACCGTTGTTTAAAAAGACACCGATCTTATTTGTTTACATCTGCGCTGAAAAATATTTAGGGCAGTTATTTACTGATTTTATTCATGTACCCATTTCAGATCGGCAAATGACTGAGTCACCGTCACAGACATTGAAGTCACCATTTCAACTCGTCCATGACAGGTAAACGTCCATTTCAGACACCATTTAACGTTCTTGATGCATTTACGTTAACTTAGTGGCGATTTGTATGGCCGGTTAATTATGCCCAGTGGTCTGAATATATATATACACGCACCTCTCACGAGGCAACACCCTACTGGAATGGGGAGTTTCAACGTGGTAAAAGTTGTGCCAGTAGTGGTACATGATTTATCGCAGATCGGAAAAATGTTTTATTACAAAAAGCAAGGCGCGAAGTATACGGGCTCACGTAAGACGTACAAACAGATCCATGACATAAAAATTGCAGACACAGGCACTTAGCGCGTCAAGACAAATTTTAAACTTTCCGCTTCATTGATGTTAAATTCAATTGATAAATAAAACATTGAAATTCCTTTGCATTAAAAGTACAATTAGCATATAAAATACAAAGTAGCCTATGCGCCTATTCAAAATCGTGTTTTGTGTTACTGCTTTCTTAATATTACGAAAAAAAACGTTAGAATAGAAATAAAACTGTAGTTTAAAAAAAAAAAACTTGTAGGCCTACAGCATCTATCAAGCACGGCGCAATTTCTGCCGAAATAACTGACCCACAATGTCTTGCCGAAAACAGACGACTACTGCATTATTTTATGACAGAGGACCGTCAGTAACACCCCGTTTATTTAATTCCTCTCAAGAGACTACCGCCAGTCACACAGTGATGCGTGGACCCGCCTGTGCTTATCGAATTTGAGAACCCATTGGGCGAGAAACGACCCGCGGGGACCATTAAAGCAGAAAATGTTATTGTCCATCGGGGTGAACCATAATTCCCCGCTCTTAAATGGATCCTCACCGAATACGCGTCCCCTTTTATGGCTACTAGACTGCTGTCGTTATTATAAAGGGAATGTGTATAAATAATACATTGTTACTGATTATCAATTAGTGTCAGATGGTACAGCGGTTCGTGAAATCATAAACCGAAACATTTATATTTATTTTGTCAAATACATTTCACTACAAGTGGGAAGAATTTTAAAACGACAAAGTGAAGTTCAGGTTTGAAAGTATGATTGTGTTAATGCATTCTCACATGTTGGCGAGTCAAGCCGTTTAACAATTTTCTCTCTCTCACACAGTTCCAGAAATCAACAGGAAGCAGCGCCGCGAGTTTTAATGGCTCTTTCCTCGACGTGATGAAGATTTGTTTTGTCTGTGGAACTCTTGATGAAAGGACAAAATCTCTTTGCCCCGCTGTCGCATTCTCCCAATACAGGAAAACTTACAGATGGATTCTCATTATTATCCTTAAAAACAACAAATCGCAGGCCCATTATACGTTTATCTCTAAGTAGACATTTGATATATTTGACTTTTCAGTGTTTGTTTCTCATTCTGCAAATAAAGTTGTACAAAATATTCAAAGCAGATATATTTTTGTCTAATAAACTAAACGAAATTATATACATTTAAGAATGATCTCTTTTTGCATATCTAGACTTAGTATTGTATGTTTTGGATTATCTGCAACATTCAATGCAAATAAAGAGATTCGTTTCATTTTAATCCGTTTATAAGAGCAAATCTTTAATGAATGGACACTGAGGGGACCTGGCTTCTATTCAATTAATGGATGTATTATTATTATTATTATTATTATTATTATTATTATTATTATTATTATTACACGGTGTATAGTAATAATGGTAATGTTACTGAAGTTAAAACAGCTGAGAAAAAATATTCCCAGAAACAGGGCTGATGATTCAAAGCAAATCACGCTAAGTGCCGTTGATTTAATTTTATTCAACCTGACTCTGTTAAATGGAGCTACCGCAGATGCATTGTGGTGCTAATAAGTCGGCAGATGGTTGTCGTCGACGGAAAATGGACTGCAGCACGGATGGTTTTCATTAATTATGTGGGAACAGTCCATATAAATATTGCCAAATATAGCTACATATATTTTTGAAAAAAATTCCAACAAAAGTTATGATTTTGATAACGAGAGACTGGATTTGGTTGGGTTTTACAGAAAAGCTTAAAATGACGCCCGTATAAATAAGGAACCTGCCCAATTCCTAAAAAAAAACAAGATCAAGCTCTCGGGGGAGAATGTGTGAATCATACAGAAAAACAGTGAGCATGTCACCAGTCAGAGTTTTTCTTCAGCACATTTTGTCCAAGAATTAAAGTGGGACACTACTTTATGGACGACCGTCGTAAAAGCCACATGCAGATGTTACGTTTAGTCACCATATTATGAATTCAGCGGTCAGGGGAAAACAAGAGTTCAGAACTGCAATTTGTTTTTTAATATGTTATTTAAAGATCAGGGACAACAACTTTGCTGTTAGATTGAATCATGCCCTGTTTTCCAACTATGGGCCTATAATGTAATCGTTACAGTTGTTTCTTTATGACAATCGGAGCTGTTTCACATCCTAAAATATAGTGTAAATACGACTCCAGCAATGATGATGTCTAATGTCCTGAAGGTACTGCTCCGTGTAATACTGCTAGGAAACACAGCGCAAAATAATTGAAGTGTTCGCTGTTTTCCACACATATTATTTCTAGGTCTATTATACGTAGGGAGCGTGTTTTAACTATTCACTTGCCTGCACTGGTTAAAGTCTTGATATGATAAATGTGGGTACAGAATCATTTGTCTATTTTCCATTGGTATCTTAAGAATCTGTTGCTTCTATAGAACACCATTGGAAATCTGAAGAATTATTTAAAATGAAATATCCCGTATTTGGCATTACTTACATTCAATAATCCAGGTGACAGCACGCCGGCCAACAAAGAATAAGTGTTATGAAAAAAATCCTTCGACGCATATTTCATCAAATAGAAACAGAAATCGTATTAAATGAAACCAAAGAGCATAAGGACTGTTCATAAAAAATAAAGATAATGAACGTGAATAAACACGTTTAATCGCGAAATCCCCATGGGTGAGGGGTCATATGTGCCAATTTCAGAGGGCACAGCGCAACTAATTTATTACCGCTGGTGATGCATAGGTCAACGCTGTACTACAGTTAGGCTGTAAATGTTATGTACTTTAAACATAAATTCAGCTTTTATGTCGGACCACATATTAACTCTACAATAAACCATTTCGATGCGATTTTTGTAATGTGCACTGGCCTATTTTTCCCCTTTTACGGAATCAGAAGAATCTTCCCATGATTACTCCTGGCTTTCCGCAAATTCTCGACGCTCCTCACGAAGTACGCGATTGTGTTTTGGCGTTCACCCGGCATTTGGAATGTTGAGCTGACGATAGGATGCTCATAGTGTTGCGTGCCGTTTGGGACAGGGGGCCCTGGTCAGCCATCACTTAGGTAAAGACAGAAAGAGAGTAGCAGTGCGCAGCAAAATACAGTGTTAATTCAACTCCATAAGTGTAAAAGTGTGGGACAGTGAGCCAATTCTGATGACACGCCTTTAACGTAATTAGATAAATACTACAACCGGAAGGATTGATCATGTACGCACAAAAGGTATACAGCGACATATATGGTAAAGTGTTTTAGGCCGTTTATCCTGGCCCCAAGGGTATTATACTTGGCTCCAAATGCCTGTCTGTCAATAGCAACGCAATATTTTTACCATAAACAGTACAGACTGACACTCATTATGTAACATGTACTATATCACTCCATTGTTATCGTTATTTATATACTTTTATTCATAGGAACTTAAATGGTCATCATGGTAATTGAGATAAAACAGCAAGCAGAACCCACATACATAATGGACAGGAACAAAGTGATGAAACATCGAGCTGGCTAACAACAAAAATTAAAAATAGAACACTAACTGATTTAGCGTACACATAGTGCATACCAGTTATCCCTTAGAGCAAAATGTCTACAGCATGCTAAGCGTTAAGGGCAACAGATCACTGACCCTAAGCCAAGGGCACTTGACTGATAAGAGAGAGATTCTTTACAACCCTTTAGTGTACCTCAGCCCTCATCGTAAGCAGGATATTCAACCGTGAATTGACTGCAGCCCTACTATCAAAAACAAAAAACTTTTCAGTTATTTGTTTAGCATTATCCAAACGTCTATAAATGAAAGTTACCTCACACATGTGGTGCTCTTCAAAATCAACACCAGTTTGACTTATGCAGTCTCTTCAATCCAGTGCTTCGCCATAAGGATGTTTGCCCATCCTGTTGAAAATACTTACAGGTCTCAAAATATTGAGTTAGTTTTTGGGTCTTACTGTGATACTTCCCTTGTAAATGGCTCAAAGTCTTCAAAACTCCCTGTTGCTGTAGCATCACACTGAAAAGTTTAGCAGGCTCATACTTGAACAGCTGATAAAAGATTAATAACAGGATAGAAAGCTTAGGTTGTTTATAGATGCTGTATTACGGAGACGAAACAGGGTTGGTTCCCATAAATCCACGCTGGAATACCCCCTTCCCTAGCCCCATATTAAGCATCTAAAATAACCAGCTGGTGTCCCATTTCTATCTTTTGTTGAAAACCAGCTTGAGGTTAGTTGAACCCTTAACTGGAGGCCATAATATTGTGATTCACTAATATGCACAAATATATTCAGTTAGGAGTGGATGTACAGTCGGTATTCTGATGGGAAATGAACAGGGCTGGAACCCCATAATTAGGCTGTCACTTTGAGCAATATTCCTGCATTGCCCGAGGCACCACAATGAGAGCCCACAAAAGAAGACAACAGGGACTGTAATCATATAGACCGACCAGAAAAACTGATGCAGAAAATAAACTAATTCTATTTTAAACCATTGCAGAATGTTCTCCAAATTCTATTCTAAAACTATGCTAAAATTACACTAGGCTAGCGGTCAGCATCCTACTGATGACAAAAAACAATGATGATGATGATGATTTGACTCACATGAGAGGGTATAAGGAATATACAATACATCAAAACAACTTAGGACCTTTTATTGTCACTGTACTGGGAAACAAAAAATAAAGGCAAACATAAATCAATGGGTTTGTGGGAGTAAGAGACAAAAAGAAGAATATATATTTATAAAAGTAGTAGGTGCTCCCATCTGTATCTGTGAGCCAACGCTGTCCTCATGACCCGATCCCTCTCCTCCCTCGTCCGTTTCCTCACGCGACGTGAATGATAATGCCTCATTCTCTCCTGCCTCTTGCGAAAATTTCCACTGCAGACGATAATAAAATGCGACTCTCCTCCTTTCCCTCTGATGTGATGCCATTGTGCTTCTGGGGTCATTCCTCTGGGCCGTACAAAGGGAACAGAAGACATGGGAAGTGTCACTGTGCAGCTGGGTTTGCTGAGAGGGAGTTAGGTCCCATTTGCCGAATGTTTTCCGGGGCACATGTGCGCAGCAGAAGACAGCTCAAGTCAGTTAGACGCTCTCTGCCTTGGCCCAACACAGGGCCTTCCCCTAGCAATCAATGAAACATTCACTAATAGAGCATGATAATGTTTCCTGAGAATTTGGAGGGTTGGGGTTTGGATACATAGAGTAGACTGGGATATATGTGATGGTGTGTGTACATGTGTGTGTCCGTGTGCTGCCAAGATCCACACTTGAGTGTGGATGAGTGTCAAAAATAAAGTGGAAAGCCTGTGAAACTGTAATGATCCCCTAGCTGGGCAAAGGCCAAACAAACTAAAAGGCAAAGGTCTATGCTGTGTATAGTCAGCTGAACAATGCAACACATTTTAGCAGGTCTGCTCTAAACTGCAAACACAGATATTTTGGCCATATTTGAAACTATTACTTAAAGTGTCAGTGATGTCTGAGTTCTATTATTGGGAACATGTGAAATATGTGAACAAAGCATATTTCTGTGGCTAATCATGCTCACATCAAAGCTCCTAAAAACGCATGTTCCATTCTTAAGGAAATGCCAGCACGTTTTAGTGTAATCTGCTAGACCCATCTGCCACCAATATTGTGCAGCATGGTCAGCTCCGTTTCCCCCCTTTTATCTCCTCTCCAAAGACAGAGAATCCGTCTTTTCTATCTGTGTAGTAAAAGTTAAACCTGGAAAATAGGAAAGATTCCCTCCTTCCCATGATGCATATCCTAAGTTATGAGCACAATAAAAACTGCAATCAATAACAGCCCAGATCTGGTTGACTTTGTCCTCAAAATGAAAGTCATTTATAGTGTAATAAACTCGTAACAGCCATCCTCAAAAAAAAGTGGAGAAATAGTTAGTAAAAAGTTATTGTTATGACCTGTGTCCGAGTCAATTGCACACAACAAACTAGTGCATAAAGTAAAGCAGGTTTGGATCTATTCCAAGAGGCATCACTGGTTAGTAGGCCATGGCTTAGAGTTTCTACATGCTATTTTCCTTTTTCTTTTTTGATGTTCAGTGCATTCAGTTGTCTTATATTGGCTAAAATGTGTCACATACATAACTTTGGTGCAATCAAAATCCTATGAATCACTCAAGAATCAAATATACATTTGTAATGGGTTTACACAGCAATGATGCCAACCAGGTAACCACACTGGAAATGGTTTCAAAACAAAATTAGACCCCATCTTTTTATAAAAATAAAAACATCTCCATCCTATAAACATCAACTTTGTTTACCGGCATGAATACAAATTATTACTCTGAGTTTGAAATGTTGGCCAATGCAATAAAGCAGCTATTGTAGAGACAGTGGAGGGTTATATTTTGTAAATATTTTACGTCTGATCAGTATGTTAATCGTTGCACAGCTCGTGTGCCCCTTCCTCTCAACGGTTGGCTCTAGAATTCCATAAGTAGGCCACCGCACTGAAATCAGTCTGCAGCGCCTCGCCTTTTATCTAAGATTAGTCCAGTCGTGACACACTGCAGCCTTTAAAATATGTATCAAAGCCATGGAAATGCCAGCGGTCTGCGTGCGTCAGGAACTGGAATGCAGCACTGCCAATGAAGCTGTACTGAGAGCCCAGCAGGCTCTCCCGGCTTGTTGTTCGCAGGGACACAGTTTCCATCAGCCGCTCTCAACATGAGAAGGGAAATGGAGTGGGTGAGCTTGTGTGTTTGCGTGTGGGTGTGTGTGTGTGTGTGGGGGTGCCTTTGTGTACTTGTGTGTGTTTGCGTAGTTATGTGTTTTGCGTGTGTGTGTTTTCGTGCGTGCCTGTGTGGCTGTGTGCGTTAGAGGGGCGCTATCTGCACCTTCTACATAATGCCTGGCACGCTGATTGCTATATCTACATCGGCCCCCAGGAAGCCCTGCTGAGAAATTTTTCATGAACTCCCGTGTCCATCGGTGCCGCTTAAAAACAAGCCCTGCTGGTTCAACAGCTGTGCCCGGTGCAGGCTGGGACAAAGCGTCGGGGAGCGAGCGACTTACACCATAGGCCCGGCCGCCTTTCTGGGACTTCCTGCGTCATGTTCACAGGGAGGCTTCGACGGGCCGTGCCCGGTTTACCTGCCCCTCATAATCTGAGCGCGAGCAGGAGGTGGCAGCAGGGAATACCAAATGTTTATCCTGCCGCAGCGCCCGCCCCCGCTCGCTCCAAACTTGACCTTTTCCACTGTGAAAAAAAGCACCAAAAGGCCTGATAGCTATTCTAGCACCTGCAGGTACAGTCAAACAACTCCCGAGCCCGTGTCCGTCAAGATCTGCTCTAAATGAAGGTTATTTTAGTTTTCCATCTTTATTATTTTTGACTGAGGTGAGGTTTTAACTTAAATGTCAACTTCCAGTGTGTTTTGACCATGCTGCTGAAAAACAATATTAGAAGATACTTTAAATTATCATATTATTAGAAGAGATGTAAATTATCATCATATTGCTTGTACAGTACAATTTTTAGTGTCACATAAGTGTGTTTCATTTAGTGAGAATATGAAGTTTTTTTTGGGAGGACATACAGTACTATTCTCCTTTACACATCTGTAAATAATGATTCAAATATTGATGTAAAGTATAAGTTATTGCAAATTAAAGTGTTCACAGAACAGCCAGTGAAGACAAAAGGCAATATAACACTGATTTCAAGTAGGCTATACCATTAGTATTAGATAAAAGTATTTGTAACAACTAAATTTACATAATTTATTTCAACACATTGTTTAGTCATTCTCTTAACATCAGATGCAGATGCATCATAATTGTTTTTAAGAGACCCTTGGTCTGTTTCACAAATTAATGTCATAGCAAAGTCTTTTTCAGTAACTGTATTTGTTTTTTGTAGTCAGCACATGATTTCTGGGCACATTTTATTCATCCAAGAAGAAAATTCCTCTTATCTTAAAACATTTCTAACATAATACATTCTGTGAAATAAATCCAACACTGCAGCTACACTACATAAACAAAGCCCCCATTACAAAGTGTGTTTCTGTTGAAAAAATAAATGCATATATCACTCACAGCACAATTCTCCATCCACATAAAAAAGGTTTGACTCAAATTTCTACGGGCATATGCGTTTTAACCAAAATTATCAGGAGCTCAGAGAGTCACAGACTGTGCTTGCATTCTCAGACTGTTTGTGTCTACGAAAAACGGCTCTTTGTCATGTAGGCAAAAATTTATTATTTTTGTTGGAACTTAAAGTCTGTATTTCTGAACTTGCTTTCACTCTGGTGATGGCAAATTGCTGTGAGGTAAGGTGCTGTATCACTGGCACTGTTTGTTAGAATAACACAGTAGAGCCTCATCCTTGGCATTCCAGACAACCCACCACTATCTCTGAAGTTGCTGTAAGAAATGTCACCACCTTGCTATTGACCATTACTTTCTATGATTTCCCCTTCCTGTAAGGGCCTTTGGGTACAGTCCTGGTATCCCAGGTCATTGTGCTGTTTTTTTGCATATATTTATTGTAGCTTGGGGGAACATGAGACTTGTCTTGAATATAAACACTAGTTACTCATTTTCAAAATTGTTTCTGTGAACTCTGTGTGACTGACTTTATAGACATTATAATTTCAGTCAACTGATGTATGTCTAAAATGCAAATAGCAGCTTATCTGTAGCTGTGAGTTGATTGCAGCTGATATTGGCTGTATCAACCAAAATATAACTGTTGTTTGATTAACCATCTTTAGACAAAAACCGAAGAAAAAAATCAAACCAAAAGGTAAACTGCTGACATGTTTCTTGCTAATTATCTTTCTATTAATTGCTAACATCTTTGATTAAAATCATGACCCCACTGCCACTGAGAGGTAAAATATTTGATATATAAATATTGTGCTTAAGTGTAATTGAAATAATATGAATGGTAATGAAATTCCATATCCTGTTTAAATACTAAATGTGTTGTTTATGTCAAAGTCTGACATTATTTTATGTTTTGTGATAAACTGTAGCAGATGTACAGTTAAACATTTATGCATCCCTTTCCCATGTGGTTATAGCGACATCCATTTGCACATGGAAAACAGTGCATGCACATACTGTGTGAGATTTACCCATGTGAGAGATTACCATGATAGCAGTATCACGACAGACACACAAAGATGACGTTCACCACATTGCCTTTTTCCTTTGCCAGCTTAGTTTCTCGAAAGGACAATGTTGTGTCAATAATAATACAATAAGAATTAAAAATAAAAAAAAAAAAAACATTTGGTTTGAATTCTGAGATACATTCAGTGGTGGAAAACACATTCGACAGATGATGAAGATTCAGTTTAAATGGTTAAAGTGTCTCCTTCATGTGTCTTTGGTGCACAAGCAGATATCTTCCATTTGCTGCCAATCAATTGAATATGTGGGGGAATGTGGGGAAGATAAAAAAGAGGAAGAAAGTTTCTAAAAAGAGTGTTTATAACTGAAAACCACCATGCATTTCACACATTTCACCTTCACTGCTTCAGATCCTCAATTCAAAAGCACTATGTAAATCAATGAAATATTCCTCTCTGAGCTTATTAGCATATACAATCCAGCGTGGAAAGCCTCAAAGCCATAAAATGATACACAGTTACACGGTCCGGCAAATATTTAATCTAAAAGGTCGACATAAGTATTTATCCATATTAATTTTCAAAATGAACCTCACAAGAGAAATTATAGTCACTGAGGAAATTAAACACTGTACCTCAAAGTAAATTTTTATAATAGACAGGGTGGTAAATCAATCGCAGAACAATAAATGAAAAGAGGCTCTTTTAGTGAGGATTTAGCATTTTGTTCTGTTATGACTCGATAATCCATTTAAAGAATGTGAGCTGTTCCAGTAAAAAGGATGTTCAAAAGAAAATTGGCCAGTTCTCAGGTATTAGAAAGGTGATATCCATTGACGTAAGCAGATGCACAATTGATATTGACCTATTGATCTGTAGTCCAATTCTCTAATTAGCAGACCAAAATTTAACCTGCAAAATTTGCATGCATGTTCACAATATGTCTACCTCCTCAGAATATGTAGATATATTTCAAAAGACAAAGAGGCTAATACTTAAAACTATGCATTGTGTCTGCGCCTGAGCCTTCCTCTGCAAAAATGTTGTATGGCTTCCATCTGCATAGAGAAGTCAAACTTTTCACTTGCAACAAAAAGTTGACAACTAAAAAGATAATTCTGCACAATAAAAACTAACAACTTAACTAATGTTCACATTCTTTAGAACATAGAACATTTAGGCACTGTGAATTTAAAAAGAATTTGAGGGTTACCATCTGTTTTTGGACTATTTTTCTTAAGAGAGGACGTCACAAGTCAAACAAACCCATAAGTGCAGTTCACTGAACTGGGGTTGAGTGAATTCTGGTTTATCTTACCTTTAGAAAAATAAACTACTATACTGACTAATAACTCTAAAGGAATGTGTGTAGATATTACCATTCAGGATATTGTTTCTAGCTGTAATTAGATTGCTCTTCCATGTACAAGGGACATGGTTTACTTACAATAAAATACACAATGGTTGAAGCTCTTAACTCAAGCTGACCTTTTGATAAGGCTAGAAACATCATACAACTATGATATATAATTTGCTTGTCCAAATTATGGCAAATATTTAATCGAATATACTTTGACTCCATGGACTCCATATTTTATGTTGGATCTTTTCTTTGTTTCAGCGTTGCTCATCCATGCCTTCGTAAATGTCTTGAAATATTGACTGTGATGTTAATTCATTTGTAATATGAAAGAAAAAAGCTTATCGTGGAATCATGTACTTGCATATACGGCTTCGTTTGACCACATGCTTTGACTCTACACAACAAACATGGAGACTTGTTTATTTGTTTGTATTGGATCCACTGACGGAGAGTCAATATCAGAGCACTAACTTTTCCATCTTTGCTCTAAATCGAGTTGCATCTCCACAGCTGTTCACACAAAGCTGTTAATTCGTGTTTATTTATCAAACAGACTGAGCCAGGAATGCAATGCACAGCATAAGGATGAAGAGAAAAACGTTCACAATTTCTCCAGTGAAAAACAGCACACCATAAAGTGAATGGTGAGATAATATCATGCAATTTTATGGCCCTGAAAATAATTGACAGTTCCATGTTCAAATTGTATAAGTTTGTTTTCCAGTCTGTAATAATAATTATTCTTAGAATTTAGGTTTTCAGTGCATTATACATGACATGTATCATTAATATGTATCACAGAGTAAGGCCTCACTTCATATAGACACCCCCAACCCACCCCTCACCCCCACCCCTCACATACAGAGCATCTGCTTGGAAAGTACCTGTTCTCATCCCTTTATTTCTTTCGAAAATGTATTATCTGAAAACACACCATTTATTTTTTTTTCCTGTCCAAGCAAACAAATGCATAATTACTGGTTAAAATAATGTTTTCCTTACGGTGCAGATAACACCGCCGAGCAAATACAGGTGGACACTTAGAAATTAAAAATGGCAGCCAGCCCAACACACACCCACATACCCAACAAAGGTAATGTATTTCATCTCTGCTCAGACTTCTGTTCTTAAGCGGTCAAGCCCAAGCTTAAAAATTACAACAGATCAATATAATGTATTTCAATCATTCATTTTTGTAACTGTGCAATTCATTGACTGAGTAAGAAGATGTTTTCAGACTGTATATGGGTTGGAGGCAAACCTGTACCATATTGCATATGAAATAGCAAGGCCATTTCAAAATGCATCTAAAGGCATTTTCACAAATAAAATTCTATGAAGAGTTCAGCATTGTCATCAACCTCATACATAAGACCTAGGTGAGATTTTTTTGTGCTTGGAATGATACGTGCCCACAAAAAACAACCAAAGCTGCCCATAGTGTATCTTCTGTAACTAATGACAGAGTATGGTGCACGTGAAGTCTACAGAAGCTCAGGAACAGTTAGATGGAATAGTGGATAGCGATCATGTGTGAATTAGTATTGCTTATTAGAAGAGAGACAGTAGGCCCAATTTTGGCAGAGGAAACACTGTCCTGAGAGCAGACCTCAAATGCAAGTTAAAAGATGCACAGCCATTTTGATAGTAGTATTTGGTTAATACAGAAATCCTGGTGCAGACAGCAGCACAAGCAGCAAGCAGGCTGAGAAAAAGTTTTATTAAGTCTGAGCTGTGAGGAAGGTGTGACGGTGTACTGGCCAATCAGGATGCATGCTACTTTACAGTTACGAGCAGAGCCAAATGGACAGCCAATCAGGAAACGCCACATAGTACGCCTGGATGACCTGGAAGCAGCTCTCACCATTACAGCAACAGGCAGGGATATGGACTCAGGCAATGAATTTGTACATCAGGAATACGGAAGAGTTCAGCCACCAGAGCTGGCTCTGACATTTTTCTACTTACATCACAACGAAATCACTCTGAGGTTTCCTACCCAGAGCAACCCATATACAATCATCCCCATTAAAGAGCAAGTGCGTACCCCATTACTACAACTATACTTGGTTAGCCAAAGGAAATATTACTTTAAAGCAGCATGCACTTCAGCCACATATCATTTAGTTGTCTGGCTCAGTTTTTGCAGAGCTCTTTTTTTCTTTCTCTTTATTCCACTGTGTTATGAAGTAGGTATATCTGAATTATATCCACATGCAACATTCTGAATTGAACAGTTGCAGACACACTTCTCACGCAGAAAAGAAATATTTTTTCATCTGCTATTTTTGCTGCACAACAATACAAAATTCAGCTTTCCTTCAAATATGAAGTGACAAGTCTAGTTTTGTCCTGGTATTTTTGAAATAGTATGAGCCAATACATTCCTGGTCCTCTGCTAGAATCAGTTGGCATTATGAATGAGGGTCCATGTGCAATACCTTTATTCTATTTTTAGTGTCTTTTCCTCCCATTGTTGGTTTTAAAGGCGATTGTGTATGTCTCCCCTAACTTTACATGTTTATGTATAGGTGCCATTTTTCAGTGGGGACGTGACATAGTTGAAGGTGACTTAAAAGCAGAGCAGGATCAAAAGGACCTCAAGAGAGAAGCCTGAAGGGCAGTATACAAGTTACCTTTAAGACAGCCCCCTCTTTAATCAAATGCCTCTCTCAGTTTGTTTTCACAGTTCAAATACTTAAGTTACTGTGTGCTGTGAATTTTGATGAACAACAAAGGTAAACAATCTGTTGCATAGTGTAAAGGAGCAGGGTCTCTTTGTTTAAAGAGGGGTGAAAGGGACTTTTGGAAGTCAGTGCATTAGTAAGAAAAAAAGACACAAGGCAATGCACTGTAAACCACCAGGGTATCAAGCCCAGCTTTATTGCATCCACATTAGGATATCCCTCATCCTGTGAATGCATTGGCATTGTGCCATCTTTCTTTACAGTCTTTGGGCCTCATGTGTTAGCAAACGAAATCATATTCACACAGCCAAGTCATTTAAGCCTAGGGGATATGGAAGAGAAGTTATGGCGTTTTCCATATTTTTCTCCATGTCAGCAAAGGGAATGTGGATCCTGTTTGAGGCCTTGGCCTTTTGGAAACAGACAGGTGTGAGGATCTGAGTACGGTAGGCGCAATGTTGAAATGTTCAAAGAATGAGGAACATTGCAACACAGACTGGCCCTGGTACAGTGCCTATGCAGACCAATGCAATGGTGAAACAAGAATTACTCTAATTGAAGTATCTGACCAAAGATACTATGGCAGTCACACATCCACTCTCCTTTCCACAGGTTTTTAGTGTGTTTACAGACGAAGCTGTGCACAGACAGTGACAATTAAAATTGCACAGGGACATTCTTTACTGGGCTGCATGACCCCTGCAATTCGGGTTGTATTTCAGCACATATGGCTGCCTTCTGTTACAGAGTAAAATAATGTCTCAAAGCTTTAACTTATACATGTGGTTCAGGATGAGACAGATTTGATTTAAAGACTCCTAAATACATCAAAGGGGTAAGAATTAGATGGCGGATTTATTTGATAGGAAATTTTGACATTGTTAGCAGATAAAGTGAACGAGCTCACTGTATGCAATATTTAATACACTGCATTACTCCAAAATGGATAAATGGTGCTGTGATAAAGATTATATAAATATATATAAAATATATTTTGAATTCCAAACCCTTGCATTATAACCCATTTTAAGAGGAAGACAGATTTTTAGACTTCGTAGACTGAAATTCCTAACTCCTCAGCTCCATCTCTATGGTTGATCTTACAACCATCACATTATTGTATGTGCTAGAGTTTGAGAAATTGCTACAAGATAGGAGATACACTGTATTTACATTCTAAATTGGCTTCCTCTTTCTCTTATTATATATTGACTGTTATGAGTGAGCGCAATATGAGTCTTGTAAGTGAACATTTGAACAGCATTAGCACTGGGGCAATCCTGTCCCAGCAATTTTTACCATTATATGTGGTCAATTCTTCTTACATCAGTAGTTCTTACAAATGGAGTGCACTGGACCCAATTGGACTTTGCCATATAAACTGGCAGAGTTTCATCTTTTTTCTTATACCAAACGTACACAATTTTTCATCCCTGATTTTCCACATTTCATTGATTCAGGCTCACTCATAAGCAATCTCAGTGAGTGCTGGCCTGTCTTCTCCCAGCTGTCACGATAATGTGTCATTCTGCGCTAATCTCACGATGCTAACCTTTTTAAAAGAGGTTGTAGGTGCTGAAGGAGCTTGTGATAGGATGGGCAGGGATGCGTACTGGACCGTGATCATCCCAGTAGCCACCCTCATTTGTATCTACTGTTATAGTACTGTAATGTCATAATCCCTCTGACTAAATTCCCAGTATCTTATCACATACCTGCTGACTGGAACTGGTACAGGGGGCTCTGAGGAAAGTCCAGCATGAAAATTTGAGATGACACGGCCAGATGAAAATCTTTTAGATGGGATTTGTGGCATTTGCAATCAGAATGGAGCAGAAGTTGATTGTATGCCTATGGAGATGCAAAGCCCCATAAACCCATCCAGTAAAGGGGGCTGGGGGGTGCATGTGGGCATCTACAGAGGGGTGGATCGAGAGGGGGGAAGGGGCATATTTCACACGCTGGAAGTTCGATGCATTTCTCACATGGGTGGAAGCCGGTCCACATCTTGAAGAGAAAGATGTGGGCTTACCTGAGGTTGTTCAGGAGTCCAGGCTGGTTCTGTTGTCAGCTATAGACTTCATCAGAACCCTCAAAGACAGAGGCTTTTATGACTTCCCTCAGAAGGTGTACAGTGCCTCTAAATTTTCCTCAGAGACAAGCACCTCGCATTATAGTCCAGTCATCACAGAAGACAATGATCAGACAATGGTAAAAATTTGTAAGGGAGACCCTACTTAAAGACAACACCCGGAACAAGTTATGTTGTCCAAATACTGATGTTATACCAAAGGAGGCAAACAGTAAATTCAGCAGATATGAATTTCCACTCAAAGCATAAAGGCTGTGAATTATGCGGGTATGATGAAGGGATTTCACTTGGCCATGGGTCAAAGTTATTGACCGCCCTTTGGACATCATATACAGGGAAAAAAAGGGGGTGGGGGATTATGGGGAGGAGGGATGGAGTTAACAGCTAACATAAAAAGCTAGTGGGAGGTAGGATAGCATAGTAGTGGATGGGACCAGTTTATTTGTGTTTATTTATGTCATAGGGATTGTCTGAATTCTGCTCCTGAATCTTTGAAACTTTAAGCCTGATGAGCACTAATCAAATCACTTACCAAGTCAATGCTCTTCACTAACATTGCTTGATAACTGGTGCACAGGCTACCTTCATATCAATACATGCTAACTAAAGTCTGTAGGGCTAAGGTGCCTTTGTTTACAGCTACAAAAAATTAAAGAGATCTCAAAGAACTGAGCAGAATTCCAATATCAAGCATATAAAACTAAGTGTTCTATTAGAGGCAGCCTATTAAATAATTATACCAGGCGTTGAAGTTAATGATGTTACATTAGCTGGATTTTTATGAATGTTTTAAGGATCTCAATATGGATTTTTTTTTTGTCAGGCTCTAGAGTTGTGTATAACAGCTTTGATTATCACTTTGAGGTTCAGGGAAAAAAGCTGAGAAATCCAAATGCTGATATAAAGCACTTATAGTTATATGTATGGGGCAGCCAGGTTTACTTGCACAGATCCCATTCCCCCAAGTGTAGTTGAAGTCATGGATCACACTAAATATTAAAAAAGAAAAGTCCTCCTGTGATCCAGCAGCATGAACACCCATATCCAATAGTGTGATCCCTGGATTCACTTGAAGCAGGCACAAGATTACATACACATCCATCTGTGGTGTCAATACCCACTGATGCTATGGTGGGACATTATTATGAAATGTTTTCTGTGTATAAAGTAGCTGTAATCTTGCAAATAGTGACAACAAAAAGCAATTCAATTCACAGCTTACTTACCCCAATTCAGTGACAAAACTTTACCGCATTGTACAGTGAGTATTCTGCATTAGCTGTCTCCAAACACATGTTCACAGGCAAGGGCTTTCTAGCCAGTTGAAGTCTTTAATGGGTAATTCAAAAGTATTGGAAGTGATTATAATGTCAGAAATTCTGTGTTTGCATTTTATTCCATTGTATTTAAATTTTGTGACCATCATATGATTCTGGTTAGCTTGTTTTCAGCACATTCAGCGCAATCCACTGTGAAGTATTTGGTGAGTAACTAATAACTATTTGGACAACTCTGCAATTCAGCTTCAAAAATCAGTACATATCCTAGCTTTGGAAATGTATACTGTAATAGATCTGGCATGCCAAGTTTGGATATTCAGATTAACTTGTATAATCATTCCAGGCGAAATAACCATTTAATAAATCCCTACTCCAATCATATGACATTGGCATATAAACAAAGATGGAATATGATACAGTGGTATAATTTCATATCCCTCCAAGAGCTGCCTGTCACTAAAGTCAATGTACTTTCTATTACCATCAGCATGTCAAGTTGAAATAATGCATAAAACATTTGATAAACAGGATATGAAAACACAATGATGAGTGAAGGAAAGAATGATTAGGATTCTATGGGGGGATTGATGTGGGGAATATATTTTTATCATAAACAGCTCTCTAAAAGGTGGAGAGAACACAGAAAAATCTGAAAATGATCGGCCATCATTGCAGAGATATAAAATGTATCAATATGACTTTATAGGTGTATATACCTCTCTCTGCAGTCTGTGTTAAAAAAATGCTAAGATGTATTGGTGACTCTTAGCAGTGTATGTCACTATGTCACATTCTACAATGAGCAAATTAGAGGATATTTTTCATTGTTTCACCAGTCACCTGCCCAGTCACTCTCTCTATTCTTTGTTCCTATGAATACAATTTTCCACCTTTACTGTCCACCTTCATAAGATGAACAGTCCACATGCCCATTTTTTGCTGACATCTGTAAAGTTTATTTTTTAGTTATTGTGAGGTAAAGGAATGAAGACAAACCTTGACACAAAACAAATCGCAATTCATAGCCACACACCACACTCTCATGATGGTCCTGTACAGCACTAACGTCATCACAGTGCAACATAATCCCTTCACTCTTGAGAAAAGATTGACAGAAAAAATGCTTCACAACACAATACATTTAATTCAGCAAAGGTGCTATGAAATCCTGATGTAAGCCTGATGTAAAGGAAATTTTCATATCTGTGGTCTGTGGTGTATCAGTTTTTACCTCCTTCAGCTGCTTAGCTTCTTAAAATGTGTGATCAATGGGAGCCATTTTAGAAAATGCATGAAATATTTTAATCAATGCTGGTATAGACTTATTGGAAGGCTTTTGGATGCACAATTTTAGCATGTAAATGTCATATGCCTATTACTCACAGTTAGTGTAAAAAGAAAGTACTCTCGACCAAAATCAATAATTATCTTATTAATGATAAATTTGGACCATTTTTTTGATGGATCATAATGTGGACTTGCATGGGTTGCTCTTCAGTACCAGTCTGGCACACCTCATGATATAAAAGCAGTGTTTTGCAGTTACTGGGCAGGTATTCACTCACACCAACAGAACATCAGGTGTGTCTCCTTAACATGAGCAGTAAACATGTTTTGCAATTAAGCACTTAAATACTAATGATCCACAGGCAATTTTAAGGAATCAACAAGCGATAACCATCAGTATCCCAGAACCAGAAATGTGTAAATACAGGCAATAGAATGTGCTTTGTTGCCATTTGGCCTTTCCATTTTAAGCTACTCATCTCCTTTTTGTGAATCATGGCATAAGTATTTATATATCCTATGAATGTGCAAACAATATCAGCCATTCAGGTTACCATACTGGCCAGAGTGCCTGCTTCTTCCCCTCTCTGTTACTCCCATTGAGAAAATAGTCCCATTTATCAGCACTGAAAAGCGAGTATCTGAAAGTCTCTCTGCTCATCAATGGGTAATTTGTTCAGAGATGATAGGTCACCGAATAAAATGCATTGTCTGTAGCAAATAAAGTGGATGGGGGAAAAGCAGAGGGGTCTGCAAAGAATACAAGAACACACTTTTTTGTTATTCTTTTTCATTGTCACCGTCACTCCAGGGTTACCCCAAACACTTATGCATGCACCATAAGCAGAGTAACAGTGGAACAGTGGAGGGAATGATTAATACAAATTCTTTTGGCAGTAGAT
This sequence comes from Megalops atlanticus, assembly GCA_019176425.1. Lineage (NCBI taxonomy): Eukaryota > Metazoa > Chordata > Actinopteri > Elopiformes > Megalopidae > Megalops > Megalops atlanticus. Next base: position 15,792,362 of record CM032895.1, read on the forward strand.
ATCTCATTGGGGTAGGCTCAGGCCTAACCACTGGACTCAGATGATAACGGCAGAGTGAACCGATAGCTAATACAATTTGCCAGGCAATTCGTGAGGGGGTAGGGTCTGACAGCAGCTGTCAGCCTGTATAAGCTCTAATAAAATCATTAGAATGTAAATGCTTTATTGTGCGTAAAAAAAGAGCCTTGAGCGTGGGTAACATTATCTACCAGCGCAAAATGAAAATGTCGATTAGCATTCCCTTTGATTCAGTGATAAGTGTAGTTTATCTTTTTATTGGGCCTTATTGAGTTACGCAAAAGTAATATTCAGTTTACCTTGCGTGTCGAACACCAGGGGCACCCCAGAAATGACTAAAGTGATCACCCTTTTTTATATGTGTGATAAGAATTGAATATAATTTATCATTCTGATTCATTGACATCTAGTTTTTGTTCATAAAACATGCTTGCACCACCACAATTATTGAATATTTTATATATATATGATATATGTCACTAATATCAGCACATTGAAAAACCAAAATATCCCCTTTTGGCTGAGTGAATATTAATGTGGTGTATGTTTTGAAGTGAAAAAGATTGTTGGTAGAACATTTGGCTGTAAATACAGATCCTCAAGACATAAATGCTGAAAACAGTAACTGTTTAAAATGTGAATGTAATTCTGAGCCATATTTTATCAGCTCCCTTTCCTAAAAGCTGAAACAAACTCAAGGAAAAGCCCAATTTAATTAATCTCTACTTAGTTTCTGCATATAGGCTCATGTTAATTTTCAAGCAATTGTTATGATTGACTATTTAAGGTAATGTATCTTATTTAGAAAAATGAAAGATCGGTCATAGAATAATTTAAACTTCAAATCCCAGCAGGCTGTGGATATTATTTTCCTTTTAGAAAAGAGCACTTTAAACTAGAGAACGTAATTCCAGGGAATCACGAGTGCATGAAAATGCAAACAGTCTAATTTTACATAGATAAAAGTATATAGGCCTACATCAAACAGATGTAGGTGGTCAGAACAGCTGCCACAAGATTCTAATTGCTTAATGGCTCTATTGTGATGTCATAAAGGCCAATGTTAAGTCTATGGGGAAAATTTTGATAGTTTTTAATTAATAGTTTAAAAAGTATAAATGTTACAAAAATTAAAAAAATACATAGCATAAGTGTCCTTTGTAAGACCTACGCAACACAGTTTGAATGAAGTTTCTACGTTAAACGGTTGAAGCTGTATTAAACGCACAAAATTGGTTAGAAGAAGAAAAAGAAGAATAAGAAAAATTCGGATAACAGAATGCATTTTCATGCACTCTAATTAGAACTGCTTGTAGATCAAAGCTGAAGATGGACCAATATTAGAACACAGTCTTTACTGCAGAGTTTACTGCAGCATTGTACATGGAAATTGTAATGATATATTAAGATCTACCACAGAACTTACTGTAGCAAATTCAAGCCATTTAAAGGAGAACTTTAACTGACACGTCATTTTTAATACCACCCATAAAGTATTATGTATTTGACATTGGAGAATCATTGTGAATTATGGAGAATCATTCATCAATATGGTCCATGTCTTCTTATACACTACTATTTGAATGTAGTCATTTTGTGATAGGTTAATCAATACCCAAGCTCTTCCTAAATGTAACAAACAATTGCTCCATCAATTCCCATGACATATTTAGTAGTCCTTTTCACTGGCGAGGGTAGTTCTTAACCCATGGTCTTGTCCATCTGGGTAGCCTGCATATCACATTCATTTAAGACATAATGCTGGGCAGCCACTACAATGCCAAACACAGAGTAATGTAATGGCTTATTAAAAATAGAATACTCCCATGACCTGCCAGTCAGTATGAAGAGGAATGTCGAATGAGTGAAACTGCCCAGAGTACTGTAGATGTAACTCTGCCTCTACACAGATTTTGCATGTTAAGTCAAAAAATAAATGTGTGACAATATTGGCCATTTTAAATTGAAATCCCGTGGTGCAGGCCACAGAGTAAATGAATACTTCATTTACCAGAGGAGGTAATATTAATTTATGGTATGAATTCATACCCTGGAATGCTGCTGGTTTCAATCATCCACTTTAAATGTGCCGCTGATTTTTTTTTTTCTAAGTAGTGACCAATTAGTAATTACTAAATTGCCTTGCTACTAGTTCAGAGCTGCCATTGTCCATGTTGTTGTCCTTGAATTTGTTTTATTTTGACCCACACCCTGAAATCAGTCTTGAAACAAAGCAGATTAGGAATGCTGATTCTCCCAAATATTAACCTCAAGTAAAGCTGATGTTACACAAAGCAACTTGCATGCAACTGAAGTTGCATACACTATCTGCATGTGAAATCATTACATGCAGCTTTTACTGTTTAACGAAGCAATTCAAATGCAATTTAAATTGCATTCAATTTCCAATCACATTTATATCTTGCATGTAGCTTTGTTTGATATTGTTTCCATTGATTCTAAACTCATTAACCAAATAATAACCATTTACTCATCATTAACTATACTATCGCTTTCATTTTAATGAATTTAGTTGACATTAAAGAATATTTAGCTCAATAGCAGACCAGCTGTTGAACTGAACTGGGTAACTTCTGGATGCTTGGACAGATCCCGCAAACGGGCCAGTCCCTGTACAGCTAATGTTAGCTTGCTTTCTTGCAATACAAATTAATGTGGATGTTTCATTAAGCGGCCAATTTATCTGAATAATGATTCTGACTTATTTCTGGCCCATGCATTTTCCCTTCTATCTTTCAACAGTTGAACAAGAATTCATTCTAGATGTATAGGTTGTGAGAGTGAGAGACCTAACTAGCTGGTGTGCTAAATAAGGAATTACAAATAGAATACTAACTGGCCCAGTGAACTGTGAACAACATCTGTGCTATCTCAAGCTAGCAAAAAGTCCAGTTTTGCATTCATTTAAAAATATTCTGTATGTCTTATCATATTGACTGTTTCATGAAAAGACTTCTGTGCCAATTGCTTTGGGGTTGAACTGTGGCAACTTGAACTCAACCAAATTAGTAGCAGTGGTAAGCAGGCTGTAGCTAGCAAGTGTACTGTTCTTGCTGTCTTGAAGGGGAGGTAGCAGGAAATTAACTGAGTATTTCAGTTCCTACCATGATGCAGCTAACTCATTTCCTTCAGCTAGACAAACAAATTTTACTTCCAACTAGCTAGCTGCCTGACAGTCAGCTTAGTTGTTAAGCTTTGCAAAACATTTATAGGGTTATTTATACTCAAAACTACCTCAGACAAGGAAAACACTGCAGTCTAGAGACATGATTTGTTTTTCTACTTGTGTAGGCTAACCACTAAGAAATATACAAACCCCTTGTTATGTTAAAAGTAATAACTACCATGTGACCTTGATTTGTATTGTAAAGAGATCTGAACTTGAGGAAAGAAATATACATCTCCAGTTGTCTTCTCCCAAAACAGTCTTGAGACGAGTGGATACTAATGCCATTTCATAGCCTCTACAGTGCTATCCCAAAGAAAAGAACCCAGATTAACTCCAGAAACATATTTTCATGCATTTCCAGTTTTTTGACCCAACTATATCTATATCCAATATTGCTAACAAACTATGAATACAACTGCAAATACAGCAAGATTGACAAACCCCTAGTTTTAAGCATGCAGTGCTGTTGGTGTCAAGTGCACCACGTAAAACTGACTGCAAGTAAAACAATTTAACAATTTAACAGTTTTGGTAACAAGTTAAGGTATTTTATATTAAGGTATATTGAATATGGTCAGAGTCTACCCTGATGACAAATAGAATGATAGTTCAGCACATTTGAGTTATAGCCTAACTACAAATATTAATACAATTTAAGTATATAGACTGAACTTCAAGCACAATATTGTTATTGTCTTTTAGATATGCTCTTATCCATAGTGATAAGAATTTTGTCTGTGTGTAAATATGGATTTTTATAATTTTAATCATTTTACATGTTATCCATTTATACAGCTGTATATTTTCTGAGGCAATTCTGGGTTAGTACTTTGCTCAAGGGTACAGAAGCAGTGCCCCAGCAGGGAATTTAACCAGTAACCTTTTGGTTATGAGCCCTACTCCTTACCACTGTGTTACACTGCAGCCCCAATACAACTCCAGTGTAAGCTACTGAGTGTTCTCAGTAAGTGTTCTGCAATCATTTACTATTAGCTTTATATTTTGTTCAAGTCCCTGTGAAATTAAGATGGACTTGCAAAATTAAAAGGTGAAATGGTTAAGGCATAATCAATGTTACCAGAAAAGTAAACAAAGGTTACCCATGCATAAAGATCCTTTACCCATGAAATGGTCACTTTAAACCATCTTCACAAGCCATTTTGTAACAAACAGTATTTGGAAAATGGAAACAGTATTTGGAAAATAAGTTAATAACATGCAGGTAGCATCATTGCACTGCACTGGCTGACATCTGCAAAGGTTTGAGACTCAAACATGCAACACTGGTGTGTCCGTGCATGTCTATAACACATACAAAAATGTGCACACTAAACATGGACAATGTTTAATGTTTGCAAAAAATTAATGCACAGTAATTAAGGTCAGTTCCTGGGCTCTGTCACATACATAACCTGGACATCAACATTCGTGGGCATGTGTGTCAGCCAACATGAACTGACATTGAGCATGACATTCGGATGCAGTATGTCATGATAACGGCACTTGCGACATGGACAGTGACCTGTTATTAGTATAAATATGCACTGTGTTAATGTAACAGTTATGAAGGCATTATGTTTTTGTATTATTACTATGGTGGAATGTCACAAAGACAGAAGCATTCCATCCCCCACTATATCATAATTAAACATTAAAATAATTTGGTTTGGGGGATTTATCTCAAGGATAAAACAGATGAAACCATTTGCAATGCATATAGTTTTTACTATAGTTTTTATTTTTACTTATCTAAAATATTGATCTCAGATGGTACATCATCAGGGTTATCTTGCAGGGCATTGTCAATACTTAACATAAGTATCAACTTCCACATGAGTATTGTGTTTCCTTTGTATGTACATCTCACAGCTAAGCAGCTGTTTGTTGTGGTTCTGAGGACTATACAATTTGAATTACCTATGTTTTACACAAAGGAGGACACAATGGACAATCTCAATGCATGTCATGGGGTCATCCATGGCTCAATATTAGTGCTGACACAATAGAAATATAATTTAATTGTCTGTCACTGCTGGTGTAGAAACTGCTCCCATAGTTTTCCAGGCCATAGACAAACAATGGTAGCCCATCGATTGCAGGAGCTCAACACTCCAAAACACTTGTCAGCTACATAAAAAGCCTATTTCTTTAGCTCAGCTTGATATAGCATAGCCAGAATTAATAATTATAGTTCCCATCCATTATATTTTTTTTCCAGTCTTTGCCTCTCTTGTCATTGTCACCATCTTCTCCGCATTATGGGGGCCCATTTCTGAAATAATGGGGACACAAACAATGGGCTCAGGCAACAAGCCATGCCAGCCTATGACAATAAAGTTAAAAAAATGGTGGCCAGGTCAAAGGCCAGCTCTGTGATGTTATTGTTACTCCCTTGCCCTTTTGACACCGGCCTCTTAGTTTTGTTTCTTTTTGCAAGATACTTGCCAATTAGGATGTAAAGACCTCGGCCCAGTGGGAAACTGCAAGAAGATCACATGGAAACAGTCAGAATCGTCAACATGAGCCCTGTTATTCCAATACCCATTGACTAATGGCTGGGTCTTCCAATTCTGCTGACCATCCTTAAAGGTGAAGCTGTAAAGATTCTTCACCGGATGGGCATAGGTTTGAAGTCCAGATTGAAGACTGCCTGTGTGTCCTTGACCAAAGGAACTATAGGTTAAAAACTTTTCAGTTTGTCTATGAATTTGTCATACAATGTATAATATAGAATAAATGAAATATAAATGTTCCCTGAGATAATAATTGTTTTTTGAACATGTTAGGTGTCCACTTACACAGTACACTTGGGAATTTACTGGAATGTGGGTTAAGTACCTTCCTCAAGGGTACATTACCAGTGTTCCACCCAGATCCCAAACCTGCAAATCTATAGTTATGTCTAATTTTCCAAACCACCACTCCCCACTGCTTCCATTTTAATAGAATACCAAATTTACAAGTAAATAATTGAGATTTTATAAATGGAATTTCAGTAAAGGGCAATATTTTTACAAAATGCAGCACTGGGGAGAAAAGACATTTGTGTCATAATTGAAATTAGTTTATAGTTCCGGCACTCCTTCAGACCTGTTTATGATGCCGAGTGGGTGGGCGTGCAGGCGGGTCTTTCCGTTTGATTAATGTGTCCCAGTTTTCTACAGGATAGTTTTCCTACACTGAAAAGATCCATTTCATTGCGGTGGATCGAAAGTTAGCATGCGCTGTTATTTATTACCTCCCGAGACAAACGCTGCTCTATTTATCATCGCGCTGGCTTTCTCTCGGGCTCATCCGTCATAATTAAACATTTACTGCAGCCTCCCCCCACCTTTCTGCTCTCGGCACAACCTTTGTCTAAAGGTCTGCTCAATGGCTTCATTTGGAGCCACTGGAAAGAATGGCCTCAATTTGCAGATCAGCACCTTTGCTGTCCAGAGACGGCTGTCAGTGAAGGCATCTGTCATGTGAATATCACCACATTTGCCACTTAAAGTCCTACCGTGCTAAACCGGGCCATGACTGCAGGTACTATCCCATGCTGAAACCCAAAACCTTAAATGAGAATTAGAGAATAATTAGTACGGTTTAAGAATATGCACATAAAGAGTTAAACAGATAGAATGGTCTGTAAAAGACCAATGGTTAGATGATGGAATATTGGTTCAAAATTGTTGCAGTGTCATCATGTTAGTTGTTGCATGTCTATAGGCTGTTCCATGTAGTTCTTTAGACAAGTGTAATAGCATACCTCTTGCTGAAGATTCAAGCAGTGTTCTAGTTTCCATAAACTGCAAATGAAATAATTTTGGCCTGTCGATTGGTAAAGTGAGTGCAGATTGTTATTGCATTCTTTCACTTTAAGAGAAATCTGTAGCTTTAGCACCCAAATTCTGAGATGTTGCATCTTATTTTGAGAGCTGAGTGTGTTTAACCATTATGTACAAAGCACAATGCATCCAGAGTTTGTTGGATAGAATATCTTTAGCTTCAGTCTTAACAAACAAACAATCTTAAGGTACCACTGTTTCCTGTGATTTCCAAACGTAGTAGTTTTTTTTTTTTTTTTTGTAGTCTTTCGTGTAAAAAATCTAAGTAAATGAAGGAAGTTTGTTTGTTAAATGAAAGGCAAAGGCAAATAAAGGAAAGACACTCACAGCCCACAAGTGACCCTTGAGTGGGCAGGGTTGGTGGTGGTTAATATGGAGTGCCCCCGCTCTCTGACTCCTACACACTCCAAAAGCTTTAAGACAACGTCTTTTCAGCCATTTAGTTGCGGAGTCGGGGGGGAGATAAAGGAATACGGGGGTGCTTGCAATGCAGGGGGGGAGCAGGGTAAATAATGTTCATTACACCATAGCTAATGTATCATTTCAGTGCCCCTTCCCACTGTTATCTGAATCAAATTGATTCTCTAAATATCACAGCAGCACTTAGTGTCTTTGTGTGATTACATCTGCAGTGCACAGCTTAAATACCATGCCAATGTTCTAGCTAATACGCTCATCCCCAAAGTCACAAACAGCCATTTCATGCATCTAACAAATGTATACAAAATGTTTTATTTGAAATCTATTATTTGTTGTTCAGTGAGTGGGTATTGTTATCCTTGTTATACAGTAAATGAATTGTACCAATAAGGCAACAAATCAAAGCTAATGTGATCTGTTGTACCTTTGCTAAACACACTGGCCTTTGTATTGATCTTAATGGTCAGGCATAATGAGATACAAACAGGCATCATACCCCCTCCTTTATTTGTTGCTCTGAACTTGAAATGGGAAACACTGGTATTATCTGAATAACATGAAAGGTAAAAATTCAGATATGGGCACTATTTTGCATTTTATTAATATGTCATTGTGGTAGTACAGAAGTTGTTGAGGTGCAGCTTAATTGTAGTTCAGCATGACATGAACTTTCAAATCAGACACAGCGTATACATGGTCACATCCAAATTAAGTTTAAGTTATACCTCTTCCTTATTCATGTGAATAATACATTTGCAGTTCTGAACATTTTAAATAATATATAGAGATGCTGGACTTCTCATGTTCTCCATCAGTGAGGTGCACTTTATGGTGAAGAGGCCCTTTAAATGAGAGGGATAAGGATGCCACATTTGTGTGGTGCACTTGGAATACTGTGAGCATCTTTTTGATACTATGCCATTCCCAGAGGAGTCGGGGGTATCCTTTCAAATCTACATATATTATCTTTCACCATTTAAATACAAACATTTAAGTGCTGTGCATTGTACGGCTTACTAATGGTGTCTTTAGCTTCCTTGCATTACAGTAGAAGGCGGAAGCATTTGTCATAAAGTCACATTTGTAACCTCGCCAGCATTATGTTGCTGACGGTCTGGCTGTAAAATAACAGGGGGTCACCCTCGAGAAGCACAGAAAAGATTTCCCTTTCTTTGGTGATTTAGTTCTGACAGTGTTATGGTTTGGTTGATTAGGTACAGTTTAACACCAATTTGAAAGAATATTATTGTATAGGTACTTGAGGATGATTTATGGCATTGCTGGTATTACAGTCTGTAATTGTTTTCATGTAAAGGCTGCATTCTTTTTTATGACTTCCTCTCTTTTCGCCTTTGTCTATCAGTAAAATAAATGTCTGCAGAGCAATACAAAGAATACACTGAATTTCTAATAATACTCTGTATTAATTGGTTCCCTCCTGGTATCCTGTGACTTGATCACTCAGATATGTATGGTATATATCAATGAGCACAGCTGTTTAACTTCTAATAACCGAATTATATGCATTTTGGTTTAATTTAAGCCTGCAGAATGGGTTCACTTCAGTTTGCTCAATGAGGTTTCGAAGCATGAGGCGTATCATTGCAAAGGAAAACACGCTATCAGACAGACCCGGTCAGGCCTGCGTGGAAGGCGGGCTGCTCGAGACGGGCATAGCTGACTTGCCCAGTTTCCGGACAACCGGCCCTGTTTGCCAGCGCATTGAGGAGCGGTGTCGTCCCATCGTCGCGGCCTACTGCACTATTGGACCCTCTCAGCCAGCCCACGGGCCTTGCATGGACAGGCAGGTGTCTCCAGGAAGCCAGCCAAGCAGAACGTCTCCTTCCCTTCGCCGTCTGACTGAAATAATTTCATTTCCTCTTCCTGCGGACAGAGAGCAAATGGAATTACAACACTGCACCCTGTGATTCTGGAGAATCGCCACTTGTTTCACTCCAAAGGCCACAGTGAGAGGCATCGAGGGGAGCCTCCTTGTCTCACATTAGGTATTCGGCCCTCCCACCAGCTGCAAGTGTTTGTGGTCAGCGGATCTGAACAAAGAGTTCAATAGTGACCATGTTTTTTTTTTGTTGGGGGGTTTATTTTGCCATGTCATTCAGGCATTTCAGAAAGGGGAAATCTTTATTTAGCACCCTCATCCCTGAAGGTTGTGTAGTTGGTGAGCTGGTGAGGTTCTCAGAAATCTGATGAACTGCTTGACCCGAAAATAGTGAAATTAAAAATAGTGCTAAAAATAGTGAAATTTTCATTTCAGTTTAGAGGAATCACAGCTTGTCCTTCAATTTAATGTCATTCATTATACCACTGCTCCCTTCTCTTTTATTATTTTGCCTTTCCTGATGACAGCTGTGTATTTGCTGTAAAATGAACATAAGGTACAGTACTGAAACTGACATACTGCAATTGTGACTTATTGTAGAGGGATGAGATGGAGCTATGTCCAAGGATTCATGCTACATGAAAACCAATACAAAATTAGAGAGGGGGCAGGGTTTACTATGCAACTTCTCTTAATCTCCCACTGAGAACTCTGGTATAGTTTAGCATACACTGTATGTAGCACCGTCTCCTTTTGTGTACTTCTGAATAGAGTTAAGTCCACTATTTTACTTAAGTCATAACTGCACTTTGTAAAGCCTGAACACAGGATGTGTCACCTATAAAAACAGCTTTTAATCTAGAGCATCAGTGATGCTACCAACAGCACAGTCTAAATCTGAATGGTTGTTGTGTGGTGCACTGTTTACAAATTCTCAATGGGTCTTCCTGAGCTGACCTAAAGCAGCCGTCATTGGTATATATCTGTGACTACCTCACAGTGAATGGGTAAGATCCAACAAAAGCCCAGTTTCATAGTTGGGGGGTCGCACAGCCATTAAAGGTTTATATTAACCCTATCAATTACAAAGGGGAAAGTCTGGGTCGGAGGGGGGTGTGGGACAAGGAGCAATGGAGAACAACAGGTTGCTAGGCAGGCAGTGCTGGTCTCTTGAAATTTCCCCTTCAAGCTTAAACTTTGCTATCAAAACATCCAAAGAATGGCCCCTTTCATTTTTTTGAAGGCAGCTTCCAATGCCATTGTTCGTAAGGGTCATTAAAATGCACAAGATTTCTTCTTATACTTCAATAAAGATGCCTGTTATAAATCCTTTAAACAAGCCTGGCACACCAATTTAGTGCTCTATAGAGGATCTTTGTGGTGTAAATTAACATAACTACATGGTTCTAGCAGAAACTGGACCTAATAGGACTAACTAATTGGGCTCTTGAATTGGATTCCAGCAAAGTCATGTTGTAATTCTATTTTTTTATTATTGGGATTTTAATCATTGTTTAATAATTTAATCATTGTTATGATTGCATATACTTTTTGCTCTATTTTTTGTAGTTTTGTCAAAATGATGGGTGGAATGTGCTGACCCTTTCTTGGGAAATCACAGCTACACACATGGACACACACAGTCAGAGACAGACCAGAAAGATTTCAACTGGGTGTAGTCACCTTTCCACAATCGATATATACGTGATAGTCAGGGCCTGGTTTTCACTTGGTCATTGTAAGCAGGTTTTCTGTAGACAGCGAGGACCCCCATCAGGCATTTCCCCAGTAACCCGGGCACGTTAGCTATAAAATGGCCACAGTAAAGTCTATTAGAATCCCTAACAGCAAGGGGCCCCATTAGCTCAGTAATCTGGTGATAATTACAATTAGAGCTGGGGTTTCCCCGGGGTGAGACTGTGAATACTTTACAATGCCTGTAACCCCCTACCCCCCACACACCCCACCCCCCACACACTCATACACACACACACACACACACACACACACTGCCAATCCCATCACCACCCACCCTCATGCTCTTCTATCCATCTTAACACAAACCCCTCCCTAACCTCAGCTACCACCCCCCTACCCCAAACTGGCAGTAACCCACCTGGGTTTGAATGGAAAGTGGAAAAACGTACTGCCCATTGATGTAATAGCAATTAGAATGTCCAATAGACTCCTAAAAGACAGGCGGGCTACATAATTGTGCTATGATGCTGCCCCACAGTTGCCCAGTTTAGTCATTATTATTTTCATTTTCATTTATTTGGCAAATTAACTACAGGGACCATAGTGGCAAGACACTAAATGCATACTGCAGGAACAATAAGAAAAAGGTTATATAGAAAGAGGTTAAGTGGCATATCTAGACATTGTTCTCTTTTTAAACTCCCCTCCCAAAAAAATTTAAATGTAGGTTATGCTATTGCAGTGGGCTCCACAGACCACTCTGATGGAGGAACCCTGATTCCCCATTTGCCTTCCAAAAACTGTAGTTTGCTCCGCTCACAATCCCATGTGCCTTTTGTTTTACGGGATAAGATTGTTTCAAAATGGATCACAAATTCTCCACCTGGTGTCCATTCATCTGTCAGCGAGGGACTGTGAAAAGGGCCGTTTGCTTAGAGGTCAGCGACAAGTGTCAGCCAGCCCTGGGAGAGCGGATCACCTTCCTGAACTGTTTAGTCTTTTAAAAAAAGACTTCTGAAGTGTGTGGCGTGACGCATGACATCATCCGAGGTGACGTGGAATTATGCACGGCCTTCGAGGATCAAGACGTAAACTGTGAAAGCGTGCCACGGTGAAAGACGCAGCAAGGTGCGGATGTGAACAGATGTCTGGTTGTGTATAATTATACACAAGATGTATTGCGCGCTCTATATCCTGTATCCTATCACTGCTAGAATTAGTAAGCTCTGGTTTGGAGGCTACCATAAGGAAGCACTTAAATGGCACAGTTTTATTTAAAATGTGTATTTCCCTAGCCCTGTCCCTAACTAGATTCCTAAACCAAGCCCTGATTGTACCCCTGACCTCAAATTTAATTGTACAGGTGTGTGCTCACATCTGACTGATACGATCCTTGCTGGTCCAATAGCAGTGTACGTAATGGATTCTCGGGGGATGCATGTAGTCTAACTACAGCAGTGATTTATCCTTAATTGTGAGTGTTGAATTTACATGAGTATTTTTAAGTAGGTAAATGTATTGCATTTTGTGAGGGTAGTGAAATTCACCACTGCTGAGATGCAGAAACAACACTGCAGAGAAAAGACATAAAGCATACAACGACAATTACATGAAGGGCCAAGGCCTGTGCCAAAATTGATAGCAAAATGATCAATGCAACATTTTAAGGTAATGACTGGGACCTATAGGTTATTGGATCTATTAACAGCAAGTCTGTTCTTATACAGTGAAATAAACCTTTTTAATTTTTTTTTCCCCAAAGCTAAAGTGCTAACAAAGGAGTGCCCCAGAAAGCAGAGGCCACCTTTCAATCACAGAGGTCATATTATTACATGTGATCCCCATTACTGGGAAAGGAAAAAAGACTGTAAGCAATGAAATAGTTATCATTGCTTTTTCTCTCCTAACGACTTGCTCCAGGCAGGCTATCTAAAACCAACACAAGGGCACAACGTAATCTAACTTGGTAGTTCAAAAAAAAAAAAAAATCAATACAAAATCCATTTTAAAAGATGCCAGAATAGGAGAGCTGGCTGAAACATCAGTTCTTTAAAGTGAGCCAAGGCAGGGGAAAAATTTTTCACACACTGCCACCCAAGCAAAGGAATGAGCTGGAAAGAAATCATTACATTTCTAATCTATTGCTTGGGCATCCACAATTCACTTAAGCACTGTCTGCCTGGGTATCTCCCCTTGCAGTCCATCCCACATTCTCTGCCCATTTCCCCCTTCCTATAAATATCATCTTACAACTTCCAAAGTATGGCGTGCACATGTATGGTTCTGGCTTCATATGAAAGAAGATGCTTGTGGGATTATGGTCAGATCAGAATCAATTCATGTTTTAGCTACTCTAAGATATTGTAGATTATCCAGGGGAAAAAGAAAATGTTCCTATATATAATTTTTTCAGTCATGTTTTATCCTAGCATAGCCATGCATATATAATACCCATTTGGCATTCTGGACACATCTGTGGATTATATGTGTGAAAAATGGTGCAGTAATAGTTATAACTTGTAAATGGTTCTGCCTAACACTCTTTCAGTACTCAAAGTTACTGTTTACTCAATAAAAATAGTTACATGCTTTGTTCATTAAATCAACTGAATCACAGGAAAAGCTTTGCTTGCTGAGGGAAACATATGTTTTAAAAGTTTAATTATCTTTCACCTTGTGAACCACCAGGACTTATGTAACAACTGTATTTATGTATATCTTATGTATCTAACTAGGTAATAATAATCATCTTAAGATAACTATCCATTAACAAAATTTAATGCCAGCATTGTTTAATTATGTTGTTAGTGAGCTATCTAACTATTAATTACACTCTTTGTTCTTCACTCATCTCAGAGCTAGTCACCTGTTTCATGTCTGTGGATCACATATTTTACAGAAGTAGCAATGGCAAAGCCAAAAATAATAATAGGCTTGCACTGGACAGAATTTTTTTTTTCCTGAATAGGTAAGCAATGATCTATACCTCTAGTTAACCATCCTCTAAATCATTTCCCCTCACTTTTCATATTTAGAGGGAAAAAAATGCCAGCTTGCTACTTAGCTTTTCCCCCCCTACTCCCGTTAATGTGAGACCAGAGGTGATTTCATTTAGCCAGTCAATTTACCAGACCAAGAATGGGACTATTAAGATAACTTGTAGCTAGCTGAAGAACTCCCCCCACAACTATTACTCTCTGTGAATGAGCAGCATTTGGTGACGGGCAGGAAATTAGGATGATGGATTGGGTATTAAGATGTCGCAGCAAACCTGAGAGGAGATTCTAACTGTTTGCGGAGCAATTGATTAATTCTGATTCGCTTTGTGTTCATGATCTCCGAATGCCTGCAGCATTCATATTTAAGCTTTTCCCAGGAGATAACACATGTCCCCAGCTCTTTTATATTATCAATATCTGCTTTCTAACCTTTCAGCTTCAAATACTCAAGTGGTCTTTGGATAACCGTTTTACAAATTATCTAATAGTAGCCAGGATTAACGAAACAATGAGAGCATATTTTGGAGTATTTTTTTAGAGTTGGAAAGGGATGTTTTTCTGCGAGTGACAGCTTGCAGGAGTTTATGTGATGACTGAGCGTCTAAGAGATAAACCAGAGGCAATAATAGGTCATTTTTGTTTTTTTCTTTCAGTGTTGGCTTTCTGAGACAGAGAGTCTGGGTGGGCAGAAGGAGAACTCAGAGCACTCAGAGGTAACATTTTCAGATGTGGTGGGAGGGAAAAAATTGAAAGGTGACGAAAAGACCTGGCCAAGACGTGGTAAAATACATTCTGGAAATGAGGAGTGTGTGCACAGTAACAAATGAATTCAGCCAACACTACTGCTGAGCCACATTCCACAGATCCATCTGACGCTACTGTCTCACGCATTCACTGTGGTCACCTGGAGAACAGATTTTCTTCCCTTTCGCTCACATTAGCTCATTTGCTCATAGATAATTAACCAGTTCCAAAAGGGGCGTGACATTCCACCCACCGATGATGACCTACAGGGAGCACACAACAGTCCCGTCGGATGAATGTTTTCAAATGCTTTCTTTGTCCTCAGCAGTGAAGGAAATTCACATTTAATATTCTGAGATTGGCTAGTGGTCGGCTGTCAATCACCTGACAGCTACTGGTTAATTCATGAGCTGCCTGGGAGAACAGGAAAAGGAAGCCTTTTAACAAACTGGTTTCATCCAATTCACCACCAGGGGTTAAATAAATAGTCAGTGATGAAAAGTAATGCAGGCTACTATTCAGTACTATAAAATATAAATATATAAGTAAAATATAATAATGTCTTGGCTACATACAGATTTCTCCCCATCCATATCTCTTTTGAAATGACAGACAGTCCATACCTGGGTGTTGAAAAGTATGCAAATATCACAGACTACTTTGTTCCACAAAGAGACCTCAAAATTTTTTAAATTCAGAAAGTGAGAGCCAACTGCTGCGCCTACTCTACCAGGATCCAAAGACTACCAGAGCACAATGTTAGCGGTTTGCTGGGTCAGTAGTTTTGGTTGAAAAATATATAGAGGTCAATGCTCCTGCCCAATGGGAGTGTTGAAGTTTAAGTGGTGGTAAATTATCTGGGTATTGGAGAAATCGTCACCCTGCCTTTCATATTAAAACAATACTGCCACCTGCTGCTTAGGGTTTGAACTCATACGTGGGGAGAAAGATGGATAAGATAAGGTAGGACATCTACAGTGACCCAAAAGTGTAAAACAAGAAAGGAGAATTGATGGGCAGCAGTGTGGCGTAGTGCTAAGGAGTAGGGCTTGTAACTGAAAGGTTGCTGATTCAATTCCCCACTGGGGCACTGCTGCTGTACCCTTGGGCAAGGAACTTAACCCACAAATGCCTCAGTAAATATCCCACTGTACAAATGTATAATCTAAACTTTTAACCTATGTAAGTTGCTCTGGATAAGAGTCTGCTAAAATGACAATAATGTAATTTAATGTAATGTAATGAGAAATGCTGGGAAAGAAAAGAGACTGGAGCATGATCATAAAGAACAAACAGGTCCAGCAGTCACAATGAAAAAAAAAGTATGAACAAGAAAAGGAAAAAATCCATTCAACTAAATAAGACACAAGGAGACACAATTCAAAAAAAAATGTAACCATAAATGTAATTTCAACTAAGTCTCCGGTGGAGTATTGATAAGATCAAGTTGTAATGGTCAGGATAACAATGTGTGCTTTTAAAGATTTAAAAATTGCCACACATCCTGATGTTTTCAAATGTTCTGCCATGGTTTACCATAATCAAAGGGCTGTATAATTTCAAGCTGTCTCACCTAAGGAACAATATGTACTTTCTGGTTGCCGTAGAAGCCCTGGATATATCGATCTTCAGGTTGGGGAAGGAGTGTGTTCACGCTCTTTCAAGGATGTACTAATGCACAATGGTGGAGAGTCACAAAGAGACTTACTGCAAGTGTGAATAGCAGAATCTAGTAGTCTGATAGTACTGATCGATGAAGAGGACAGAAGTGATGTGCTCATGGTGGGCTATGCTCATGAGGGCTCGTTCTGCTGAATTTTTGTTGCCTTGCAACTGAAAGGTGAGTCTGGCTGGGGTAAGAGGTGCAATACTAGTCTAAGTGGAATGTGATGAAAGTATGGACTAACGTTTCAGCATCAGGGAGTGATGAAACCAGTCAAAGATTGGCCATATTCTTCTGCTTGATGAAGGATAGCTCATTGATGTTGATACATGAGATTCAAAAGAGTGTTCTCAAATAAAATGGAAACATTTCTAACAGTAGAAGATACATTTACTGTGGCATTTTCAATAAATTGTCCCACGTACACACACTGGACCTGGAGCCAGTTAGAATGTGAGGTTTTCACAGTTTAGCCAAATAAAACATGCATCCACGTAACGATTAATATGGATTTGAGTATCATCACTGTAGAAAATTCAAACTGAGCCCATGAGACTGAATGGTCTCACCAACAATCTGGATTGCTACGTCACACCCAGGTAGTTACTTCTGCTAAGGATACATAGCATACAGTACCAGTCAAGTGGACACACTTTTCTTTATTTTTACTATTTTCCACACTTTAGAAAAATAGTAAAACCATCAAAACTATGAAATAACACAAATGGAATTATGCAGTGATAAAAAAGTGTCATAACAAATCAAAATCAAAAAATAAAAATAAATATTTCCATATATAACATATTTTCAATTATTCAAAATAGCCAAATTTAAAACGACAAATAAAGATTTTTTGGGAATTTCAGTGTCACTATTTATATTTGTCTAGGAAACAAATTTCATGCATTTAAGCACAAGTCCTGAGATCAAAATGTCTTTGAATGCATGTTTCCAATGATCTTAATCAGGTGTGTCCAAACTTTTGACTGGCACTGTTCATCCTCTTTAATATGGAGTTGTTTACTAAACAGTGTGAGCTGTGACCTTGTGTAAGACTTGTGTGTAATGCAGCTGAAGAGTAATAATTTCCATCATGATTTACCTCACCATACATACACAAAGAGGGAACAGATTGAACTGAGCATGTAGTTTTCAGCACATTGTATGTATGTGTGTGCTTGTATGTATGTATGTATGTTTATATGTATACATGTTTGTATTTAATGTACAGGATGTGTGTATGTATGCTCAACTTAAGGAATGCACTCACTCCACACACCCAAGCTATAGTGCATTTTCTTATGTGTGCTAACAGGTCTGCTTTTTAAATGATTTTCCTCATATTTAAACACTTTTTTTCCCTGGAGGGGATCCTTAATTTTGTGCAATTACAATTCACTCTACCATTCCTTCCTCGGTGTTGCCAGTGATGCATTTAAGTAGTAATCCCCTTTAAATCAAAGGCTCTCCTCAAAGTATTCATATTCAGTTGATTTCCCCCTTCTGAGATGTGGTATCTTGTTAAGGAGAAACATGAAAGCTAAAGTCTCATACATTATGCAGGGGGAGAGAGAAAGAGCACAATTAGCCACAAATTTAGCAACTAAATAAGCTTGTTTATATCCAAAGAAGCTCTCACTGTAATCACAAATGTTATTTACATTTTCCTCCAGCACAGTGGTGAAAGTGGGGGTCATTAACGAGCTAATATATATATATATATTAACGCCAGTATAGACTCTTAATAATATTAAGAGGAATTAAGTATTTTGCTGAAATTAATAGGAGCTTACTCTAAG